>BSBM01000372.1:38702500-39902500 GCA_027924585.1 Larix kaempferi | reverse complement strand
AATCAAACATTCAGATTAAAACGAAAATATACATATACATGTGAAAGTGCAGAACGGATGTAATACTAAACTGGGCATCTAGCCCCATGAACTTCTTTTAAGCATAAGCATTCACACCATATAATAGAGATATGTAGATGCATAACTAGTTTTATAACACAGCGGAAGTAATATCATTTACACCTTCACCATACATTCAGATATCCATCAATTAAATAAGTAATTGCAATTTGAGACAGGAGAATACTTATCTTATACAAAAGTAGTCCCACGTAACTGGCTATGCAACTGCAACGTTCCACCCAACCGTAGGCAAGTGTGCTCCTCAATCTCTTAGCACCACTACCACCCCCGAGTTGGGCATGATCTCTACAAGGAACCAGGGAACAGCAGGCTCACACATAGCCAAGCATACACCAAGATGAGCCAAGCCAATTTACAATTGGGTTTATCAGGCTGCTAGGAGATGGAAAGGAAGAATTGCTAAGCTAGTGAGCTCAACCGCAGAGCTATGGGTACCCCTCCCAGATCTATTCAGCTTGGCACTCACAATGCCTACACACCCAACACCAAGAAGTATTCTCTTCACTGCCACACAGTCCCTCAAGCCATACCTTCCTTTATAGTGCTCTCAGGGTGTGCATAGAAAAGTAGCCAGCCCTCTTGATCTTCTTGGGAGGTTACTCCCCACTCTAGGTTTATCAAGCTAATTCTGTCCACTACCACTCCAGTTTCTTGCTTACAGGTTCAAATCAAACAAGGATGCTCATAACAGCAAAACTACACTTGCTGAGCATGAGAAAAACGTTTCAACAGTGGAATGCATGAGATGGGGTTTCTTGAGCTTCAGAAAAACGTGGGTAGACTCAAAACGAATTGGCAACTAGAAAATTCGACTAGGAGAGCAACCCATTCCAGAAAAACGCCCTAAGGGCAAAAACGACCTCTCCCTCAGTCCAAAATCGCATCCCTCCTTTCCCAGCTACTGTAGAAAACCAAAAACGAGTTCCTGGGCATGGAAAAACGCAGGGTTATGGTGAAAAACGTGAGGATAACTTCCAGTGAGCTTAGTCTGCGTGCGAGGAAGAACGTAATGGGTTCAGAATTGCCTTAGGCAGCATTTCGTGGGGGTTTTCTTCCCCAGCAAGCCAAAAATACGATTTTCAGGTTGGTGGCTTGCCCATGCACGAAATCTGGCTGCCATACTTCCCCAATCCCAAGACAATAACTGCCCCAACCAATCTTTGGAAGAATTAAATGATTGGGTGCATGAGACAAAATGGGTAGTTGGTGGTTTATGGGTTTCCCCATTGACACATGGATTAATACCATTGGTCAAGGGTTTGAATAATTTCCCTCCCTTTTCCTTGTAGAATCATGCCCCATCTCTTTGGTTGCATTGCATAGTCGGTTGTGGGTATTTTCATTAACATTCGTATTTACATGATGTCTTATTTACATCGTGCCCTTCTAGCACAAGAACCATAGGCATCTATTTCTTTAATTGCCGATACATAAAATGCTAAATCAATGGTGGGGCCTTGGCCTTGAGCTCCTCACCATGATTAAGTTACAATATTTACATCATTTACGATTTAATGCAAAGGGGGTCAAAATGGGGACATGACAAGTTGAGTCTATAAGAAATGCATTGTACCCAATTCTTAAAGATAAATATAATATAGTTGTTGCCTCATATTTATCTTGTGCAGTGTCTTAATGTTTGAATCTATGATAATGGTTAAGTAACTAAATGCATGTTTAAGTGAATGAATGAATGCATTAATGGACTGAAAGACCACATCCTCTTAGGAACATCCCTGTAATGTCTCTGTAATTAAACTTGAGCATAGTCTTACCTATTAAACTTGAGCATATATAGATCTAGGAAAAAACACTAGAGATATAATGTGAAAATGGATTAATAACCAACAATTCATGTAACAAGTATATTAGTATTAAAATCATCACGCAAAAAGGCTAGAACAAATAATAAGAAGGAATGTTGTATTTCATTAATCTTTAATGAATAAAGAAGGTAGTATAAATAGGCACCCGAGACCTAAATTCAAATTAGGTCTTTAGGAACCCTAATTACGCTTAACTAGAGTGAATATATCCCCATGATAGGATGCACACTCCCTAGGGTGAGTTAACTACCCCATCACTATCCCAAGTGAAACCTAAGTGAACTAGGAGACACTCTAACTGCAGTTCCAATTGCATGCAAGCTCAAGTAACTAAGTATCGGCTGTTGAAATATTGTAACTTCTAAGAATATTATATTTGTACTTTATTATTCTGGAGATGTTCCATTCCTCCATGGAAACCCTATTGTATATCCGGAGATGTTTATTCCTCCGAGAGAGTGTGGAAACTAGGGTTATTAGATCTCCCTTGTGGGGTCGGCACTGAGTTAGCTGTTTAGGGGTTATTAGACTCTCTTAGGAGAGGTCGACCCCATGAGGGTGAAAAGTCACTTAGAACATGAGTATAAATAAAGGAGGTGTGTTCCTCATTTATCTCATTCATTCACTCACTTGTGATTGGCGCATAGGAGAGAGAGAGGTCTGCATAGGAGGAGAATGAGCTCTTGTTGAGGACTACATCTTGTATTGGGTTGATTATCTATATTAAGGAAAGCTTTGCTCGGTTTTCTACCTCATGAGGGTTTCCCAAGGTAAATCTTTGTCTATCTTGTGATTGTGTTTCTTTCAGTGATCTTGCTTGTGAAATTAGGCTAAACTTAACATGGTATCGAAGCTAGCCTGAATAGGACATCTTTCACAAGGTGAAAATACCTCTCTCTCCTCCTCCGGTGAAAATTAGGATTTCTACAAAAGTTCCAGAATTTTTGGAATCTGATTGCATGGCTGGATAGATCTCCTCAAAATCGAACTTTTGAGCCCTAGATCAAACTTTTTGAGTGGGTAGAACTCCGGGAAAGTCAAACCCTAGTTTGGGTTTTAGACCAGAAAACTAGAAAAACCAGTAAACCAGAAAAAGAGCGCACATGTGCACCAGTGAACCAGAAAAGCTGTGAACCTGTGCACCAGTAATCCAGAAAAGTAAATACCAGAAAACCAGAAATTCTATTGTAGATCCAGAAGGTGAAAAGTTAAAGTTTCCAGAAGCAGAGCACACCAGTAATCTCAATTCAATCAAGCTCATCTCCTGGTAAGTACTATTCTATCTTTTGAAACTTCAATCTCTGTGACCTCCTGGATAAGATGGCTCCAAGCACTAAGCTTGAAGACAAGCTAGAGGGTATAGAGAATTTTCAAGCATGGAAATATAGGATTGGTCTCATATTTGAAGAGAATGATCTTGCCCAATATATCAAAGATGAGGTTGCAAAACCTGAAGAAGATGAAGCCAAAGATAAGCATAGGAAGGACTTGATTAGGGAAAAGAGAATCATTGTTGATTCTATCAAAGACCACTTGATTCCCCAAGTGGCATCCAAGAAGACTCCAAAGGAAATGTATGATGCCCTAGGCAGGATGTATGAAGGAAGGAACATCAATAGAAAGATGAATTTGAGAACTCAATTGAAGAGTACAAAAAATGAGTAAAGGAGAATCTATTCAAGATTACTTCAGAAGGGTCTCCCAGTTCAAGGAACAACTAGAAGCCATTGGAGACACTCTTGATGAAGATGAACTAGTCATGACTGCTCTCAATGGTCTCTCTAGACCTTAGGATTCATTCATCCAAACCATGTGTGCAAGAAAAGAAAGTATGAAGTTTGATGTGGTATGGGAGGATTGCATTCAAGAAGAAGCTAGGGTTTCCAATAGAGAAGCCTTGATCAAAGAAGATGACCAAGCCTTGGCCACCCACACCAAAAGAAGAAGGAGTCATTTCAACTCCAAGAAGATTGGTTACAAGGAATCTAATCCTCCTCCCAGATTTAAAAAGAGAGGAGGAGTAAGTTCAGAAAGAGACCTCTCCTCAATTCAATGTTATAGTTGTCACAAACTAGGACACATTGCTAGAAATTGTCCTTCAAAGAAGAAGAAGAATCTTCACAAAATACATCAAGCACACTTG
The DNA here is from genome assembly GCA_027924585.1 of Larix kaempferi. Taxonomy (NCBI): domain Eukaryota; kingdom Viridiplantae; phylum Streptophyta; class Pinopsida; order Pinales; family Pinaceae; genus Larix; species Larix kaempferi. The sequence goes on along the minus strand of BSBM01000372.1, from coordinate 39,898,447 downwards.
GCAGAATATGATAGTGAAGAAGAGGAAGAGGAAAGGCCTCAAAAGAAAAGAACTAAAATAGAAAAAGAAAAAGAAGATGCGGAAGAATATGTTCTATTCTCTGCACTCTCCGGGGCTGTAACACCTGGAGAAGATACATGGCTCATTGATAGTGGTGCTTCAAAGCACATGACAGGACAAAAGAAGACTCTCTCAAGACTTGAAGAGAAGGCCTCTCCACAGAAGGTATCTCTAGGAGATGACTATCAATATCCCATCAAAGGGATTGGTGAAGCAAGCTACAAGCTTGATTCTGGAACTCCACTGAAGATGAAGGAAATCCTTTATGTACCATGTTTAAAGAAGAACTTACTTTCTATCTCAGCTTTAGATAAGAAATGTTATAGGGTTGCATTCATAGATGGACAAGTACTCATGTGGTCCAAAGGAAAATCAATTAAGGATACAATTGTTATTGGTGAAGAGGAAGGAGGTCTATACATACTCAAGGGTCATCCTGAAGCTGCCCTTGTTCATGAAGCCACTAGCCCATGTGAACTATGGCATAGGAGACTTGCTCACATTAACTACAAAGTACTACCGCATGTGAGCAAGGTATTCATATGACTACTAGATCTAAAGATTGACCATAATGGCACATGCAAAGGATGTGCAAAAGGGAAGAATATCAAGAATCCATTTCCAAAGAGTGAAACAAAGACTAAGAGTACTTTGGAATTGATTCATTCAAATGTATGTGGACCAATGCCATCCACATCCTTGAGTGGGTATGAATATTACCTCACATTCATTGATGACTACTCAAGGAAGACTTGGATATATTTCCTGAAGGGAAAAGATGAAGTCTTTGGAAAATTCAAGGAATTCAAAGCCTTGATAGAAAACCATTCAGAAAAGAAGATTAAGATACTCAAGACAGATAATGGTGGAGAATATACCTCAAAATATTTTGAAGTATTTTGTAAAGAAGCTGGAATCAAGAGGGAGCTAACCACTCCCTATAATCCCCAACAAAATGGTGTTGTGGAAAGAAAGAATATAACTATTATGGAAGCAGTAAAAACAATGATACATGATCAAGATCTACCTATGTATTTATGGGCTGAAGCAACCAAGACAGCAATCTATGTGCATAATAAACTATCTCATAGTGCTCTTGATTTCAAGACCCCGGAAGAAGTGCTCACAGGAAAGAAACCTGAGGTAAGTCACCTCAAGTCATTTGGATGCCCAGTATACATTCACATTCCAAAAGAAAAGAGGACCAAGCTAGACCTTTATGGGAAGAAAGGAATATTTGTTGGATATTGTGAAGCATCCAAAGCATTCAGAATATACATCCCAGGATTCCATCATATGGAAATAAGTAGAGATGTAACATTTGATGAAGAGGAAGCTCTCAAGAGATCTAGGAAGTGCCAGTATGAAGAAGTATATGAGGAATATGCACCTTTCATAACTACAGAAGCTACACCCACCCTTGAAGAGACAACACCTGAAGACCATGACATGATGGAACCACAAGAACCCCCTGTCATGAACATATCAAGGAAGAGAAAACCAGCATGGGCGAGAGACATTATACTAGGAGAAGAAAAGTATGGAGCTCCTGAAGGCTCTACTAGGGTGAGTAAGAAACCAAAGACATTCTCCAACTATGTGGCCTTGATGTGTGATCTTGTAGATCAAGAACCCACTAGTTATGAATAATCATCTCATAAGAAAGAGTTGGTGGAGGCAATGATGGAGGAATACCAATCTATAATGAAGAATGATGTTTGGGATATAGTTCCCAAACCAAAGGACAAGAGTGTGGTATCATCCAAATGGATATACAAGATAAAGCATGCTGCGGAAGGCAGCATTGAAAATTATAAGGCAAGGCTTGTAACCAGAGTATTCTCTCGGAAAAAGGGAATTGACTATGAAGAAACATTTGCACCAGTTGCAAGGTACACTTCCATTAGGACCATCATGGCACTTGCATCCATGATGAAGTGGGAATTACACCAGATGGATGTGAAAACAGCCTTCCTGAATGGTGTGATCGAGGAGGAAGTGTACATAGAACAACCACAAGGATTTGAGGTTGAAGATAGAAGAACCCATGTATGCAAACTGAAGAAAGCCTTGTATGGGTTGAAGCAAGCTCCCAGAGCTTGGTATGGAAGAATTGACAGTTTCTTGACAAGCTTGGGCTTTACCAAGAGTAAAGTTGATCCTAATCTTTATCTCAAAGGTATGGATGATGAACCTATCATATTGTTGTTGTATGTGGATGATCTATTTTTGACTGGAAATGAAAAACATATTATTGAGTGCAAGAAGAAGCTCTCTTCATAATTTGAGATGAAAGATCTCGGATTGATGCGCTACTTCCTACGTCTGGAAGTATGGCAGGGCCCAAGAGGAATCTTTCTCAACCAAGGAAAGTATGTTGTGGAAATCTGGAAGAGATTTGACATGTTGGAATGTAAATCCATGGCCACTCCCATGGATTCCAACTTGAAGTTATTAGCTAATGACTCATCAGAGTTAGTGGATATGACTCTGTACAGACAGATTATTGGGTCATTGATGTATTTGACAAATACCAGACTAGATATATGCTTTTCCATGAACACCTTGAGTCAGTATCTAGTGGAACCTAGACGAGTTCACCTGATAGCTGTAAAGCATGTGATGAGGTACCTAAAGGGTACAATAGACTTTGGTCTATATTATCTTGGAGATCATGACTTCAGATTATGTGGTTACACAGATGTTGATTGGGAAGGAAGTGCTTCAGACAGAAAGAGCACATAGGGAGGATGTTATGGTCTGGGATCTGCCATGATCTCGTGGTTTAGCTGGAAGCAGTCTAGTGTGGCTCTCAGCACGACTAAAGCAGAATATATTTCTACTTGCTCTGCTAGTTGTGAAGCGGTATGGCTTCGAAAACTGTTATCGGGATTATTTGACTTAAAGATGGAACCCACTATGATCCTGTGTGACAACTAGAGTTGTATCAAGATGACAGAGAATCCAGTGTTCCATGATAAGTCAAAGCACATAGAAATCTGATATTTTTATATACAGGATATGGTGCAAGAAGGAGCTATCAAGCTCGAGTATGTGAGCACTGACGAACAAGTTGCTGATATATTGACCAAACCTCTGTCTCGAGTAAAGTTTGAGTATTTCCAAGACAAGCTTGGTGTAGTTCAGAAGGACCCTCCTCGAAAGGGGGAGTGATGTGGTCGCTGATGATGAGATTGTCTGCATCGACAATAAGGTCGATGTTATGGATACCTGTAGTGGTGATACCGACACTGTGGTCGATGATGTGGATACCTATATTGGTGATACCGATGATGAGGTCGATGAATGGTCCTTAGACTTGATCTAAGTTGACAAGTGGATTATATCATCCTTGGACACATATCCTGAAAGAGATCCGTAGACATATGTCTCTAAGAAAGTAGTCCCTAGTGGATGTGGTGGGGATTGCATCATCCTGAAACCCTTGGTTCAAAATGTACGTGATAGGACTGCATCGTCCCTGAACGCTTAGTTCAAAATGTACGTGATAGGACTGCATCGTCCCTGAACGCTTAGTTCAAAATGTACATGATAGGACTGCATCGTCCCTGGACAGTTGGTTCAAAATGTATGTGATAAATCCTAGATTTAATCTAGGTCACATCCAGTATGAAAAAGGACTGGATCTGTGGTGGTAAATCATATCTAGATATGATCTAGGTCACATCCTGGATTGGCTCCATGGTGATAAATCCTAGATTTAATCTAGGTCACATCCAGTATGAAAAAGGACTGGCTCTGTGGTGGTAAATCCTAGATCTGATCTAGGTCACATCCTAGATTGGCTCTGTGGTGATAAATCCTAGATTTAATATAGGTCACATCCGGTATGAAAAAGGACTGGCTCTGTGGTGGTAAATCCTAGATCTGATCTAGGTCACATCCTGGATTGGCTCTGTGGTGATAAATCCTAGATTTAATCTAGGTCACATCCGGTATGAAAAAGGACTGACACTGTGGTCAGGATTGTATTGTCCCTAGACATGAGAGGTATCTTAAATTGAGGGATTGATCATCCTGTAAGTAGATCAGGATTGTATCATCCTTGGACTTATGTCCTAAAGAGAGCGGGATTGATCATCGTGTAATTGGATCATGTGTGTTGTAGAGTATGTTGCTATGATGTTGTCGATCGAGATGATCCAGATGATGTTGTCGATCGAGATGATCCAGATGTTGTTGTTGATCGGGTTGATCCAGATGATGATGATGATGGTCGATATGACCGTAATGATGTTGCAGTAGCTATTCGAGTGCTATAGAAGATGAAGACTCAGTACTGAAGATGTCGATGTTCCAGTATTGAAGATATTGAAGATGTTCCAGTAACTATTTGAGTTACTGATGATGTATGAAGAAAGCTTCCAATGATTTATAGATGTATCATGTATCATGTAGTTGATGACTCCTTTCTCCTATAGATGTTGTTATAATATCCTTCTCGTTAAGGGGGAGTGTTGAAATATTGTAACTTCTAAGAATATTATATTTGTACTTTATTATTCCAGAGATGTTCCATTCCTCCGTGGAGACCCTATTGTATATCCGGAGATGTTTATTCCTCCGAGAGAGTGTGGTAACTAGGGTTATTAGATCTCCCTTGTGGGGTCGGCCCTGAGTTAGTTGTTTAGGGGTTATTAGACTCTCTTAGGAGAGGTCGGCCCCATTAGGGTGAAAAGTCAGTTAGAACATGAGTATAAATAGAGGAGGTGTGTTCCTCATTTATCTCATTCATTCACTCACTTGTGATTGGCTCATATGAGAGAGAGAGGTCTGCATAGGAGGAGAAGGAACTCTTGTTGAGGACTACATCTTGTATTGGATTGATTATCTATATTGAGGAAAGTTTTGCTGGGTTTTCTACCCCATGAGGGTTTCCCAAGGTAAATCTTTGTCCATCTTGTGATTGTGTTTCTTTCAGTGATATTGCTTGTGAAATTAGGATAAACTTAACATAGGCATATCCAAGTTAACCAGACACCCCAAAGACTCATCTAGTGTGCATGAGGCTAGATAGAGCCTTGGAAGTGAATTGGTTGATGCATTAACTCACATTGAACTAAAGTAAACTAAACTGAATTGAACTAAGATGATATGAACTAAAGGAGGGTGCCATTTAGGCATGCATGTCATTGAGGGCGCCATTTAGGGCATACATGTCAGTATTAGGGCCTTGGGAGATAAGGGTTCATATCTATGGTTTTTAAGATGGCCCAAAGGGGCTAGGTAGAGGTTTATTTTCTCTAACACCCCCTCCCCCCTTGTAATCCTAACTAGGTGGAAAAAAGAAATGAGAAATGGGTCCCAACAATTTTCATCCTTGTTAGGTACCCATGCAAACAAAAAATCTCTGTAAATTGGGTAAGAGGGAGAAAAACACATAGGATATTTAAAAACCCCTAATCCCTTATCGCCTAAGCCATTAAGCCCTTAAGCGTTGTTATGTCCTTCTTCTTTCTTGGTCATCATCAATAGTTGATATATTGTCACAAACTCTTCTTTCGAACTTCATGAATATCTCCTCTTGTTTTGTTGAAAGGTATTCCATTTCCCCCCTTGTGGATACCTTCTCTATGACTTCCTCGATGGCATTCTTGAACTCTCATTTAATCTGATCCACATTGTCTTCTGTCATCACCCGAACATATTTGGGTTTGGATGTTTTCCTTTTATTCCATGATGATCCTTCTAGTTAGTCCTTTTCTATTATTTTATCAGTCTACACAGTCTGTTGTGTAGTTTCCGGGAAAATCTATACACTTTCGGTCTTTTCATCTGTGGACTTATTATGTGGTGGAATGTTTTCTTGTTGTTCTGATTGTTGCTATTGTGTGGCTTCTTCTTCCTTTATCATTGTAACTCGCCATTCTAAATCCCAATCATTTATAATGTGACCAATGTCACCCTCTGAAGGCCTAAACATTGTAGCTAACCAGTGGTTCTAGGGATCCATTTTTTCTTGTACAAAGATATCATGCATCTGTGCTTTAAAACACGCAATCCCCTTATATATATCCAACATCTTTGTTTGTATGTGCGGAAACATTTTTATGACATCTGCAATCTCTTCATTATATAGGAATAATTCTATGTTATTATCTATATGTCTACTCTTATTATGTGTAAACCATAAATTTGCATTTATTGCTGCTAAAAAGGGCTTCATGTTCCTGTTAAAGAATTGTATATCTATGATCTCCTTCCATCCCACCACTGTAATGCATATTAGCATCCAAGTGTAATGAAAGGGTGTACCTTTATCTTGCGCTTATTGGCAGTTAGTCAAAAACTGATTTAGAAGGAATGTCGACCAGTTCATTTGCACTCCCTCGACGCATTGTGATGCAGCTGCAATAATTGATGCTAATACTTGGTCTTTACAACTCTTTTGAAATATATTACATGCTAATATTTGGGCCGAAAACCTCACTTCTTGTCATTTATTTTCTCAATTGAAAATCCTTTGCGCACTCTACGGGTACCATATTTCTCTATCATCTTCTTTGCAAGGGGTTTCTCTTTCTTTTTATCTAGAAGGGCACCCATGTCTTCTCCCCTAGTTGTAAATATAGTGATCTACTCTATTAGCTTGGTGTCTATGGATATAGGTCTATCCATCCACAAGAACCAACCATGTACACATGACAACAACATCTTTGTGCACATATTCACCTGTGTATTCCTCCCAAGTCCCAAAATAAGGAATTTCCAACAAATTTAGAACGCCTGACTTATGGAATCCAACTTCCCACATATGAATTTCCAATTCAATTAGCGCCTCTGGGTCTGAACTGATCCTTCTATTCATGTAATTTTTGTCCACTAGCTCCGGAAAATTTTCTTTGTTGGTGATGTCATGATCCACAAACTAAAACTTGTATAGACTTCCTAGCATATTTTCTTCAACAAGCACCCCTCTGGGATCTCTGGTACTGGTATATTTGTTGCCTCTATGTTTTGTGGGGTGACTGGATTCAAAGTAAGATTTCTTAGTGGAGTATAGTCATGTGGGAACTTCATGGGCTTCGATGCTCATGCTCATGGTGTCTTAGCGGTCCCTATATGCAATCTTATTGTCTAGTTCTTCAATATGCTCGGTATCCTTGGTATCATGGTTTCTATGGGCGCAATTCTCAACTACAAACCTTCTTGCTACTCTAAACCCCACTCTCTATTGTGCACTCTATGATTGATGTCTTCCATAGTTGCTCATCGTCTTATTTATAATTTTTCAATTGCTTGCATGAGAATTTTAGCACCACTTGCTATCTTAATTACCTTAGATTTTCTATTATTTCCATCCTATTTATCCATATCCACCTTAGATTTTCCTTGATTCGGTCCAAATCCATCTAACTATCATTCCGCAACTATCGATTTCCTCATTAATGCCACTGTGTCTCGGTCCTTTTGTTTCTTTTTCAATCTTTAATGCTTCCCGCATACTTTCCTTTAACCTGTCACGGTCCCTTTTCTGCATGCAACTCTTTCTGTGACATGTCTTGTTTTCTACAACTTGTACCTCTATCTTAATTATTTTCTCTTGTCTCCTTCTCTTTCTTCTCTCTATCTTTTATTTTTCCTCTCTTTCTTTTTCCTTTTCTTTATTTTTTTTTTTACAGTTCTTGTAATTAGTGCATGGAAGGACGGTTTTCCCTATACATTTTCAGCCGGATTCCATTGACAAGCACCTTAATTTGACCATCCAAATTCTGCAATTGAACAGCTTCTCCCTTTGTGACAAAATTTATGACATAGGGTCCTAACCAATGAATTATGAACTTACCAGAGTGTTTCTGGTGCTTACTATCATACAATAACACTAAATATCCTCTTTGGAATTGCTTCTGCTTAATGCGCATGTCATTCCATGCTTTCTCATGTTCTTTATGCACATGTTGATGATATCTTGTGACAAAGTGATCTTCTTCTAGTTGCATCAGGTCTTCTAGTCTTTTATCTACTATATTTATATTCATCAGTCCTGTCATTGATGCAATGTGCAAACTAGGTACAATGAATCCATAGGCATCACTGCTTCTTGTCCATATACTAATCTAAAAGGTGTCTGGCCAGTTAAATTCTTACTTGTAGTTCTGTAAGCCCATAATACTGCAGGAATCTTGAGATCCCAATCATCTATGTTAGCATTGCAAATAAAGGTCAGCACAAACTTTAGTATTTTATTGAAAGCTTATATTGTTTGATTTGCTTGAGGATTATACGGTGTACTCTTCTGATGGTATATCTTAAATTCTCTTACTAGGGCATTAATTGTATTATTTAAAAAGTGAGTCCCTTGGTCACTCATGAGGATCCTCAGACAGCCAAACCTTGTTACGACATTCTCAAATAGGAATAGTGCAACGGTCTCTGCACTGCATTCCCTAACTGATTCTGCTTCAACCCATCTAGTCAAGTAGTCTATTGCAGTAATAATGTGCCTAGTTCTTGATCTCTTTGTTGGGGGATTAATAGGTCCAATAAATTCTAGTTCCCATTTCTCAAAGGGTTGAAAAGTAATATGTGGGACTAATGGCATCTCATATCTTCTTGATGTTCTTCCCACTCTTTGACAAACATCACTAATGGCATCTCATATCTTCTTGATGGTCTTCCCACTCTTTGAAAAGCATCATAGGCTTGGCAGTATTCCTTTGCATCTCTATGCATTGTGGGCCACTAGAATCCTGTGCACAATATCTTCTGTGATGTTTCTTTTCCTGCATAGTGGCCTCCTGCAACTCCTTCATGAGATTCTTCCAGTATCATAGGTCTTCTGTGTTCTAACACACATCTTCTCAAGATCCCATCTGCGCCCAACTTATACAAGTTTCCTACAATCAATTGATAATCAACCGATTTTACTACAAGTTGTTTCTTCTACACAACTGTATATTAAAATGGAGCAGTCCCAGTGCTCAAAAATTGTGCAATTTCTGTGAAATACCCATCTACCGTGTGTATTGCAAACAAGTATGCATCAGGCAGGTTTTCATCCAAATTCCTAGTCTCTTCTCTTGAGTTCAACCACGACAAGTGGTCTGGACAAGTATTCATCCTACCTGGATTCACTATTATTTCAAAATCATACTCTTGGAACAGTAGAAGCCATCTACAGATCTCCCCCCCCCCAACACCTGATTATTCACTAAGTATTTAAGTGCAGAGTGATCAATATACATCCTAAAGTGTGATCCCAATATATAGTGTTTATATTTATGTAGTGTATAAACCATAGCTAACCCTTCGTGCTCTATAGTAGTGTAATTATGCTCAGCATTTGACATCTTCCTACTTGCAAATGCAATTGGATGATCCAAATCTCCTTCACCTAGTTGAGCCAATACCGCACCTAAAGCAATAGATGATGCATCTGTTGGAAAAACAGGATCATAGAGCAATAACAATAAACAGAAATGCAAATATAATCACACATACACATTACAAGAGAGACACAGATATATCGTGGTTCGCCCAACTTGGGCTACGTCCACACTGAATTTGCCAATCCTTATTATTATTACCGTCCAGCAAGGTGAAGGGATACAACCTGCAGCACAACCACTGCACTTCCTCTTCTCTATTTCACAGTCTCTCTCCTGATCTCAGAGATCTTTACAATGCATAAAACCTAATACATCATCGTCCCTAGCCGTATTACAATGTCTTTATTTTATAAGGGAAATACAATGGGAAAATACCACGGGATACCCAAAACCATGGGCCCGCAAAATAGCTGGCGAAAAGAGCCCCAAAAATTTTCTTCGGGGGCACTGCCCCCGAACCCCCCACCGAGGGACCACTAGCCCCCAGACCCCCCAGCCAGGGGGGATGATCCCCCCCGCTGGGGTAACTATACAATCCACCTACATATCATATAAAACTGGGGTAAAAACACAGCTGATACAATATCATCTATGAGACTCGAAGATCTGGCTCCACAACCAACAGCATCTACATGAACATGAAATTACTTATTCCAATCCACGAAAACTAATAACGACGCACTTACTAGATTTTGTTTTAATGTATCCAAGTTTTTTTGTCATTCTTCAGTTGAATTGAACTTGACTTCTTTCTTAACATATTTTCCATAGGTGTGGTGATCTGTGCATATCCCCTGATGAACTTTCTATAGTATCTAATCTGTACCAATGTTGCTCTTAACTGTTACACAGATGTAGGTGGTGGCAAATTCACTATTATGGCTATCTTTGCAAGGTCTACCAATATCCCTTTCTTACATACCACATGTCCTAGTAAGATTCTAAATGGCGCACAGAAAATACACTTCTTTAAATTTAGAGAGATATGATACTACCGACACTTATCCAACATCAGGCGTAGAAGTTTAATGTGATCCTTCAACAAGCTAAAAATTGTCCAATCATTTAGGTAAACTTCTAAAAAATTGTGTATAAATTCCTTGAAGGATGCGACAACAATTCTTGAAAACATAGCTGGTGCATTCTTCAATCTAAAGGGAATAACAGTATATTGGTAGAAACCCCACTCTGTTGCAAAAGTAGTCTTGTGTCTATCTTCTTTGGATATGTTAATCTAGTGATATCCGGAGAATCCATATGTGAATGAATATGCTTCCTATCCTCCCACATTTTCTAGTGCTTCATTTGTAAACTTGGGGTCGAAAAAGGGTCATGCAAACAAGCATCATTTAGTTTGCGCAAATCAACACAAATCCTTATTCCTCTAGTCTTCTTATCTTATACAACCATAGGGTTGATCCATTCAAATTATGTGACAGGTTCTATAATTCCATCTTCCAACATCCGATCAAGCTCTGCTTTTACTTTTTCCTTGTATTTTGGATTCAATCTATAAGGTCTCTGTTGAAGAATGTAACTTCGAAAGATATTCTTATTGTATTCTATTGTACTTCCTTCGGGAAATATTCATATTGTATTTGATTATGTACAAACCCTGAAAGAAATCATGTAAAATAGACAAGTTGGCCCAATGGGTAATTTGCCCCAAACAATGGGCAGAACTGCCCCAGTCATGTTGGCCTAAGTAAGAAAATTCAGGTCAACCGAATTAAATAAAAAGGCCGGTTTTTTACTAGTATAAATAGAGTGGTGCCTAGCTCATTTTGGCATATCATCTCACTCAAGCAAGTTCGCATGAGTAGTAGCAGAAAGACAAGTTTGCTTGGGAGAAAGAGTAGTTGCATTGAAGACATATTTTCTTGTGGTTTCTATTGTATCTTGTTCTCGGGTTATTGTACAAGTTTGACATTGTACTTTCTGACAAAACTATATGAAGAATTTTTGTTGGGTTTTTCCCGTGAGAGGGTTTTCCTAGGGTAAATCTTTGTGTTCTCTTGTTATGTTGTGCTTGTCTATCTTTCAATAATCCTATTGTATATGGTTATTGTGATAATAATATAAATTGTTTGAAGATCTACCATAACCAATACCATACTAGAAGTATCAAAACTCTAACATGGTATCAGAGCTAGCCTGAGAGAAGACATTGTGCAGCTTCAACTACCGGAAGTGAAAACTAGGGTTTCTCTTTTCGGCAGCTTTTATCCACAGTTTGGATGAAAAAGAGGGTCAACGCAACTATCCCTAGTAGGGTGAATTTTTCTGTGGAGGCAGAATTCATATCGAAGAACTTTCATTTTTGGGTCCACCACTACAGCTCAGAAAACTAGGGCATCAATTTTTTGGAAGTTCTTCCCACAGTTTTGGAGAAAAAGGACCTTTGCGAAACTCACCTTGGGGAGGCACATATTTTCCTCCTCCTAGTTTTTCAAGATCCCGAAGTTGAAAAATTAGGGTTTCTATTACAAACACTAGGTCATCTTGAAGTCATATATCAGAAGACATTGAAACAAGCACTTGGTTGGAGCATCTCAATTGGTAAGTCTTACTATCCTTATTTCCATTTGAGGTTCTCATTTTATCAAGATGACAAATCATACCAAGCTTGAGGATAATCTTGAAGGATCAAATAACTTTTGTGCCTGGAAGTATAGAGTTATGCTCATTCTATAAGAGAATGAATTAGACAATTATATCAAAGAAGAAGTTGTGGAGCCAGAGGAACATGAAGATAAATCCAAGCACAAGAAGAACTTGATTAAGGCTAAGAGTATCATTATCGATTCCATCAAGGATCACTTGATCCCCCACATCTCATCTCTACAAACTATGAAAGAGATTTTTTATGTTAAATTTTCTGAATTTAATTCAATATGATCTAGGATCTTAACTGAGAGAACAACATGTACAGCATATCTACAGCATATCAATCATGGAGACAATAATGCAAGCACACAAGAGACACAAAGATTTACTTGGGGAAAACCATAAAGGTGAAAAACCCCAATAACTTCCTCAGAGATAGATAGAGCAATGATACAACCAACCAAGAGAGATAGCCATAACCTAGCAGCAATCCTCCTCCTCCATAAGTGCGCCTCTCCTCCTTGAGAGCATGTGTGAGAAGTGAGTGAGTAAATAGAGTGCCTCCCGCACTCTATTTATACTTGACTTGACTTGCCTTTTTACCTAACTCATGTAGGCTCGAACTTAATCACATAACATAATGCTGAGTGGGCCGACCCCCAATAGGGTGGTCTAATAACCCTTTGACCCACATGGCCGACCCCCAATAGGGTGGTCTAATAACCCTTTGTCCCACATGACTTATACAGGGCCGACCCCAAACAAGGTGGTCTAATAACCCATCAAGTATAAGTTACGACACTTACAATATAAATGACGACACTTCCTTATAGAGGAATAATACCATCTCTATAGGAATACAACATACATATATGTGAAATACATTCCGAAGTTACATATACATCAACACTCCCTCTTAACTAGGAAGGTATTTCTCAGCACAGTTCTTCTAGCACAACTCATCTTCTCTGGATCATCGTCACTGGATAATCATCATCGAGTCATCATCATCGTCACTGCTGCTGCTATCTCAATCAATCTCTGAATCTACTCGTCATAGGAAGTTCTACAGAGCCAGTCCTTTTTCATACTGGATGTAGGCCCACCACCTGCAGGTCTTCGTCATCACTGGCCATACTGTGGAATCCTCAGGACTTTTACGTGCGTCACAAAACCTCGAAAGAGCATCCCAGGCTGTTACGAGCACACAGCTCTACCTATAGGATCTCCCAGGGCACCGAATTACATGTGACCTCACCACAAAACCTTGCAAGAGCATCTACCAGATATCCCAGGGAACCGAATTACATGCCATAGGCAAAACCTCGAAAGACTATCTGCAGATCTCCCAGGGCACCGAATTACATGTGGTCATGGCAAAACCTCGCAAGAGCATCTGCCAGATATCCCAGGGAACCGAATTACATGCCATAGGAAAAACCTCGAAAGACTATCTGCAGATCTCCCAGGGCACCGAATTACATGCCATAGGACAAAACCTCGAAAGAGCATCTGCCAGATATCCCAGGGAACCGAATTACATGCCATAGGCAAAACCTTGAAAGACTATCTGCAGATCTCCCAGGGCACCGAATTACATGTCCTCCCAGAGCAAAACCTCGAAAGAGCATTTGCCAGATGTCCCAGGGCACCGAATTACATGCCATAGGCAAAACCTCGAAAGACCATCTGCAAATCTCCCAGGGCACCGAATTACATGCTCATCTGCACAACCTGATCCACGGCCACAGAGTATCAACCTGATACTCACCATACATCATCCTGATGTATCCATGATCATCCTGATCATCATCACTGCAACGTCCTGCTGCATGTCATCTGGAGCAACATCCTGAAGCTCGTCATCTATGATCATCCTGATCATCACTGCAACATCCTGCTGCATGTCATCTGGAGCAACATCCTGAAGCTCGTCATCTATGATCATCCTGATCATCACTGCAACATCCTGCTGCATGATCCACCTGATCATCAATGCATCTTCCTGATGCATACCAAGTATCATACATGATCCTCCTGATCATCAATGTATCCACCTGATACAAATACATGATACATATCATCATACATGATCCTCCTGATCATCAATGCATCTACCTGATGCATACCAAGTATCTACCTGATACATATCATCATACATGATCCTCCTGATCATCAATGCATCTACCTGATGCATACCAAGTATCTACCTGATACATATCATCATACATGATCCTCCTGATCATCAATGTATCCACCTTATACAAATACAAATACATGATACATATCACCATACATGATCCACCTGATCATACAATGTATCCACCTGATACATATACAGATACATGGTCCAAGCATCCAACATGATGCATACATACATACATAAAATGATCCAACTGATCATATCCAGCATCCACATGATGCGTACATACATACATAAAATGATCCAACTGATCATATCCAACATCCACATGATGCGTACATACATACATAAAATGATCCAACTGATCATATTCAGCAGAAACCAGAACATCATCCTGATGCTCATCATCCAGCGCTTACATCCACAGCCATGTGAAGGATCCTCCTTCCAACATGCTTGGAATGGCTTCAGCAAATGTGTCCATCACTTCTTCCTCGAAGTGTCCTTGATCTGAAGAACGCCAAGCCTCTCTCTGAAGTACTCGAACTTCACCCTGGCTAGTGGCTTCGTCAGCACATCTGCAATCTGCTCGTCCGTCGCAACATATATGAGCTTCACAGCTCCTCTCTGCACCATATCCCTGATATAGTGATATTTGATCTCTATGTGTTTTGACCTGTCATGAAACACTGGGTTCTCGGACAGCTTCACACAACTTTGGTTATCACAGAAGATACCAGTAGCCTCCAATGGGAGATCAAATAACTCAGACAGTAGCTTCCGTAGCCATACTGCCTCACAACTAGCTGAACAGGCTGCAACATACTCTGCCTCAGCTGTACTCAGTGCTACGCAGGACTGCTTCCTGCTAAACCAAGAGATCACACCTGATCCCATACTGAAGCAACACCCAGATGTGCTCTTCCTATCTGCAGCACTGCCAGCCCAATCAACATAACCCTGCAGGTTAAACTTTTGATTCACCTCATACTTGAGCCCATAATCCATTGTACCCTTCAGGTACCTCATAATATGCTTTACAGCAACCAGGTGAACACTCCTCGGATCCGTCAGGAACTGGCTCAATGTGTTCACACCAAAGCAAATGTATGGTCTCGTGTTCGTCAGGTACATCAAGGACCCAATCATCTGGTGATACATAGAGACATCAATCGACTCAGATGAAGCATCACATAGAAGCTTCAGATTTGATGCCATAGGTGTGGCCATGGCCTTGCAATCCATCATCCCGAACCTCTTTGGGATCTCTACTGCATACTTCCCTTGTCCAAGGAAGATTCTATCTGCACTCTGCCACACCTCCATGCCAAAAACAAATAGTGCATCATCCCCAAGTTCTTCATCTCGAACTCGGTAGTAAGCTTCCGCTGCGTGTCGGCAATCAATCTATCTTTACCTGTAAAAAACAGGTTATCTGCATACAAAAGTAGTATCACTGGATTGCCTTCTTCAACCTTGTAGAAAAGGTTGGAATCTGCTTTACTCTTGGTAACGCCCAAACTGGATAGAAAGCTGTCTATCCTACCATACCAAGTTCTGCACACATATATGACTACACCATGTTGTCTTGAGATCCATTTGGTGCATCTTCTATTTCATCACTTTTATATTTCTCAATGCTGCCATCTGCAACATGCTTGATCTGATAGTTCCATTTGGAAGTCATAACAAACTTCCCTTCACATCTTGGGACTACATCCCAAACATCATTCTTCATGATCGACGGATCATGGCATTCCATTTCTTCATCCCAGATCCTGGGAACTTCAATATCTTCAATAAATAAATTTGTTGCTGAACAAATGTTGTAGTTCTTCTTTTGTAGGAGATGGCATATGATCTTTCCTACACAACAAGTTAAATTGCATGATTAGAAAACATCTCATAGTTTTCAGAACAAATTCTTACGCATAAATAAATATGTCATACAGTCATGCAATTATCTTAGCCAATGCTTCAATACAACATTTATCCATATCCCGTAACTTTCTAGATGCCTTCCAATCTCTACCAGAACATTGTTAAGAGTGTGCACAACTCTCAACATGTCAGCAAAGAGGTTTCATTCTAGATAAGTAGCAATGGAATGTTGTACAGTGCCATAGGCCACTTACCCATGCATATTAGTAGTATACTGTTCATTAATGCAACTATTCTAATATGCACAATACATATCCTAAGTCTAGGAACATGAGCATATACATCATTGAACAATTTTAATTAAACAAACACATATGTAAGAAATGATAATTAAAATACTTATCTTTGTTTGTTCATTGGGTGGACTCCCTCTGAGTCTTTGCTTCTTTGCGGGAGATACTGGAGTCATAATCTGAAGTAGCTTCTTCTACACCTTTGTAGAAAGATGTTCAACTCCCTCTGAATATATGCTCCTTGCAGAAGCTACTGAAGTGTGCTCCTTTGCTTTCTTTGCAGGAACAATTGGAGTGTGCTCCCTCTTGATCTTTGCTTCCTGGATTACCTGTTCTTGAACTCATATTCATCCTTGGTTCCTATGCATGCTTATTAGTATCATGATTGTGTTATCCTTGTGATCTCATATAAAATCATACATTCATTAATATACTATTAAAACACAATAATCTCAAGCATGTATAGTCATGATCATTTCAAACAGAAATAATAAGCATTAGCATTCAAGGATTCTTATGGTTAGTCAAATCATAAGAAACATAACATGTCTAAACCTGTAATTACTCAAGCCTGTGACTCTTCAGGTTAGTTGAATCATCAATCAAGATAAGAGATATAAAATGCATAAAACCTGTGATTATTCAAACCTATACCATCATGATTCTTCTGGTTAGTCATATCATCAATTATGGTAAGAAACATAATATGCATACAACCATGATTATTCAAACCTATGACTTCATGAATAATCATTATCAACAATAGTATAAAATCCTAACCCAAGGTAGGATTCTAGCTTGATATAGGAAAAACATACCTGGATTAGCATGCTAGCTAGTTTATGTCTAACATACCCGCATAATGTCTTTTGTTTCTCTTCAGTGACTTGTGCTAGTAACCTGCATGTCTCATATGTTATCCATTACAAAACCAAGTTATACATACCTCGTAAATGGATCTTCTATGAGATCCATGACAATGGATGAATCTTTGTCCTCATGTTATCATGACCATATGTTCTTGGACTAGAACATGATTTGTCTTTCTTGGTGTACCTTTCATGTTAGTAGACAACATAAACCTCATACAACATCATAATGCATTAGTACAATCATAAGTGTCAACACCCTAACCAATGAATATCTTCTATTATGCATTCATAATTTTGTTAAGGTGATACGACAAATCAAAAATCAAAATTGTACTAACCGTAATAACATGAAGACAAACATACCATAAACTTAATCATGGACAAATATCGAAACATACCTCGATGAGTCATACCTGTCGAGATCGCTTGTAATCTTCTTATATAAGGCCTTAGCCTCATCTCCCTCTGAAACAGGAACTTCTTCACTTATGCAGGTGACCAATCCATCTTCTTCTAGGATTAACCCAATCCACTTGATTTGCAAGAACTGAACCTGGAGCTGGATATGGGTTTGTCAGAGAAACCCCAAAAATTCAAACTTTGAATTTCAAACTTCTGAAAGGATAGGAATATGCGCCTTGATGAACTGATCAAACTGGTATATTCAGAATTTGAAAACTACAAAGTTTCACTTCTCAATTTTGCCTTTGAAACTTCTGGATTCACTGGGTGTGACCCTGAACTGGGGTTTGATGAAGACCACTCTTCTGACCAATCAAAAGGTTTGATCTAAAGCTAGAAGCTTCTATTTTTCTGAGGAGCTTCCAGCCGTGGTCACAGATTTAAAAAATTCCCATTTTTACAGAAGCCCTAATTTTCCACTTTTCTGATCAAAGTCCCGAACTAGGGTCTAATCAAGCCCGGCCTTCTACCCAACCAAAAATTCTGATCTTGGTCTCTAAATTTCTATTTTGATGAGTAGCATCCAGCCGTGGTCTCCGATTACAAAAATTCCAACTTTCTCCAAAGCCCTAAATTCCGGAAGCCATGAATGAAGGTACCAAAAAATAATTCTGTTTTGACAGAAATATGTACCTGATTGTTTCTGGTGTAACTCCAAAATTTTTGATCCACAGGGTCTGAAAAAGTTTCCTGAGATAGCCTGACCTGTTAGCTTTCCATCCTGACAGGTCTGACCTCAATTGGATGTTCTGAGAGAGAGTTATGCCAAATGTCGCAACGTGACCTGTTTTGGGAAAATACAGGAGAGCGAACTTGTACGGTGTGCCACATGTCACTGTTTGACCTTCGGCCTCTGAAAACGTTTTCTGAGATAGCTCGGCCTGTTATCTTTCCATCCTGACAGGTCTGACCTCAATTGGATTCTCTGAGAGAGAGATATGCCAAGTGTCGCAACGTGACCTGTTTATGGGATAATACAGGAGAGCGAACTTGTACGGAGTTCCACGTGTCACTTTTTGACCTTCGGACTCTGAAAACGTTTTCTGAGATAGCTCGGCCTGTGTACTACCTGTCACTTTTCACGAAATTTCATTTGGAGCTTCCTAGCCCAAGTTATGACATTTTTCCCAAGGTCACCTGATTTTGACTCAGATCTGGAAGAGGCAGAAACCCTATATTGTACAGATCATAAATCACAAAGTACAACGAATTAGAGGTTTTCCTTTGGACACAAGGTACCTGGAGATTTTAGCTTCGGCCTGTAACAATTTCAGATCCTAAAACTTCGCCAAAACGGATTTATAGCGAAAGTTCTACGATGACTGGTTTTTGCTATATCAAGCCCTAGCATCGTAAGTGCAACAAGTGTCATACATGCCATATCATGCCTTCTTTCAGGCTAGCTCTGATACCATGTTAAATTTTCTGAATTTACTTCAATATGATCTAGGATCTTAACTGAGAGAACAACATGTACAGCATATCTACAGCATATCAATCATGGAGACAATAATGCAAGCACACAAGAGACACAAAGATTTACTTGGGGAAAACCATAAAGGTGAAAAACCCCAATAACTTCCTCAGAGATAGATAGAGCAATGATACAACCAACCAAGAGAGATAGCCATAACCTAGCAGCAATCCTCCTCCTCCATAAGTGCGCCTCTCCTCCTTGAGAGCATGTGTGAGAAGTGAGTGAGTAAATAGAGTGCCTCCCGCACTCTATTTATACTTGACTTGACTTGCCTTTTTACCTAACTCATGTAGGCTCGAACTTAATCACATAACATAATGCTGAGTGGGCCAACCCCCAATAGGGTGGTCTAATAACCCTTTGACCCACATGGCCGACCCCCAATAGGGTGGTCTAATAACCCTTTGTCCCACATGACTTATACAGGGCCGACCCCAAACAAGGTGGTCTAATAACCCATCAAGTATAAGTTACGACACTTACAATATAAATGACGACACTTCCTTATAGAGGAATAATACCATCTCTATAGGAATACAACATACATATATGTGAAATACATTCCGAAGTTACATATACATCAACATTTTATGCAATGAAGAGATTGTTTGAAGGAAATAACATTAATAGAAAGATGACCTTGAGAACTCAACTCAAGGGTGTGAAGATGCAAAGTTGTGAAAGCATTCAATCTTACTTCACAAGGGTATCCAATATCAGAGATCAACTGGAAGCTATTGGAGATCATGATGAGAATGCAGAACTTGTAATGACCACCTTGAATGGTCTTCCAATATCATGGGAGTCATTTATTCAAGGAATATTTTCCAGAAAGAAACTTATCAGATTTAGTGCACTTTGGGAAAATTGTACTCGAGAATAAACAAGGATAAAATCCAGAGAAGAGAAGTTAGGTGAAGAAGATAATAAAGCTCTGGAAGCTCATGCTAAGAGAAGCAAGAAAGAATATCATCATCACAATTCTAGAAGATTCCACAAGGGTCAAAGACCTTCCAGAGATTACTCAAACTTCAAATTCTACAACTGTGATGAAATGGGACACATTGCAAGAAACTATCCCAAGAAGAAAGGCAACAAGAAAGGAAGTAAGAAGAGGCATCATGCTCATGCTGCAAAAGATGACGAACCAGTTAAGAAGAAATCAAGGGAAGACACCTCAAGTGATGAATATTATTTCTTGAAATTTTAATGATGCAGAAGTAATTGGAGAGCAAGAGGGAGGCTTGTACAAATTAAAAGGCTAACCAGATCATGCATTGGTTCATGACACTATGGAACCAAGTGAACTATGGCACAGAAGGCTTCCACATATATACTACAAGGCTTTACCGACAGCTCTACTTGAGATACAGACAAAACATGTAGGCATATGAAAAGGATGTCCATGAGGCAAGAACATGAAGAGTTCGTTTTCAAGAAGTGATAACAAAGAGAAGGAGATCTTGAATCCAGTAGATGAGGACCAAGGATGAAGACTTCAGAAAGTTCCATACTAGACAAAGAAGAAGATCAAGATCTTCAGAATCATATGATGGAGCAGAGTACGCCTACAAAAACTCTAATAAATTCTGCAAGGAGGCAGAAACCAAGAGGGAGCCTACAACACACATGAAAGATAAGTTTTTACTGTCATTTGAATTCCTAGGTATTTTTTAAAGATATTGCTCATAACAATTAGATGTATATCTTTGATATAGTTTTATTTTATGCACTTATATATGATTAAGCTTGACTAGCTATAGGATCATGTAGTGCATGTTATGGGTAAGTGGCCTATAGTGTTGTACAACATCCCATGATCCCTTGATGGATCTAGGCTAGGATGAAACCTCTTTGCTAACATATTGAGAGTAGTGCACTCTCTTAATAGTATGTTCTAGTAGATATGGAAGGAATCTAGACATTTACCGTGCGTATACGAGATATGGATGAGTGTTGTGTGGAAGCATTGGCTAAGATGCATTAGTTACATGATTGTGTACAGTATGCATAAGAATTTTCCATTACATGGAATATTACAAATCATATGACTAAATTGGACTTGTAGGAAAGATTGTGTACTATGACCTACAAGAGAAGAATGATAAGACTTGTTCCAAAGAACGAGGTATGAAGGTTCAAGAAAATTTACAAAATAAATCTTACTACAGAAGTACAAGGCAAGGTTCATGGTTTCTCTCAGAAAGAGGGAGTCGATTGTGACGAGACGTTATTGATCTCATAGCAAGATACACTTCAATTAGAGCTATACTTGCGATAGCTACTATGGTGAAGTGGAAGGTACACCAGATGGACGTGAAGACCACCTTCCTGAAAGGTATAGTAGAAGAGGAAGTATATGTGGAGCAGCCACTAATATTTGAGACACATGACAAGCAGACTCATGTGTGCAAGTTGAAGAAGGATTTTATGGTTTGAAACAGGCATCCAAGATGTGGTGTGGCAGAATCCAGAGGAAATTTTCCTGAGTCGAGGAAAATATGCGAGATTCAGGATGATGGATTACAAGGCCATGGCCACACCTATGGCATCGAATCTGAAGTTCTTGTGTGATACTTCTTTAGAGATGGTGGATGACATAGTATATAGGACGATGTTTTGTCCGTTGATGTACTTAATGAACATGAGGCCATATTTATGCTTTGCGATGAACACACTAAGTCGATACATGGTAGAGCTTAGACATGTTCACCTGGTTGTGGAAAAGCATGTTTTGAGGTTCCTAAGGGGTGCGATTTATTATGGCCTCGGATATGCATCATATCAGAGGATTAACCTGTAAGGTTATGTTGATGTGGATTGGGCCAGTGGTGTCACAGATAGAAAGAGCACATTAGTATTTTGCTTTAGTCTGGGATATGGTATGATCTCATGGTTCAGTAGGAAGAAGATGAGTGTGGCACTCAGTACAACCAAAGCAGAGTATATGGTAGCTTGTTCGGAAATCTGCAAGGCAGTGTGGCTTCGTAAGTTGCGTGCAGGCTTGTTCGATCTTGAGTTAGAGGCGACTTATATTCTCTGTGACAACCAGAGTTGTGTGAAGTTGGATGAGAACCCGGTGTTTCATGACAAGTCAAAGCACATCAAGATAAGGTACCACTATATCAAGGATATGGTGCAGAGAGGAGCAGTGAGGCTCTAGTATATAGTGACAGAGGAGCAAATAGTCGATTTGTTGACCAAGCCTCTGTCAAGAGTGAAGTTTGAGTACTTCAGGGACAATCTTGAAGTGGTCTAGATCAAGAGGGAGTGATGAGTAAAATAACACGTGTGAGACATAGGTAGTCACGAGTCATGTGATGTAATTGAGTCTCCTAGGTGTCTTCACTTGAGATGTGAGTTGTAGTAGGTAGTCATGGGTTATGTGACGTAATCAAGTCTCATGGACTACACTCATGGGTTGTAGCAGGTATTCATAGGTTATGTGACGTAATTAAGTCACCTAGGATACACTCACGAGATGATCTGGACACATGGTGAGGTAGCACAGGTGGTTATGGTATGCAACGTAATGTACTCTCCTGGGATGGACCCACCAAATGGTTTACATCTAGAATGAAAAAGGACTAGCACTACAGAGATGGTTACATCCAGTATGAAAGAGGACTAGCACTGTAGAGTTGCATCCAATATGAAAGAGGACTGGAACCGCAGAGATCATTACATCCAGTATGAAAGAGGACTGGCACTGTGGAGTTGCATCCAATATGAAAGAGGACTGGAACTGCAGAGATGGTTACATCCAGTATGAAAGAGGACTGGCACAATAGAGTTGCATCCAGTATGAACGAGGAATGGCGTTTAAGAGATGGTTACATCCAGTATTGAAGACATCTTTTCTTGGGGTTTTTATTGTATCTTGTTCTCGGGTTATTGTACAAGATTGACATTGTGCTTTTTGACGAATCTATAGTGAAGAAGTTTTGTTGGGTTTTTCCCGTGAAAGGGTTTTCCCAAGGTAAATATTTGTGTTCTTTTGTTATGTTGTGTTTGTCTATCTTTCAGTGATCCTATTGCATATGGTTATTGGGATAATAATATAAATTGTTTGAATATCTAACATAACTATATTGGAAGTATCAAAATTCTAATAGTCTCTGGTTAACTGGATTTGCATCTGGTTTCAATGGAATCTTCATTTCTCCTAATTCCCCAGCAATTCCCTTCATTTTAGAAAACATGGTAGGAAAAAAATCTTGATACTATGATAGAAGATTAGTGATTTTTTGGATTGTCTCTTCATCCCAATAATACCCTATATTTGCATACTTGGGTTTTTATTATGTTTCAATGTTGACTTTACCTATTTCCAATGGTTAGGAATAATCAGGGACTTCCAATGCAGGACCTTCTATTGTGCGTTCCCCTTCTGCTTCTAGGATCTATATATTTCTTGGATATTCATCATCATGTTTCTATTTTGCCATGTTATAACACTCTAACAATTTTGGCATGGTTGAAATTGCAGGCTGCATGTTCCATGAAAATTCTGACTCATTTGTAGGAAAAATATTATGCTTAATTACTTGCAATGATGCATCAACATCCAGTGTCATCTTCAAAGTTGAATGTGACCTCAATTTTTTGCAACAGCTCTACCCGATATGTTGTGCCTCTGCGCACTTCCAATTCTATGTACCAATTCTTGGGGACAGTGTCCAATGTGTGAATAAATCTATGTACCCATTCCTGTTGAGGTACAGCTCTCCATTCCTCAATACAGCTGGTGATATGGTCTTTAGGATTAATCAACCCCTTATACTTCGATATAGTTGAACATACGTCAAAGTCAAATCTGACCTGCATCAACCTTCTACATTGTTTCCAGACTTCAATTTTACCCTTATGAGTGCTCCACCATCTTGCGGAGGTTGCTCTGAGTGCAACATCTAGTGCCAGTATTCTTTGTTTTTCTGGAATCTGCAATTCAAACTTCACTATAAAGGAACTTACCCTAGCTAGTGCATCAAAACTGGGTGGTTCACATACCTCAGTACCAATCCATGGCAATGAACCTGTCATGCCATTGCATCTTTGGTTAGATACTTCATGTCTTCTTTATTGCAAATCCTCTAAAGATTCTTTTGAATCAGATGTATAGGAAGCAATATTTTGCCCCAACTTAATACGCCATATTATGTAGAATCCACATAATCATCCATCTATGCAGTCATGTTGTATAATTGGTTAAGTTCTCTAGCACCAAAACTACTTGTCAGGGGCTCCACATAACATCTAGATTAATTTGGATCTAATGGGGCAATTACCCTCAAATCTCCCGACTCAAATACCACATGTATTCTTTTCAAATTGATAATTGCTTGGTTATCAAAATCCCAATCCAACCCTAGTAATGTTGGATATAGTCTACTATTATCTTATATTTCAATGATCTCAAATTCTGCTACACCATGCACACCATCGATATCGACTGGTATTCCCTCAAGTCTCCCAATAGGATATATTTTGAGCCGATTGGCTAGGCATAACTGTACTGGAAACCAAACCATATTAGCTTTACCCATATCTTACCAGGTTTGCTTTGGCATGACATTCACATCATACCCTAAGTCTAAAATAACATAATCCATGTCATATTCTCCTATCTGTACACTAAATCTAAATTCCTTATTGGTACTTCTTCTGCGCCGAATGTCATTAACTGATTTATTCCCTTCCCTTACTTTTACACATTGATCTATTAGATTGCACAAAGTGTTCATAGCTGATCCATCTTTAAGTAGATCCAAACAACTCTTCAAGAAAATTTCCATAATACTTACCTTCTTAGTTGATTCTCTTGTAATGGTATGATCATATATAGGGGGCATATCATAGACTAGATGACCATCCTAAATCTCTGGCATAGAGGACTTCCCATGCTCCATCTGTCATAGTTCATCTCTCATAGAAACATAAGTTTCCTTTTCCATCCTAGAATCAAAATTTGGTCTAGATGTTGTTTCTTTTCTAACCCAAGGTATGTTCTGATTCTCTGTATTTGTCGCATCAGCTCCAGTTTGGACTCCTCTAAGCATAGCCACTGTTATCTTCTTTTGCACCTCCCGAGGTTTTGTAGCTATCATTTATACATTGTGGTTCTGGCTCTGGTTCTGATTCTGATTCTAATTTTGGTTCTAATTCCTCTTCTCCTTCCATTTAGCTATCAATTGTGGACAGTCCTCTATCACATGATCTAGCGCCCAACAATATTAACAAGTAGAACATGGATTCGTACATTCCTGTGCATAATGACCCTCCTTCCCACAATTATAACATATTACAGGGCCCCTTACCCAACCAAATCCTCCAAATCCTCTTCTTTCACGTCCTCAAAATCCTCCTCTTCCACCTAGAGTATACCCTCCTCTTCCAGGTGGTGCATTATACTGCATTCTTCCTTCTGTTGTTCCAAGATCCACTTGAAGTTGGTGCAAACTGTTAACACCCAAAAAGTGTTCACTACCTCATCTACCACATTATATGGCTCATTTGTCCATTTTCCTATCATATTTCCCTTAAAAATCCAAAAAATCCCACTAAAAAGCCTCCAAAAGGCCTAAAATGCCTCCAAAAGGCCACAAAACCCTTAAAATAGCCTCAAAAAGGTTAAAAAACCCATTTTTCCTCCAAAAATATCCAAAATTCCTCTAAAATAGCAAAAACCCCCTAAAAAGGGAAGAAAAATATAAAATAATGAGGAAAAGGAGGAAAAAACCCTATACAGCTGCCCTAAACCATGTGTTTCCCAAAACCATGGGTCAGCACTCCACCACCGAAAAACTATAAATAGGTGATGGAGATCCCTTATTCCATATCCACAATCAAGTATACCCTTACTCTACCAAAATCTCTCTCGAAACCCTAGTTCACCATTGAACTACTTTCACCTTGAGAGCCTCTTTTGGCCCATCCCCACCATTGGAGAAAGAGAAGGAGCACATTGGAGCTTGGAGCAACCCTCTTGGACATTGCAAGGAGCTTCATCAACCTTCACATTGAAGGTAATATTAATACAAAACCCTTGTTTACAAATTGTTGTTTATTTTTCATGCACATGTTTTAGAGTAGTTTCTATTTCTGTTTTAGCTTAATTATTTGCATTTTCTGAACTACTACTAAGGAGTCCATTCTCCTTAGTAGGTGCTCATTTGAACAAGCTAGGGGTAAAACCCTAGCTACAGTTTTGGCGACTCCCCTAGATTTTGAATTTCTGGTTTCCGTTTTAAAATTTTTTCCCTTTCGGTTGTCCCTTTCGGCCGCCGTACATCGCGTTTTTTCCCTCTGCAGTCGCGTCCCGACCGCGTCTTTCAGGCCTTTACCCGCGACCCGACCGCGGCTCTCAGACTACTTCCGACGCCCCGCCGGCGGATTCAAGTCTGTTACCTGCGATCCGACCGCGGCTAATCAGCCTGTTTGCTGCGATCTGACTGCGCCTGTCGGCCATTTTCCCGCGTCCCGACTGCGGCATTCAACCGCTTTCCCGCGTCCCGACCGCGTCTGTCAGCCTCTTTGCCGCGACCCGACTGCATCTTTCACCCTGTTTCCTGCGTCCCGACCGCATCTGTTCGCCCGAAAGCCGCGACCTGACCGCGTCTGTTTCCCTCAAACCCGTGGTCCGCCTGTTCCGATTCGCCATCGACCCGCGGTCTGATTTCTGCATTTTTTCCCTAATTTGAGCCTAGCCCCTTTTTGCTACAATATTTTCTGCATCTGAACAGCCCTCTGTCCTACCTGCAGTCCCACTTCCTTATAGCCTTTCTGCAACATAATTTCTGTTCCTTTTACAGAATTCTTTTAAAATTTCAGTATTTTTAAATTCGAAAATTTTGCAAGTGAAAGTTTCAATTTCAGTATTATTGATAGTTGGAAGTTGCCCCCCTTGTGGCACTTCTATTTTGGGTTCATCACCTCACGAGCACACACTCTGTCACATAAATCAAGTGAGCCTTAAAAAGTACCTAATTGAACCAACATTCTAACCCCACTTGGGGAACACAAAAGAATCATTGTAGTTAGGTAGGATCGGGGGGATAGGCTTCCAATAACACCCCTCGGTTATTTCACTTGAGACATAGTTGTTGTCCAAATAGGGAACCAAAATCCCCTAGTACTTTTTGGCATGGTCACGACCATTTTATCAGAGGGCCTCTCCCTTAGGAGGGTTGAAGTCGGGAGACTGGTTCCGGAGGCCTGAGTGGAATACCGCACTCCATTCAGTAACCGAAGGGCTACCTTTCGCGGTTCGCGGGATATCCCTCTATAGGGGTATTGCGGTCAACGAACTAAACGGCAGATTCACCTTTCTGGACGTGTCATGAACGGGGTATATTAGTTGCCATTCTTCTAGGATTGACTACCCAGTGTCCCTCCCGGTAGGGGGATATCATAGCCACTTGGCTTTCCTACTCATATTGTTTGACTTGGATTTCATCACCTTGCAGAGGATATGTTTAGTTGAGTCAGAATACTTTTAGTTAGGTGTTTGCATGCTCCTTTACCTCCCTTTGGTCTAGTGAGTCCACCATTTTATGTTTCTAGGCAACCTGCTGCTTGTTGGTATTCTGACCATCTTTGTTGATACTCCACCTATTGTAGCACAGCTGTTGCAGTGGGTGTTTTGAGTTGGTTGTTGGCCCGAGTGCCTTGTTTTTTAGCTCTCCTTTTGCACACTCGGTTGCATTAGGGTTTTTGAGCTGTTTTTTACTCACCTCAACCCACAGAGATTTGACACCATCCGTCACCATTGAGTCCCCGAGACATTCTCGGTGCCTCAGGGGCGAGCCCCCACAGCACGGTTCACTTGACACCACCCATCATAGATTCTGATCATCATCCGTTGATACCACCCATCACCGATCTAGAGCCTTGTCCCTTGACTCCACTCGTCAGCGACATAGGACTCCGTCACCAGATATTGACGCTCCTTACTTTACCTCGGATTCTGACGAAGAGTCTGAAAACCCTATTTACACCGCCCCTACTAGCCCCATGGCTGGCACAACTTCCACTCCTTTTGTTATAGGAACCATTGGTGGCACATCCACCACTACACCAGTTACTACACCTGTTTTGGGTATGCCCTCCATGGGACCCCCATCTACCGTTCCCCTCACGGTACCTATTCCCGCAGCGGGAATCCATATCCCCACTACATCAGTGGCTCACACTACCCATGGTGGTGCTGGACCATCCTCCACCACCTTAGTTCCCCCACTTGGGGGCACCATCCCAAATTCTGTCCCCCCACTTGGGGGCATTGGCCCCAACTTGGTCCAACCTACCACTGTATCACATCCTTCTTCCAGTTTTCCATTCATGGCTAGCCTCAACCTACCTGACCTGGCCAGATTGACCAACGATCCTATTCGACACGACCCCACGTGGCCTCATATGCCTACCAAGCTCCCCTCTGACATCCCTAAGTTCGAGGGCAAGGCGGGTGAGGACCCACAAAACCATATCATGTCTTTCCACCTATGGTGTTCCTCTAACTCCATCGTGGACGACTCTGTTCGCCTCCGTCTCTTACAGCGCACCTTCGCTGGCTCTGCAGCCAAGTGGTATATCGAGCAACCTCATGGGACCCACACCACCTTTGCTTCCCTTGCCTTGACCTTTCTGCAGTTTTTCCAGTTGCCTGTCCGCTACGACGCGGACGTTGAGATCCTCTTATCTTGTAGACAAAACACGGCTACCCATATCACGGACCACATCCATGAGTGGCGTCGACGCCGTATCTTATGCAAGATCAAATTAGACGACCATATCTTCCTAGATTGGTTCCTCAAGTCCCTTCTCCCTATCATCGCTAAGGATGTGGCATCAGAAAGACCCCAGTCTGAAGAAGAAGCCATCCTTAAGGCCCAACAGTTCGACCTCATCTACGCCCAGTCGGGTTACCTTTATACCATTATACCTGACACCCCTCGCGGCGAGTCCTCCCAGCACGATGCGCCGGGGGCATCCCACGCTGCAGACGGTATTATTGGCCGTGTTTCTTCGCATCCCCAACCATTTTCCATAGCACGTCCTACCCCTGGCCCCGACCTTTCGCGGGCTACCTCACAGTCTGGATCAACCAACTCGTATGCTCCCATGACACATCACCACCACCATGGACCCTCATGTCCTCCTCAGTGCTTCGGTCATGCGACTCCTGCTTATGCCCCCCCAGTCGCACCTCAGCCTTACTACCATCAGCAGGCTGCCCCAGCTCCTGTGCCTTCACAAGCCCAACCTGCTTATTACCCGCCACAGGCAGCCCCTGCGGCAAACCCACAACCTGCTCCGCAGCCATATCAGCAACCCCCTCCAGTTGCTACACCTGCTCAGCCTCAACCTGCATACCATCCACCGCAGCCTGCTCCAGCACCTGCGCAACCTCAGAATCCACCTGCTGCCCAAGGGCAAGTTTACGCCCAACAAAACCCGCAGCAAAACCAAAACAACCAACGTAACTAGGGTCAACAAAACCGCGGCAAGGGCCGTAATCGGGGGAACAACCAACCTGCAGACCAAGCTGGCCAACCGGCAAATCCCCCCGACAATAATAATGCAGCCCCTGCTAACCAAAACCCTGATCGCCCGCCCAAGCAGGCTAAAAACCCCAATTTGCGAACGAACCACCCTTGTTCTATTTGCGGGGTCTATGGACATTACACGCATGCTTTCCCACACTTGGAGCGAGCGCGGCAACTCTGGGTTGACGATGCCCACCGCCAAGGGCAGGCAGCTCCTCAGGCGCCTCCTAACCCCCCTCAACCTCAGCAGCCACCTTTGGTGCTGCAAAACCCATTACCAACCCAGGGCATCGTGAACACTCAGCCATTAGCTCCCCCTCAAGCCAACGTACAACCCCAACAGTAAATCACGTACGCTGCTCCCAATCAACCCATGTTTAACGCGGGAACTCACCACTTGTTGATGATGTCATCCACTGACGTCAACCTCCAGACTCGTCGAAACCAGTATGGCTCCACCACTGACGTACCTTCCACAGATAAACCTACTAACGCTCATCCCACCAATCAAGCATTACGTATTCCTCCACCTCCACTAGATGGTGCTCCCAAAGCCCCTCGTTTCCCACTTCGCCGTATCACCAATAACCCCAATGTGCGCGCTGCGTCAAACTACAACATTGTAGACAACCTAGCCCAATCTCCCACAGCCATGTCTGCATTAGAAGTCTTGAAGAATTACCCTTCCCAGCGCAAGACTTTACTCTCTGCCATTGGGGGGATTGACCCAAATGATTCAAATTTGATGGCATTTGATTTAGACCAGTCTGAACCTCGCCTGCCTTCCACCCTAGCATTCCAAGTTTCTGTTTCCATTTGGAATCTTGTCATCCATCGATGCATCATCGATGAAGGTGCCTCCACATGCGTCATGTCTACGTTTGTGTGGCAGAAGTTGGGATCCCCCACTCTCCAGCAGTCCACCACTGCATTACGCGCCTACGACGGTCGTTCGGCTCAGCCCCAAGGCCTCCTAGCCAATGTCCCCGTCCAGTTAGGTGGCAAAACTGTCCTCATCGACATTGAGGTAATCAATGCCCAATTGGATTATAACCTTTTACTTGGCCGCAGCTATATGTATGCCATGCGCGCAGTTGCCTCTTCCATCTTTCGCACCATGATGTTCCCCCATGAGGGACGCGTGGTTAAGGTTGACCAGCTCACCTACTATGATCCCAGTGCTCCCGCGGCACCTGAAAATGTTCTCCCCATGGTTGAACAACCTGTTTCTCGTGCCACCACCTCGTTTGTTTCCTCTACGGGGCCTGGCGTCTACTCAGACGCGTCGATGACCTCCACCTTTCAATCCATTCCTCCCCCGTCATCTACGCCCGAAGTGTCTGATTTATGTACCTTGTCCCACGACAACCAACCATCTAACAATCAACCACCCTTGTTGCCTAAACCACCATTGGTACCTAGCCACATTGGTGTTACACCTATCCATACGATCCCCTTCCTAGTCCCTCCGTCGGGAGTGGTAAGCGCCCCGGTCATGGCTACCCTTAGCCTTCCTGGGTTAACTTTGGGATTACCCGTATGGTATCTGTCGCCTCCCGCTCGCCCGCCGACACCAGACGTCGTCCTCCAACCGGTGCAACCCATGGCTACTACCTCTTAGCCACCTCCCGATGTCTCTACCCCTTCATCCTCCACGACTCCCCCTCCTACTCCCAAACCCACTGGGGGGAGAGGTCCACAACCTTACACCGTTGTACCACCTCCCAAGACAGTAAAAAACCCTCCAGTATTTCGTGCTCCTCCCAAATGCTCGCTGTGCGACGAGTGGGGCCATGCGACCCACCAATGCCCACAATTACCAGCATTACAGAAGCACATGCAGATGCTCGACGATGACCCTAACATCCCAACTGTCGAACTAAACCCCACTCCCAAGCCTAAAGATAAGTCCCTACGTACCAACCACCCCTGCGGCATATGCGGTATTTACGGGCATTACTCACACCATTGTCCTGATCTCCCGGATTACCGAGCAGCTCTCTATGAGATGAACAATCTGGATCTTGAGACGGCACCACCCACCATTGAGGAGATATACCCGCCGGTCTCTCCCCCTTCAGGAGAGGTTAATATCATCTATATGATCTCTTCAACCATGACCCCCTCGTCAACCGATTTGACGACGCAAACTTTCCGTACTGATGAGGAAGTTCTTGAGGCCCTTACTGCCCCGGATTACCCCTGGGATGACATGCACCACCGTTCCTATTTCATCCCAGAAGAATCCTCCTCTAGCACAGCTACCCAATTCACAGTTGAGTCCAAAGACTTCCTCCCCACCAAGGTCGACTGGTTCAAGGACCTTATTCCTGCTCCTGACGCCTTCGAGGAGGGTAACATGGCCAATATCTCACCTGTTAGCCACATAGATATCTCTGACCCCCCTGGCGTCAATGAATGCATTGCCTTAGGAGCCTTCTGCAGTGAACAAGAGATTGAGGAGTACCGAACACTCTTCCGAGAATTCCGTGATGTCTTTGCCTGGTCCTATACCGAAGTGCCCGGTCTTGACCCCGCCATCATAGAGCACCACCTTTACACCTCTGAGTCAAGGGGCATAATAGATTCCCTCGACCCTGGGATAGGGGGCATGATCGATCATTTTGAACCTTCCCCATCACATCTATCTCAGCACGTCAATGAACCCATTGTTCAAACCAACACATACGTGATCCATAATCACAAACCCCATGCACATAGCATGGGGGCAGGTCATTAACCCTGCTCACTTTTTCACACTTGTGATCTCAACCATTTTTTGAGGTCACATATCACTTGTAGATTTGATTTGATTTGATACGCATAGTTCTTTCCTTTGACCATTCCGGAGTCCTTATGACCTCCGTTTCTCGCACCATTTGCACTGTCGGATTCA
Organism: Larix kaempferi; assembly: GCA_027924585.1. Taxonomy (NCBI): domain Eukaryota; kingdom Viridiplantae; phylum Streptophyta; class Pinopsida; order Pinales; family Pinaceae; genus Larix; species Larix kaempferi. The sequence goes on along the minus strand of BSBM01000372.1, from coordinate 39,865,862 downwards.
TTTTTCCGAGCTGGTGATGATGCTTGAGATCGTTTCTCGCTCTCACCCCCCGATTTTTTGGGTATTTTTCCAAAATGCCCTCGTCACCTCGGTTTGCGTGCCACATCAGCCGTTATCCATTTTTGACACCCTTTATATCGCCGGATTCATTTTTCCGAGCTCGTGATGATGCTTGAGATCATTTCTCGCTCTCACTTGGTACAATTTCAACATTGTGTCCCGACACCTTGCTGCCTCGGTTTGCGCACCATGTCGGCCGCCATCGAATTGTTCCACATTTTTACATGAGCCCTCCACTCCTGTCATACTACAAATGTTTCATTATTTTGCCACCATTTCATTTACCCCGCAAGGAGGCCCACCAGTGTTCCCCCTACCCTCATTCTTGGTCATCATTACTGATCCTTGATTGAACACTTCCTCCTTGCCTGGCCATTCCTTTTGTTCGGTATAGTTTTATCCCTTTTTCGGGTCGGACAAGTCTTTTACGAAAAAGGCACTTAGGGAGTTTCCGTTAAGCTCTTTTCTGACTCCTAAAACAATGAAAAGATCGCCAAGCAATCTTGCTTCCTTTCATGCTCGTTAAAGTACCTGAAAGGGCGTCTATCTGGTATAAGTTTAACCCTTTTCCGGACCTGGTAGACTAATTACGAAAAAGGAATACTCTAGTCACACCGGCTAGAAGAGTTCTTCATTGCATCCTTTTATGCTTCTTTGGGCCTTGGAGACTAAATCTACGAAAAAGCAACCCCCTGGAGTCTTCTTACTTGCTTTCAGACTCTCTAAAATTGAAAGCAACCACGAGCATGAACTGTCTTGGGCTCGTAAAATCCACACGACAGTACCATTCCATCATTTCAGAGTCTTCTTATCGCTTTCAGACTCCGTAAAATTGAAAGCAACCACGAGCATGAACTGTCCTGGGCTCGTAAAATCCACACGACAATGTCATTTTACACAAACTTCTTCTCGTTCCTTAACCCATGAAGAAGTCCCCACCCGTGCCTCCTGGCACTACGATCGATCATCTCGGCAGCACCCCCAATCAGGTCGCCTTTGTTCAGAGTATTCTGCAGTCTCCTGCCATTATACCACAGCTTGAGTCTCCCTCAGCCCAGTAACCTTCCCAGATCCAATACAGCTATGATCCCTTTCCCCTCAGTCATTTTCATATGCTGCTAGATCATCCCCATTATCATACTCTGAACAAAGGAAGTTTGAGTCCACCCACTCTACTTGCCCAGTTGTCCCCCCACAGTTTGTCAGTCCTGCCATCAGTACTATCACATTTCGGTTCTTCACCTCGCGCTCCTGTCAAGGAAACATCATTGCCTTGATAGTTGCAGGTCTCCCTCTGTCGACGACAGCTCCTCTATTCCAGAGGATAGGCCCAGAGGTCCCTACGCCTTGGACTTATCACCATCTGTGGTAAGTGCCTACGGATCATTCTGAGAGGAGTCATCATTGCCTCTCCGAGTGGTTGTTCCTCACCTGCTCGACTTCAGCACCTTGATCGCATTGTTGAGGATCGCGTAGGATTATATCCCGTCAGTTTTTAGTCGAAGACCCCGGATTTCCCCCGACTCTAGCACATTGGTGAGTCACTTCGGAACGCCCAGTTATATGTTCCCGTGGATGTCCGGGCTGCATTGGCGATTGTATTCAAAAGCCATCCAGTTCTATGCTTCTTTGAGTACCCGTTTCAAGTCCAGTTCAGGGTACCATTGAGAGTGTGACCCTCGTCACTCTGATCCAGCAGCTCATCAGTTCCCTTGGTACCACATTCAGCAGCACTGTTGATATTCCGGTGCACCAGTTCTTCAGTTACTACATGGTCAGCTCAGCAGTATGTCCCAGATTTGTGTCCCCTCTGGACTCTTATGATATACACAGTGGTCATGTATCTTACAGGTCCCCCTTTTCGGGCCTCACAGTTCTGTTTATGTATCTTGATACGAGCATGGGTATGCCCGCCTCGTCTATATATTGCGATTATTCCTCAGTCAGTATTTGAGGTCATGTATGTTTCAGGTCCCCATTTTTTGGACCCCATTGTTATTATGTTATATCCCGATACGAGCATGGGTATGCCCGCCTCGTCCATATGATCAGATGATTCCTCATCCATTATTGAGGTTATGTACTTTTAGTTCTTGCAGTTGTTCGGGATCGTTATTCCGGGCTTCAGTTTGTTTCTTCTCTTCTCTCCACACCCAGGAAAACCATTCATGACTTATGATGTCCATCGGCCATACGATGAGCTCCTGCCCTCGCACATCAAGGGGCAATCTGTTAACACCCAAAAAGTGTTCACTACCTCATCTACCACATTATATGGCTCATTTGTCCATTTTCCTACCATATTTCCCTTAAAAACCCAAAAAAATCCCACTAAAAAGCCTCCAAAAGGCCACAAAACCCTTAAAATAGCCTCAAAAAGGTTAAAAAACCCAGTTTTCCTCCAAAAATATCCAAAATTCCTCTAAAATAGCAAAAACCCCCTAAAAAGGGAAGAAAAATATAAAATAATGAGGAAAAGGAGGAAAAAACCCTATACAGCTGCCCTAAACCATGTGTTTCCCAAAACCATGGGTCAGCACTCCACCACCGAAAAACTATAAATAGGTGATGGAGATCCCTTATTCCATATCCACAATCAAGTATACCCTTACTCTGCCAAAATCTCTCTCGAAACCCTAGTTCACCATTGAACTACTTTCACCTTGAGAGCCTCTTTTGGCCCATCCCCACCATTGGAGAAAGAGAAGGAGCACATTGGAGCTTGGAGCAACCCTCTTGGACATTGCAAGGAGCTTCATCAACCTTCACATTGAAGGTAATATTAATACAAAACCCTTGTTTACAAATTGTTGTTTATTTTTCATGCACATGTTTTAGAGTAGTTTCTATTTCTGTTTTAGCTTAATTATTTGCATTTTCTGAACTGCTACTAAGGAGTCCATTCTCCTTAGTAGGTGCTCATTTGCACAAGCTAGGGGTAAAACCCTAGCTACACAAACCTGAAGTTTGTTCCCTCATCAAATCCAGTGCATGCCAATCCTTCTCATCATGCCCTACCGATTTACAAAAGTTGGAGAACAAATTATGAGGTGTAGTATGGTACGTCTGCATCTTCGGACAATTATTTCTTGAATGGCCCCAAACCTTACAAATATCACACCAAGGCCCTCCTCGTGGTCTTGGAACCAACAAATTTGGGTGTCTTGTTGCCAAGTAGTCCACGACTGTGGGGCATTCTCCTCTATGATGACCCTATGTATGACAAGTGGTACACCATATGCCTTCACGCTTATCTTTCCCTTTTGTAATCTCTTGCAATTGTAATGCCAATGCTTGTAATTGCAATTGAACGTGAGTCATACATGAACTAGTGTCCATTGTAGGAGAGGATTCCAATTTCATCACTAGTTCTAGTGCATCCCTCTATGTTGTGAGTTCCTGTTGCATCAACGACTGACGGATTTGCGGTAACAAAGCAGCAATAAACCATTCTTTATGTTGTTTTGGATGTACCTCAAAGGGCATTTGATCTAGCAACCTCTTGAATCTTTGATCAAAGCTCCATATGGTTTCATTTGGCATCTGTTTAATTTCCTTCAATTTTGTAATGCACTACGACTCAGACATAGGCTTCCGGAATTTCTATTGTTTATAAAGAGGTCAAGCAAAGGTGAACCTCTTGAATTTCTATTGTTTGTAAAGAGGTGAAGCAAAAGTTTTGTGAAATTTGTAAAGTACCTTGTCACCGAATTCACACGTAAAATTTCCATTCCCCTCATCATAATCGATTTTGACACTGATGTTCAACTACATTACATGAGAAGGATCAATATATCCTGCGTTTTATAAAAATAAATATTAAATTTATTTTATTTCATTTGCTATGTAGTCATTACAAGATAAAAAATGCAAGCAAATTTTATAAATTTAAAATAATTATGTAACACTAATTGCATTTGATTTGTTGTAATTCGTCATGGAATTTGGAAGATTGCATGAGACAGGCTGCGTTAATGCTAGGGAAAACATCGTTGAACCATTCCATTTTTGCTCAAACAAATATGACAATATTTAATGAGGTTGGCAAATTTGTACCAAGTTATATTACCTTTATCAAACTGGACATGGAACCTTAGAACTTTAGGTTAGTTTGGAAGGTTTATGTAAACATCATTGCAATCTCTTCAATCGTGAGTGTTTTCCAAGTCCACGTTCATGAACTTATTGCAACTATTGTATTATTTTTCAATCAAACTTATTCATCGACTTTGCTATATTGTTTGTTTTCTAGTCATAGGATTAAAAAATTTCAAAACCCAAGGCCAATTTTCACTTAGTGTGCTCATTAAAAAGCTTTGTCAAGAGATCCCAATCACAAAAGGCATTGCAATGCAACCCTTACCTTAAAATTACTAAAGACATTGCGCTCTTGAGCAAATCAAAAGCTTCTAAAACCTTAAATCATTTTAACTAATGGCGTAAATACATTGTCACATAGTGGTTCTTGTTACGAATTATAAAACATAAATGTATTTCTTATTATTTTTTAAGGGTTTATAGATAAAAATCAATTTTAAGCATTATTTTATTGGTTAATTTTTTTAATAAATATAATATAATATAATATATAATAATGGTTATATTGTTTATTGAAATTAATTTTGATTTAAGGAATTAAAAAAAATTAATTTCGGAATTTTTGGAAAAATATTTTAATCCCATTTAATTCGTAAATAACCCTACTACATTGCAACGTGTATTATTATATTTATAATAGAAAAAGTAAATGTGTTCAACGTCTATGTGATTAGGAAAAAAATCTAAAAAAATATGATTTAAAATTGTTTTATGTAAAAAATTACAATCTCATATTAGTTCACAATAACATATAAGTCTTTATGACAAAGTATACGTGGCTTCATATGGGTTTTTAATTAGAGATTGATTAGATTGCATTCTTGTGTTTGTCATGTGTTATTATGTATTAATCTAAGAGGCTATATGATTGCAAGATTTAGTGTGGCATGGGTAATGTTGTTTTGTTTATGTGACGCAAGCGGGTTCATAAACTGGTTCGCAGATCACAATACACAGCAAAAGCGCAATCAACAACACAGTCACACATAGATGATGCCACCAATAAATGGATTTATCGATTAACGTAAAAAGATCAAATTACAATGAATTGATATACAATCAGGGTGAAGTCCCTATTTCAAATTTACAATTAGTCTAATTCTATTGTAGTCGGTGATTATTTCTCAATGATTAGCTCTAAGGATTTGCAGAAGGATTAAAAGTACCTTATTCTATATCACATGTATTTATAGCCTGTTATGTCGCCTTAATCTTCTACTCTTAACAGCTTCTAGAAGCCTCTGGCTTCTTTTGGAATTCTCCTTGGCCCATAATGTCAACTGGTGTATTCACCTACTGCCATCACTACGTCATTAAATGTTGCAACTTCCTATGTGATAGTGTTGGTGCTCTTTTGCACTTGGTCCTTTCAATTGTTCAGCTCTCAATCGATACCCATCGGCCTCTTCATTATTCACTCAGTGCGACACTTATGTGATTCAAACCTTTTTAGGATCAATACCTTGGTTCATCCTTATCTATATCTTCTCCGCGGGGCAACTAATCCTCATTGGTGCCCTTTATCTATTGACCAGATCCTTTCATCCTTCCTTTGATCTGGAGTTGATGTTAATCCCACTCTTCATCCATCCATCAATTGGATTGACTTGTCATCAACTTATCTAACTCCACTAGTCCTCAACTAACCAGACTACATCGACCTTTATCTTGTCGACTTCTTCCACCTCCCTATCCTGCAGCCATTCTTCTAGTGTCGACTCTCCTCTTCATCTTGACTATAACCCAATCGTCTACACCCATGTAGACTTCTATATTTGTCAAGTTCTTCGCTTCCACCTCGACCAGTACTCAAGTTGATCTCTCACCTCAACCATGATTGGGTTGGATTCCTCCTTCTCATCTATTCCTTCCCTCGAGTATGACTTTCCCTTCTTTACTCCCACTTTAAGGGTATCGATTCCCTTCCAGAAGACTCCTTTACCATTCAATGTGACTCTTCCACCTGGTCTTGCATCTAAGTCGGTTTTAATCTCTACTTGTCTTCTTCTTCTAGTCGGATTTCTCTATGACTGCTCTTCATCAGCTCGACAAATCAATCATTTCCTCCCTTCGACCTCCTAGTCTTCAATTGTTTCACTTCAATCGTCTCTTCTCGACTCTCGACCCTTTGCTGGCTTGGTTGTATTACCCTAATCTTCTTGTCCACTTTGCATTCAATTTTTGGCTTCTCATAAGGTAGCTTTTGGTTCCATCCCTGGTTGGGCATACCTGTGACTCCAGTCATCTTCGAACCTTATGTCGTCTTAACTGTAATTGTGATCATCTCCCTCTCCTATCGTCGACCTCATCCCGTCAATTTCTCCACTGACTCGTCTAGCCCTCCGACTATTTTTTGGTCTTCATCTATGACTTGGTCCTCTAACTCAAGTCGAATCCTGGTCACTTCCTAACCTTTTGGGCTCAACTTTCCATTCCTTCCTTGTGAAGGAATTCAACTCCTTCCAATGGATTCATGTTGTATATCTTCTATCTACATGTTTGGTCCTTGACTAACCAGTTTCTTTATCAATCATTTTTCGTCGACCATGCTGCTCTAAGTTGACCATCTAGGATCACATCCTGCCTTTACCTTCACCTGGAAGGTTTTTGACCCCTTCCAGATGACTTCTCATCACCTATCATCGTCGATCGGTCTTGGCGATGAATGCCATTGCATCAAACTCCCAAGGTACGAAAAGAAATATGCCCATAGTTCTAATCTTTTGATTGGACTTCAACCTTTTCCTCATTCGTCATAGTTGATGCCATACTTGGTGCCATGCATAAAATGATCCCTTTATCTTCACTCTTCTCCTCCTCTTCTTCTTCAAAGTCTTCCTCTTGGTCTCGACCCTACCTACACACTTGCAGCCAAATACATTATCAAGGACTTCTACAGGGTTCTTACTCATTTCTTCTCTATTAAATCCCCTTGGTGCTAGTACAAATGGTACTGCACATGGGCTCAATTGTAATGCCCCATATTTTGACTAGGTGTGTTTATCAGTCAGACACCTTGCACTTATTTGCTTATTATCTATTGGACTCAACTAGACTGAGCAAACTATATTTTCGACATGTTAGACCTGATTATATGTCACTATTATGTTTATGGTGCTACTATGCTTATGCTAATACTATGACTATGATGTTATAATGCTACCATTCTCATGATGTTGTTATGTTTATGCGGATACCATGTTGTAGTTATCATGAGATTTTTTTCTTTCATAATGATAGTGTATGTTTAATAATCATCCTTGATGAAATGTGAGACATATGATGTGGTACGTGGCTACCAACCCATGATGTGATCGATTTAATGAATTTATGTAATGAAATGAAATGATGTTGATAATGTGGACTAGCTAATGATCGAATGGAAATAGTTGTTATAGCTATATGTCTACAAAATACTAATCTGCAGGACATAGGGGCTACGTGGTTACCGGATATCTGATATGATATGAGGAATAAGTAAACAATGAACATTTGATCTTAGCAACCAACAAGATGATATGATGACACAAAACGATAATCCCAGTAACAGCACAGTATGATTTTGAGAGGGTATAGTCCCAGTATGTTGAGAGGGATGGAGGCATTTCCCACCCTATGTTTTATGATACCTGAGGTCGTGGGAGGGCTGTGTTGAGTCACGCTCCCCTAGACGTGTGATGATGACATTCGAATTCCTGCTATGAGAGGTTAGGTCCGCTGTTTAGTCGACGCTACCGCTCTCAATTTCTATATGTGGCCAGGTCGGTGAAGCTGACACCACATCCTTACTAGCAAAGGAAGGATAGGGAGGATGCGGAAGTAGGATAGGATGGGAGGTGTGTTAGCTAGTATTGTTGGGAATTGGGAGTTCTATTGCACTATGTAGTGGTAGTAGGTACCCCTCCCCTGAAGTAATTGATTACTGAAAACCTATGTATAATAATGATTAAACATTGATTGTTAAACCATTACACAACTCATAATGTCAAATTGAATATGTTAAGTACCTATGATTATTACATCTGCATGGTTATCGTTAATTAGTAGAGACACATAGGAGGGATATGCTTACTTATAGTACATATGCGATCTTTGCATACGCTGGCCACGCATGCAGACCTTGCATATATACACTAGTATCGTTATACACTTGCTTATGAGGTTAAATAATTGTGTAATTTGTTGCGAAGTAGTAAGTTTATTAAACCTTGATAATGGAATTTAAGATATGTGTTAAACAAGTCATTTAGTATTCTTTAAGAAAGTATGTGAGCACTATAATAAATGATTTATTAAGTGTTGTCAATTGAAATTAATATCAGAAATTTTCATAAATATGCATGAACATTGTTCCATATTCGACATTAAAAATTGTACTGTTTAATTATAAATTATGATTGGTTAAACCCTTAGGGGTACTTTGTCGATAAGTATAGAGGTAATAGGTTGATAATTAGATACTTAGGAAGCAAACAAGCAATTAGTGTTAATTAACATTCATTACTTTTTTATTATTATTATTATTGTTAGCATTATTATTAATAATTGGATTAAATAATTATTATTATTAATAAAATCATGATTATTATTGTTATAAAACTATTATCATACGAGAGTTCATTATGTTAGTAAATTAGTACCTCCATATTAATTATGTCATTTCCTTGGGATAAAGGAACATTAATGAGTTTAAAAACAAATCTGAAATTTAAGTATAAATTGAATAATATAATGTTATTCTTATATGAGCATTTAAAAACAAATATAGAAATTCTTGTCGAATCTGATTTTGTTTAGTAATCGGGACATTGGAGTCCTCCTCATGTCCAGACACACTTATTTGTTAATATTATAACCTAAAATCATTTAAGACATAAGTCGGTAGATTGAACCAACTATTTAAAGATAAACCACCGCTAAAAAACCCGAAGGGTCAACATAAATAATTATTATTTTATTTAATCAAAAATTAATTATTATATTTACCGATAAGTGGGACAGATAATCCAACTCGTCTCCTCGAAAGGGTCCCAAAGTGAACACTTCGAGAGAAGAGTAAATAGCTTAAACCGAATTGATTAACTATGACAACATTGAATTACTGAAGGTAAAGAAGTACAAAATATATATATTTTTAATGTGTCCAAAATCTAAAAAGAGATAAGAGGTAATAAATGTTTCGAGAGTTGGGGAGATGAGACAGGAGCGGTGGAGTAAGGATGAAGGAAGGAGAAGGGGATAGGGTATATAGATAAGACAGAAGGGAGTAGTCAGGGGTTCGAAAGTGGGGGGATATTATTTTGTTTTTGGGAAATTTTGAAAGGAGAGGAAGGTGAATGCTGGAAACACTCGAGGAGGAAGGGGAAAACTCTTGTTGCATAGAGGAAGGGGAAAAATCTTATTAGGAATTCAAAACAAGGAAAGTTGTTATTGGAATTATCAGTTTGTGGGCTCGGGGGCTAGGAAGTCTGTCGATTTCCTAGGGCCAGCATGATCAGAGCTGGTCGGTAGGGTGAATTATTCAGTCGGTTGCTAAGTACTAAGGAGGCTAAGTTGGAAAATTTCTACGGGATTAAAGGAGGCCATCTACCATCTACTAGCATCAAGTATTCTTCTTGTTATTTATTTGATTATTTGTATTCTAACTTATGCTTAAATGTACACGAAAGAAAATCCTGATATTCTATTTTTTTTTACATCTGTATCTATTTTGTTAATGACCATGATAAGGAAATGTATATACTTGAATAGAAATTACTGAATTAAAAAATTTACATTGAAACAGCATAGAATTTATCATAAAATTGAATTGAAAACAGTATGGAAATTTTCATTTTAAAGAGCAATAAAAAATTTATTTCAAATTTACTGAAACTATCTTAGGATGAGCTTATTACATAGAAAAGAAATTGAGAAAATTGACTTAGTGCTCTGCTGCAAACCAGAGCACTACATCAATATTCCTCTGATGATCCCTTTGTCCAACAACTCTTGGACTTGTTGGTTCAACTTGGCCTCCTCAATCAACATCGCCTTGTGTGGAGGCTTGCTCGGGAGACTCGAAATCAACGTCAAATCAGTTTGGTGGGTTTTTCTCCTCAACAACAACCCCATCATCATCTTGTCGACCGTCATTTCTTGCTTCTGGGATTTTCCACCCCCTTCCTCACTTATCTCCATCTCACAGTCTCTTTTTGATATGAAATTGACGACTTGCATATCAAATGCAAGTTTCCCTTCAATCTCTAGAAGAATCACCACTACCATGCCTAAATCATCTTCTCCTTTTGCAAGTCCTTCAATAGATTGTCCTTCTCCTTCCTTCTCTTCTACTTGCATGCCAACTGCAAGTTTTCTTCCTTCAATGGGAAGAACCATTGTTGCACTCTCTATACCACTATCCATACCTTTAGATATGTCATAAAATGATTCATCCTTGGTCGACCCCCTTTCGAATCGGTCCTTCTTCTCTGACTTCGATTCACTGGTCAAAACATTTACCCTCTCAAGGCCTTCATGCAAACTCTTTGTTATTCTTCTTTCTCCCTCACTGACAGTATGTCGACAACCTTCTTCACATTCCTCTATATTGATCACCTCACTGCCTTCCTCTTTTGTCCTAGACCTTCTCAAGTGAAGTTCGTCATTCACCTTCACTTCATCGTCCATTTCCTTGACCAAATTCACCATTTTATCGACAATCCTTTCATCTAACCGATCTTCTATCTCAACGACATTATTCTCGTATGAATCTTCCTTCCTCGTTGGTTGCAGCGACCCGACCATTTCTTTAGCAACCTTCTCTTTAGGCTGGGTCCTCTTGGGGAAATTTTCTAACATCCCTCCCTCTTCTAGGGAGCACTTCATGGCCCTGTCATCTTCCATCACTTATTCTTCTTCATCATTCTTATCATGGCATGACCTTTGTGCCTATCCTAACACTTCCAATCTTTCCTCAATTTACTCCTAGATCTTGTCTGGTATCCTCCACAGTGAGGGTTCTCCTCAACTTCATCAAAATATTCATCAACTTATCTTGGTCTGGCTACTTCTTAATCCCTTGTGTTGCCTCCAAAGTTCCAACTTAAGCATTGTCTCCCTAGTTGCATTGCATATTTTCACCAAGGTCGTTTCCTAGTGCGACCTCTTCAGATATGCACTTCATTTATGGGAAGTCTTCTTCTAGACCCCTTCACTGAGTCATTCTTTCCTCTGATTCTCCCCAACAATTCTTCCCATCTTCCCTATTGGAACCCTTGTCATCTTCACATTCTTGCAGAATGAACTTCTGCCTTCCAACTTTCTTGACTTCACTTGGGCCTGTCTTTTCTTCATTAGGCTCCACCAAACAATCCATTTTTGGAGCTACCCAAAACTAGCGGTCTTCAATTCTATCACTAGGGAACTCTACCCAATGCTCTCATTGGAGTCACCTCGGTTCTTCACTTCCTCAACTACAACTCTACCCGCAACCACAGTTATGGAGCTACATCCTCCTCAAATGTTTGTAGGATGTTCTACTCTACAATCCTGGTTATGGATAACTCTACCCCACTCTCATGTGTGATCTATCATTTCCTCACATATCTACCCAACCATAGATGGAGTTTTTTTCTTCTTCACGTAGGATTCCCCTGCTCTGATACCAACTGACGTAAGCAGGTACATGCAATCGGCTCGCAGATCACAGTGCACAGTAAAAGTGCAATCAACAACACACTCACTCAGAGATGATGCCACCAATAATGGCTTATCTATTAATGTAGGAAGATCAAATTACATGGATTGATTTACAATCAAGGTGAAGTCCCTATTTCAGATTTACAATTAGTCTAATTCTACTACAGTCGACGATTGTTTCTCAATGGTTAGCGCTAAGGCTCCGCAGAAGGATTAAAAGTCCCTTCTTCTATATCACGTGATGTATTTACAACTTATTCCACTGCCTTAATTTCCCTCTCTTAGCAGCCTCTAGAAGCCTCTAGATTCTTTTGGAATTCTCCTTGGTGTGCAATTACAACTAGCGTAATCACCTACCACCATCATTGCTTCATTAAATGTTGCAACTTCCTCCACGACAATGTTGGTGCTCTTCTGCACTCGATCCTTTCAGTCGATCAGCTCTTAACCGATGCTCATTGCCCTCTTCATTAGTCACTTAGTGAGACACTTCTATCATCTGAACCTTTCTAGGATCAATAACCTAGTTCATCTTGATCGCTATCTTCTTCATGGACCAACCGATCCTCGTTGGCGCCCTATATTTGTTGGCCAAATCCTTCCATCCTTCCTCTATTCTAGAGTCAAAGTTAATCTAAATTTTCATTTATCCATTAGTCGGCTCGACTTGTCATCAATTTCTCAGACTCCACTAGTCCTCGACTGACCAAACTATGTGGACCTTTCTCTTGTCGATTTATTCCACCTCCTTGTCTTGCGGCCATTCTTTTGGTGTCGAATCACGATTCTTCATCTCAATTGTAACCTAGTCATCTGCACCCATGTCAAATTTCTTTGTCGACTTCTTCGCTCCCGCCTCAACCAGTACTCAAGCTAGTCTCTCGCCTCGACCATGACTCGGTCAACTTTCTCCTTCTCATATGTTCCTTACCTCAAGCACAAATTTCCCTCTTTCACTCTCGCATGAAGGGTATCGCTTCCCATCCAGATGAATCCTTTACCATTCAACCACTCTTCCAGCTGGTCTTCCATTCAGGTTGGTTTTAAGCCCAACTTATCATCTTCTACCAGTCAACTTTCTCTTTGAATTACCTTCATTAACTCAAAGACTCAAAGGTCGTATCCCTTCGACCTCCTGGTATTCGACTATTTCACTTCATTCGGCTCTTCCGACCCTCAAGTATTTATTGGCTTGGTTGCATCACCTTAATCTTCTTGTCCACTTTTCATTCAATTTTTGGCTACTCAAAGGCTAGCTTATGGTTCCATCCCTGGATGGGTCTGCCTACCACTGCAGTCATCTTCCAACCTTATGTTGGCCTAATTGTCATTGTCATCATCTAGGCTTCTCCTGTCATCAACCTCATCACCTCGATTTCTCCACTGACTCATCTATTCCTCCAACTAGTTTTCAATCTTCATCTGCGACTTGGTACTCTGACTCAAGTTGACTCCTGGTCTCTTCCGGACCTTCTAGGCTTGACTGTCCTTTCCTTCCCTGTGAAGGAATTCAACTCCTTCCAACAACTTCACGCCCTCTATCTTCTATTTTCCTGTATGTTTCTTGACTGACCAGTTCCTTTATCGATCAATTATGTCAACCATTCTTCTCCTACCCAACCGTCTGGGCTCACACATTGCCCTTACCTTCACCTGGAAGGTCGTCATCCCCCTTCCAAACGACTCCTCTTCGCCTATCATCGTCGGTTAGTCACAAGGTTGAATGCCCCTGCATCATTATGTGTTAGTAAGAAATAGGTGTATTGTTGCAAGATTTAGTGTGGCATGGGTAAATGTTAATTTCCTTAGTAAGAAATAGGTGTATTGTTATAAGTAGTTTAGTTGTAGAGTTGTTGATTATAAAATGGTTGTTTTCTTGTTGAGAAAATAAACACTATGTTGTATATTGGAATTCAAATACATGCTCTAATATAAAGGAATTCAAAAACATGATGTAGTAGAGATGTACATCTGTTATTTAAATTAAAATTTATATGTGTTCCTTATAAACTAGCATTTTCACTTTCAAAACTACCACAAAGTCTTCTAAATAAACATTCAAAATGATATGCACATGCTTTACAAACACATATCCACTTTAGAAATGTGTGTTTATTAATAATGTGCACATCTAAAAGTATCAACCTTAAAATTAATCAAGAGTCTTTTAGTGATTTTTCCATTACGTTTTACTTTGACATCCATTTTTAGGTTTCTTGAGAAAGATCTTGATGTTCATGGTTTTCACAAATGCATAGATATTTTATTATTTTCAAAATAATCAAAAAGTAAATCTTTTATTCCTTATCTTTACAAGATAAGGAATCTCCTCCGGCTAAAAAACAGGACACTCTAGAAGAACAAAGGATCCCCATCATTGATAAGAATCCACCTGCAACTTCCAGGGATAGTGCGATCCAACAGATGGACCCGAAAACTCCAGCTCCACAGGATGCACCCAAAGATGCAGTGCCCATTCTCGAAGCTTATGTCGAGCCTTCATATTGGACCAAATTCGGCAAAAAGAAAAAAGCAGCTTCACCCTCTTTGAAGCCAAAAGAAAATTCAATCTCTCCAAGAAAAACAAGAAGCCATCAAACTTCAAATTGTTAATCTCTAGATTGCATCGAGATTTATATGTAAGAAGTAGGACAGCAACAATTTTGGTCTTACTAGTAGTAGATGTAGCTCAGAAATCCTTCTTGGGAAGTTTGTAAAGGAGACACAGTCTCCATAGAATAGGAAAGTATCAGGATAAGTATAGACTGGCTGAAGATGAACAAGGAGTCATGGACATAGTCATCTCTTGGGATCAGTCTGTCTGCGGAACTTTGTAACCTTTGTCTCTCTTTTTTCTTTTTTTAAAAAATCTTCTTATCCATTTTTGTTAAAAAAAAAAATATTTGTATGGTTCTTCTAGGGTATGGTTTTGCAAGTAAGGGTTTAAGCCAAGATGATGATCTCTGAGGAAGAGCAGTTGGTATATTATTCTATAGATCCGTTGAAGGGGCAGTAAATTTGGTTAGTGACAATTGCCAGCCAAATGGTAAGTGCGGATTTGGTTTTTTCTGGAGGGTATGGTGATTGGGGCCGCATGTCACCAAGTTGTTCTAGTGTTTTCGTCAGTGAATCCCCTTTGGGATCAATTTCACTTGGATCTAGTAGTGGGTTAATCTCTCCCTTGATGGTCCTAAGTATGACCTTGAGTGAGGGTCCAAAGTTTGAGTCACAGACTAGGCCCTCTTCTTGTCAGGTGCTTAAACCATCCATTGAGCTTGGGACATTTTTTCCTTCTCCATTAAGGAAAGATATAGTAATGTCCTGTTACACCTAAAATATTACCATCATGTGACTCAGTGTAAACATCACTAAAGTTTCCTTGACTAAGTCATTAACCTGGAAGAGATGCAGACCTTTTTATACTAGGTTTTGAGAGGTCGTCGCAAGTTGTCCTCATTCAACCTGCGACATCGCACGTTGTCCTCTTACAGACTGCGACGATGTCAGTTAATGGACTAAAATAGCTTCTTAGAGCCCATTCTAGAAGCTATATGATGTGTATCCCTATCCCTATCCTTTGGGGAAGTTAGCATTTGGTTCCTAACCTCTTGGAAGGATCCCCTATCTCTCTCCTACCATATCTCAACCTATCCTATCCACTTAGTCCTATATAAGTGAAGCTCATTCCCATCCTAGGAGGAGGAAGTCTATAGTATCTAATTGCTGGTGAAATTAGATTAAGAGAGATCTTTACTCATCCTTGAGAGATCCATCATCCCTTTGGAGGATTTTGCATTGGCTTGATCGGAGAAGTATTGCTATGTTAATTCATTGGTTGTAATCTCTTCTTCCTATGCATTTCCCTTTTAATACAGTAATATAAGTGCTTTCCACCAAATCTCATTGTGTTAATGATATATTGTGTAGTTTTCCTGCTTAACTGCTTACTTAGATCTATTATTGTGGAGATGTTATTTTACTGCTTATGTTGTTGTATTGTCTTGACAGGTTTCTCAGCTCAGATCTGAAGACTATCAAGCTTTAGAGCAACATTCAAGGAGAAAGGATCAGCGATTCAAAGGGTAAGAGCATCTAGTTCATTGATCTCTAATTAGATCTAGGGGAGTCATTTATGTTCTGTCTTTATTTGTTCTAGACTCACGTTGAGCTAGGGAGATCAGGCCTCGAGTCCTCTCTTGGTAAATTGTCCGTCAAACAAACCTGGAAACCATACTGGGGATATGCATTCTTTGTTTGTATTTTTCAATTTGAATTCCATTTTCAGTTGATTTCTTTTGCAAGTCATTTCATTTTGCCTCCCAAGTCTTTTTCACCACTAGATATTCACTTTGAAGAGTCTATAGTCCTCCTATGAATCTGCACTCACTATTTTCAAACCATTTTATTGCTCATTGTTTGGAGATTTGTTCATTCTTGAACTTGGATCTTGCCCGTCACACCTGGGCAGTGTAACCAGAGCATTGATTTGACCTCTGCTTCTCTGTCTATTGGCCTGTCATCGCAACCCATACACAAGTGTACTGCGACATCGTCGCATTCCCCATGCTAGTAAACTGCGACAGTCGCTCTGTGTATACACACAAACTGCGTCGATCTGTCAAAATTGAAATTTGGGCATCCCCCTCCATTTTTTTTATTTGATTTTTGGTTTGGTGTGCATACCTCTCTGTGCTGCAAGATCCAATCAAAGATCCTTTTGATCAATGTGTTGAATTTGTTTGGTTTTTGTGTGGGTTTTATTGGGCCTCATTTCTTGAAAAACTTAAGTTTGGTAGTGGTGGATACCTTGGTTTCCGCATCTTCATCCACTTAGCCCTGTCATCTTCCCTCTCCTCACCTGATCTAATCCTTGCATTGGATCTGATCCCAAACTCCCTTTTTACACTTGTCATTAAGCTTTGTTTGCATTTCAATTGTTTGATTGAGTGTTTTGAGTGTTTTGAAGTGTTTTTAGTCCATTTGAGTGCTTGTCTTTTGCTTGAGATTTCCTAAGTTTTAGAGTGTTGCGAACCAATGTTATTTTCAGTTATCCATGCTTAAAAATATCAATATTATCAAGTTGTTATCTTGGCATATCATTGGAAATTGAAAGTGCATCATTTTCATTGTTTTCAAGTATATTTGGAAGAAATTACTTCATGCATTGAAATTGTCATTCAATAATCTTTTGGGAAAGTTTGAAGAAAAATTAATCATTTGTGTTTTTTCGAGAACTATGAATCAATCATTTTCTTGTAGAATTCGAATGAGATCAAGTTTTTGCGAAAGTGACTCCATGCTTGAGAAAATTGTATGCATTTTTGGTTTTTGTGTTTTTAAGCCATCATAGTGAAATTGAAAAGTTAGAGTGCTCTAGATAGGAAATTTCTTTCTTTTCATCTCTTAAAGTTTTGATTTGAAAAAGACAAAAGAAGATGTTTGGATTTGGTTGTCATGCTTGTTGATTTTTTGAGTTTTGCTTGAAAAGATGGAAAACAAAAAGAGTACTTTTTGACAAATTTGGTAGATTTCGAGATTGTGTTACATTGTGTTGCTTTGGTAAAATCATTGGAAAGAAGTTCTCCCTCCCATACATAGAGTTCATCAAAAGAAAAGAATGCTTTTTGCATGTAGTTAGGGCCTGCATTATGTTTATGATTATGTACTCACCTCATGCATTCACCTAACCGTCCAGATAAAATTAACGGTAGAACTAGGGTAAATTTTAGTAACTTGTGTGTAAGTTAGATACATGTTTCAGCATCGTAAAACGTGGAAGCTATCGTTATTTTCCAGCATGATATTCCGTGGGTATTGTAGTCTTCCACGTACTTATCGGTATATCGAAGCTCTTTCACGTACCAACTAGGTATATCGAATCTATTTTATGTACCCACCAAGTACTTCGTGTGCTTTGTGGATACCAAAAGGTGTTTCACGTACTTGGCTTATATAGAAAGGTGTTTCATGTACTCAGTAGTATATAGGAAGGTCTCGTGCCGTACGGTTGTGCATTAGACAGCACCACTACGGATTTGAGATCCCATGTACCTTGAGTATATCAGGAGACACCATTAGGATTCCTGAGACCAACTGAGTTAACCTTTTGGCCGTCTTGGCAGAGCAATACACCGAGAACAGCACTCGAGGAGATTACTATGCACATACCATCCAGGTAATCGGGTATTCAGGAAAGGGTACGGTCCCAATCCTCCTTGTCACGTTTTACTATTGGACCCTGCGGTATATAGCGATTTGCGAAGCCTTGACAATCCTGTGAGGTTCCAGACTTTTGAATCCACTCCTATCACATAAGTTTGCTTGTGGCCTTAGTTTGTGTAGGATTTTTCTGGATTGCTTTTCTTTTGTTTAGCTTTCCCTAGGAGAAACTGTTGTTTTAGTCACTCTGGCTGACTTTCCTTGGAGAAGGTCTCGTAGGATTCATAACTTGCCACCTGAATATCCCCTACCAGGAGGTAATTTCGCGGGTAAGGATGGACCCACAAGCCACGGTCGTGTCAACTGAAGTGGAAAACCCCACTTTGAATATTGGAGCACGTTTGTTCCCTCCAACCCCTCCAGATTCACCTGCCTCCAACCCCCCATAGGGTGAAGAGGCACAAACTTATACTTCACAAGACTTACCTCCCATCTTTCTGGGAGAGCCTCGATCGGTGGAATGATTAAATCCACCCCAGGATGACCCTGCAGCAGATGTTGGTCCAGCAGCAGCTTATTGGACAACATCTCTAGGCCACCTAGTGGCTCATTTTTCCGTTGCATCCCCACCTAGTTGGGCTAATCCTGACAACTCTCTAGGACCTTATCAAGAGCGCCTAACTTGACTACGAGCTATGGCCATGGAGTTTTCAAGATGAAGCATTGCATGAAGGGTCGAAGACCTGACGTTACCTCCTTATCAACCACTCCCAAGTCGTTATTTATCTTATGATTCACCGAAATCATCCACGCAGCACGTGACCACTTCTAAGGCTAGTCAACCATTAACTCCTGTACATCCATCTCCTAGACAGGAGACTAGTCCTATACCTCAGGCGACCCAACCTGTTGAAGGAGAACAGTCCAACACATCGGTTACTATCACAATTACGTCACCTACTCCTCCCCCACCCCAAACTTCGCGGGGAGGATACTCTTTACCCCCTACCTTCTTTACAGATAATGATAATCCTATGGTTGATAATCAACAACCCGTGTTGGGTCAACCTTTACTTAGTAGTCAGCAAGTTGTTGTTGGGGGGAAACCCCCATCTCTTTACCATAATACTGCAGGAGGAGTTCCCATCGATCCTTCCGTTGGAAATTCCTTACCTCCTGAACCTTCCACTACAGGATTATCCCATGTTGGGGGTCCGTCCAATGTAATTCAACCACCATTGAGTCAAGCGTATCCAGGTTATCTTAACCCTGTTTCGGGAAACCTCAATCCCAGAAACGCACTCTACGGGTACCCTACCCCGGAAATCCATACACTCAATGGGAACAGCAAAATGTTTTACAACATGGACCCCCACTTACAGTCCCTCGAGTCCCTCCA
Source organism: Larix kaempferi (assembly GCA_027924585.1). NCBI lineage: Eukaryota > Viridiplantae > Streptophyta > Pinopsida > Pinales > Pinaceae > Larix > Larix kaempferi. The sequence continues at coordinate 39,846,466 of BSBM01000372.1, read as the reverse complement.
CCCCCGTTTGGTCCACCCCCACCTCCCATTGGAGGCGGAGGGACCCCACATAACTCTAGAGGAGGTGAACCTCTACCTTCAAGTGGAGGACCACCTCATTCTGGCCATCATGGCCCACCCCCCTGGAAGCAGGGGCGAAGGCCCTCCCCCTTCAGGCAGCGGTAGAGGACCACCCCCCCTGGGTGGTGGCGGACCTCTGCCTCATGGTGGAGGACCATCCCATCCTAGCGGTGGTGGTGGAGGGCCATCCCATCCTGGCGGTGGTGGTGGAGGACCATCCCATCCTCGTGGTGGTGGCGGAGGACCATCCCATCCTGGTGGTGGTGGCGGAGGACCATCCCATCCTGGTGGTGGTGGTGGTGAACCACCCTACTATGGTGGTTGTGGAGGACCACCCTACTATGGTGGTGGTGGTGGAGGACCACCCTACTATGGTGGAGGTGGTGTAGGAGGCCCTTACCCTTCTGGCGGCGGCAGTGGACCACCACCCCCTCCCGGCGGAGGTGGTGGAGGCCCACCCTATTCCAGTAGTGGTGGCGGACCACCACCTCCTCCCGGCAGAGGCGGTGGTGGCCCATCCTACCATGGCGGTAGTGGCGGACCCCCACAATTTGGAGGCGTCCCACCCCCTCCCGGCGGTGGAGGCGGGCCCCCACCTTATGGTAACGGGCCACCTTATTATGGTAATGGGCCACCTTTTTATGGTGGTGGACCTACTTACGGTCCAGGCGGCACACCCCCTTACGGTCAGTTTCCTCCAGGAACACCTTATAACCAATCGATTCAAGGTCCTACCGGTCCATGCATGCCTTATCAGTACTATCAGTACCCTCAGCTAAACCAACAGCTGCCCTTTTTGGCTACTTTGGACTTACCCGACTTATCTCGTCTGATGAATGATCCCATTTTCCACGATCACAACTGGCCACCCATTCTGGTTAAGTTACCATCGAATATCCACAAATTTGATGGCAATCCTGGCAAGGATCCTAAAAACCATGTGATGACCTACCATTAATGCTCCTCATCCAACTCCTTGATGGACGACTCGATCCGTCTTAGGTTATTTCAAAGGACTCTCACTGGCCCAGCTGCCAAGTGGTACATTGAGATACCACCCAATTCTTTTCCTGATTTCCTATCTCTTTCTATGTTGTTTTTTACCCACTTCCAGTTACCCATTTGCTATGAAACTGGTACATACTTATTGACCTCCCTTCGCCATAACATTTCCACTCATATTTCTGATCATATTCATGAATGGCGGCAAAGATGAGGTCTTATTAAGGCTTATATTCCGCACCAACTTTTAGCTGACTGGTTTACAAAGTCACTTTTACCCGTCGTAGCTCAAGACGTAGCTGTGGGAGGAGTTGTCACTGAGGAACGGGCTATTTCCCATTCCCATTACTTAGACTTGGTCTATGCTCAATCCGGCATATTATATGAAATTGTTCCTGACGCACCTCACCCTACGTACGATCCCGCAAAACCACCTAAGGGACCACAAACTGATGGCATCATTGGTTCCCTTGCCTCCCAGCCTTATGTTCAAATTGGTGGCTCGTCGAACCCGCAAGGTTCTTCCCCATCACCACCACAGGCTGGAAATAGCACTACTAAGTCCACCACTCCTCCCTCCACCGAAGAGGTGAATTCTGTGCAATCAGCTTCATCTCTGAAATTCGGTGGTAAGAAGAAGAACAAAGGGAAACCTAAGAAATATTCTAACCAACAGGAACCCAAACCCACTCAAGAAGAAACCAAACAGAAAATGAAGTTAAAGTATCCTTGTTTGTTGTGTGGTGGAGACCACTTCTCAAAAGAATGTCCCCACCAAGATGAAGTCCAGAAGTTTCTTAAAGGAAACTCTACTACCGCAGTTCTCAATGATCCCTTCCCCACTCAAAACCAACAACTCATTGCACACAACTCTCCTTCCCAAGGAGAAGCATCCTCCACCGTGCATGTTCTCATGATGGGTAGTGAGATCGTCAACTTGAACACCCATTCTCATTTGTATGACTCCGTCCCGGCGAAGCAACCCGTTGGAAGTAATACTGAAAAAGCTTCCACTTCGATTCCCGACATCATCGTACCATCTGCTTCTCTCACCATTAAGAAGCCCTCTTTTGAGTCAGTGTTGCGTCCACCCAAGAGCACGATTAGTAAATCTATTTTCAATCCTAATACTTGGGCTGCTCAGAACTACAATATAGTGGAGGACCTGGCACAAGCTCCTTGTGTTATGTCGATGCTCGAGGTCTTGAAAAACTGTCCTAACTAACGCAAGACTCTCCTCGCTGCCATCGGTGCGGTTGATCTGGATTCGTCAAATACCATTATGTTCCGGTTGGAATACTTCAAACCGAGGCTTTCCCATCAGTTGGCATTTCAAGTTGCCACAAACATTGCTTGGAAGACAATCCATCATACCGTTTTGGACGAAGGTGCCTCTACTTCAGTCATGTCGATCTCATGCTGGAGAGCCATTGGCTCTCCCGAGCTGAACCATACTCCTACCACTTTGAAAGCATTCGACGGATGTGGTTTTCAACCTCATGGGATGTTACAAACTTTAGCAGTCAAGTTGGGTGGCAAGACCGCAACCATTAACGTGGGAGTGGTCACTACCCCATTAGATTACAACATTCTGGTTGGTTGTAATTGGTTTTACACCATGACTTTGGTCGCATCATCTGTCTTCTGCATAGTACAATTCCCTCATCAAGGCCAAATTGTTACTGTCGACCAACTGGATTTCTGCACACCTGACACCGCTACTCATCCCGGTGATAATGTTCCATTACTTGGACAATATTCACCTCAGTATGAGAATGTGGGGGTTGGCCTCATCAAGGATTCATCCCTTATGGGCATTTTTCCTACTTTGGATCCCCCAAATCATGTTGCCACGGTGAACATGATCTCCTCGCAGATTTCATCCATTCCCAACTCTACCTATTCAAGGCTTATACCTGACGAAGCCACCACACACTTGATTGGAGACACTATGCCTCTTTCACCCGCCGAATTTACTTACAAGGCTATCCAGTCAGCTCTAGAGGACCATTTAGTTGTGGCCTCCACCTCGTGTTCTCTATGACGGACTTCATCCGATCCTCTGCTACAGACTTTTCATTATGATGAGTCCATTATGGAAATCATGAGTGCGGATGATCCTCCATGGGAAGACCTCCATCATCGTCCGTCTTTCCTTCCTTCAGTGGATACTGTGGAGAACAACATTAGCACCATCTTTACACCAGATGTCTACTCTAGCTCTCAGTCCTCGATACTCACGTGTCAAACGGACTCTGAAGGCAACTTGGCCAACATTGATCCTACCATTTCGGTCGACATATCGGTTACACCTAGTGTAGTGGAACACATCTGTTTGGGCCAGAAGTGTTCCCCTGAAGAAATCACAATGTTCACGGCCTTATTCAAGCAATTTTGAGACATGTTTGCTTGGACGTATAAGGCAATTCCCGGGATAGACCCCGCTATTGTTTCACACACGATTCAAACCTATCCCGACACAAAACCAATCCACCAAAAGTTGCGACCGGTGCACCCCAGAAAGACTGCGGTGTTCAAGGCAGAGATTGAAAAGCTCTTGAAAGCTGGTTTTATTTACCCTATCCCGTTGGCAGAATGGGTCTCGAACATCATCCATGTAGCTAAAAAGAAGGGTACCAGTCGTGTCTGCATCGATTATCGGGATCTCAACAAGACTTGTCCCAAGGACAATTACCCGACTCCCTTTATCGACCAGATCATCGACAACTGTGCGGGAAGCATCATCTTTTCATTCATGGCTGGATTTTCCAACTACAACCAAATCGAGATCCACCTAGCTGATCAGCACAAGACAGCTTTCATCTGTCCTTGGGGCACATTTGCTTATCACAAACTCCCTTTTGGTCTTAAAAACGCTGGTGCCACATTCCAATGGGCCATGTCATATGCCTTTCACGACATGAAGGACTTTGTGGAACCTTACTTGGACGATCTACCTGTCCATTCATGGAAGCGCGAGTACCACATTGACCATCTGACGGTAGTTTTCCTCAAATGTAGGCGGTATAACATCCACCTGAACCCTCACAAGTGCATCTTCTACATCGAGTCTAGATGACTCCTCGGTTTCATAGTCTCGAAAGATGGGATCTGCATTGATCCCCTGAAGGTGCCAGCCATCATTGCTCTTCCACCTCCCACCGACATAATGGAACTTCAATGTTGGCAAGGGAAAGCAACTTATTTAAGGCGTTTTGTCTGTAATTTCGTGCAAAAGATGCAGGGCTACATGAGATTGATGAAGAAAGATGTCCCGTTCATATGGGATGACCAAGCTTAACAATCTTTTGAAAGCTTAAAACATGCCATCATGCATGCCCTTGTGCTCCAACCGCCCAATTAATATAAGGATTATATCCTTTATCTTGCTTCTTCTGCCACCACGATCGCCATGGTCTTGGTTCAAAAAGACAACAACACCCAGGAGCATGTGATATACCATGCCAATAAGGGTCTCATTGACGTCGAAACTCGCTATTCACATGTCGAGAAACTCACTCTCGTGGCCGTCATTGCCGTCCAAAAGTTACGACATTACATCTTTCTCCGCACCACCACCATCATCGTCGATTCAAACCCCATGTACCACATTTTGACATGTCAGGTGCTTGGGGGAAAGTATTCACACTAGATCGTGATACTGCAAGAATTTGATCTCCTTTTTTAGAAGGCTAAGTCAAAAAAGTCTTTGGTGTTTGTTGAGTTGATCTGTGATCTTCCCCGCATTGATGTCGTTTTGAGCCCAATGATTCTCTTCCGGACGAATCATTGTTCCTCATCAGCACGTCTGATTCGTGGTATGGAGATATCACTTTATATCTTCAGACCCAACTTTTCAACCCTCAACTCTCGCGGGACGACTGTCGTTGAATCTGCCACCATGCAAGGTATTATCTAATCATCAGTGATACTTTGTACCGTCGTGGTATAGATTCTATCCTTCAACATTGTCTCACTCATGAAGACGTTGAACACGTTCTAAATGATTGTCATGCTGGGGCATGTGGCGATCATCTCTTTGGGATGGCTACAGCCCAGAAGATACTTCGCGCAGGATATTTTTGGCCATCTATCTTCAAACATTATATCGAGGCCATCAAAAAATTTCCTCCATGCCAACACTTCCAAACTAAGAAGCACACCCACCCTGCCCTATTACACCTGGTTATTGTCGTTGGCCCCTTCGCTAAATGGGGCATCGACTTCATGCATTGTAATCCTACCTCGGTCGGGGGGCATGGTTATGTCATCGTATCCATGGATTACTTTACAAAGTGGGCCGAGGCTTTTCCTACATACACGGACGACGACAAAACTGCCACACTCTTCATGTTTAATCATGTTATAGCGCGGTTTGGTGTTCCTCAAACTATAGTTACCGGCCATGGTTCTCACTTTATGAACCATATGGTTGACGAGTTGAGCACTAGGTTGGTTTTTTGCCATGAAAACTCAACACCGTACTACCCACAGTCCAATGGACAAGTAGAGGCCATTAACAAGGTCTTGAAAACCATGATCCAATGCATGGTGGGTACACACAAGTCCAACTGGCATAGTATCCTCTTCTCTGCACTATGGGCTTATCGAACTTCCGTTAAGATCGCCATTGGATTTACTCCATTCCAACTAGTGTATGGATTGGAGGCCATCCTTCCGATTGAGCGCGAGATTCTGTCCCTCAAACTCGCCGTTGAACTTCTCCCCAACACTACTGCTGAGGAAGAACACTTCCTCTACCTAGCTAAGCTCGACGAAACTCGCTGCGATGTCGCTCTTTCCAATGAGGCTCATAAGAAACGCATCAAAGCGCAGTACAAAAAGTCGGTAAAACCTCGCATCTATAGCGAAGGTGATTTGGTCCTTACGTATGACCAAAGACATGATAAGATGGGGGCAAGAAAGTTTGAGTCCATGTGGCATGGACCCTACATAGTGAAATGTGTTGTAAAGAAGGGAGCTTATGAACTTGAAGACTACATCGAGATATCTTTAGGTGAACCCCGCAATGGGCTTTACCTGAAGAGGTACTATGCCTAAGCCTTTCATGCATAAGTACTTTGTATATACTGTACATGTCATGTGTGTGTTTTGTGTGGTGTGGCGCTTTGATTTTTTGCGTGCTTAGATCTTGTTTCATTTCTTATACCATGTTTTGTCTGTGTGTGCAGATGGCAACTTTCTACGGATTCGCGGATGGCGCCAGCCGGCATACCTGTAACCTTGCTTTGGCAGCCTGGGTGCTTTATTCTCCCACTGGCGAGCTTATCAGCTCAGGAGGAATGTGTCTAGGTTTCGTAACCAACAATGCTGCGGAATATCAAGCAGTCATTGGAACCCTAACTGATGTTATTTCTTTGGGTATGGACCACGTTGTCATCCATTTGGATTCTCAACTAGTGGTCTCTCATTTTAACCGGGTTTACACCATCCGCGATCCTACCCTACTCTGTCTCTACAGACGAGCTCATCTTCTGGAAAGTTCCTTCAAATCCATTCAGTACCTGCACATTCCACGAGACGTGAACACAGTTGCCGACTCCATGGCCAACTTCATCTTAGATTGGTACATTGCACACACATAAGCATATTCATGAAATGGTTTAAAAAGTCACTTTTACCCGTCGTATCTCAAGACGTAGCTATGGGAGGAGTTGTCACTGAGGAATAGGCTATTGCCCGTTCCCATTACTCAAACTTGGTCTACACTCAATCTGGCACATTATATGAAATTGTTCTTGATGCATGTCGCCCTACGTACGATCCCGTGAAACCACCCAAGGGACCACAAACCGATGGCATCATTGGTTCCCTTGCCTCCCAGCCTTCTGTTCAAACTGGTGGCTCGTCGAACCCACAAGGTTCTTCCCCATCACTACCACAGGCTAGCAATAGCACTACCAAGTCCACCACTCCTGCCTCTACCGAAGAGGTGAATTCTGTGCAATCAAATTCATCTCCGAAATCCTGTGGTAAGAAGAAGAACAAAGGGAAACCTAAGAAAGATTCTAACCAACAGGAGCCCAAACCCACTCAAGAAGACACCAAACAGAAAAGAAAGTTAAAGTATCCTTGTTTGTTGTGTGGTGGAGACCACTTCTCAAAAGAATGTCCCCACCAAGATGAAGTCTAGAAGTTTCTTAAAGGAAACTCTACTACCGCAGTTCTCAACGATCCCTTCCCCACTCAAAACCAACAACTCATTGCACACACCTCTTCTTCCCAAGGAGAAGCATCCTCCATTGCGCTCTTCTCTGCACTATGGGCTTATCGAACTTTCGTTAAGACCGCCACTGGATTTAATCCCTTCCAACTAGTGTATGGATTGGAGGCCGTCCTTCCGATTGAGCGCGAGATTTCGTCCCTCAAACTCGTCGTTGAACTTCTCCCCAACACTACTACTGAGGAAGAACACTTCCTCTACCTAGCTAAGCTCGACAAAACTCGCCACGATGCCACTCTTTCCAATGAGGCTCATAAGAAATGCATCAAAGTGCAGTACGACAAGTCGGTAAAACCTCGCATCTATAGCAAAGGTGATTTGGTCCTTACGTATGACCAAAGACATGAAAATCTGGGGGCAGGAAATTTTGAGTCCATGTTGCATGGACCCTACATAGTGAAACGCGTCTTAGAGAAGGGAGCTTATGAGCTTGAAGACTATGACGGGATATCTTTAGGTGAACCCTGCAATGGGATTACCTGAATAGGTACTATGCCTGAGCCTTTCATGCATAAGTACTTTGTATATACTGTACATGGCGTGTGTGTGTTTTGTGTGGTGTGGCTCTTTGATTTTTTTTGTGCTTAGATCTTGTTTTGTTTCTTATACCATGTTCTATCTGCGTGTGCAGATGGCAACTTGCTACGGATTCGCGAACGGCTCCAGTCGGCATACCCATAACCTTGCTTCAGCAGCCTGGGTGCTCTATTCTCCCACTAGCGAGCTTATCAGCTTAGGAGGAATGTGTCTAGGTTTCGCAACCAACAATGTTGCGGAATATCAAGTAGTCATTGGAACCCTAACTGACGCTATTTCTTTTGGTATGGACCACGTTGTCATCCATTTGGATTCTCAACTAGTAGTCTCTCATCTTAACCGGGTTTACACCATCTGCAATCCTACCCTACTTTGTCTCTACAGACGAGTTTGTCTTCTGGAAAGGTCCTTCGTCTTCTGGAAAGGTCCTTCGAATCTATTTAGTACCTGCACATTCCACAAGACGTGAACATAGTTTCCGACTCCATGGCCAACTTCATCTTAGATTGGTACATTGCACACACATAAGCATATTCATGAACTGATAAAAGTAGACACAACATGTAAATAACTCATTGTATAAGCAAAACACATAAACAAGATCACATCATTCATCCATTAAAACACATAATGTATAAAACCGCCAAAATGTCTTCAAGATAATGTAGTGCTAATACAAAAGTCTGAAGCTCGACGGATTTCAGTAAGTCCATACAAAATCTGATGCCTGACAGCTTTCAGTAGTACAAAATCTAAGGCTGACATAGCTCTCAGTACATACATAATAACATCATTGGGCCTGACGTCTAGCCCATGCACCTCTAGGTCTAATAGCCCTTGATGCTGGACATGGAAACAGTCGACTTCCCTCACCACCTTGCAGAGTAGCGTACCAAAGCACATAGTCACACCGACTGTATACCTCTACATCAGCCTCGACAACTCATGTATTGCGGAATTTGGGACATCCAATGTCAACCTCGTAAGGTTCTCATAGACATCATCCATCTCCATGATGGCATCGTGCATAGCTGGTGCTACTAGTGGTGCCTCTCCTCTCCTCGCGAGAAGTGAGACTCCCATTGGCCGTGAAGGGCCCACATCTGCACACACATGTTATTAACTCATCAGTACTATCCAAAAAAATTATAAATACACAAAATGTTAAAAAGTAAAAGGGTCATTGTTCTTACTGATGTCTCCCCACTCTGCCTCCTCATGTAGCACTCTGGGTCTTCCCTGTAATCCATATCGTTGTACGGATAGTCGTCCATCATTAGTAGCTGGCCTTCCAGCCAGGTGAAGAATCCAGGACTATACCCGATGATAGGACCCCCACCACCATGACGGGCCATCACCTCTCTCCTTCTGACCATGTACGGATCCTTGGGATCCCTGTCATCCACCGTCACCTCCGAGCGTAGAAGGGGAACTCGCTCCAACAAGAATGAGATTACTATCGATCCATACCCGAACTGCTTGAGATCTCCGCGTCGACGCTTGATCAGCTGAGCTCGTAGGTTGGTGAGGAGTCCCTCACACCTGTTGAACACCTTCGGATACATGTAGTCCTCCGCATACAACATCTGGGACCTAGTAGCTAGATGAGTCGCTTGGCTCCCTGCTATCCTCACTATGGTGAAAAGGATAGCTCGCAATGGACGATCTCGCACCTCTTTGATGGGAATCTTCCCACTAGAGGCATGGGTATGTGGAGTGCATTGCTGGATGATCAAGTCGTCCACGGTTCGATCACTTCCCTATGATCCAGTTAGAGCCACATTGTCCCCCCATTGGGACAATCCAGTATGTGCTCTCCAATCACGAAATACTGTTGTGCTGCATCCCAACAACGAACCATATGTTCCAGCAGTAGGACTTGGGCCCTCATGCCCTAGACATTGAAGAAATTCAGTAGTCCATAGTTTCGCAATGCCTCTACACATAATGGGTCATTTGCTGCTTGCACATCATCTACCTCATGTTCTCGCTCGCGCCATTCTAGAACCATGTTGGCGGCCACAAACCTGTCAATAGGGGCATTTAAACATCATTAGACCTCACCCCAACCATTCAAACTTTTTCTTTTGGCTTGGGTTTTCAGTTGAACATGGGCGTTTCCACCGTCGCACCTCTTCCTTGTAGACAGGGCGACATCGTCGCAACCCACCTTTGCGGGATTTGCGACGACCCGGGTTCGTTGCAGTTCCCGTAAGGGAGACCTGCGACGACCCTAGGGCGCACAAGATCCCCACAAATCAATTCAAAAACCCTAAAAATGAACTAAAACTGAAATTCTAAACCACTGGAAATATGTTGGATGAGATTTAGGGTTACCTGCTCTGAACGGCTCGTGAAATGGTTGCTCGCAGCTTCGGCAATCGTCAAGTGAAATTCTACTCCAAATGGCACTTTATCCTCCCTAATTTAGCAAATGAACAATGGTAACTATAATTGGTCATTTTTTTCTATTTATAAACAAAAGAGAATATTCCCTTTCAAATATTAGATGCTCTTTGGGTTATTTGCTATAGTTTGGATCATTTTACTGCATTTGAATACCCGGATGACTATTTGACCTAGTTTTCAAGCATGCAAGAGACATTAAGTGTTCTATTTGCCTCGTTTTCACATTGTTGCGATCATCTTAGGTATGAACAACCCATTGAATATTTTGTCGTTATTTTTCATCCGTTAGATTTTGATTGTTTAATGATAATGAGCTTAGTATTTGTTCTTTCTCGTGCTCTTAAAACCATGAGAATAAGTCACCAAGTTACGATTTATCCCTTTTCCGGGCTCCTTAAACTCCTACGGAAAAGGAACCCCCCGGAGTCTATCTTTAAGCTCTTTTCAAGCTCTCGAAATACAAAAATATTGCTAAGCGAACTTGTCGCGTTCATGCTTGTTAAAGTATTTGAATGGTCGTCTCCCTAGTGATAGTTTACCCATTTTCGGACCAGGGGGCACTATTTACGAAAAAAGGTATACTCCAGCCAATCATGACTGGAAGAGTCCTCTCCCGCATTGTTTTACCCTTTTTCGGGCGATGAGGCTAAATTTACAAAAAAGGACCGTTGGAGTCTTCTTTAGTTATTTTCAGACTCTCTAAACATGAAATGACGACCAAGCTTACCTTCTATGGACTCATTAAACTCTAACATTGAAGGGCCCTTCATGGGATGAACCCCTCCTCTCCCAGGTTCGGAAAATATTTGGGATTGGACTCATCTATGAGATGAGCTATACCAAGCATCCAGTTACCCTCATCAAGCTCGTTAAAAACACATGAGGCACTCATCATTCATGATGGGGGGAAATGAAATATTTTATGTTACACCCTTTATATGTGGCAGTACCTAGTCGTTCTTGAACATGGCACTCATTTGCATTTGCATACTGCACTTGGATCATCCGTTTGTCCTCAAGTTTTTCCTACTTCCTGAGTCTTGTTACTCCTTTGGGTCATCCAAAGAATACTTCCACCATCAATGGCATTAGGAGTTGGTGTCGTACTCGTCATGTCAATACTTCCAAGTCATACCATGCCCATGTTCAAGAATACTTTCACCACTCATTATCTGCAGTTAGTACGCCTTCCACCATGACGGTCTACTTTGAGTTAGTCTTGCATGTTACTGTACCATCCGATCTACTCCAAACATTTGTTGTTGTGTTTCGTGTCGGTGATGGGGGATTCATCATGGCCCTCCTTCGACGGATTCATCCTTGTCGACTTCAACACATCATCCAAGGATTGAATCTAGAAACAAATCAGGTACCTTGGGCCTGAATGCCTCAATGGCAGGTTACCTCACTTTCAACATGAGTTTACATCATTGACTCTTGATTGAAATATTTCATCATGCGTTCGAATTCAACTCTGTAACGCCCCCTTCCATCGTCAAAGGCAAGGAGGGGAAAACGTTAACAACACACGGGCTTATCGGAGACTTAGCCCCAATAATTTTTGCACATAAATTCCTAACATTTTAAAACTTCTATATGCAAATTCGTTTCCATATAAAACACAGCGGAATGAACATGCTAACAAGCACTCAAACAGACAGTAATTGCAATCATATCAATCACAGCAGAGAATGATTCCACCTACAGAGACCCAAGCGCATTCATATGCCATGCATGGATTCTATATTAATTCATTTCATTACACATGGGCAATTTAACATATTGCAGAACACAAAATGGAACAAGTTATAATCCACAGAACACTTATCTTGAGAATTTGACGTCCAACAACTGGCTACGTGAAGGCAACGTTCCTCCCAACCGTAGATCTCTATCCAGCCTATATTCCTTCAGCTGAGAGATCACCCCCGAGCTGGGCTGTGTATCCACTATGGAGGACTAGCTGGGTTCACTCATAGTCATGGCTTCAGTCAAGCATCCAAGCAGATAGAGGAGGGTAGTGCTAAGCCAGTGAGCTCAACCACAGAGCTACAGGCATCTCAAGTGAACTCAACAGTTAGGCACCCACATTACCTACCACATCCAACACAAGGAAGATCCCCTTCTCTGTTACACAGTCCCTCAGGAAACTCTTCCCTCCAGTGCTCTTCAGGATGGGCATAGAAAGGTCCAGCTGCTGATCTTTGAGATCCTAGCCTTCACTGGGTTTATCAAGCACACCCAACCTCTGCATAGTCAATCCCAACTTGATTTCTCACCATTCTGCTCACCAAATGCTCAAATCCGTCACTCGTTTTCTGAGCTGCAAAAACTGGGTTTTCCCATTGATTTCGGGGTAGCTAATGCTCCCAAATTTGCCCCAAGGTTCATGCTATTGGATCCCCCATTGGATTCCCCTGTCCCATGCCAAATCTGGACGTTTTTGGTCTTTCAAAAACGGGGTTCTCTCAAGGTCGCGATTTCTGGTTTTTCCTCACTGCTGGCACTCGTTTTTGGATGGGAATGATGCTAGGTAGTTTCACAATGGACTGGGGTGAGAATGAAGCAACCTCCCATGAGGTTGAGTGACTTCTTACCCAAGCAATCAGAGCCCATGCCCACCCATACGAATTTCAGGGCTGCCCATGCTCCATTGAAGCCATGGGCTGAAAATCTCAACCACCTTCTTACAGCAGGCATTAATGTCACCTAGGGAAGTCAATGGGTTCTCATAATGACAAATGGCAGCCTAGGGTTTAATCCCATAGCCCCCTCACCACTCCCTAGTGGATACACGTGGCCCCTTCTCATTCGTTGCCTCCATAGCCAGTTTTTGGTATTTTATTTCAATGTTAAATATTTACATCAATTTACAATATCCCATGGCTTAATAGCACGTGGGTAACAAAATATCAAGCGTGTCTAATTTAAATAAAATCCGAGCATAAACTAGCGGGGCCTTGGCCTTGAGCTCCACGCTAGGGAAACATACATCGCGTATTTGCAATATTTACATTAGAGCCAATATTGCCTAAGGGTTCAAAATTGGGGTATTACAAACTCATTTATTCGCGCTTGATGATATGTACTGTGATACCTTGGGGATCATTGGCATTAATGGTGATTTCCCTCGCGCTTGTTAACGGTATACATCAATGACCGGTAATCAAGTGGTCTCTACCATGTTAGACACCAAGACATTTGTAATCACATGGATAGAATCATATCATTGTGGGTTCGGCTTGAAGACCCTAGGGAGTCATGTTTTACCCAGGTTGCGATGGAGATTGTTTTGAGGCATATCACACGGATCCACATTTGTATTGGTCGTGGTTGTGTTATCATCTCATCATGGATCTACGCTTGTATCTAGTGGCCATGATTGTGTTCAGTCGGTCATTACTACCATGGATCTGCAATGTATTGGTCGGAAGCCATGTTGTACGTCATATGATACTATGTACTCAGAGTCAGTTGTACTGCAGTAGCGTCCTTTGTCCAATGAGCCATTGCCTTTCCTTCTGTAAAAGCATTTCACCTATCCAATTTTCAAATAGCTTCATGCTTTGGGGGGCATTCTGTTACACCTAAAATCTTACCATCATGAGACTCAGTGTAAACATCCCTAAAGTTTCCTTGACTAAGTCATTAACCTGGAAGAGATGCAGACCTTTTTATACTAGGTTTTGAGAGGTCGTCGCAGGTTGTCCTCATGCAACCTGCGACGTCGCAGGTTGTCCTCTTACAATCTGCGACGATGTCAGTTAATGGACTAAAATAGCTTCTTCGAGCCCATTATCAAAGCTAGCTGATGTGTATCCCTATCCCTAGCCTTTGGGGAAGCTGGCATTCGGTTCCTAACCTTGTGGAAGAATCCCCTATCTCTCTCCTACCATATCTCAACCTACCTTATCCACTTAGTCCTATATAAGTGAAGCTCATTCCCATCCTAGGAGGAGGAAGTCTATAGTATCTAATTGCTGGTGAAATTAGCTTAGGAGAGATCTTTACTCATCCTTGAGAGATCCATCATCCCTTTGGAGGCTTTGGCATTGGCTTGATCAGAGAAGGATTGCTACGTTAAGTCATTGGTTGTAATCTCTTCATCCTATGTATCTCCCTTTTAATACAGTAATATAAGTGCTTTCCACCAAATCTCATTGTGTTAATGATATATTGTGTAGTTTGCCTGCTTAACTGCTTACTTAGATCTATTATTGTGTAGATGCTATTTTACTGCTTCTGTTGTTGTATTGTCTTGACAAGTTTCTCAGCTCAGATATGAAGACTATCAAGCTTTGGAGCAACATTCAAGGAGAAAGGATCAGTGATTCAAAGGGTAAGAGCATCTAGTTCCTTGATCTCTAATTAGATCTAGGGGAGTCATTTATGTTCTGTCTTTATTTGTTCTAGACTCACGTTGAGCTAGGGAGATCAGGCCTCGAGTCCTCTCTTGGTAGATTGTCTGTCAAACATGTCCATCCCTGAATTTCCACGTGAATCGGCCATTCCTCAGCTCTCATCTAGGTTTGGGCCATTTATGGGCTCTCTTGCCTTTTCCATCTCTTGCGAGAATAATGGCTTTCTCTCCCTGCATTGGTCAATGCCGAAGTGTTTTGATCATTTAGATGGGGGAGTTTATGTGGCTCCTGGAGGGGGTTTTTCTCATTATGGCGATGGTTTTATTGGCTCACAATTGGGGTCATCGGATCATTGTGGAGTGAGGGTCATTGGAGGAGAGGGTTCTAAGATCCCGAAAAAGGCCCTCTCAAGAGGTGTGGCCAGGGAAGTTAGCTTGAACTCAGAGAATCGAGGTAGTCTTAGATCTTGTCGCAGGAAGAATAAGTGTGTCAAATCCAAAGGAAAGGCGGTAAAACGGGTGTTGGGAGAAGATATTCAACTTCGTAAAGTTGTGGAGATGGCTGAAATGGCAGTCATTAGTCAGGCTCAAGGTCGTCACTTTGGGGTAAATATTCTTAAGGACTAGGTGGAGGTGTCTTGGGTGCATAAGTTGGTTTATTCAATTATTGTTCTTTCTCTAGTAAGGGGTTGGTTTGCCTTTATGTTTCAGTCCCATGAAGATGTGCAGTGGGTTTTTCAAATGAACTAGAGTGTTGACTCCACTCCTATGGCACTAAAACTATGAACTCTATTGTTCGACGCAAACCAAGAAATGTTTGATTTGGCGCTTGTATGGGTGTGGTTTCCAGGATTTCCAATGGAATATCGGTTCCCAAGTGTTTTCAAGGATATCAGTAACTCATTAGGGGAGTTTTTGTAGGTAAATATGTTGTTCCAGACCATTGGAGAAATGTCGATGGCTCATATCATGGTCAAGATGGACATAAGGGAGGGGTTGGCGAAGAAGATGGAAATTGCATGGGTACATGTAGTGCCATATCCCTTTTTCGCTCATCCAGGTTAGCACTCCCCCAATTCAACAAAAAAATGGAACGTTCAAGTTGTTTGTGGCTCTCCCCGAAGTCCACAAAAAAGTGGAACGTTCAAGTCGGTGGTGATGAGGTGGAAGTTTGGGTGCATAAGGCAGGGAGGTTATATGAGTAGCAGAAGCCACAAGGAGAGATTTGGGTGGAGCCAAAAAGTCGTAAGGGGTTTGTTCCTTACCCCATTGTTGACACTTCGCAGGATTTAGTGACAGCGCCAAAGCTTATGGACATCCTTCAAGTGGAAAAGGAAATTGGTATGAATATGTTTGGGTCATACCACAAGAAGGTTATTATGTTAGGTAAGTCTTTTCCCCCTCTTCCTCCATTAAATTTTTAGATGAATTTGTTGTCTTTGTTGGGTAGGGAGTGGTTTGTTTCTCCCAAAGTCCTCACCTCCTCTTATGAGGGTTCAAGGCCAACCCTTCTTTATCTCCCTTCATCTCAGTTGGTTGTATGTCCTATTGCTCGGGCCAAGCTTGGTGTATCCTCATCCATAGTCTCCATTGAGTCTAATTCATCATAGGGATCAGAGGAAGAAGCTCTAAGGTATAATCCCAGGTCCAGGTCAGTGCCCTTAGTGGTTGATCCTCATAAAGATGTACGTGGATTGGGCTCAAACCCAGGAAGTATTTCAATGGGTAGGGGACGGGGACGGAAATCCCATTTATCAAAATCCCAGGAAAAAGCTCAGATGGGTATGGAAAAAAGTAAACAACATTCTATTGAAGGGGCACTTAGAGTAGTGAAAATCCTTGTAGGGGTTTCCAAATTAAATTGCTCTCCTTCAATTGTAGGGGTCTCATGAGCCCGTCAAAAAAATCGACCTTACAAAGGGTGATTGAAACCTCTCAATCATATATTCTCCTTCTTCAAAAAACCCTGGGGGATGGGGATGTCATCTATAAATCGTTGGAAGCTTTTTCAAGAGGTGGTTATTTGTTGCAGTAGATGTAAGGGGATGTTCAGGGGGTTTGGCGGTGGGATGGAACCCTCGAACGGTAAAGGTAGCTGATTTTTGGATTTTTGCTTCAGGTTTGGGTCTCGAGGTGCGCTCAAAGGACCTAGGGATGGAGTTCATGATTCTCAATGTATATGGGCCATATGTAGATAGGATTCCATTCTGGGACACCTTGCTCGGGAAGTCCTTTATGCCTTCTGATGTCAGTTTTTCTTGGGGGGTTTTGAACTTTTTGTTTGGAGATGTCGAAGTTTGGGGGCCTAGGATATTTTGGATCCTCTGTCTGATTAATTCACTAGTAAATTTGAAGAATTGGGATTCCTGGACGTGGATTCAATTAAGTTCAAGTTGTCCTGGTAGAACAAGTGAATAGGAGATGATCGTATCGCAAAAAGGTTGGCTCGTTTTTTGGTTTCGGAAAATCTCTTAGATCGATCTTTGCTCATGAAGCAATGAGTCAGTAGTGGAGGTGAGTCATATCACTTCCCAATTGTTCTGGAAATGATGGGTAGAGGACAAAATCCAGCGAGCCCATTCAAGTTTAACTTTACATGGTTAAAAGAGGATTTCCTTTCTTTGGTGTGAGATAATTGGACCCATGTTGACCTTTCATCGTCTAATTCAGCCACTTCATAGTTCATTGCAACTTTAAAGAATATAAAACAGGCAACAATTAGGTGGGCACACTAGAAAAGGGTCATGGATGATCTTAAATTAAAATATGTGGAGGAAAATCTTCAAATTCTATATGACCCAAAAGGAGGGGGGTATTTTACTCAAGCTACAAAAGACACTCTTCATCAATTAGAAAGTGGGCGAAGGAAGTTATTGGATGACAAAGAAGCAACGTGGAGTCCAAAAAGTAGGGCTCTCTAGTTAGAATGCGGGGATGAAAATACTGAATTTTTTCATGCTTATGCAAAGGGTCGTCATCTTAGCAATACTATATGGAGTCTTTCTGATCATGAGGGGGGATCAATATCCTCTTTTTAAGGATTTGCTCGAATGGGAAAGAAACATTTTTCTTCACTCTTTAAGGCTAAGGTGAGGACTTCAATAGTAGAAATTGTAAGAGTTACACAATTTTTCCCAAGATTCATTAACGAAGAAGAAAATAGATCTCTAATAGTTGAAGTGTTCGAGGATGAGCTCAAGGAGGTCCTCCACAGCTTTCAAATGAACAAAAGTTTTGGTCCAGATGGCTGGCCGGTGGATTTTTTTTGGGCATCTATGAGCACATAGGGGCGATCTGCTGAAGGTGGTGGAGGAAACTCGCATCACTGGCAGGGTGTTTTCCTCTTTCAACTCCACCTTTATCGCTATCATTCCCAAGTCTAATAATCCTCAATATTCTGACAATTTTCATTCAATTTCTCTATGCAACAGAATATACAAAGTGGTGGCTAAGGTTATTGTTAAGCTAATTAAGTTTATTCTATCCAAATCAATTTCCCATGAACAGTTTGGTTTTTTAGGTTGGAGGAAAATTCATGAGGCCATTAGAGTAGCGCAAGAGGGACTTCATAGCATTAAGACTTGGAACCTCAATAGTGCAATCATCAAAATAGATCTCTCGAAATCCTACGATCAGGTCAACTGGATTTATATCCATTTACTTTTGACTCATCTAGGTTTTGAGGTGCCCGTCATTAATTCGATTATGAGTTGCCTCTCCTTTGTTTCCTTTGCAGTTTTAATAAATGGGGTGACTTCCCCTTTTTTCCATGCTGAAAGAGGTTTGTACCAAGGATGTCCTTTGTCTCCTTTCCTATTTCTGTAAGTGGTTGAAGGTTTAAGCAAATCTTTAGGTGAAGCTAAAAGAACAAGATGTTTTAGTGGCATCCATATTACTCCAAATCCAAGAATTAGACATCTCCTTTTTGTAGATGATATTCTAGTTTTTTGTGATGGTACTTGTTGAGAGGCTAATAATATTAGAAGCATCCTAGTTCTCTTTGGAATAGCTACCGACATGCAAATAAATATTGAGAAATCTTCCATTTCCTTTCAAAATCTAGAAGAAGCAATTATGAGGCATTTTCATTTTCTATTCCCCTATGGTGTGAAATATTTCAATCAAGGCCTAAAGTATTTGGGCTTTCATCTAAACCCAAACAGCTACAAGAAAGGAGATTGGATGTGGTTAATTGCAAAGCTAGAGAAAAAACTACAAGTATGGAGTTCTAGGTGGTTGTCATAGGAAGGAAGGCTAGTTTTGGTCAAGTATGTCCACGAAGCAATCCCGATTTATTGGATGTCACTTGTCTGGATTCCAAAAGGAATACTTGAAAAAACTCGTAAGAAATGTTTCAGGTTTATGTGGAGGCGGGATCAAGATCATTTTGTCTTACCTTTGGTGAGATGGGACAGGATAGCCATTCCAAAATTGCTAGGTGATTGGGGCCTCAAAAACATATTTCTTGTCTCCACTATGTTGTTTGCCTAATGTGTATGACGTCTTCTGACTAAAAAGAGTTTATGATCTGTAGTGGTTGAGCAGAAGTATATCGCACTTGTGACTGTAAAGGACTGTAAAGTAATGAGAGTAGAATCCAAACAAAAGTGACTCCAATATTTCTATCATCTAGAAGGAAATGTTCAATTCTTTTCCTCTAATAGGGAATGGCTTAGCCTAGTGGATTGGAAATAGGAACAAAGTTAGAATTGGTTCAAATCCCTGGCTGGGTAGCGGAGGTAACCATATTTTTCCTCAAGCTATTATCTCATCACTGAGGCATCTCAACTCTAAATCAAATAGTTGATCCCCTCACAACTTTATGGAATCAAGGCTGGTTGATGGCTAGGCATTTGGGTTTGGAAGGTGAGGATGTGGTTTCATGGACTAGATTCATTAGAGCCTTAAGATACTTTCATTCGATTAATGGGCAGGGGTGATGGGCTATTATGGAGTAATGCTCCTACTAGTGTTTATATGCCCAAGCTAGGGTACATCCAACTGAATATAGACATCCACTATAGAGAGCAAAAGTAGTGGTGGAAGGGCCTCTAGAAGTTAAAATGTCATGCTAAATCATGTCTCTTCATGTGGTGCATGTTGGAAAATAAAGTTCCAACATGGGACAATATGCGGAAATGTCGACAAGAAGGTCCAGGAAGCTGTTCTTTATGCAAATGCTATGAGGAAACGGTATCACATATGTTCATGTTCTTCCCTTTTACCAAATTGGTGGCAGGAATCCTCAAAACTGTTGGGTTATGATTGCAGATGGTTGGGCATCAATATGGAGGACGCTCTATGTGAGTGCTTATCCAACCTATCTTATCAGCCTTATAAGGCCCTTTCTTGGATTATAGGATGGGGCATTTGGATAGCCTGAAACAAATCCATTTTCCAGGAAATGTTATCTACTCAGGAGGTAGTAGCATCCCACAAGGTCAACATTTTATCATTCTTTCCTCAGGAAAAAGGGGCAGCTAGAATATGCATAATTCAGGAAGAGCAAATAGACAAATCTTTGCCTTGGGCATTTTTTGATGGGGTATCCCAAGGAGATATGCCTGTCTGGGGGAGGCGTTGTACTCTTCCTAAATGACAATATCTGTTTCAAGCTCACGATGGGACTGGGAAAGGGATCTAATAACTTTGTCGAACTGATGACTTTGAAGTTGCTCTCTCTTTTTGCTATCAAAAGAGGATGCAAAGACCTACATGTTTACGGTGATTTAGTGCTTATGGTAAATTGGGTTATGGGTGCACAAAGGTGTCACAATGTGCATTTGGCTTCTCTGTTGGAGGAGGTTCTCTTCTTGAAGAATAATTTTGATAGTTTCACATGGAATCATGTGTACATGCATCGCAATAGGGAGGCATATGCTCTCTCTAAAGCAAGTATTCAATTGGCTTACGGGAAGTGGCACATCAAAAAGTTCACGGATGGTGAATACTACAAGTACTACTATAGGCCTTTTTGCGAAGAACAGGAGCTTATGGTTGGACCTCTCCTTTGAGCACTATTTTTTTTTTTTCTATTCCTGGGGTTTATATGTGCTACTCTATTTAGCTGGAGGATGATCTATTTTCTATGTTCTTGTTTGGATTTAGTTTCTCAATGTGAGATCTGATATATGACTGTTGGTGATGATTATGTACTATTGGTGGACTTTTGGCCTTTTGGCATATTTTTTATGTAGCTCTAGCTTGTCGACTTTGCTCTTGGAATACAATTTGCAGGCATGTATCTACGGAATGTAATTTTGTTCTCTTTTAAGATGAAATAAAATTACATTTTTTTTCTAAGGAATATACATATAAAAGATTTTTTTTTTAAAAGAAAGATATAAGAGAGGAAAGACATAGTGACTTAAGATCACTCTTAGACAAAGTTATTAAATTAAATTAATAGTGAATTATTCAATTATTATAAAGAAAATACTTATTGAAGGCTAGCGGGTTGGAGGTGAATAAAGACAAATCGCATGTATTCTTTCTCAACGCCCTTGTAGCAACTCAGAGAAACATCCTAAGAATTTTAGAATTTCAAGTGGGTATTTTTCCTTCTAAATATCTTGGAGCTCCTTTGTCAGATTCGGTAATAAAGAAGGTCTCTTGGAAACAGCTAGTAAACAAAATACAAGCAAAATTATCTAATTGGACATTGAGATCCTTAAATTTTCCAAGAAGATTGGTCCTAGTGCAATTGGTGCTACAGGCCTTACCTATGTATCTTTTATCGGTTCTAGTAGCTCCTAAGGAAGTAATAAAGAAAATTAGAGACCTTCAAAGATCCTTCTTATGGGGGGGATCTGGCAACAATCAAAAATTTCCACTGGTAGGATGGAAGACAGTGTGTACTCCCAAACTTTTGGGAGGTTTCAGGCTTAGAGACCCAGTAGTAAGTAATGAAGTCTTCGGAGCTAAGATATGGTGGCGGTGGGTCACTCACACTAATGAACCGTGGGCACAATTGTGGCGTGAAAAGTATGCGAAGGACTAGGAAAAAATTAAACTTATTCGGTATGATGAAGACAAGTCGGGATCAGAGATATGGAGAGAAACACAAGAAAATAGAAGGATAGTCCAACAATACAGCTTCTGGGAAATCTGTAATGTGGAATTGGCCTATTTCTTTAAGGACTCGTGGAAACAACTTCCTAATCTAGCCGAAACAATCAATGTACTGATTCTGCTGGCAAACCTTGAGGAGAATGATATAATAAGGGTGAGGGAGATGTGGGAGATAGATAACCCAGATGGACCCTTTCAGAGGTGGTGAGAAAAAGCATAGTGGCAGAAATGGAGCCTACGGGAAAATATTCAAGATCTGATGGATAATATCCAGAAGAGGAAAATTAAAATCCAGATGGGGAAAAATAAGCTACGATGGGGTCATTCCCATACAGGAACTTTTAATATCAAAGAAGCAACGTATTTACATGTTGGATACAACCAAATCCCAAAAGACCCCAGATGGGGGGAAATTTGGAATGCCAAACTATGGCCAAAGGTTACGCTCTTTCTATGGATCCTTGTAAGAAGATGTATCCTAACTTGGGAAAATCTTTTAAAGAGGGGATTTATAGGCTCAGCCTAGTGCAACATGTGTAATGGGGAAGGAGAAACAACAAACCACTTATTGGAAGGTTGTGGTTTCGCCTCAACACACTGGGAGAAGGGAGAAATAACATTTCACAGACAAATCATAAGTGATGGTAACACTATGAAGTCCATAATCGAATGGAAGAGAAACCGTATAAGAATCCCATACTAAATCGCATCTGGGAACTCTTTTCGGGATTTCTGGTGTGGGAAATATGGAAAGAGAGAAATAGACACATTTTCGAAGGGAAAAGTAGAAAGGAAGAAGAGGTATGGATAAAAGTGAAGGGGAATATCAAGGAGACTCTGAAATTATCTAAGTGGGAAACCAAAGATGTACAAGCCGAGATAGATGAAAGAAGAATCCTTCGGGACTGGGGAATCCACACTACCCTAGAAACTATAGGAATAGGAAAACAAAGAGCAGGGAATGACAGTAGTCCAAAGAGCTAGCAAAGCCCACCAGAAGGTTCTTTCAAGCTGAATTTTGGCAGAGTATCAAAGGGAAATCCGGGATTAGCAGGATTCGAAGGGGTCATCAGAAATCATCAAGTAAAAATAATGGGCCTCTTGTGGGGAAATATTGGAGAAGCAACCAATAATATGGCAGAGTTAGATGGGTTGATCAATGGGACTCGATGGGTGCTAAGACAAGGCTGGACACCAGCAATCATCGAAGGAGACTCCTAGATCATAATTAATATGGCTACAAGGATACAATCAGGGACAGCAGTCACCAAAGTAGGGAAGAATTGGCGATTAGAAGAGAGTCTAAACCAGCTCGCAGAACTATTGGCAGATGCATCAATAGTCGTCTTCAGCCATGTCAAGCGGAAAGAAAACAAGTTAGCAAATTATGTTGCTAATCATGGGATCAAAGAAAGGTGGCCCATTAAGGAATTACGGTGGGAAGCGATAGAGGAAGGAGAGATCCAAACAAGATGTCGAATCCTGGCATCCAAAGACATGGAGGCCCCAGATGCAGGTGGAAATAAAGACATGAGGCCACATGCAAGACGAAACGTGGTAGGGGAAGGACAAGCGGAGGGGTCTTGGGATGGTATACCACCTGGCGACAGTCTGATCGTTTAATTACTCATTCATGCGAGGAGGGTGGCATAATGTGAGGAAGGGTGAAGGAGGAAGCCAGCATTTAAACGGAGGTGACAGAGTGAAAAGGGACTACAAGGAAAGGAAGGCTCGGATGCTACAAGAGTTAATGGTGATGAAGGATAAGTACACAACAGGAGTGATAGCCAGCGGAGAGGAGACAGAGATGGGACAGGAGGATGAGGGAGGCATTAAACAAGACCTTATATACAGCTTAGAAACAATGATGATGGCCTATAACGACGTCAATGTAAGTGAGAGGTCCAGCAAGTATATAAGAACAAGGCTGTGAAGGCCATAGTATTGAAGCAAGTCGAGACTCTGTATGTGCAAAGAAAGCTTGGCGAGACCACAATGGCACCCTGTCAACACATGAGAATTCATCGAGGGGGGAGAGGACGCAGCGAGCAGAGGGTTGAAGACGATGATAACAGGGAGGAAATTATGGAGGGAATTCCCCCTCATATCGACAAGACCATAACAATTATGGAGGAGGAAGAGAAGCAGCGACGGGTGGAAGAGCATGGTATGGCAGTAAGGCTAAATCCATACTGGATAATGAGGAAGATGTTGGCGAGAACCATGATGGAGAGAGTAAGCTTTGGTGACTTGGTGACGCAGGTCCTAAACAACCTCAAAGAAGACCTGCTGAGAAACCTGGTTGATATGGAGGGGGTCTTAGACCTGGCCAAAGCACCTTTCGGTGGCAGCATGGCGAACACAGACTCACCTCCAATTGTTCCAAAGGCACTGCCAAACAATGAGAATAATCCTCCAGAGGAAGGACCTCCGACTGCGTCGAGGGAGGGATAAGAGTCTTGTTGTGTTGCTTAGTTTCTTGTGTCATGTTTTGGGTTTAGACTACTCGAGTGGGTTATGTTTTGGGTGAAGGAATTGTAATGCCCTTGTGTCGGATTATGGGCTGCTTTGTTTTGGGCGAGTGTCAAGTCTGTGTAAGGGCTCGTTTTGGGTGGATGGCTAGTCTTTGTAATGAATGATTATGTTGAATTTTACGTGGCCACTCTTGGCACTTTCCTGTGAACTTGAAAATGTATCATGTAATGGGACCGGGGATTGAAAATTCAGAAAAGATGTGGGATTTGGAACTCGTGTAAGGGGAGGGATAACCAGGGAGAAAAAACGACCGTCAAGCAAAGAGGTCTGCGAAGACCAATTTTGTATTACTATGTATAGCTACTTTTTTTGAATTTTAATAGAAAGATACTAAGCTTACTCACAAAAAAAAAAATATTATAAAGAAAATTCTAAGCTAAAAATTGTCATTTTTTAAATTAAGTTTTTCATTTGTCTAAATACTTGATAACTAATTATAATAACACTCATTATTTGAAAGCCTGTGAGACAATAAAGAAAATGGCGTTAAACTCATTTATAGATATATTAGCATGTTATTATAGATGAAAGCTCAATTATAATTATACTAGCACTCATGATTAGTGAGTCTGTGAGACAATAAAAATAGCTGTTCTAAACTTACCTATGGTTTATTACTTTATTATAGAGGAAAGTTCAATTAGAATAGTGTAGGCACTCATTATCAATTTATTGTTATTTCACATGTTGTGTCTTGTTTATTTTAGACAAATGTAAAGTGATGTAATTTATTTTGCAAATTCTTAATATATTAAAACACTTTATTTTATCGGTGTTTCTTTGCACCTATTTTGAAAAATTAAAAGTGATAGGAGAGATAAAAATAAAGATATACATATTTAACTATAAGCACACATATGGACACCAACAAAATAATATACAAGTAGGATCATCACATTTTGAATTGTCAATAAGGACTTGTCTAGTTAGTAAAAGAGGTGGTAATATGATAATGACTATTATTGTCAACTGAGATATACAATTATTCCTCCCACTGTTTGATTCCCCTCTTCTTGTTAGCCACATATGTTTTGTCATTGTCACATATGTAAGTTCATAGCAAATGCTAATGACTTTCCACTTCAATGTTGATAGGGTTACACATGTAATCAAAGGAAAAGTCTTTCAAAAAAAATCACATGATGGACCTAACAAAGTGCATGATACCCATACTAAGATTCAAAAAGTATGATTGTTCTGCATCTTCTACATGCCTTTTATACAAAACAATGATAGTTAGAAAATTATGCGAATGACTTAAGGCAAATGTTTATTAAACTTTCACATGTTAAAGACCAGATTACCCTGTATCTATAAATTACGATAGTGATAGTCGAACATGCAAACATGCTCAATCGATACCAACCAAGTCAATACGGTTCGAGTATCGTGTAGCTATGAAAATTGCGTCAACATACACATTTTTCACTTCATCCATACACCGTTCACATAAACATCATGTATCGTCTCCCTTTGGTCAAAAGTGTTTATCATAGCTTATTTATAAGCCCTACAAAATAAACCATTTTATTTTATTAAAACAAGGTAGAGAAAAATGTGCCTAAGATTGTAAAATCTTTAAAATGATAGATTGCTTGAGGATTTGAAAAATCTCTAATCTAACAATCTTTTGAATGGTCATTACATTAGCCTTTCTCTTCAATAACAAGGACCAAAGTTTTTCATACAATCCCTTTTAATCTTGGTCCTTTAATGCTTTGAGGACTCTTGAAAGGTAGGTTTATCCTTATATAAGGAAGCACCAAACCCCATAAGCATTTCTAATTTCCATTTTGAAATCTTCTCATTACCAAGGTGCACGTCTTTCTTCTTTCTTATTGTAGAGGAAAAAATTAGGAATAAAAACCTAACGCATAGAACAACATCAAACAAAACAACACATTTCTCCTCCATACATGAATGCCCACCTACCATGAAAACTTTTTGGTTGAAATCTACCTTCAACCATCTCTAATATCATTTCTCTACCATTTTTGTCTCCCTTGTCATACTTACTCCACATTATCTGCCAATAGATATTAAGTAATAGTTCAATGCTTGCAGTTCCAAATTCACCTCAACTTACATATGCTCCTCTATCATTGATTTGCCACTCTTATTTTAAGTAATGATTTTTATAGACTCGCAGTTTCCTTGTTCATATCCAAATTCAAAATTTGACTGAAAAAAAGCTTTTATTCATCTCACCTTCCAACACTAAACCTATAAATAAAAATTACATTTGTCCCTAAAGGTAGATCCACAACTAAAGGTTGCAAGCCTACATCAATTATTTCCAACCATGTCACAACATTTATAATACATCCATAATACGAAGTGCCATGCATGCTTAAATCTTGCTTATACATCATACTCTATATAATATATTGCATACAACTCACAAATAGATCCACTGTGAAATTGTACCATAAAACTTGTTAAACTTGTTAAAAAGTTCAAAATGCTTACCCTTTTATTTTTATTTGATATTTAATTGGTGAGACTCCAAGATCAAATCTAGTTCTATACTTATTAGGGACCCATATTCTATTATGGTGCAAAAGATGCGTACAAGTGAAAGTATCTCACAATTGTTCTCCCCCTAGTCTCAATGACCTAGGGAAGTCTCAATATTATTTCCAAATCCTCAACTTCGCCATAGGAGGAATAATCTCATATATAGTAAAGACCCAATTGTTCAACTTCGTGTATCATGAAGAATGATAAGCCCCCCACCTGTACAAGCATTTGGCCCAACGGTTTCGTGGATCTCGACAAGGCCTATTGAGGCACTACATCCAAGCAAATCCCCAAGTGTTGAGAACAAGTGATTTTGCAAAGTTCATTGGCAACCAAAGCTTGTAGCCCCTAGTTGCCAAGCAAAAACCTCCTTTGGTAGTCTCTCAGGACTAGTTTGGTCCTCAAGTATTTGATTGGCTTAGCCCCATCTTTCTCCAAGTATTTATAAGGTGGTTTTATAAGTCTTCAATTTCATTATACATTTGTAACATCTTCTGGCCCCTTTCGGACCACAACAGATTGGAATTTAGGAGATGCCCAACTCTCTCTACAATGACATTGCCAATACCTCAACCGAGGAAGACTTTGTTGACTTGCCATAAATCCACTCTATGCCCGGTACTTTTTAACGAGTTTTATAGTGTCAAGTTGTGCATCAGCTCCATCTATCTTCAAAATCTGAAATATAGGTGGATGATATCTTCAAATGCTAAACCTTTGACAACATTAACACTCTTTCGGAAACCAAAAAGTCTCATTCTGCACAATGCTCTCTTGATTGATGTTGCCTTGTACACATCACTATCTTTCAAGAAAAGGCTTGCTGTCAACCTCAGTAGTCATGTACTTCTAATTGCCACAAACTGTTTTTTCCAAAAAGACACTTCTTTGTCCAGAATTTCACTCTGACCATCATGAACTATAGAATTTCCCTCTGACCATCATGAACTATAGTTTTGCACTTACCTTGCACTCAATTCCCTACTTTTCTTCCTTAATTTTATACCCTTCTCCAGATCACCTTTAGATCCTTGTTAGGCTCTACAAAGAACACAGTATCACAAACAAAAAAACAAACCTACAATCAAATGTACCAACCATAAAACATGATGCCCAACAATTATAAATCCTCCATAATGTCATTGATGAGCTAGACACCAGGTTCGTGTTTCACAATCTTTATCTACCACAAAAATCTTAAGAGTCTTTTACAATTCCATGATGAACCCCCACAGTCTTGCCCTTAATACATACTGCAATCGACTTCCTCACTAGGGCCTCCTGGAGAACCATATCATACTCCTTAAAGTCCATGAAATTAAGCAAACTGCATGAGGAAGGACAGATCTAAACGGTACAAGATACAGTATGACCATTTGTACCAAGTTGGTATTTAACATACCTTGTCTGATGTCATTCCTACTGATACTACAGAATTTTCATAAAAATCTGTCATTACTGAGCAGAAGAAATATACCAACTAAAAATTATTCCAAATACGATAGTTATCCAGGCCCCATATTCAAGCCAATTCCAAAAACTAGCACAACAAAGCAGATGGAACTCAGATCGCCACTTGTATAGGTTTGACTAAAAATGTGCAAATTTATCAGGTAAGGATTTATTTGCACATATCAGGAAACCAGAGAACATGGATTTGTAATATATGCATACCTAGAGTAAGGAAACCTGAACTATCCTTCTCTTTTATAATTATTAGCAAGCCTAAATCAATATACATACTACAAACACCCTTCCAGTGAAATATGTTGAAACTTGAATTTCTCAACTGGCAATGTGCAATTCCCTGCATACTCTCTTGAGGTGCGTGAAAATTGCCGCACACATTTTGAAGCATCCTTGGTGTTTGAGAAAATTTAGTCAGACAATATCCCTAATTGAAGGTATTTTCAATTTCACTACATGTTTCTTTAGTAAAACATACAGTGATGTGGTCCAAAGTGAACAGAAGCTTGTAGATATTCTAGCTTGATTTCATAGATACAAACTTAAAAAGTTTTAAATCCAGAGAACAAAGGTGAGAAATTCATTCAGACTATTCAAAAAATGAGTAACCATTCAGACTATTCAAAAAATGATAGGAACAACATTTAGAAATTCAGCACTATGGCACTAATGCCTTGCGGAATCAAGCAAACATAACCTGTGCATCTAGTCATAAATGGTCAAATCAAAAGTTGGGGCAAATGAAACAATGGATTGCAAAAGAAATGGGGAAAGACAACTCGACTGAGATTAATGATGATCTCAGTAATCCTTCCTTGCCATGATGCCAGGCAAGGACAGGGAGATGGTAAGATCCAGACTAATAGAGAATCCAGTGGTGCTAGTGTCCAGTGCCATGCAAAGAGCCATCAGAGCCTTCTTTTCAGCAATTACAGCCATGAAGAGAGGTATCAAAACTGCCTTTAGCCTACACTAATCAAAAGAGAGTCAGCAATGGAATGTGAAGTGCCTCCAAAGAAGGGGCGACAAAGGCTTGGCTGAGATGAATTGAACCAAAAACTAGGGGCTGAGATTGAGGCTTGTCACTCCCCAGCTGTCAGAAAACATTTGGAGCAATGAGCTAGGGAGGGCACCAATTTGAGGGAGAATGCAAAGCTGTTGGAAATTGAGGAGGCTAAGGAAATCAATTCCTTCTTAGAGGATCCAGGACAAATTCATGGCAGAATATCAAACTAGAGAAAGATGCGATGGAAAGAGACTCACAAGTAAGGGATATTCTAAACCATTTCTCTGAAGTGCAGTATAGCTTGCTAGAGCACAATCTAATCCAATGAAAGCCATCTTCAAAGACAGAAAGGGGACCAGAGTCAAGAATGGCTTAGTAGAGCAATGTCTGGAATAACAGGTAGCCACTATGAACCTCACTCTTGTCCTACTCTTTAACCGTTTGAAGCTGAAGAGTAACTGTGAGTTGGGTGAAAATCGGATAAAGGTGGATCAAAAGGGGGGAGGATGAAAAAGCAAGAGACTCGCCCCTAGTTGTAAAACAGTTGGCTACTTCTTTTCAAAATCTCTTTTTAAGTTTGATTGACTGCTATCATGTAAACCTTCTTAATAATCATAACTCTCTAGGATAAGCTAGTTAAACAATTGAGGAGCCCGATCAGAAATGGCCAATACAAATGCTCGGATCTCTCCCTGAGCTATTTTGTATCATTATAGTGAGCCAATCCTGCCCTCCGTCCCACAACTTTGTACCATTTGCGATCCATGTTAATGCAAAATCTCTTCTTACATACCAAACAAACATTTAGGGGTTTTGTTCAAAAAACTAAGAAAAACTTGATACAAAATAATGGGATTTTCTTAACGGAAATATAATTACTGCATAAACAAATCATAGTTATGATCAGTCAAATGGGTTTAGCTTGGATGGCTGAGAGAAAAAGTTGTTATCCTCTCCACCAGGGTTTAAAACCCACTTGTGACATGTTGGTTCTTCATGAGCCAATTGTCAATTGGGTCTGGCAACATACCAGTAATCATTTTCATCTATGCACTGGAGGGTGGGACAAGTAGTTACATGTAAAGAAAATGTCATAGTTATGATCAATAAAATTTTTTCTGCAGAAATAATCTTGCCCCACCCTCACACTTAAACACTCCCCCTTCCTCCCCAGAATTTATGGATGGAAGGTGCATCGACTGCCAACCACAAAAGTCACTAATATCCCCGACATACCCAATGGGAATTAAACTAAGTTACCAAAAACGTCTAGGACCAGGGGGGATACACCATTCCCCATTTCGGAAACTGAAACGGAGGGGATATGGCTTGGAAACGGTATTGAAACACTTCCAAACTGTATCCAAAATACAAAACATTTCCAAGCCGTTTCCAGCTATTTCTTGAAATGTTTCCAAGGCATATCCAAAAAACATAACATTTCCAAGCCATTTTCAACCATTTCTTGAAATGTTTCCCAGTCATTTTCAATTGTTTCCAGTCGTTTCCTAAAACATTTCCTAATTTTCTGAAACGTTTCAGCTGCTACAGGGCAAGTTTCCATCTAGAAGTAGTGATTTTTTTACATGAAAAAATGCAAATAAATAACCCTCAAGACAAACTATAAAACCCTAACCCTAAATTGAGCCCCAAAATTTAATATAAAACCTCAAATCTTATAATCAAGATCTAAACCCTAATCTTAAATTGATGAACGGTAATCTTTTTTTATGTCCCATGGTTTTTTCCTCGTTGTATTTTTCCAAAAATAATAGGAGCTTACTTTTGGTTCAAAAACCACTAATCTATGGACATTTTATTGCATCAAATGCTTGTCTACTATAGTGTTAGTGTCATAGCCTACTGTAGAAGTACAATGATTGCTTTATTGTCTTTTTTCTCATCTTCTTTTTTGCCAATTCCTCAAGGTTGTTGCAAATAAACCCCAATGACTTGTATATGTAATAAAACAACTTGCATATCAAAATTGGGACAATGACAATTTCAGCTCTACAAAATAACATATTGCATTTGTGACGGGTTACATGAACCAACACGCATTTCCAATAATCTTCCAATAGGCAAATTCTCCATTTGATATACATGTGATATCTTAATCTTATTTCAAGTTTTTATATCAGTATAATCCATAAAAAGTAGACAACGTATCCAAGGGAGCACAGTGGTGTCTAGAGATAGTGTTATAACATAGAGTGCAATATTGCATGTCATCACACATTTTATCATATTGCTCAACTCAATCTCACTTATTTATACTCGAGTGCCTAACCAATCCCCTTAAGCATGGATGATTAAGTCAACTTTAATCATCCAAGTCGGTCCCAAAATATTAAACAACCCTATGAATTTAGGTCCTTTATGTGTTAGTCAGTGAGTCAACCGACCCTCACTCACCTAGTTGATTGTCTAGTTAGTCAATGGACCAACCCAAATACACCTCAGTTGAGTCCAAATTTGTGTTTAATCACAAATTCCAACACTTCTTCTGGAGGTGTAATCAGTGTATTCTTTTATTAGAGATGCTAACACTTGAAATTCAGCCTTCGAGTAATTTTAGGGTTTGAAATCGATGCTTGGAAGCAGTTGATATGTTCTTGATTGAATGCTTGACAAGGGTTAGCTTATCCATGGCACTCAGGAGTCAAGATATAAATATATTGTCTATGACAATATAAATCATCCTCATCCTCCCATACAACTTAGCTTCTAATTTTGCTTAGTTGGAAATGTAAATGAATTTTTCTGATTACCTGATAGGAACCCTTAGATGTTTTTCCTGCTAAGCCACACCAAAAAAGCAATCCCGGGGACTTTGGCAATCTCTAAATCCTCAAGTGTGAACAATAGGTAATAAAAATGTCAATCAACTTCAAGGTAAAAGTTTAGAACTTTATTTTCAATCTTAAACTTCAGAACTAGCTAAAAGAGCTGTGAATTCACTGGTTAACGCCGGTGAATTTTTGCATCCTTGACTTTAAGTTAGAACTAATATACTATGGTTTGAATCAGTTTTATTGAAACCAGACTGGAACCGGTAAAACCAGTGGATCTGACCAGTTCACAGGCCCAACCAGTCTAGTTAGGTGCCTAAACTGAAAAGCTCCCAGTTTTGTCCTGGACCGGTTGTGAACCAATCGGTTCTGTATGGAACTGGACCAAAACCGTTGAACCAGCCGATTTGGCCAGTTCCATACGAAACTAGTCGGTCCATGCTCTGTTGTACCACCACGACAGGGGACCCACATTTTTCAAATTTAGAAAAAAATATAAAAAACTCTTATCATAAAGATTCTAACCTAACCCTAAGCCCCTACTCATGCTATTTAAAGACCCCCATTTATAGCCTCTTTGTTGATGTATTTTGGTTCAAAACTTCAAAGATGTATTGCACTCGGTGCTATTTAGGTCATTTGCACCCGTACTTACTATATATATGAGAAACTTTGCATATTTGTGTATTAATGGTTTGGATTCATATGTATGCACATGAATATATATGTTTTTTACAAAATATGAATATTTTATGTATTTTTTGATCGACCGGTTTTTTCCCCGGATTTTTTTCCGTTCCGGCCCGGTTCACATTTTGGGCTCTATCGATTCGATCACTGGTCCGGTTCTGATAACATTGGTCTGAATATTTCAAACTTTCAGCACAGAAGTTTTAAAATTTCCTATTTGTGATTGTATGAAAATAAGATTTTAAATTTGAACTAAAAAAGACTAAGAGACCCAGCACTTTACCAAAGGATCAAGGGGTTCCTCTTGTCAGTGAATGGGTAATATAAGCAATGGTGGGGGATGCTCCTTGGTAAAATTTTATTCTGTCAGCATATTTAACTTGCTCACCACATTCAAGATATTAAAGGCCCCTTTCAACTATGTGAGATAATCAGTAACACTAAGGCCTTTCTGCTTTCAAGTTCAACTCAACTTAAAAGGATGTGGGTTGCACAGTAAATAGTACTTGGCCTTCTCAAATGGCATTTTGAGGGGCTGAGGATACCTACGATTTAGCTTCAAGACTTATATGGATGTTCCAAACTAGCAGCAGTCAACTTGGTTTCTCAACTATGCTTGTCGACAAAAGATTGGCCAAGAAAGGTCTTTTTCTATTCAAGGGATTTGTGAAACAACAATGGCTAAAGAGGTGCCAGTCCATTTGGAAATATCAATTTCTTTCCTCTACAAAGTATGGGCATGGCTTGTCTCCACAACAGCTTGGTTGTCAAGACCAGGTTTCATAAAGTTGGTGTTACAAATGTTGCATGCAAGCTTTGTCGTGTTGGTTTTTGTAGCTCGGATAGGTACTTCTACATAGGCTATGTGTCTAGCATGTAGAAGTGGTCCGAAAAGTGACTCTACGTGAGAACTTTATAAAGTGATTTTTATTATCTTTAATGACTAAAGTGACTTTTTATAAAGTTTGAATGACTTAAGTGATTTAAGTCATCTCAATGAGAGATTAAGTCACAACCGTAGATCTAATGAGGTCAATATCTAAACTTGACTGTTGAGATCTAGAGGTAGCTGAAGAGTGTCATTAAAGAAGTTATAAAAGAGACCTAAGGAAAGTGGAGAGACACGCATTTGAAGAGAAATTTTGGAGAGCTGAGGAGAAGAGAGGAAAGAGTATTTCCACAAGAGAAAGGGGGCACAAAGCCCAAGGAGGGAAGGAGGGTGCATTTCCCAAGACAACTATTGCACAGAAATCGAGGAAGAGGAAGATTCCATCTGCTTGGGCACGCAAATCAATGCAATTTTGGTACTGTCCGTACATTAGAGAAATTATGTTCGTACAACTGCATTAGAGTGGGGTTTTGAGGGTCATATAGGCCGTACCATCTCTGCAAGCTGGGTTGTACAGGTCATGGTCTGTTGGGGACTGATTTGGCACAGCTTTCAAGGCAACTTCAACTGGTAAGAAGGTTGTACAGTGTACAACAGAATTTGGCACGATTTCCTAGGTTGGCATAGATTTCTAGGTGTGATTTAAAGCTGTAATAAATGCTATAAATTTCCAGATTTCTTCTCTATGGGAAAATTAATCAAATTTATCTCATTGACTGGTTTTCCCTTCAAGATTTTTCCAGGGGCATTGCTTAGAAAATCACTGTGTCAAATGTGTGTGATCAATGTGTGTTTACTGTTCGTTTTTCACTGCAAATCTTCAGTTCTTAGTCATTTGTATTTCTGCTAATAATTCCAATTGAATGTATGTGGGTATAACATGCATTAATGGTGAATAATTATTGGAGAATGAAATCTAGTTGTTGGCTAAGTGTTTGACGAAATCTCAACATGGTATCAGAGCTGGAGCTATGAAAGTGAACAGTGAAAACCAGTATTTGACACAAGGGGAAACAAGAGTATTGCTGAGTTATTTCACCTAGCAGATTTGGGCTTGTTGTTGGTTGGTCAATGAATATATCTTTGACATTTGGCTTGCAGTATGAGGATAGGCTAGAGGGTGCATCCAATTTCATCCTATGGAAGGAGAGAATCACTTTGTTGTTGGGAGAATTTGAGTTATAGGATATAACCAAGGAAGTTGTCACAATTCCCATTGATCATGATCCATTGGTTGAATATAACAAGAAGAATGTGAAGGAAAAACATATTCTTCTTGATGCAGTGAAAGACCACATTATGCCTCATGTGACCAAGAAAAAGAATGCCTTTGATATCTGGGCAGCTTTAATGAAGCTGTACCATTGTATTAATCAAAACCGGAAAATGGTTTTGAGGGTGAAACTGAGAGATACTAAGATGACCAAAACCGACAATGTTACATCATACCTTACTAGGATTTCATAGGTACGTGATGAGTTGGGTGTTGGTGAGAAAGTGGATGATGCAGAGTTGTTTTGAACTACCTTGACTGATTCCTCACAATCATGGAATGACTTTGTGCGTGCGATTGCTGCCAAGGAGAACATACCTACATGGACTAGACTTTAGGACGATTTCATACAGGAGGAGCTGAGAATTAGCTCTGGCCACACAAGCCAGCAGCATGGAGACGATGAGGAGAATGTTGCTCTTATAGGGAAGAGCAAGAAGAGGCCCAATAATGGCCTAGATAGTGGGTCTAGCTCGAAAGGTGAATAGAACAAAGACATGAGCAAAGTGAAATGCTTTGCATGTCACAAGATTGGCCACTATACGAGTCAATGTCCAAACAAAAAGAAGAAGGTCAAGAATGAGACAAAGTCAGCAGCATTCACTGAGATTGAGGACTTTACTAAGAAGTTTGGGAAGGAATTTTCTCTGATCTCTTGTCTTTCAGGCAATGGTAGTGCAGGGTTTGAGGACATTGGAGCATGGGATGCGAGCAGTGGTTCATCTCACCATATGACAGGAATGAGGTCGATGTTCCTTAGTGTTTCAGAGATAGACTCAAACTGTTATGTGGATAGTGGAGTCAACACCATGCATGCAGTGAAGGGGGGTTGGATGTGTGAGATTCTAGCTAGAGTCAAGAGGATCTCTGAAGGTAGCGAAGGTGTTGTTTGTACCAAAGATGAACGTTAGTTTGCTCTCAATATCAGCTTTGGAGGACGAGGGATATAGCGTGGCATTCCAACATGGACAGGTACATATATATCTAGTGGGAGCTACCCTAGACACAGCACCAATGCTTGGTGTCAAATAGGGGAGATTGTACATGTTGTTGGGACACCCTGTGGTTGGGTCCAAGGAGATCTTGGATTCAAGATCTATACCAGTATTTATGGCAGTTGGTTGTGAGGCTTCTTCTAGTACTGTCAGGAGACTTAGCTGGTACGAGATGACTCAGTTGGGTGCTCAAGAGTTTGAGGAGACTCCTCAAAGCATGTTTTGCAGGAACAAGTCTTCAATACAAGATCTAGTGCAAGTGGCAAAGAGGCCTTCTGGTTCAAAAGGAGTAGCTATAGCAGCGGATGGAGTGATAGGATTGGAGACAGATCCAGGTGGAGGTTTCAAAAGTACCTTCCTCACTAAGAGGGAGTGTTAGTTTTTGTAGCTCGGACGGGTACATCTACATAGGCTATGTGTCTAGAATGTAGAAGTGGTCCAAAAAGTGACTCTCTAGGTGAGAACTTTATAAAGTGACTTTTATTATTTTTAATGACTAAAGTGACTTTTTATAAAGGCTGAGTGACTTAAGTGATTTAAGTCATCTCAATGAGAGATTAAGTCACAACCGTAGATCTAGTGAGGCCAAGATCTAATCTTAACCGTTATAAGATCTAGTGAGGCCAAGATCTAATTTGGAGGTAGCTA
Source organism: Larix kaempferi (assembly GCA_027924585.1). Taxonomy (NCBI): domain Eukaryota; kingdom Viridiplantae; phylum Streptophyta; class Pinopsida; order Pinales; family Pinaceae; genus Larix; species Larix kaempferi. The sequence continues at coordinate 39,809,968 of BSBM01000372.1, read as the reverse complement.
AAGAGTCATTAAAGAAGTTATAAAAGAGACCTAAGGAGAGTAGAGAGACACATTTGAAGAGAAATTTTGAAGAGCCAAGGAGAAGAGAGGAAAGAGGATTGCAGCAAGAGAAAGGGGGCACAAATCCCAAGGAGGGAAGAAGGGCACATGTCCCAAGACAACTATTGCACAGAAATCAAGGGAGGGGAAGATTCCATCAGCTTGGGCACGCAAATCAATGCAATTCTGGTACTGTCCATATAGAAGAGAAATTATGTCCGTACAGCCAAATTACAGAGGGGATTTTAGGGCCATACAGGCCATACCATCTCTGCAAGCTGGGCTGTACAGGTCATGGTCTGTTGGGGACAATTTGGCATGGTTTTCAAGGCAAGTTCAGCTGGTAAGAAGGCCATACAGTGTACATCAGAATTTGGCATGATTTCCCAGGTTAGCACAGATTTCTAGGTGTGATTTAAAGCTGTAATAAATGCTGTAAATTTTCAGATTTCTTCTCTGTGGGCAGATTAATAAAATCTCTCATTGACAGGTTTTCCCTTCGGGGATTTTCCAGGGGCATTGCCCAGAAAATCACTGTGTCAAATGTGTGTGATGAACGTGTATTTACTGTTCATTTTCCGCTGCAAATCTTCAGTTCTTAGTCATTTGTATTTCTGCTCATAATTCCAGTTGAATGTATGTGGGTTTAACATGCATTAATGGTGATTAATTATTGGAGACTGAAATCTAGTTGTTGGCTAAGTGTTTGACAAAATCTCAACATGCCATAGGGATAAAACAGTCGTGCATGCCTTTTGGAGATGATGTTCGACGGCTTTCATAAAGTTAGTGTTACAAATGCTGCATGCACGCTTTGTAGTAGGGATAAAACAGTTGAGCATGTCTTTTGGAGATGCTCTTCTACAAAGACTGTTTGGGCATGGTTTCAAAGTTCAAACTAAATTTAACTATTTGTTTACAGCTCCGCTTTCTTGGAAAGGTTCTCTTTTGGGGAACACTTGGATGATTAGGGACAGCTGCAAATCTTTATAGCACACAGTCCAGGCTGCCCACTATTTGTCTTTCTGTGGTGATTGCAAGGTTTTCTAGACCATGGTAACAGATTCTGTATTCTAAGAATCTCCTAAAACAGTAGGTAACTTTAAGCTTTACAACTCATCAAAATTGCTATCTTCAAATGCTAGAAACTGAAACACACACCACAAAATATATAATAGAATTCTCACAGGTCTTTCCCAAATCACATCACTGTTTATCGTAACAGAATAATAATGCTGTAGATAAATCCTACTTCTTCACCCTGAAATGAAGTAAAAAATTGATTAAACTCTACCCTGAGCCCTCTTATGTAGCACAAGAAGGTCATCTATAATATGCAATAAAAGCAGATCCAACCCTTGATATACACCTACTCTTGGCTTGGCACCCTCAAACTGCATGAATAAACAGTCTTTAATGGAGTGCTTCAGCAAGAATAATAACACCCTTGGGATCCATGCCATCTCCCTATGTGTAAGTTTCCCTGGTTCACTTTATGTAAAGTTAGACAAAAGCAATCCAAAAGCAGAACTTCCCTAAATCTGAAAAGTCAACTCAAAATAGATAAATGACTAATTATAGAAGAAGAAGTCTAAACACGCGACCATTTTGACTTTTTAGCCAGTTTTTGATCGAAATCCGGCAAATTTTTTTTCATGAAATCCAAATTTTGTGCTGTTCAAATCATGATTCTGAATGCATACATGGATTCAGCGCCCTCAAAAACCTCAGGGCACCCATATTCTGCAAATTTAAACACTGTTATTTCGAATTTTAAGAATTCGTGCAAAATTTCTGCTGGATTCACTCGAAATCACACCAGAATAATCCATCAGAAATGGTCAAAAACGTCGCGCATTTAGGCTACGCAATTCTGGAAAGCCTACTTTTCCTAAAACTGGGAAAGTAAACCATTAAAACTAGCACTGCAGTCCAGATAAATAGGTAAGAATCAGTTGAGGTTATGCTTATACTGCTATCGAGTCTCTTCATCCAATAGACATGTCTTTCCACTAATAATTAAAATTTAAATTGATAATATTATCCATTTATATATAAAACCATATAATGCTCTATTTAGCTCTGTTAAAGATATTAAGTTTCACCAAATTTTTGGATATAAAGTTGAGCTGCATTTGGCCCAATTTAGTGGACAATTTATCAAACCAAGAGGTTATTACAGAAGATAAACAAGTGTGAATAACCACAGATATGGTGAATCCCCATCATTAAATCTGATGAAACTCATACCGATAAGCCCGACATGCCTAAGTCAAAAGAAATAAGTTGAAACTTGATTGATATATGAATTGTGATTGTTGAAATACATTGAAGTATATTAGATTTTAAACTGTCATCAAATCTCTTTGTCCAATAGTTATGTCATAGTACTGAATATTAAGATTTATTTATTATTATTATAAATTATTTTATCAAAGACTTTTTATGCTCTTTTTAGCTTTGTTACAGATAATTAATATTAAATCAATCTTGATTTTATCCAAGAGAAAATTTTCTAAACAAAATTAATGTATAAACTGCAAAACATCTTGTGAATTATATCAACTGTAAGTTAAGAAACCACTTACCGGAAGCAAGAGAGCAAACCATCAATTCAAATCAGCATATTATTTTCAAACAGCGAGATCAAGCAAAATAGAATATCCTATAGCAAAACTCTGAAGCCAAAAAGAAATGAGTTCAAACATTTTGATTTCTAAGCCAGTTCAACTATGGTTCATTGAACAATCAAACTAAAAATGAAAAACCTGCAGGTGGCTTTACTTGCAATGTGATCAACACAATTCACAGAAGGCAGAATTTATGGCTAAAAATAAAGCAGTGGACCATGTTTATTGAACACGTATCATTCAGTACAATATTTTCATACCATGACATGGTGGAAACAGATTATCACAACAAGTTAGCATCTGGACTATGCAAATCCCACCACGACATGAGCAGGGCACAACATAATCTATAAAACAGATGTTAGAAAAAGGCACATAAATGTTTGTTCAGTATGGTATATTGACTCTTCCAGTGTTGGTGTTTATGCGTACAAGATAGTGTTCCCCTGCTTCTCGTTCTGAGGGCAAAGAAAGGAAGCCTTTCAGGTTTCCACAGATGAGAATAAGTAGATAAATGATAAAAAAAACTCTACTGAAAAGAAACCTTGAATTTGTGAATCCAGTTAATAAAAGGCACAGTTCTTCCATCATCCAGTGAAATTTCTTTTAAGCCTTCGAGATCAATGAACTAGATTCCTCACAAAAGTAGCAGAGTGGGTGGGCTTCGCTACTCGACCAAATCAACCTTAATAATGAATTACGATTGCCTAATTTCCAAGCAAAGATTACTATCCTATTACCGTATGGATAACACCATGGCACTTGCAACCAAAAAGAAGGCTTCATAAAACAGGATTAACAAATAGATATTGCAGTTATTCTAGAAATCCAGAAGTGTTAGCCACTTTTTTGGAGGTGCTGGTTTGCTGAGGACTATAATCTGATACAAGGCCTTTGTGCAGAGTCGCAGACATGTTTAAATTATAATTGTTAAGGCAGATTATCCTTCTCAGAGAACTTCCGTGCTCACACAGAGCTGTGTGGAGAGTCTAACAGGGAATTAGGTTGGTCACTCTCTACTTCGTAAGGAGAAAGAGATGTCCCAGACCGTTTCAAGATTTGTTCAAAGAAAGAGTAACTAAAACTGATAAATTTTCGATTATAAACTCTATACCTAACCAATGTTAATCTCACCTGATTGTCTTAAGTAAAGATTGTGAAAAGCTAGATCCCATGCATTTGCCCTACTTGCATAGATAAGTAAGGGGGAGGCTGTTTTGATATAATAGTGGCTTAGCATGTGCTCTTTGAAGGGATGACAGCTGCATCCCTTTCAGTAATATATATTTCTGGTTTAATACACACACATGTGGGTGTAACGCTAAATCTTTTCATCTGAGATATAAGATGCCATATTCAAAATCTGATGACAGTATCATAGTAAGGGGAATTCAAACCCCTTGTTGCAAAAAATACAAGGGCCTTCTTCAAAGCAAAAAAAATGAATCAAAGTAAAACAAAGGAATCACAGGTACCACTAAATCTTTTCATCTGAGATATAGGGTGCCATAGTCAAAACCCAGTAGCAGTATCATAGTAATTCGAACCCCTTGTTGCAAAGAATACGCGGGCCTTCTTAAAAGCACAATAATCGAATCGAAGTAAAACAAAGGAAGCATGGGTACCAGTAGACCCTAGATTGATATATTCTAATTTTAAAAAATTACAGTGAAGCTCCATAAGAAAATCAACGAATAGAGCACAGTATCACAGAGACTACATGGACTGCGCAAAAAGGGAGTTTGAGCATACCCACTACTTTATGAACAAGTTTTTCCCTCCACCCAGCAGGGGGTTAGAAAGGTCTACAATCCATTAGCCACATTCTGTTGCTTAACAGGAGTCAATAAATCTTTAATACCCAAACAATTCTTACATGTATTTGATTCGATTATATGCTCTTCAAAAGCCCTCTAGGAATCTCAATAGCCTAACAATTTTACACATAGTTCATTAGATTACACGCTCTCAAGAGCCCAAGCAGCGAATTAACAGAAGCCCAACTCACCTGTGATCTCCCACAAAGCCTTATTTTGAGCTTTGAAGGCTGAGAGAGGTGTAGACTGGATGTGGGTTTCCTCTTAAGCTTCATATTTCTGCACTACACGAAGCATCTGCTTCCTCTTCACAAGGAGGTATGTAACAACTACTACTTGGAGTAGCCCTGCAACAGATGCCAACAACAGCCCCATTTTCTTCCCCTTATTGAGCCCCTCTTTCCTCACAATTGGAGTCACAATTGGAGGAGGGGCATGTGGTGGACGATGAGGAGATTGTGGAGGAGGAGGCGGCGGCGGCGAGGAGGGTGAGGACGAGGGCGAGGGAGAGGGCGAGGGCGAGGGTGAGGGCGGTACGTGTCCTCGAGCGCTGATCAGTGAAGACATCCATATGATGGATATACCCACCAAGAATCCCAGTTGGAGAATACCTCTCGGACTTAACATCAGTGACCAGAAAACTCCCTCCAATTAGTTCTTCCGCGAGCGAAACTCATCAGATGGTTGATTGCTCTGCTCCCCCACTGTGATCATCTGCACAAATGCATTTTGTTTTGGTTAGATTCCCAATGAGTATGTAAATTCACGACACCAGATCAAAATATTATAATATTGTATGAAATATTATTGTCCATGAAAAGCCCGTGACAGGAAGACTCATTCCGATGCCTTGACTCGAATCGGTCGTCGCCGAGTTCCCAAGCAAGAGCCACCTACACAATTTAATTCAGCGGACATACTGTTTGGAGGATGCCGCGTCATATCTACCTCGCCAATAGATTCACCGCCGTCACCTCCACGTCTTACGTGGTAAAAAAACGTAGCACCCCATGGTGAGGCCATAAAAGACCTTAAAATTTAGTTATTATATTAACACATACCTAGGGAAAGAAAAGTATTTATGTAGTAAAAACATATGAATATGATATGATTTGAATTTTAAATAAAAAATAAAACATTCTAACAAAGACCATTCACTCAATTAAGTTTAAAAAACGTATAGTTTAAATTGAATATCCCATAAATATAAAATATTTAATTAATTTTAATTGAGATGAGGTCACTAGAAAAGAAGTATGCCTCATAGAGGGGAGGGATGCAAACGTGGACTAGAAGTGGTCATTAAATTCATCTCATAAACCACCTAAAACTAGAATGCATAAATACTAATAAACGATTATTATAACTTAATTAAATGAAGTTTAGAATCCAAAAAGGAGTAAAAATGTCCATTTGTTGACTAAGCCCACAATTGTCTATGAAAAGTATTTTTAAATACATTTACTGATAATTGACATATCCACCTATCAAACTATCTTGTCCATATCACAGGGGAGGGATGCAAACGTGGACTAGAAGTGATCATTAAATTCATCCCATAAACCACCTAAAACTAGAACGCATAAATACTAATAAACGATTATTATAACTTAATTAAATGAAGTTTAGAATCCAAAAAAGGAGTAAAAATGTCCATTTGTTGACTAAGCCCACAATTGTCCATGAAAAGTATTTTTAAATACATTTATTGATAATTGACATATCCACCTATCAAACTATCTTGTCCCTATCACAGGGGAGGGATGCAAACGTGGACTAGAAGTGATCATTAAATTCATCCCATAAACCACCTAAAACTAGAACGCATAAATACTAATAAACGATTATTATAACTTAATTAAATGAAGTTTAGAATCCAAAAAAGGAGTAAAAATGTCCATTTGTTGACTAAGCCCACAATTGTCCATGAAAAGTATTTTTAAATACATTTATTGATAATTGACATATCCACCTATCAAATTATCTTGTCCCTATCACAGGCTGACAAGCAGATCTCATCAAACAGAACAGCAATTTATATAAACAAATCTAAATGGACATATCCTCAATAACTCTAGACCCGGCGAATGACCTGTGGAGGAGACATAAACAACCAGCAACCCAACTCGTCCTAGCACACATCCACACTTGCACAGCATACATCACCACCTACAAAGATAACATAGTTTTGGATGTCAACGTCTCCCACGTGAACATTCAACTACTCAACCCAACCAATGCAATAAATGATGTCCAACCCATTAACTTTACTAAATCAAGCATTAAATTGATTAGAAACACAGAGATCATCTAAGATTGTTTCTAAACCATTGGATTAGACTGAAATCGATCTATACACTCATTCACAAATTCAAGATCATGATCCATGCCAATGCCAGTCTCCAATCAAATCCAACAACATAGATTTATAAAATGCAACAAACATCCCACACTCTACCATATTTGCATTCCATAATTTCAGAATCTCTAGCAGCACTATCAACAGAGAATGGATTATCAAACTGAATATAATCACAATCAGCAAGCAATCCATCAGAGGACAAATTGTCAAACTAAATACAATCACTATCAACAAGCAGTCCATCAAAGTGTTTTAAGGCCAAGTCTTAACAGTCTAAACACTCTACATTCCTCTCATTTGATGTTAAGAGGATTTTCCACAAAATTCATGTTAGAATATTGAGTTTGTATGCAATCACATGCAACCTACATTAACAAATTCATGCTTTTGATTATGAACTGATAAGAAAACTACAGGTAAACACATCATTCACATACATTACGTACACAACATTCACATTCTTTATTTTAATTATAACATCATAAAACTTGTTAGTGCATACAACTTGCAATTCTCAATTCTATCATTCAAGTAGGGTGAACACATCATTCACAAAAATATAACCATAGAAAATCCAAAGTTCTGATTTTGATTGTAAGTTCATAAAAAATAGATGTTCATACCACTTGCAAAGCTTAATTCCCATCCTACAAGTAGGGTTACAAAATTTGCTTGTGCACAAACCGGAACTTAGATTGCAATAGCTTCATGCAAATAGTGATAACATAACACTATGAACATGCAAGTAGGGTTACAGACTGTAGTTTTTGCTCAAACAGAAACACAGATTGCATTAGCTCCAGGCTGATAACGAAGACATGAGACATTGAAATAGATAATACCTGTGTATAGGATTGTTGCAATGACATTGAAATAGATAATGCATGTGTACAGGATTGTGGTGCCAATACTCTCCAGGTTTTTTCATTCATGCCCAGAGTCAATCACACTGCTCATACAAGGAGCTCAAGGAGGTGAGTTACCAGGGGTGCACAGCTACAATGCACTTCCTCAAATGAAGACCTACCCCAATCTATTGCAAACAACAATGAAGACCTACCCCAACCTATTACAAACACATACAAGTTCTACATATCATGTTCATGAACCAACTGTGGAGAACTATGAAGTTGTTGGATCATATGAAAAACCTTCCATAGAGAAAAATCATAATGGCACTACTAATTTGAATGCAGTTGATCATGTTGAAGCACTAGCAAGCAACAATGAGCAACCAACAATGCAAACCCAAGTATCATGGCTTGAGTGGTTAGCGGAAGCGATGATGAATATGAACAAACATATCGTCACCAACACTAATGACAAAAGCCTTAACATGCCTTCGCCGATATCAATCCTCAACAACCAAGTTGCCCATTATTATGTGGATGAAGTGGGTGTACAAGAACACAGTGCAGACAATGAAGTTCCAGTTGACGAAGACAATGGAGATGAAGCATTGCCCCAAGACTATCCTCACATTGAACCAAGCACCACAACGGTACTCGGGTGCCAATTCCCAAGGTTGCCAATGAGATAGTGGCAATGGAAAAATTGACAAGAAAAACCAACTATCTTCGATTAAGCAGGAGTTCTTAGCTACTCACTTCAGAAGACTACATCAAATTAATGGTTGGATAGAACAAAAGAAAAATGAGATGCAAGATTTAAACAATAGAAGAAGGAATTGGAAATGGAGAGGAAGGCAACAAGGATTCTAGTTGATGAAAAAAGAAGGCAAGAAAGGATCCAAAGAGAACAAGAAAGGCAAGTAAAAGAGCACCAAAAATAGGTGGCAAGGCAGGAAAAGGAACGAAATCTAGAACAGATAATGGAAAATGAATGAAGGAGGACAAAGGAGGTGGACAGGACTAGAAACCTTCAAGCGGAGTAGGAGGATGTCCAACTCAATAGATCAAATTGCAGACAATACATGATTCTTTCAAGACCTTATAAACATCCAGATCCCCCATTATCATTGGGTCGGCATTCCTCCCCCCTTTTTTTCTACTAGTATGGGGGCAAATATGGCATATGCCTTTCCAACACCTATAGTCAATCCAAGTGTGTTGAGCACAAGTTAGAGCTACGGATTTTCAATCCCTCCTTGGCTGCAAATAGTGAGATGGGCTCAAGCACATGAGTGAAACTCAACCCATTTATATCAAGCAAACTTGGGAAGCCCCACCCACCTGGTTGAACCAACTATAGGAAACACATCAAGCTTGAGCAATGATCTCTCTAGACCCCCCTAAACCATTGGGATGTTATATGTTGCCTTGCCAAAAGCAGTGTTGATTTTGTAAAAAAGGCAATTTTTGGTTGTTGCTCCATTTTTGGTTTGAATCCAATCTAAGGACTTGATTACCACGGATGTAGTCCTAAGCATTTAGGGATTCGACATGTATTCCCTTATACTATGAAAGTAGGGATAGGAAGGTCCATGTCTCCTTAATGAATTTCTTGTAAATAACATTCCTAATTTCACTATTGAGTCGGGATGGATGAGCTCCATACTTGTACCAATAATATGAAATTAGTCTTTGATCTAAAGAGGCCAATCATATCTCTAATTCATATAATGCAATGTTATTAACAAGGAATTCAAAGAGTGTTATATGTTTTATGGTGCCATGAAAGTGAAATTAGAATAAATATTTCTTTAAATTAAATTAATTGCAGTCATTGCATATCATTAAGTAAAAACAATAAATTACATCATCCCTTCCAGCCTGAGGATATCTAAGACAAAAAAAATGCATAGTGAATGTAGGTAAGGAGCTCATTGGATTACATACATTCATGGATGCATTAACATGTTTTCCATTGATAGTGACAACCCCCCAAAATGCATCTAGTGGAAAGAACAACATGTGCCAATTCGAACAAAGACTCGCGCCTTGAGTATTTCTTAATTGGCCAAGATCCATTCATATATGTATTCTTAAGATCGAAGTGCACAAAGTGCATGGATCAAAACACTCAACATTATAAGTGATATTTCATATGCATTGGCCAATATGCAGGCCATATAAATCATGGCACTTGCATTATATAATACCCCTACTATTATATAATAGATGCTACAGTCGAACAATGTCTATATCAAGAACAATATCAATAACAATAACACTAAGTCCTCTTCCAAGCATTTTCCACTAAGGAACTCTACAAACTGCCCATTACATATCCACTCACAAGGCACATAACCTTAATGTGTACCCATATAATTTATATAAGGCCACCTAGTAGTGCCATTTACCCTCACCGAGTTTGTTGAACTTTGGTTGTCATTGATGTCAACTGATGTCAAAGAGGACTCAATATCCTTATGCCATTTTGAAGAAGTATATGTAATCCAGTTTGAATACGTATATCCAATACATCGAGATTGTAGAAGCACACAAATCCAGTTTGAAGAAGTACATAAGGTATGTGTGCAAGTCCTCTTCCATCTAGTCGTGATACTTCAAAGGTAATGCCAAAGAGATGGTTGGACAAGTCTCGAGAGTGTGTAAGAGTATCATAAGCAAGAAGTATACAAGTCCAGAAAGTGCGCAAGACCCACAAGTGATGGTACTTCAAGGGCACAAGACCCCACATGAATTGGTTCCCAAGTGCGCAAGTCCCGCTAAGCAAAGAACCAAGTATGTGCAAGAACCACAAGGTATGATACCTCATTGACACAGATCATGACAAGTGGCGGATGTGTGAGTCATCTTGATTTTGAAGTAAGGAAGAAGGGATGTCACTGACCAACTTGTGGACATATGGTCTGCGCGGGTCAAGTATAAATAAGAAGCCAAGTTGGAGAATTGTAGTAAGCTTGAAGATGCGAAAGTAGTAGTACTCTGATTTGGAAAGCTTCTAATTATTGGGGCATCAATGGCTCGTTGAACCAGCATAGAACAATCTAGCATAGAGCCATATGCGCAACAATAGAGATGCAACACAACAAATGATGTGTAGGATGATGTAATTTATCTATGACAATTGCATGAAGACAGAAATGCAGCACAACAAATGGTGCGCAAGATAATGTGATCTATCTAAGATAGATGCACGAAGACATAAATGCAGCATAGCGGATGATGCGCAGGATAATGTGATATATCTAAGATAGATGTGCAAAGACATAAATACAACATAGCAGATGGTGCACAGGATAATGTGATTTATCTAAGACAAATGCGTGAAGACAGAGATGCATCTCAGTAGATGATGTGTAGAATGATGTAGTGTATGAACCGAGTGTGCTAGAACAGAAAGGAAAAATCGAAGATACAGATGCGTAAGAATAGCATAACAGAACAATGAAGGATATGCAGTATCGTTTAAGTTTGCAGGTGCACAGAACCATAACCGAATGTTGAAACTTGAAACACCGTGCTGATTGCAGAAGGTTATGAAATACAAGAATTGTTGTATAATACTGAAGATATTGATGAAGTGAAGTATGGTGAACTAATACAGTACAACAATTGCAAGATCATAGTATAAGAGAGGTGTGCACAATGTATTGCAATAAATTTGAAGAGTGTGCAAATCTATCGTAAGCAAAGAAGAATCTAGTATAGTCATATCAGGGCGGTAGGACGGGGAAAGGAACAGGGAGTCGTTGCTTCCTTCAGTTCAGTTCCTGTAAAACCAGGGAATTGGTGCCTCCTTCCAGTCGGTTCTGGTAAATTAGGGAGTAGGTGCTTCCTTCAAGTCGTAGCCTATAAATTAGGGGGTTGGAGCCTCCTTCCAGTTGGTGTTGGTGCTGGAGAAATTTCGGAAGTTGATGCTTCCCATAAATGTAATCTTTATAATATAAGAGAGCATTATGTGGTTTTCTCCTGTTTGGGTTTCCACGTAAAAACCGTGTGTTATGTGTTTTGCGCATATGTGGATGAATGTTATTGTTTATGGTGAATGCATAATATAACTACTGTTTAAGTTTGATACGAAGTAAAAATTGCTCATAACTACACTAATACCGATTCACCCCCTCCCTCTCTGTATTAATAATATTCCAACAATTGGTATCATAGCGAGTGTCTTTAGTAATAGTTTAACAACTGGAAGATAGATCTTTGCACAGATATGGACAAGCAGGAAGGACTCTCCACCAACAGAGCACCTAGATTCAATGGCTCTAACTACACTTCTGGAGGATAAGAATGGAGGTATATCTGCAGTCCCTTGGGCTGATGTCTAGTGGTCTATTGAGAGGCTATAATGTTCCTGCAACTGCATCAGTTGATCCAGTTGAAAGAAGATAGTATGAATGCAATGAAAGAGCAAGGAAAGCGTTGTTATGTGGGTTAGCAGACTCTGAATTCACTAAGGTCATAAATTGTGCTTCATCAAAGGAAGTATGGGACAAACTCAAAACTATCTATGAAGGTGACAAGTAAGTCAAGAAGGCAAAACTACAGACTTATTTTGGACTATATGATTCTTTGAAAATGAAAGATGAAGAAAATATTGCATCATACTTTCTTCGATTTGATGAGATAGTCAATGCCATCAAAGGTCTTGGAATGCAACTGACATAAGAATCGATTATGCAAAAAATACTGAGAAATCTGCCATCGAGATTTGACTCAAAGGTGTTAGTGCTAGAAGACAAAACTATTGATGTAAATGTAACTTCAGAAGATATTCAATTGTATTTTATATTGATATTATTATTGTATTTTATTTGTACTTCCGATGGAGATGTTTTTCCTCTGTTCGGGAAAGTCATTATTACATTTGGTCATGCAAAGTCATTGAGGTAAAACCTCCATTGTAATTCGGGGCATTAGATCCCCTGGAGTCAAATGTAAAAGGTATTATTGAGTCTCCCTAGAGAAGTCGACCCAGTCAGTTTTAGTGAGGCTGACCTAGTTAGGTAAAAGGTCAAGTCAAAAGTAAAGTATAAATAGAGAGCCTAGCTCTCTCATTTGGACGCACTACTCACTCACACAAGTTCACATAGCAAGGGAGAGAGGACAAGTTCCCTGGTGGAGAAAAGAGAGAAGCTGCAGAAGACATGTTTTGGGTTTTCCACTTTTGGCTTGATATTATAATAGTGACGAAACTATCTTTGAGGAAGTTGCGGGGTTTTCTCCTTTATGGTTTCCCCGAGGAAAACTATTGTGTCTATTTTGTTTTGTTGTGCTTATTATTCTTTCAGTTAAAGATCCTAGATAATATTGAATTAAAGTACAAACTCTAACATGGTATCAGAGCTAACCTGAAAAGAAGACATTGTGCAGTAGCAGGAAACTGGGGCTTTCTAGTTTGAGGTATTCTCTCCACAGATCATCAAGAAAAGGAGGCTAGTCTAACTCGCCCTAGGAGGGTGCATCTTTTGGAGGAAGAAGAATCAAATTTGGAGAATTTTCATTTTTGACCCAGACATTAGTGGCAGGAGAAAAAAAAATAGGGCATCAAGCTTTTGGGGTTTTCCTCCATCAATTTGGAAAAACGAGTACATTGTACAACTCGCCTTGAGGAGGTGCATCTTCCTATCCAATCACAAATTCAAGATTCCAACTTTGAAAAATTGGGTTTCTCTAACAAACCCTAGGCCAACCAGCTCCAGAACCAGGTTGGGAATCTCAAATTGGTAAGACCTAAATCTTTGTTATTTCCATTTGAGGTACTCATTTAAAATGTCTCACCACACCAAGCTTGAGGATAAGCTTGAGGGAGCTGATAACTTTCGAGCATGGAAGTATAGGATTGCTCTTGTCTTTGAAGAAAATGATTTGGACAAATAGGTTAATGAAGAAGTTCCAGCACCATAGGGATATGAGGTTAAGGCTATCCACAAGAAGAACTTGGTTAAGGCTAAGATAATTATTGCAGACTCCATTAAAGATAATATCATCCAACATGTGTCATCCTTGTAGACACCCAAGGAGATGTTTGATGCATTGACAAGGCTATTCGAAGGGAAGAACATCAATCAGAAGATGACATTAAGGAACCAGCTCAAGAACGTGAAGATCCTGAACTCAAATACCATGCAATCCTATTTCATAAGGGTCTCACAGATCAAGGAGAAACTTGAGGCAGTTGAGGAAAAGGTAGAAGAAGGAGAGATCGTTATGACCACCTTGAATGGTCTCCCAAGATCATGGGGCTCATTCTTTCAAGGAATATGTGCCAGGAAGAAGTTGATCACATTCAACAGACTATGGGAAGAATGTACACAGTAAGAAGCTCGACTTGTGGCACGATAAGAGAATATGGGAGCAAATGATGACCAAGCTCTCACATCTCACGCTAGAAGAAACCACAACAAGAGGGAGCACCATCATCACAACAAGAGGGAGAACTACGATAGACAAAGAAGACCCAAAAGAGATATATCCAACATTAGATGTTATGCATGTGATGAGAAGTGACACTACTCCAGAGATTGTCCCAGAAACAGAGGCTCCAACAAGAAGACAAACAAGAAGAGACATCATGCTCACACCGCGGAAGACGATGAACCTGCAAGGAAAAGAACTGAGAAGAAGAAAGAGATGATTCTTCAAGTGATGAAGAATATGTCTCGATCTCAACACTCACGGGCACTGTTACACATGGGAGCAATGATCAGCTTGTAGATAGTGGAGCTTCCAAGCACGTGACAGGATACAAAGAATCATTCGTCAATCTATCTGAGCATGAGTCACCTCATAAGGTGAAACTTGGGGATGATTACCAATAACCCATAAAAGGAAGTGGATAAGCTTCCTACAAGTTAGAATACGACAAATCTCTGAAGATGAAAGATGTGTTATATGTTCCAAGACTAAAGAAGAACCTTCTCTCCATATCAACACTAGATGCTAACGGAATGAGGGTTGCATTCGTAGATGGCCAAGTCCTGATGTGGCCAAAGGGAAAGATTATAGATGATGCAACTGTGATTGGAGAGCAAGAGGGAGGTTTGCACAAGTTGAAGGGTCAACTTGAACAAGCATTGGTTCATGACTCTATGGAACCAAGTGAACTATGGCATAAAAGGCTTGCACATGTGCACTATGGAGCACTACCTATTGCAAGCAAAGCAGTTTCATGACTTCCATAAATTCAGACAAGACATGAAGGCATTTGCAAGGGATGTGCGCAAGGAAAGAATGTAAAGAAGGCATTTCCCAACAGTGAAAGCAAAGCAAAAGGAATATTGAAGATAATCCACTCCGATGTATGCGGTCCCATGTCATATAGCTCACTAAGCAGGTATGTATATTATGTTTCTTTTATAAATGAATTTTCACGTAAGACTTGGATTTACTTCTTGAAAAAATAAAGATGAGGTATTTAGAAAGTTCAAGGAATTCAAAGCCTTGGTCAAGAATCAAATAGAGAAGAAGATCAAGACCCTGCGATCAGATAATGGCAGAGAATTTACTTCGGAATAATTCAAGAATCTTTGCAGAGAATATGGGATTAAGAGGAAGTTGAGCACTCCCTACAATCCTCAACAGAATGGCGTTGTAGAACGAAAGAACAAAATGATAATGGAAGCAATGAAAGCAATGCTACATGACCAAGATATTCCGATGTACTTATGGGAAGAAGCTGCAAGGACAACGGTGTATGTATAGAGCCGTACTCCTTGATGAGTCCCAAATTAGGTACTCTATAGCCTTTTTATGCCACACAAGCACAATAATGGATAAGGAAAATATCTCTGTTTATGGGGAATAATGCGTTTGTTTTGATTATTTAATAGAGTAGTTTAGAGATTATTCTTTTATGCTTAAAAGACGTTTTCTATGAGCTAATTATATGGAAATAAGTATGTATGAGCAGGCATAGGTGATCTAAGAGACAACTAGCAAATCCGGCTCAAGGACTAAAAGACCATGAGTGGCTCAGCACCCCATTTTCCTGATTTAAAGAAGAAGACTCATGTTTAGCAGGATCGGCATTTAAGCATAGAGTTAGGTTATGTTTCAAAATAGATATATATATGGACCTCTTGAGTAGCAAGGGGTTCCTGTTGGCATTTTTGTAGAACTTATATTCAACATATGTTATTCGAGACAGTTCTATTCTAATAATTTTCAGAGACATGAAGTTACAATTTTAATAATGGAAGGATTCATGTTATTTCAAGCTTTGAGTTTCTAAGTTTTTTCCACTCCTGAAATACGGGTTGGGGAGGGCCCCCTCAACACGTAGGTCAAGAGCCTCGTTTTACTTCAGGTATTTCTCATGAGTTTTGCTAATTGGTTCAATCATCATAATATGTGAAATGCTTTGATAATGGTTTGAACAACAGATTCTTATTTCAGTTCAACGATTTTTCTTATAGTTTGATAATACTGATTCTGTAGTTTCGTAACACGCTTTCCATAGTCTTGTACATGTATTTTGCTCAGGCATATTTCACCCTTGTTTTCCAGCATTTTATAGTTATTCTAGGCAATGATTTGGATATGTAATTCCATGCATCTTTCCCTTATTTGAGTTCGATCATATAGAAGTTAATTGTTTTAGTTCTTTGATTTAAATAGAGCAATGATCATCACTTTCGATATTAGATTTGAATAGATAAAAGTTGATTGATTTTCAGCATTCAATACTTGGCTTAAAATTCCAGCTTTCAGTATTTTATTTCTAGATCAAGTTTCCCAAGCTTTAAGTATTTTATTTCTAGATCAAGTTTCCCAAGCTTTCAACACTTTATTTATTAGACTAGATTTACAGTTTTCCAGCATTTAATTCTTAGCATAAAGATCTACCCGTTTCAACATTTCTAGTTCATAGATTTACAACCTTTTTATATTCTTTCATTCTTTGTTTAGAAACAACTCACTTCCAATTCCTTCTTGAGAAACCTTTAAGATACATCCCAACACCCTAAACAACAAAGACTATCCTATAGAGCACATACAGTGCTTAGCACCTCTCATGTTTGTATGCTCCTTGGTCGATAATTAAAGTATACTTCTAGTTTAGCTACCCTAATTAGGTATCCATTCTTGGAGTCCACCACTTTTTTGGCGCCATTGTCAGGGAGGTGCTTAATCTATAGAAGACATCTTGAAAACAAAAACACAAAATTCTAATTGTTTTACCATGAATGCCTCAACGACAGAGAGATAGATTTGGACGCTTTCTGCCTAACCGCCCTATGAGTAACAACAGTTCTAATAATTCCCAATTTGGATTCCCTAACTCTGAAGACGAACCTGATTCTAGCTACAACCCAAACCTAGATAACTTTTTTGCTAGCTCTAGCTCAAATACTACTATGGCAGAAGAGGAGGAGGAACCTTGGGAGTTGTTCACTTTTCCCATTAGTGTACCTCTTGGGGATGATAGGATGAAGAATATCAACCCTAATAACCTTCCAAACTTCCATGGTTTAACCTCTGAAGATCTTGACACATTTCTATTTGAATTTGAGGTAGTTTGTAGGTCATTTGGTTACACTACGGCTGCACAAAAACTGAGACTCTTTCCTTCCACATTGAAAGATCTATCACTAAGATGGTTTAAGAGCCTAGAAGGAAACAACATTTTTACCTGGGACCAAATGAAGCAATCCTTCCTAGAAAAATACAGGGACTACTGTAAGGCAAAAGATACAAGAGATGAAATCTTCAGAATGCAACAAGGAGAAGAGAAAGAGAATCCCTAGAAGACTATGCACAACGCTTTCAACTTAGTTACAAACGAGCTAGTCACTACACTTTAGACCAAGAATCACTGAAACTTGTCCTTCTTAGGGGGATCAAAGAAGAAAATCTGGAAGTCTTGAACCTTCTGGGAGATGGGGATATATTCCAAAAAACTTATGACCAAATCCTGTAGATCTTCAAGAACTACTCTAGATCCAGAAAGGGTAAGAGTGGAACAAGGGATTTACATCTGTTTACTGGGGGACCAACATCTTCAGGAACAAACCTCACAAAGTTCGATCTAGGGAACCTTCTGGACGACATGAAAACTGATATCCTTCAATCCCTAGCAATGCAACTTGATGCACTTCAAATAAAGAAGAAACAAGACCAAATAAACCAAGCATTGGCAGTCTTTTGCCCACGCTGCAGGAAGAAGCATGAAAAGGGACAGTGCACACTAAACACCATAGAAATATGTGGCCTCTGCACTGATGATCACTCCACTGATAAATTCCCTATGTTACCCTCATGCAAAGATGCTATTCAAGATCCCACAACTGAAGGTGCAATAGAACAACTCTATTTTGTTAATCAAATGAGAAATAATTTCGTTAGGCCTTACCAACCCAACAACCAAGCCTACTTTAATCCAACAAATAATCAGCAAAATTGGAACTCAGCACCAGTCCCATGGCCATCTCAACCAACTCCAAACCAGTGGCAGCAGATCCAACCATATCAACAACCTTACTACCCACAATCTTATTCTCCATACCCCCCACCTTTTGCTCAGTCAACCATGAATTATGGAAATCAATACCCTTATTCATCAAACTGGAGGGATCCATTGCAGCAGCCACTCATCATGCCACCCGCATAGAACCAACCACCTCCCAAACCTCCACCAATTCTTGCCCAGCCGATTCCAAACCCAAACAACAACAAGGTAGAACAACAACAGACCTATAACACTGAAATCATGCAGTTCCCTACTTATGTAGTGGATACCCCGAAAATAAACGAAATTAATCTC
The DNA here is from genome assembly GCA_027924585.1 of Larix kaempferi. Taxonomy (NCBI): domain Eukaryota; kingdom Viridiplantae; phylum Streptophyta; class Pinopsida; order Pinales; family Pinaceae; genus Larix; species Larix kaempferi. The sequence continues at coordinate 39,791,483 of BSBM01000372.1, read as the reverse complement.
AGGTCTGGGAAAACATTACAAAACACACACACGCAAAATAATCAAGGATATGGAGATCACGAACAAACAACACAACCTAAGATTCAACATCCAGACGAGACAAACCCTCGGGAAGAAGAAATTCGACCACACATACAAAATAGAAACCCTCCATTCCCTGAAAAAATCATATGAAATACAAAAGAAGAAGAGGAAAATGAAATTTTGAACAAATTAAAACATTTGAACATCCAAATTCCAATTCTACAGGCCATAAGAGATGTACCAATCTGTAACAAGTTTATCAAAGAGAATTGCTTAAAAAGACCTGGCGGAAGAAGACGTGACCCACCAACGATAAACATAGTAGGCCAGTTAACAGATTTAATGTTAGGTGTCATTGTCAACCCCAAATACCTTCATCCAGGCTGTCTAGTACTCAACGTGACCATCAACAACAGACATATTGCCAGCAACCTAATTTATTTAGGGGCTACAATCAACGTGATGACCAAGGACACAATGATATCCCTAGGACTCCAATCGATGGTCAGACCAACAACTACAATACTATAGCTAGCTGACACATCAATAGTAAAACCTAAAGGAATGCTCAAAGACATCATTATCAATATAGAATCCTGGGAGTACCCAGCCGCCTTCATAGTCATTGAAGTGAAAAATAAACTCATTGGGTACCCAATAATACTAGGGAGACCTTGGCTAGCAACTGCAGACGCCTATATAGGTTGCAGATTGGGAAACATGACAATCACCAGTGGGCAATCTAGGAAGAAAATCATGATATATCCTCCAACAAGGAAGTTTTCAGACCTAGAATATCAAAACTAGATAGATGATTATAATGACATAACAGACCAAAACATCTGGCCTTTTCTTACCATTAAAGCTGCCCTATCACTAAAAGACATCGATGAAGACAGTTGTTTAGACGGATTCATTCAAAATGCATCTTCTAATCGTGATATTTTTGAAGATTTTCTTGGCACAGGTCAGCAGCAAGAAGAGGAAACATTAACTCATGACCTTGACAGAATGTGGGCAGAGGTACTCACACTTTAACATCATCTAATTCAGATCAAAAGAGTTGAAATAATGCCTGGAAAGACAAATAATATTAACTCCAATATGGAGCCAGGACAAGAACATCAATTAATGAAGGTACTGTCAGACAACAACAAAGCCTTTGCATGGACATACACTGACATGAAGGGTATCCACCAAGACATCTGCAAACATTACATCTATATCAAGGAAGGTGTTGTTCCTATCAGACAACCACAGAAAAGAATGGACCCAACATTAAAAGACATAGTTAAGCTGGAGTTAAAGAAGCTGTTAGATGTCGGGTTCATATATCCAATCTCAGATAGTGAATGGGTCTCACCATTGGTTATTGTTCCTAAGAAAGGTGGGAATTGGAGGATCTGTGTGGATTACAGAGAGCTCAATAAGGCAACTAAGAGAGATCACTTCCCTCTACCATTCATCGACCAAGTACTGGACACATTAGTTGGAAACAAATTTTTCTCATTCTTGGATGGGTTCAGTGGGTACAACCAGATCCTAATCCACCCAGCTGATCAGGACAAAACAACATTCACATGCCCATGGGAAAATTATGCATACAGAGTGCTACCCTTTGGAATCTGTAATGCCCCAACAACATTTCAAAGGGCAATCTTAAGCATCTTCTTTGATTTTATTAATGATCAAATGGAAGTCTACATGGATGACTTCACACCCTATGGCCAGAATTTCGACCAAGCATTAAAACATCTAGAATCAGTGCTAAAAAATGCATCGAAATGAGCTTATGTCTTAGCAATGATAAATGCAGAATGCTGATGGAGGAAGGCATTGTGCTGGGACACCATATTTCACAGAGAGGAATTGAAGTTGATCAAGCAAAAGTCACAGTCATCAGAACACTGCCACCACCTGTTGAACAAAGAGATGTGAGAAGTTTTCTGGGGCAAACCGGCTACTACAAAAGATTTATCGAGAGTTATAGCAAAATTGTTGCACCAATGTTTGCTCTTCTCACAAAAGACACAGAATTTATTTGGACAAAACATTATATGTCAGCATTTGATAACCTCAAGGAGAAGACAATCACAGCTCCAATATTCCAAGGAACAAATTGGGCACTTCCATTCCACATCCATTCCGATGCATCAGATAAGGCCGTTGTGGAATAGTAAAATACTATTTTTACGGGAAAACCCAATGTAAGTAACATAAGTGGTCCATAAATGGATCAATAGTAATGTAAAAATGTAATGTATGGTAGATGATTAATAGTTACATAGGTTTGGGCTTTATATAAGCCCGTCATGCACCTTTTCGTAAAAGGGCATGACTATTGACTTAAATAGTCTTTAATTAATAATAAATTAATATTAATATTAATTTATTATTTTATTGTTACACATTGGATCAGTCCTTGGACAAGAAGAAGAGAAAAGACCATATGCCATATATTATAGCAGTAAAAATTTGGCAGGAGCAGAATTAAATTATACAATCACAGAGAAGGAGTTTTTGGCTGTCATACATGCCATAAACAAATTTAGGCACTACATAACTGGATACCAAATTTTCGTTCGCACTGACCATTCAACAATCAGATATCTTATGAATAAACCTAATACAAGTGTGTTATACCTCAATATTACACATTATGCATTAGTGTCGCATCCTTGTACTAGCGACCTAAACGACAGTTTCCCTTAAAGATCATCTGAACATCCAGAGTGAAAACCATTGACTGAATACTGAAAGCAAAACCTTTTTTTGCCATCTTCCAGCCCAACTTAGCCCTGTTTGTGAACACTGCCGCTCCTTGCACATCTACAAGGGCGCGGTAGTTAGCACTACCGCGCATTGCTCCTTCTCTGGGGCGCGGTACTACCGCGTTATGCTCAGTTATAGGGGCGCGGTAGTCTGAAATTAGCCTTTTTGCCTTGGATTTTGGGATTTCGACCTTCGAGGAGATTTTGTTGGGATTACTACCTTTGGTTCGATCCTAACTCCTTCTTTGTTTAGCTGGCCTGATCCACTAAACCCTCCATAGATCCACACTTCTCTTTTGTTGGTTAGCCTTCCCATGTGCTATAAGAGAGAAGCTTTCCATGAGCCAAAGGGAGGACTTTTGGGGCATCAAACCTATGATCTTGCAGCCTTGTAGAGATAGCTAGAGGGAACACTTGGAGCTGGAAGTTGGCTTGGACATCAAACAACTATTGTACATGACTTCAAGTTGGTAATGGAATAACTTGTCTTGTTTTCCCAAATCATTTGTGTTAATCTTGTTTTAATGATATGATTTGTATCTCTCATAGATTTAGATCTTAACTCATGTTTTCAGATTGCTAGAGAATAGTACATGCTTGTGTTTTGGTTCCATTGTTAACAGGTTTACTTGTGAGGACTTGGAGATTGGAGCAACTACAAGGACAAGCGTTTGGATAGAAGGTTAGTTAAACTCCTTCTATTCTCTCCAACATTTTAATTCTGAGATGTTTGTTAGATCTAGGGATTCAAGGTTGCATTTGTTTTGTCTGTTCTTAGCCTAGAGTTAGTTAAAGTCTACTTTAGCCTAAGGGAATTTTGACTTATCCGTAGGGCAGAATTCCACATAACAAGAATGGCGACTCCGCTGGGGACATTGAATCCATTTTCTTTGCTTGTGAAGTTTGCTTTCAATTTCACTCATTGATTGTAAGAATTGGGTTCTTTCACCTTCATTCACCTCCCTGTTCTCTGCATTAGACTTCTGTTACAGATCAGTAAGTCCTCTGGGTTGGCGAACCCTTGAAAAGTCAAGATCTTTTCTCAAATTTCCGCCTCTTTCCCTGTTCACACAATGCCGCGCCCCCGTAACTGCCTACAGAGCGGTAGTACCGCGCCTTCACCACTTCCAGAGCGCGGTAGTCTTGCAGTACCGCGCCTTCACCACTTCCAGAGCGCGGTAGTCTTGCAGTACCGCGCCTTCACCACTTCCAGAGCGCGGTAGTCTTGTAGTACCGCCCCTTAAGCGCTGTCTACAGCGCGGTAGTCTTGCAGTACCGCTCCCAGGTGGCCCACGGGCCCGCGGCAGTTCCTGGAAAGTGTGTTTATTTGGTTTGTTTGGTTATTTTTGGGTCTTTTCGAGATTTGGATCCATGTTGGCCCTTTGAATCAATACTAGTGTTTTGCTTGCATTTTTAAGCGAAATGGGTTCTATTTTTGAAAAAAAAAATTCCCCCTCATGGCCGGGGGGGGCCATGAATCGTGCATCCTTTAGTCGTTTTGACCCATATTAAGGTTTTGGGATCATTGTTGGTTTGGTGTGTTTGGCGTGTCTGGATTGCTTGGCATCTTATTTCCTTTACATCCTATCTAATGATTGTTTGAAAAGATTGATTCCTTGCCTCCACTTTAGTTCAAAGAGAAGCTTGATTTTGTCGTTATTTTACCATATTCATGAAATTGAAACACATAGGTATTCTTCTTGCTTTAATTTAATCATTTGACATTTTTGGTATTACATTCATAAGAAGAAGAAATGCTTGTTTCATATTTATGTGCATTTGAGTTAGACAATATCATTAGGTTCTTCTCTTTGTCTTGCATTTGATTGGAAGCATTTGTAGAATCTTTCTTTCCATAGCTTGGATGTGTCTTTTTCAAGTGTAAAAAGATGGGAAATGAATTAGAATCATTACGTTTGGTGTTCATATGAAGAAATTTTTCATTACTTTGGGTTAGTTTTGGGTACATATTTTACTTCTTTCTATCATTTTAAAAAGAAATAAAATTGCATGTGCATTGGGTTGTGCATATTGGGAACGGAAAGAATTCTTCCTTACTTTAGCTAGTGTTCATCGAAGAGAAAGGCTCATTTCGATTCATCTTCATTTGCATGGTTTGGGTCGTCATAACACCATCAAGTTGCACTTCCATAACCCGATTGAGTAAGACAGCCACTAAAATTAATCTCCCTAATTAAACCAACTTTAACCTCACTTGAGGAAATCAAAAGAATTTGGTAGTTAGGTAGGACACCGGGGATAGGCATCAAAATAATTCCCCCTTGTCACTTTCATCTGAGACATAGTCGTTGTCTTTAGGGAACTAAAATCCTCTAGTACTTATTGACACGGTCACAGCTAGTTTGTGGAGGGGCCTCCTGACTGTTTCCAACTTTCAGGGGTTAAACGGCCGCGAGATTGAGAACCGGACGGACTCTGTGGAATACCGCACTCCACTTAGCCCTAAGGCAACATCGATCGCTGTCTTCTTCGGAAGGCTGAAGTGCCCAAAACCTTTTCCGACGTGTCATGAACGAGGTAGCTTAGTATCTATTCTACTAGGGCTCTTTTACCCAGGATCCCTTTCGGTAGAGGGATATCCTTCTTATATCGGTCTCTCATGTTGTATTGTTCGACTTGGATTTCATCACCTTGCGAAGGATACAGCCTGTTGAGGTCTCCAGCTCTTAGTTAGGAGTTTGCTTGCTATCTCATCTTTGTAGAGGGTCATTTTTTTTATAGGGACTGCTTGTTGGCATTCTGGCCGTTTTGTTGTACAGCTCGCTTACTTTGGCAGCGGCCTCAGTATAGTTTTTTGAGCTTGCTCTTTTGGCCTGTGAGCCTTGTCTTTTCCTAGCTCCCCTTTCGCACGCTCGGTTGCCTGAGGGTTTTTGAGTTCTTTTTAACAAAACTTTGTCTACATCACTTAGTTTTGTTCCATGGAGAATCCACCTCCATGCGCCCATGCTCCTTCTGGGACTACCAATCTGGAGACCCCTTTTCAAGGGGTACCTTTTACTTTTCCTCCAGTTGGAGATATTGGTCCTCCCTTTATTGCCACGTTAAATCTTCCTGGATTAACCATAGGATTACCGGTATGGTTATTCAATCCGGTAATTCCGATTGCGCCCAATGTTTCGAATGTTAACTCTCCACCACGAGAGAGTCAATCCCAAACTAATCCTTCCCCTTCTTCGTCGGATGAATCTTCTTCCGTTCCTTCTTCCTCGCCTGACCAAAGCAATAGTGTTAGTAATCAGGTGGATAAGAAGAAGAAGAAAAGGAAAGTTAAGAAGAAGAAGGATAAAGAAAAGACCAAGCGTAAACCAGTTGCCCCTAATGGCACTCATTCTACGAAAACACCCCGTAAGCCCAAGTTCCCTTGCAAACTTTGTAAGGGTGATCACCTTCTCAAGGATTGTCCTGATCTTTCCCGTGTGTCAGAAGTGTGGTCTAAAAACCCCAAACCAATCGTATCGTCGACCTCTGACCATCATGTCGATAGCACCCCCTCAACCAGTGACCCCTTGGTGAAGGGTCGTAAGGGTAAAGTCCTATATCCCTGTTTGATATGCAAGGGTATGCATCGTACTTTCCTTTGTCCAAGCATGGATGAAGCCTCGCGGTGGTTGGAAGATATTACTAGTTCTCAACTGGTGCCTCCAACAGACCATGGTAAACTATCCCTCGACCCCCCGCTGGTTGACCAAGTGATCAATTCAGTTTCATCTGCAATTGATCCCACTCTCCCTTCCGAGAGTGAAGTGATTGAGTCGCTGTCATCCCCACTCGATCCCGCTCTTTCATTGGAGAAAGTCCAGACTGAAGCAGTCACCTTGACACAACCTTCGTCTCATTCTTATCTTCCAAGAGAGAGTGAATTGGAAACCACTGATGTTTTCATTATCGATTCAGAACGTCCTCGGCAAGGGGAAACCCTGTCCGTTTCTGCGAGACCCCCTCCAAGCACTGAGGTTATTTCCTTTGATTGGAATGGTCTAACAGAATCTCGTCTTCCTTCGAGTGTTCCTTTTCAAATATCTGTAGGAGTTTCCGATAAAGAAATTTTTCGTACGATAGTTGATGAAGGAGCTTCTGTTAGTATTCTATCCTCAACTGCTTGGCAAGCCTTAGGTTCTCCTCGGCTTGTGCCCGTCACTGATCAGATACTGGCTTTCAACAGAAGGCCTACTGGACCTTTAGGGTCCCTTCCTCAGTTACCTATCACTTTGGGAGGGAAAACTGTCTGTATTGATGTCATGGTCATCCAAGGTCCCTTAGATTTTAATCTACTCCTTGGACGCGATTACGTCCATGCCATGAAGGCTGTAGTGTCCTCACTCTTCCGAGTGATGTATTTTCCCCATCATGGGAATGTTGTGACCATCGATCAGCTTTCCTTTGTGACGCCCACTCATCGCATGACTCCTAGTCACCAGACTTCCCTAAATGTTCCACATGTTTTAGTGGTTTCTTCCCCCTAGGGGGGGGGACCTTGGAGCAAAGTTCTATTCTGGTGTCAAGCTCGTTAAAAAATGAAACCATCATCCCAAGCATAGTTTACTTTTGGTTTTAAGCTTGTGTAAAAATGAAACCAACCATCACTTGGAGCAAAGTTCTATTCTGGTGTCAAGCTCGTTAAAAAATGAAACCATCATCCCAAGCATAGTTTACTTTTGGTTTTAAGCTTGTGTAAAAATGAAACCAACCATCATTTCAAGCATAGTTTACTCTTGGTTTTAAGCTTGTGTAAAAATGAAACCAACCATCACTTGGAGCAAAGTTCTAATCTGGTGTCAAGCTCGTTAAAAAATGAAACCATTTTCTCAAGCATAGTTTTCCTTTGGTTTTAAGCTTGTGTAAAAATGAAACCAACCATCATTCCAAGCATAGTTTACTTTTGGTTTTAAGCTTGTGTAAAAATGAAACCAACCATCATCCCAAGCATAGTTTACTTTTGGTTTTAAGCTTGTGTAAAAATGAAACCAACCATCACTTTGAGCAGAGTTCCCTTTATGTGTCAAGCTCGTTAAAAAATGAAACAGGTCACCACGAGCATAGTTTATTCTTTGTTTCAAGCTCGTTAAAAAATGAAACCGACCCTCAAGCACAGTTTACCGTTGGTTTTGAGCTTGTGTAAAAACGAAACCAATCCCAAGCATAGTTTACGTTCAGTTTCAAGCTTGCGTAAAAATGAAACTACCCTCAAGCACAGTTTACTTTTGGTTTTAAGCTTGTGTAAAAACGAAACCAAATCCCAAGCATAGTTTACGTTCGGTTTCAAGCTTGCGTAAAAATGAAACTACCTTCGAGCATAATTTCTTTCTGTTTTAAGCTCATTAAAAAATAAAAAGGACCCTTTCAAGCATTGTTATTACCTATTTCAAGCTTGTGTAAAAATGAAATAGATCTCCCTTCCATTTGTTCGAGTCTCTCGCTAGAGTTAGGATTTGAACCTGCATTTCATCTTCCTGGGTCACTTGGTCCTGGTTCTCCCTACCCCCCCTGGTGAACACATTTGGATTAGTAGCCAGGATTTTTGGGTAAGGAAGAAGAGTAGTCAGACGAAACGAAGCTTGGGGGGCATGTTTAGCCTTTAGCAATCATGCTGGGGGCATTTACCAACCTCTGATCATCATGTTGGGAGGGAACCCATCAATGGGCCTTAATCGTGAGCAGAGTTTACCTTTGGCTTTAAGCTCATTAAAAAATGAAACCAGTATTTTGAGCAAAGTTCTACTCCTGTGTCACGCTCGTTAAAAAATGAAACATATCCTTTCCCTTTGAGTCGAGTCTCCTCGTAGACTTAGTAAATGAACCTTCTTTTCACTTGCCTATACCTTAGGCGAATGAAATGAAGCTTAGGGGCATGTCTTCAACCTCTGGAAGTTACGTTGAAGTCAACTCGATCACCTCTCCACATCACGTTGGAGCTAAGTCACTTACTTCTAGCAATCATGCTGGGGGCATGAACCAACCTTTGGATTTCATGACGGGAAGAAGTTCACCATTGGGAACATTTTCGAGCATACTTTCCTTTTTAGGTTTCGAGCTCATTAAACCATGAAAATTATCCCGAGCATAGTTCATTTTCTGTTACAAGCTCGTTAAAAAATGAAGCAGACATCATGAGCATTCTTCCAACCTATCTTCGAGCTCGTTAAAAACAGTAAGATGGTGTTTGAGCTTACTTTTCACTTTTTTCGTGCTCTGGTTAAAACATGAAAAGTGGTTTGAGCTTACTTTTTCCTTTTTCGTGCTCTGGATCCAAACATGAAAAAGATTCCGAGTGCTTTTGATACCATTATCGTGCTCGTTAAACAAATTGGAGTAAAAAGGTGTGTCTAACGAGTATAGGTTTATCACTTTATCCGGCCTCGCTAGACTATTTACGGAAAAGGAACTGTGCCGAGTTTACTTTCCCTTTGTCGTACTCGGTCATCAACCATGACAAAGTTGTACATGGAGTCCATAGTTAAGCTCTTTTCAGACTCCCTAAAATTGAAAAGATTGCCAAGCGAAATTGATTCGTTCACGCTTGTAAAAGGATTTGAATGATCGTCTCCCTATTGATAGTTTACCCCTTTTTCGGACTAGGGGGCACTACTTACGAAAAAGGAATACTCCAGCCAATCATGACTGGAAGAGTCCTCTTCCGCGTTGTTTTACCCTTTTTCGGGCGATGAGGCTAACCTTACGAAAAAGGACCGTTGGAGTCTTCTTTAGTTATTTTCAGACTCTCTAAACATGAAATGACAATCGAGTTTTCCTTCCTTGGACTCGTTAAAATTTGACATCGAAGGACCCACTTTGGGACGAACCCCTCCTTTCTCAGGTTCGAAAAACATGTGAGATTGGACTCATCTATGAGATGAGCTATATCGAGCATCTGTTATCCTCCTCAAGCTCGTTAAAAAACAAAGAGGTACTCGTCCATCATGTCGGGGGAAAATGGGAAAATGAGTCAAGTTTACCTTGTTGGCAGCTTGTGAGTCATCACCTTTGAACATGACATGCATCCTCACCTTGTCTATTTTGGGTAGTCAGTCTTGCTGATAGTGTCATCATTATGATCATGCATCCTCATTATTGCTATGAGTTCACACTTCCTGTGGTTCTGTCTATTTAAGTAATCCCTGCTGCCAAGCTCTGTTTCATGCCGTTATATGTTCAAAGGGTTATTACCTTGAGTCCACCTCCACTTTATGTCAAACCTTCCCTTTGTGTCAGTACATATTCTATTGTTTCATCGGTCCATACTATCTCTCGTTCTGATTTCGTGTCGATGATGTGGGAATCATTATGGCCCACCTTCGACGAGTCTATTCCTGTCGACACCAAATCACTATCCAGGAATTAGGCTTAGGAGTCAACCATTAGTACCTTGGTACCTGCATGCCTCAATGGCAGGTTTCCTCGTATTCAACAGTAGGTTTTCATCAATGACCTCTGATTGAATGATCTCTCGGATGCTCGACATCAACTCCTTTATTCGCATTTCGTTGAGATGTACTATAGATACCTTGGGGATCATTGTCATTATTGGTGATTTCCCTCGCATTTGCTAACGGTTCACATCATTGACCGGTAATCAAATGGTTTCTACCATGTTTGACTTCAACACCTTGTAATCACATGGCTAGATTCGTATCGTTTGCGATCGGGTAGAAGACCCTGGACACCCTTTTGTATTTTGATTACGTCCAGGTTGCAATGGAGATTTCCTCTGTATTGTCACACAGATCCACTTTTGTATTGGTCGTGGTTGTGTCATCACTGTCTCATGGATCTACGCTTGTTCATAGTAGCCATGATTTGTCTACAGTCTATATCATCTCAGTACTCATGGATCTGCAATGTATTGGTCGGCAGCCATGCTTTGAGTCATTTGTTTCCGAGCATGGGAATGCCCGCCTCGGTGGTATATCTGACATTTTGTTTCTATTTTCAGCTCCTTGTTGCTCTCCTCGATGCTATCTCCGAACCATATTTGTAAAGTCTTTCAGCCATCAGTCTCTTCTGACCTCACACTTTAGGGGGCATCTGTTATACCTCAATATTACACATTATGCATTAGTGTCGCATCCTTGTACTAGCGACCTAAACGACAGTTTCCCTTAAAGATCATCTGAACATCCAGAGTGAAAACCATTGACTGAATACTGAAAGCAAAACCTTTTTTTGCCATCTTCCAGCCCAACTTAGCCCTGTTTGTGAACACTGCCGCTCCTTGCACATCTACAAGGGCGCGGTAGTTAGCACTACCGCGCGTTGCTCCTTCTCTGGGGTGCGGTACTACCGCGTTATGCTCAGTTATAGGGGCACGGTAGTCTGAAATTAGCCTTTTTGCCTTGGATTTTGGGATTTCGACCTTCGAGGAGATTTTGTTGGGATTACTACCTTTGGTTCGATCCTAACTCCTTCTTTGTTTAGCTGGCCTGATCCACTAAACCCTCCATAGATCCACACTTCTCTCTTGTTGGTTAGCCTTCCCATGTGCTATAAGAGAGAAGCTTTCCATGAGCCAAAGGGAGGACTTTTGGGGCATCAAACCTATGATCTTGCAGCCTTGTAGAGATAGCTAGAGGGAACACTTGGAGCTGGAAGTTGGCTTGGACATCAAACAACTATTGTACATGACTTCAAGTTGGTAATGGAATAACTTGTCTTGTTTTCCCAAATCATTTGTGTTAATCTTGTTTTAATGATATGATTTGTATCTCTCATAGATTTAGATCTTAACTCATGTTTTCAGATTGCTAGAGAATAGTACATGCTTGTGTTTTGGTTCCATTGTTAACAGGTTTACTTGTGAGGACTTGGAGATTGGAGCAACTACAAGGACAAGCGTTTGGATAGAAGGTTAGTTAAACTCCTTCTATTCTCTCCAACATTTTAATTCTGAGATGTTTGTTAGATCTAGGGATTCAAGGTTGCATTTGTTTTGTCTGTTCTTAGCCTAGAGTTAGTTAAAGTCTACTTTAGCCTAAGGGAATTTTGACTTATCCGTAGGGCAGAATTCCACATAACAAAGTGCTCGAATCATTAGATGGCTACTCCTCTTGCAATAGTTTCACATAACAATTCTGGATAAGCTAGGCAAACACAATGTAGTAGTTGATTTTCTGTCTAGACTCACTCATGGACAAGACAATGAACTGGTGAATGATAACTTCCCTGATGAGCACCTTTTTGCAATCTCAACAAGAAGCCCATGGTTTGCTGACATAGAAAACTACTTAGTGTCTCGTAAATTCCCACATCATTACAGCCACCAAGAAAAGAACAAAATCATAAGGCAAAGTGCCACGTACACATGGATAGAAGGAATGGTTTTCAAAAAAGGGCCAGACCAGATATTGAGAAGATGTGTCAGAGAAGATGAAGTCCATGACATATTGCATGCCACTCACAACGAGCCATGTGTAGGGCACTATGCTGCAAAAAGAACAACCTATAAAATATTGCAAACTGGATATTATTGGCCAACACTCCACAAGGACTCCTATGAATACGTTTCACATTGTGATGATTGTCAACGAATGGGGAAGCCTACTCAAATAGAAGAAATGACTCTCCATCCACAAATCTCTTTGGAAGCATTTGAGAAATGGGGATTTGACTTTGTTGGTCCATTCAACCCCCAATCAAATCAGAAAATCTATATTCTAGTATGCATAGACTACCTTACAAAGTGGGCAGAAGTAGCAGCACTTGCAACAACAAATGAAACAAATGTGGCAAATTTTTTTATAGAGCAAATATTCCACAGATTTGGAGTACCAAGAGAGCTAGTTTCTGACCAAGGCACACAATTTACATCAAACCTCATAGAGGACCTGCTTCGAAGAAACAATGTTAAACACAGGAAGTCCTCCTCCTATCACCCTTAAGCTAATGATCAAGCCAAGGTGACAAATAGAGAACTAGAAAGAATCTTGACAAAGACAGTACAACTGCACAAAAGAGATTGGGCGGACAGATTAAGTGAGGCAGTTTGGGCTTATAATACCACATGGAAAACAACCACAGGCTTCACCCCATATGAGCTAGTTTATGGAAAGAAAATAATGATGCCCATTGAGTTTGAGATCAAAACATTGAGGATTGTAGCCAAGTTGAACATGGAACTCTCAGACATCTAGCAAGAACGAATGCTACAATTAAATCAACTGAATGAACAACACCAACAAGCACTTAGCCAGACTGAAATCATCTAGCAGCAACGAAAGAAATGGCATGACAAAAACATCAAGCAGAATAAATTCAAAGAAGGTGATTGGGCACTACTCTATGACTCTAGGTTTCACACTTTTAAAGGCAAACTCACAACCAGATGGCTCGGACCCTACATCATTGAAAAGATTTATGACAATGGAGCTATCTGAATTACTACAATAGATGAAGAAAAATTCCCTATGTTGGTGAATGGACACATACTCAAACTCTATAAGACACCACAGTACAAAGAGGAGTTCACACAGACACTCTATCAGCAACATCTAATGCTGATAGAGAGCATAGAACACCACTAATTCTAGTTTTTTTTTTTTTAAAGAGAGAAAAATGAAAACATAAATAAAAATGAAAAAACAAAAAGAGAGAGAGAGGACAATACAAAAATTCACTCAGGTTCTCACAAACGAAATTTATGGAATTGATCTATCCCTATCAAGAACCAGCAAACAATTTCAAGCGAGCCAGCGAATTTAGCAGCAAGGAAATCAACAACGCCAGCAACAACATAAACAAAGATATATCAAACAAAAACTTGATCAAGCGAGCCAGCAAGCAATTCAAACAGGAAAGACAACAAAATCTGAATCAAGCAAGCCAGCAGTCAATTCAAGCGATCCAGTACAACAAAAAAGCTACCACTACAGAAATCAAATCACCGTCTGGAGCACCAATACAAACACAATGAAAAGTCATATCAACAAAGCTTGCACAAAAATCAAGCAAACTAAGGCAACAATTCCAAAAGAACAAGCAGAAAAAAGGAAAAAAGGCGTAACTATTGACACACCCAAATTAACTACAGACGCAGCTGAACTCAACTGCAGAAATTCGCGCCCATACAAGCATGCACACATCATCTACTCAGGTACGCTAACAAAGAAGGTAATCACTTAACTCTTTGTTTTATTTTCAAATGAAATCATTATCCCCCACAAAGAAGTTATTTTCCAAAGTTGAGGACAACTTTTAAGTTAATTCGGCAGCACGGTTCAGAGTAACCTCACAGAAACACGATTACCTACTTCAGACATGTCAAAAGATGACAACATCCGCATCCAGCCTCTATATCCCCAAATGATATCCCCAAATAATCAAAGCAATAGCGCAAGGTACAATGATGGAAGGAAATGCAGGGTGAAATAATGGAAAAGAATGTATGAGGCAGCAAGTATGATGCACAATGATCGGGATAAGTGCGTAAAAATAGATAAATAAGGCAGCAACATCTACAAAAGGACTCAATTTGGCAATGCAAGCTTCTCAGAAGCAAGAAAACTGGAGGTTCGCATCATCATTCAGCCAGCAAGCTTCCCTCAAGCCCGTGATCAATCCCGACCAGTTGAGGTAAGTCAGCAATCACTCAGAGCTTTTGGTTTGTTGATTACACTAGAAAAATTCAAAAATGACGAAGGGATTCAAAAAGAGTTAGCTGGAGGATCACACGCCCAATTACGAAAGCCCACAAGTGTTGTCCATCCTCTGTGATGCGGGTTTGATGCCCTTTATCTCAGGACTGAGAGGGTCCAATACTGAGGTGGCCTTAGAATTTTCCAGGAATATAAAACACATAAAATATGAATAGTTTGTCACCCAAATAATGGGACTGCGTATTAGGCTTGACAAGGAGGCAATTGTGAAATACACTGGACTTCCCATGGGTTTGCACTGGGGCAGAGATGACAGGGAAGCCAATCAGAGGGCAAAGGCAGCCTTCTTCGGATAAGGGGAAGTTTATGAAGAAGACAAGAATGGAGTCAAGAGAGTCACCATGCCAGCACCCTGGGACGAGATAGATTCTATCGTTCTAAAATATATAACGCGCACCGGGAGACTTAGCTATGTCCTGATCTTCCACTTCCGAATTTTGGAGTTGTTGAGACACAGGGGCCATATTACACCAAATAACAACATCAGCATTCCCTATTATCTTCTTCAATCTCTGGGATAAATGAGCAAAAAGGTAGTTCAGGGAAAAGAAGATGCACTAGCCCACCATGGGCTAATCAAATTGATAATTTGTGAAGAATTAATGGTACAGGTTCCAGAACTCTCATGGGAGGAGTTTGTGGTAATCTCAGTCGATGATGTGCAGAGAATGAGGGGTACACCTAATCCAGGCATACCCCTAGCTTCAGGGTCAAAGGAAAAATCCACTTCTGCAACAGGAGCTAAGAGAAAGATTGACCTGGATAGAGACAATGAAGTTATGGCCAATACCCTGATTAAAATAAAACATTCAAAAGACGCCTCTCACCAAAACGAATCAGGGGTTTCCACCAGTGGGCAAGGGTCAAAAAGGCGAAGTAAAAGGGTCGCACAGCAGCCCAAAAATGAGCATGCAAAGAAGGTAGAAAGGGAGCCTAGCCCCATAATTCAAAACTTATCTGACGATGATGATTTTGGGGTAGACCGGGACGACCCAACTACACTAGAAGAAGACGATGCTTTCCAATGGAATCCTGCTGATAAAGATGTAAACCCTGGAGTCAACGACCGGCTAGCTGAGGCACTAACAGAACTAGCAAAAGTCAAAGAGGAGTTGGCAACATTAAAAATTGAAGCAAGGATCCAGAGAAGCTAGCCAACTTCACCAACAACCCCACTGTTTGCACATGAGAAGACCCAGATTTTGAAAATGCAGCACGCAGGAGAGTTAAAGTTGGCAGAACAACAAAATTTGGCACTGAAGGAGAAATTGGGCCAAATTCAAGAAGAACTGGCTCAGAAAGACCAGAGAATCCAACAATTAGAGGATACATTGACTACCACCGCTAGGATCTATGATGGTATATTGGGACTTAGGCCACCATCTAGAATCTATACGATCTACCTAAAGGAGAAGTGGGGAAAATTTCAGCTACAGAGGCTAAAGCAAGGCCTGCCTCTAGAGTTAAACACTCCAAAGGAGTTCATTGACACTTCTCTGAGCTGCACAGAATTGGAGAAAGACCAATTATGCGAGTTTTTCTTGCATAACTTCATGGTGCCCAACTCACCCAACTGGTCACCAAATCCCTACATGGGCAACTTCCAACTCAGAGCACTCTACTCCTGGATGAACCACGAGATCGAGAGAGCACAGGATGCTCATCTCTACCTTGCTGAGGAGTGGCAAAACCTATTATGGATCAGGAGTGAGGCAACTCATCCTGAAAGAGTAATCCAAGACCATAGGACTATCACCACAGATGAAGATTTGATTCCTATCCTTCTTGGAAAACAACAGGAGGCAGTAACACACTTCGACCTCACCCTTCGATGCATGTACAAGGAAGTTCAGGAAGCCATCGGTGAGAGATGGGCAAGAATCATAGAAGATTTGAAGAAGAAGGAGCCTCACTCCCCCCTCAGATTAGAGACTGCTCTCACCAAGGCTAAGTTATACAGGGAATCATTAATAAAGCACCAACTCAGATGGATTGGCATGAAACTGAGCCCACCATTCTTTCTTCCCTTGATTATCAGAGAACGGGTCGATGAAGAAGAAGAGAAAGTAGCATGGACCAAAGATGACTAGACCTTGGGCTATCATAGGCAGGCAGGGACCCCTAGGGTCGTTGCCTGGGACATCATAGAAGTTGTTCAAGAACATGATATGTCATCGAGGGATGGGTAACTCCTTCAGTCTGGGGGAGATGATGAGTCCCAAATTAAGTACTCTATAGCCTTTTTATGCCACACAAGCACAATAATGGATAAGGAAAATATCTCTGTTTGTGGAGAATAATGCGTTTGTTTTGATTATTTAATAGAGTAGTTTAGAGATTATTCTTTTATGCTTAAAAGGCATTTTCTATGAGCTAATTATATGGAAATAAGTATGTATGAGCAGGCGTAGGTGATCTAAGAGACAACTAGCAAATCTAGCTCAAGGACTGAAAGACCACGAGTGGCTCAGCGCCCCATTTTCCTGATTTATAGAAGAAGACTCCTGTTTAGAAGGATCAACATTTAAGCATAGAGTTAGGTTATGTTTCAAAATAGATATATATATGGACCTCTTGAGTAGCAAGGGGTTCCTGTTGGCATTTTTGTAGAACTTATATTCAACATATGTTATTCGAGACAGTTATGTTCTAAGACTTTTCAGAGACATGAAGTTACAATTTTAATAATGGAAGGATTCATGTTATTTCAAGCTTTGAGTTTCTAAGTTTTTTACACTCCTGAAATACGGGTTGGGGAGGGCCCCCTCAACACGTAGGTCAGGAGCCTCGTTTTACTTCAGGTATTTCTCATGATTTTTGCTAATTGGTTTAATCATCATAATATGTGAAATGCTTTGATAATGGTTTGAAAAACAGATTCTTATTTCAGTTCAACGATTTTTCCTGTAGTTTGATAATACCGATTCTGTAGTTTCATAACACGCTTTCCGTAGTCCTGTACATGCATTCTGCGCAGGCATATTTCACCCTTGTTTTCCAGCATTTTATAGTTATTCTAGGCAATGATTCGGATCTGTAATTCCATGCATCTTTCCCTTATCTGAGTTCGATCATATAGAAGTTAATTGTTTCAGTTCTTTGATTTAAATAGAGCAATGATCATCACTTTCAGGTTGTCCATTGGGACATAATGCACTTGGTGTGCCTCGGGATGTACTCCCATGCTGGAGAATATAGAGCCATTCTCGTATGGTGGTAGGCATAGGTGGTCCTTGGGATGTAATGCATCTGGGATGATCTTGATTGTCCTCCCATGTTGATAGATGTAAGGGTTGGTTCTCGTATGGTGGTAGGCCTAGGTGGTCTTTGGGACGTAATGCATCTGGGATGCTCATGATTGTAATCCCATACTGGAGACATTGAGAGGTCCATCGGTCATAAGACACTATGTGTGCGCCTAGGTAGGATCTCGCATGGTGGAAGGCGTAGGTTGTCCTTGCGACGTAATGCACCCGGGGTGCTCCTGATTGTCCTCCCATGCTGGTATATGTAGGATGACCATTGAGGGACATGAGATGTGCATCTGGGATGTGCTCCATGTGATGATGAGATGATATCGATGCGATGAAGCGATAATAGAAGACGCAGGTTATTGCAGTGGCAATACAATGACTGGTCTTGGGCTATACCTACTTGATGGCTTGCTCGTAGAGATGATGAAGAAATACATGAGGGCTAGGCCTACATCTAGCATGAAAAAGGGATGGCTCTGTAGAACTTCCTATGACAGATAGATTCGAGAGATGTCACTAATCAATGATCAACAGAATGAAGATTGTTGCAGCAATGACGATGATGATCCAGTGTTGATGATAATGTTCCAACATTGATGATGATCCAGCGATGATGACGTTGCCTAGAATTGTGTACATGGTGATGATGACTATGGCGAGAGAATACCTTCCTAGTTAAGAGGGAGTGTTGATGTAAATGTAACTTCAAAAGATATTCAATTGTATTTTATATTGATATTATTATTGTATTTTATTTATACTTCCGATGGAGATGTTTTTCCTCCATTCGGGAAAGTCATTATTACATTTGGTCATGCAAAGTCATTGAGGTAAAACCTCCATTGTAATTCGGGCATTAGATCCCCTAAAGTCAAATGTAAAAGGTATTATTGAGTCTCCCTAGAGAAGTCGGCCCAGTCAGTTTTAGTGAGGTTGACCTAGTTAGGTAAAAGGTCAAGTCAAAATTAAAATATAAATAGAGAGCCTTGCTCTCTCATTTGGACACACTACTCACTCACACAAGTTCGCATAGCAAGGGAGAGAGGACAAGTTCGCTGGTGGATAAAAGAGAGAAGTTGCGGAAGACATATTTTTGGTTTTCCACTTTTGGCATAATATTGTATTAGTGACGAAACTATTTTGAGGAAGTTGCAGGGTTTTCTTCTTTATGGTTTCCCCAAGGAAAGCTATTGTGTCTATTGTGTTTTGATGTGCTTGTTATTCTTTCAGTTAAAGATCTTAGATAATATTGAATTAAAGTACAAACTCTAACAAAAACTAATCTTGAAGAGTTAACAAAAGATGAGCTTCACGGGATCCTCATTGCATATGAGATGAGAATTGAAAAGGAAAATCCCACTAGGAAAGAAGCAGCCTTCAAAGCCACCAGGAAAGAAAAACACGAGCATGACAAAAACTCTTGTGATGAGTTAGATGAGGAAGAGGCAAACTTTGTGAGAAACTTGAAAAGAGGGCATGGCAAGTATAAGGGTAGGTTACCCTTCAAATGTTTTAAATGTGGTAGAATCGACCATTTTGCTTCAAAGTGCCCTTATAAATAAGATATAGATAGTGACAACGAAGAAGATGGAAGAATGGCACAAGAAAAATCTGAGAACAAGAAGAAGTTCCCTAAACAAAGGAAGAGTTTGTACTCCAGGGAAGACATCAGTTCATTCGAAGAAAGTGAATGTGATGACAGTCCAAAAGAAGTGCTTTTCATGGATTTTCTAGAAGATGAAGGCAGTGAAGAAAAGAAAAAGTGTTTTTCCTCTATCAAGAAAGAAACGTAAAAAACAAGAACACTCGATAAGTACTTCTTCAATGGAACCTTTAATTCACCTCCAAAACCTGTCGTAGAAATTGGATCAAACTACCAGTCTAGAGAAGAAGAAGTTGCAGAAGTTGACTGGGAATGTGAACTGGTCAGTGCCTTGGAAGAATTGAAGAAGTTAAGAAAGAAGAATAAAATTTTGCAGGATCAGCTGTCAAAGTATGAAGAACAAGTCAAGAATGCTAAATCTATTCAAGAATCACTTGAAAAGCAAGTGAGTGAAAAAGAAGTGGACCTTGAAAAACAGTTAGACTGCGTAGTACACAAAATCAAGAAGCTAAAATTAGAGGGACCTGTACTGAAGATATCACTAGAATATTTAAGGGAGAAAAATAAGTTACTGACAAACCAACTTGAGAAAAGGAATTGGGAAATTTATAACTTATAAGAAAAATTGCCTGAGATAAAAGGGAAGGAACAGGATCAAGGGCACATCGTGAATGATACTTCAAACCATGAAAATCTAGGAAATAACAAGGCTTGTCTTGAAGTAGAAATGGAGAACAAGTTTACAAACAACACATCAATCCTGGATAAGATATTGAACGATTAGAGATCACCAACAGACAAATCATGACTAGGCTATGACAGAACAACTGAGAAGGTCTGCGACATCAAGTACAGTCCAAATCAAATGAAGCCATTGCAATTCAGGTATGATAGTTCCTTCAATGATTACAATTTGTTTTGTTACACTGTTAGAAGAAGAGTCAATGCATTGAAGTGCGCAAGGTGAAACTTCAATGGTCATATTGTGAAATACTGTCATACTGTGAGATGTTATCCATGTGATGTTTTTGGACACAAGGATCAATATTGTCAAAGAATAGTAAATCTTCTGGATATAAATACTCTACATGACATCAACAACAAGATAAGGACCAAAAAGGAAGGTATTCAGGTGTAGTATCAAAAAGGTTGTGCGCACATGAAGATGTGGGTAAGGAAAATTCCTCAAGCATGCATAGTTGAAGCAAAAAATCCAAGTACATCTCAAGCAGCAAGTGATTGCTACCCATCTTCCTAATCTCTAAAAGGATAAGTAAGATCCTTGAATTCAACATGCTATTCATTTGGAATTCAAGGAATGTATTAGTATGTATTGTAGTTAGAAAACATTTGAAATTTCTTGTCGCATTAATGTAAATTTGTAAAGGAAATGTGCCTATATTCAATTATTTGCAAAGATGTGTTGAAGTAAACTTGTCGCATAAAGAGATCATACACGTGACTATAGAAAGAAGAGTACAAATAAGTATTGTTGATGACAAACATAAGTTCCGCACAGAAACAATTAGATTTTGTATTATATTCAAAAGTCGCATTTACAAAATTACATGAGACTTATGTCGCAAAAAACAGAGTCAAAGTATCAAGAGGTAGCATGCTAAGGCCTAACAACAAACATCAAAGTATACTAGAATGATGGGAGTTGTGTCAAACAAAATTGAGAATTATAAAATAGACTTAGCGCTGAAGCTCAAGGTCCAACTCTACGACATGAATGGTTGGTTGCTGAGACAGGTGAAGTTCAAGATTTAATGGATCTTGCTTAACAAACTCAGAAGATTGCAGCAATGGAAAAAGTTGCAGGGTCGAAGGCGACATATTGGCATTGCACTGCTCCGTCGGAATTGAATTCAACAAGTCAAGAATTTGTTGTTGTTGCTTCTCTAGGGAGTCGATTATCCTCTTCAAATTTGACAATTCCTCTTAATTTCCCTGGTTGACTTGAGACTGCGCATACCAATGCATGAATTCAGATTCCTTCATTTGGGATTGACAAATCCCCATATCCACTTTCATCCTAGTGATTTCAGCCTGTTGTGACTGAACTACTGAGCGAAGACTGTCGAACAAGTTGTTAAATCTTTGGAAGTAAGAAGACATGGTAGATGAAGACGGGACACGTAAAAGTTGTGACACTTAGAACAAGCTTGACAAGGTGATCCAGGAGGATCTTTCTAAATTCAATCAGGTTTAAAGTCTTCAAACAACAGTACAAAGGTTACCGTGGAAAAGGGCTCATCATCAGTTTTCCGTCAATGTTCGTTTCGCGTGAAATGGCCTCCGGATGAAGAAGTTGTGTACATTTGAAGTTCCCTTAATGTTGGTTAAAATGGTTAAACATGGTTTAAAAGTTATTTTGGGGCAATGGGAATCGAACCCAAAAGGGCCACCATGACCCCATTAAAACATGGTTTAAACTTAATATTAAAAATGGGGAAATATGTTATTACAACCATATGTTAAACAAATGGTGGATTAATATACCAATCCAACGTAATATATGGAACTCATACCATATCCTATAAAGTGGTGAAATATGCCAAACTATATCAAAAGTGCCAACCTTATCCACAAATCAACATGGAACCATAAAAAATGGTCAAACTATATATTAAAAAAAAGGGTTTGTTTAAACCATTACAGTGCTAACCATATCAACGTGGACCATGGATATAGAACTATATTATAACCAATGTAATGCGTGTTGGATTACAGTGCTAACCATATCAACATGGACCATGGATATAGAACTATATTATAACCAATGTAATGCGTGTTGGATTACAGTGCTAACCATATCAATGTGGACCATGGATATAGAACTATATTATAACCAATGTAATGCGTGTTGGAAAAAGGGTTTGTTTAAACCATTACAGCGCTAACCATATCAACATGGACCATGGATATAGAACTATATTATAACCAATGTAATGCATGTTATACCATATAGCACCAAGTTTCAAAACCAACAAGCAAAGTGGAGAGGCCCGCGGGTTTGACCCCAGGACCTCTACCTATTATGCACCGACATTTACCATTGGGCCACAAGGTCACTATTGAGTGTATATCGGCGCGATTTGTTTTTGATGTTGCAACGCCCAGGTTATAAAAGGGCCATGAAGACCAAGCAACGGGCATGTTCGGGTTTTACACAGAGTTGGGTTTTTTTCATAGTAAACGAGGCAAGTACAGGCATGAACCCCGAGGCGCAGAGGCCATTAATGGGCACGGATCCTAAGGTGGAATCCGTACACTATGCACTATTTTGTCTTTTGTGCAGAGATATTGTCTCGATTTGTGTGCCAGAGGAGTTTTCAACCAAAGGTGGTCGAGTTTATACTCGTTTTTCTCAGAATTTCGCAAGGAATTCAATGGTGTTGTTTATTTCTGACAGAAAATGGAGGTGTTTCGAGAACACTCAATTTGTACTCCTTGAAGACTTAATAAGATCGGCCTTCCCATTGGAAGTGGCCAGGAGACGTAGCCCAGGAGAGTTGAACTCCATTATCAACTGTTGTGTTATTTTTCTGGTTTGCATCTGTTCTTTATGTGCTTATGTGTTGATTTGAAACATTTTTAAACCATCTTTTAAGGCAATTTTATGAATGTTTTCATGCAAATTTCACATGCAAGTTTATTGGTTAAAAAGATCTTGAGATTTTCAGATCACAAGGAATGAACAAGGATGAAGAACCAGGCCATACTCAGCTCATATATAGAATTGGAAGTTGGTTCCCCGCACGCGCGAAAATAAATTGAAGGGACGTTGAGGTTAATTGCATTCATACCACACGATTCAAAGCTGACTTGGGAGACCTAAAATTTATTGCATCAGTTAATAAGATTCGGTAAGAGGACAAAAAGCATAAATCCAGTTCATTGTTCCATGTGATCAAAATGATGTCGCCTAAAAGCTCGAGTACAACAACTACACGTCATATTTTTCACACGCGTTGTCAATCACATCAACTTGTTGGCAAGATGGGTGATGGAAGGAAACATGTGTGATATTAAGAAAGATTCTTTAGATGACGTGGCAATATGTGTGAATTCGGGAAAAAAGGATGTATGCCATTAATATTAAGATGTGTCGCAACACAATAGATTGCTGGAAGAAGTCGGCATGAAAGATAATGCAAACCGAAAGCACAAGTGCACACAGTGAGTGTGATAGGAAGATGAATAAAGAAGCATGAAAGAGTGCTATGTGACAGGAACATAAGATCAAGATAAAAGAAATTGGAAACCATGCAGGGGGATCATATTTGAGACAGCTACAGAGACAATGTTAAATGTACTGGTTGCAAGATGACTTAGCGCTATGCAACAACTCCAATGAATGGAAAAAGAATGAAGCACGAAGACAGGGGGAGTAATTGAAGCAAGCAGATGTATGAAGGCAAGCGCAAATCCATAGTGTAAGTTCAAAGGAGAACCTAAGTTGCGCATAGAAAGCACCTCTTTGCCATTGATGTCAAAGGGGGAGAAATATCATGAAACTTGTACTGTTGAGATATTGTAACTTCTAAGAATATTATATTTGTACTTTATTGTTCCGAAGATGTTTCATTCCTCCGTGAAGATCTTATTGTATATCCGGAGATGTTTATTCCTCCGTCAGAATGTGGTAACTTGGGTTATTAGACTTCCCTAGTGGGGTTCGGCCCTGTATGTGTTATGTAGGTCAAAGGGTTATTAGACCACCCTAGAGGGGTCGGCCTAGTCAGTTGTAATGGGGTGTTTAACCCAGTGGTAAAGCTGGGGCCGACCTAGTTAATATGAAATACAAGTCGGAGATGTGTATAAATAGAGGAGGTGTGTTCCTCATTTAACACACACTACACTCACTTGTGAATAGCGCATAGATGAGGGAGAGGTCTGCTATGGAGGAGGAGGAGCTCATGTCTTTGGTTTACATATTTGTATTTGATGATCATCTATATTGAGGAAGCTTTGCTGGGTTTTCTACCCCATGAGGGTTTCCCAGGATAAATCTGTGTCTCTTGTGTTTATGTTGTGCTTGTTGTTCTTTCAGTGATCCTGTATATGCTATTATTGTGAAATGGAATGTAATGCTGATATTTTTTGTCTTAGCATATTGAATCTTAACATGGTATTAGAGCTAACCTGAAGGAAGGCAATGTATGGCACTTACGACACTTGCTTCACTTGCAACAATTTGAGGGTTTGGGTTTTATATAGCAAAAACCAATCATCGTGGAACTTTCGCTATAAATCCATTTTTGCGAAGGTTCAGGATCTGAAACGTTTACAGGGCGTAGATAACATCCCCATGTACCTTGTGTCCAAAGGAAATCCTCAAATTTGTTGTACTTTGTGAGTTATGATCAGTACAAGTTAGGGTTTCTGCCTCTTCCAGATCTCAGTCATAATCAGGTGGCCTAGGAAAAAAGGTTATAACTTGGGCTAGGAAGCTCCAAATGAATTTCGTAAAAAGTGACAGCTAGTACACATAATTTACTATCTCAAGAAACTTTTTCAGAGGCCGAAGGTGAACCAGTGACACGTGGAACGCCGTACAAGTTTGCTCTCCTATTTTATCCCATAAATAGGTCACGTTGCGACACTTGGCATAACTCTCTTTTAGAGAATCCAATTGAGGTCAGACCTATCGGGATGGAAAGATGACAGGTCAGGCTACTAGAAAAAAACTTTTCAGACTCTATGGATTGAAAAGTTTGGAGTGACAGCAGAAACAATCAGGTACATATTTCTGTCAAAACATAATTATTTTTGGAGCACCTTCATTCATGGCTTCCGGAATTTAGGGTTTCGGAGAAAGTTAGAATTTTTGGAATCGGAGTCCACGGCTAAATGCTACTTAGGAAAATCAAAATTTACAGACCAAGATCAAATTTTTGGTTGGGTAGAAGAGCGGGCTTGATCAAACCCCAGTTCTGGATTTTGATCGGAAAGATGGAAAATTAGGGCTTCAGCAAAAGTTGGAATTTTTGAAGTCTGTGACCACGGTTGGAAGCTCCTCGGAAAAATAAGAGTTTAGAGCCTTGGATCGAACCTTTTGATTAGGAAAAAGGGTGGGCTCCATCAAACCCTAGTTCGGGATCCTGTCCAGAAGATCCAGAAGTTTCGAAGGCAATTTTGAGGGGTCAAACTGTGGAGATTTCAAAATTGAAGTATGCTAGTTTGATCAGCTCAGCAGGACACATTCTTCCTTACATTCAGAAGTGTGAAAGTCAAAGTTTGAATTTTGAGGGTTTCTCTGACAAACCCTAATCGAGCTCCAGATCCAGTTTCAGGGGGAGATGAGGCTAAGGCCTTACATAAGAAGAATACAAGAAGTCTCGACAGGTATGACTTAAGGAGATACAGGTATGTCTTGAAATCTGATTCTTGATATGATTGTCTTCGTATTATTTAGGTTAGTACAATCTTGATTAATGTAAAAATATGAATGTATGAGAATGATAGAAGACATTCTTTGATCAATGTTATATGATTATACTAATGCACCTGTGGTGTTGTATGAGGATGATGTTGTCTGCTAACAAAAGACAGGTACATCAAGAAAGACAAATCAAGTTCTATGACCATGATGACATAAAGACAAAGACTTATCCATAGTCTTTAGAAGCTCTACTTACGAGGTATGTATGATTTATTTCTACTATGCTTAACTTATGAGGTATGCAGGTTACTATCACAAGGTCTCTAAATCATTGAAGAGACTACAGACATTGTTTGGGTATGTTAGAAATAAATAAGCATGTATCTAATCCAGGTATGTCTTCCTATGTTAGAATCCTACTTTGTGCTATGATCTTAGATACCCATGTATTGAATGATCATGACCATACATATTCAAGATTATTTAGAATTATAATGTTTTGATAATATTGAGATTATACTAATGAATGTATGTTTGTGTATGAGATCATGAGAATGACACTAGTGCACGCACAGTGGTACAGAATGAATAGAAGTTCAAAAGACATATAGAAGATCAAGCGGAGGCAACCACACAAACATAAAAGATAAGTATTTGAGTTGTTATTTGAATCTCTGAAATAGTAAATGATATTGCTTGTAATGGTTGCATGCATATTTGTATTTCTAGAATATATCGTAAACACTCATATAACATTGAACAGTATACTACTAATATGCATATGATTGATAAGTTGGACAAACATTCCATTGTTGCTTGTCTAGAATGAAACCTCTTTGCTGACATGCTGAGAGCTGTGCACGCTCTCGATAGTATGTTCTGGTAGAGATGGAAGGCATCTAGATAGCCACTGTATGCATACAGGATATGGAAAAGTGTTGTGCCAAAGTATTGGTCAAGATAGTTGCATAACTATGAAAATCATATTTGTATGCATAATAGGTTATCATGTCAACATGATTTGATGTATTACTAATCATGTACTTAATTTTGATTTGTAGGAAAAATCATGAAGAATGATGAACACTGAACAAGTGATGGATGTTCAACAAGAAGACTTACAAATCAAACATACTATAGCAAGCTCGTGGCTAGAAGATTCTCTTAGAAAGAGGATGAGGATCATGACAAGATGTTTTCTCCAAGTAGCTAGTTAAATACTGTTCTCTTAATGGTGTGATTGAAGAAGAAGTGCGACTTAAGAAAACTCCCAGGATTCAATTGAAGAAAGCTCTGTATGGGCACCCAGGATCGATAATCATTTGATGAGCTTAATGATCACCATGGGTGATGTAGATCTCAACCTTTTCTATAAGGTTGAAGATGGTTTCTATATACAGATGACATGGATGCAAGAAGGAACTCATCACAAGAGTTCGAATGATATTGAGGCTCATATCAGTAGACCCATCTAACGAGAGATGACACAGATAGATATGCAGAAGATTACTCAATGCAGAGTGTGAATGATGTTTAGTCACAGAGGGAGAATTGACAGTTTCTTGACAATCTTGGGCTTTACCAGAAGTAAAGTTGTTCCTAACCTTTACCTTAAGGTTATGGATGATACTATTATTGTATGAGGATGATCTCTTTCTGACAAGGAATGAGAAATAGATCATGGAAATCAAGAAGAAGATGGCTACAGAATTTGAGATGAAAGATCTCAGATTGATGAATTGCTTCCTAGGACTGGAAGTATGGCAAGGCTCAGAAGAAATCTTTCTCAACCAGGGAAAGTATGCCGAGAAATATAAAAAAGACTTGATGTGTTGGAATGACCACTCTCATGGATTCCAACTTGAAGCTGTTAGCAGACGACTCATCCGAGTTAGTGTATATAACTCTGTATAGACAAATTATTGGGTCATTGATGTATCTAACGAATACTAGGTCAGATATATGCTTTGCTATGAACACCTTTAGGCAGTATCTAGTGGAAACTAGATATGTTCACCTGATAGTTGCAAATCATGTGATGAGGTACCTAAAGGGTATGATAGACTTTGATCTATGTTATCTTGGAGATCATGACGTCAGATGACTACACAGATGTTGATTGGGAAGGAAGTGTATTAGAAATGAAGAGCACATCGAGAGGATGTTATTATCTGGGATTGGCCATGATCTCATGGTTTAGCAGGAAGTAGACTAGTGTGGCTCTCAACACAAGCGGAATATATGGCTGCTTGCTCTGCTAGTTGTGAAGTGGTATGGCTTCAGGATTGTTTGACTTAGAGATAGACCCAACTGTGATCCTATGTGACAAACAGAGTTGTATCAAGATGGCAGAGAATCCAGTGTTCCATGATAATTCAAAGCACATAGAGATCTGATATTTCTATATATGAGATATGGTGCAGAAATGAACTATAAAACTCAAATTTGAAGACACTGATGAACAAGTTGCCGATATACTAACCAATCCTCTACCTCAAGTAAAGTTTGAGTATTTCTGAAGACTAGCTTGGTGTAGTTCAGAAGAACCCTCCTCGAAAGGGGGAGTGATGTGGTCACTTATGATGAGATTGCCTGCATCGACGTAAGGTCGATGATGTGGATACCTATATTGGTGATGTTGACAAAGAGGTTGGTGGATGGTCCTTAGACAAGGTCTAAGTTGACGAGGGGATTGCATCATCCTTGAACACATGTTCTAAAAGGATCCGTAGACAGATGTCTCCGAGAAAGAAGAGGGATTGCATCATCCTTGAACACATGTTCTAAAAGGATCCGTAGATAGATGTCTCTGAGAAAGAAGGGGGATTGCATCATCCTTGAACACATGTTCTAAAAGGATTCGTAGAAAGATGTCTCCGAGAAAGAAGAGGGATTGCATCATCCTTGAACACATGTTCTAAAAGGATCCATAGACACGTGTCTCCGAGAAAGAAGTCCCTAGTGGACAGGTGGGGATTGTATCATCCCTGGACTTTGGTCCCTTGAATTGATCCGTAGACATATGTATCCGAGAATGAAGTCCCTAATGGACATGATAGGACTACATCGTCCCTAAGTGCTTAGTTCAAAATGTATGAGAGTGGATTAATCATCCTTAGACAGTAAATCGAGTAATTCCGAAAGGAATGATAGTCTTAAATGAGATTGAGAGTGTGTGATGCACCTACAACAATTAATTAATAAGAATATGCGAAATAGCAGAAATGACAGAACTCATAATCACTTTTATATTGATCACAAGCCACTTCGAGGGGGCAACCTCCTTTGAGCAAGCTCAATACAATTAACTTCACGGTCCTTCATAGGCCTCAACACACACTTATATACTAAGTCTAGGCGCCAATACCATGGGTCAATACTATGTGTCAATACAAACCATGGGCTAATACAAACTATGGATCAACAAAACTATGGGCGACTTACAAAGCATATGCGCCAACAACAATAATACAAACTATGGATCAACAAATACTACGGGACGAATTACAAAGCATATGCGTCCAACAACAATATACTAACAAAGTAAAGACATGGGTTCCTAACATCCCCTCTCCCTTAGAAAAAGCTTTGTCCTCAAAGCTTTAGATGTGGAAATTGATGCAGAATCTGAAGGAGTGGGTCCCCTGTAGCATCCTCGGGTTGCATTCCGAGCCACTGGCGCCTTTGGAGTTTCAAGGAGGATTGAGTGGAAGGCTGTAGATGAAGAAGAACCATATTAGCGATGTGAAAAGTGCACTCAAAACGGTGCTGATCGACTTGTTGTTTCAGTCAAATTCTTGCCATGTGAAAATTGTCCTGCAGAATGAGAAGAAGCTGATCACGGTTTCGAAGAATTGAGTCAATTTCCTGAACTGGGGAGCTGCTGAAGGTGTATGGAAGAAAAACTGGTGGTGCCTGTCCAGAGACTGCTTCATATGGTGTCCTTTGAGATGTAGTACTATACCACTGGAGTGCTTCTAGGAAATCCATAGAAATAGTTGTCCAAATCTGTGGAGGGATGGGCAAGGGTTCGAGCAGTCCCGAAAGGAGGGTCGTTTCACCCTTGTTGACCTGGAAAGTATCACAGTCAACCACCATTCATTGAATTTTCCTTTTGAGTCCCTGCCAAACGAAGTTACATTGTTCCTGCTCATACGTTTTGAGGAACCCAGAGTGCCCTATTGATGAAGAAGCATGGAGTTCATAGAAGAGATAGCCCCGTTGAATAGATTGCAACCAATTTGGAACAAGCAAAGAAATAGCTGTAAGAGAAAATGGGTCATCAAATGTGCGAGGAGGAGCATCTTCCACCATATTGTCCTTACCCTTCTGGTAAGTGGTCGCATAGTCATAACCCATGAGTTGGATAACCCATTTCAGGTGTGCTGGGGAGGAGACCCGTTGTTCCAAGAAAGTTTTCAGACTCTGGAGATCAGTCTTGATGCAGAAATAATTCCCCAATAGGGATGGCTGCCACTTCTGTACTGTATGCAAAATAGCCATCATGTCCTGCTGAGATGTAGATGCGGCTAAATGCTTACCGGAAAGGTCTCGTGAAGGTGGCAAGCCCATGGGTGCAACAAAGACACCTGCATATCTATCCAAGGAAGTAGTGGAGACCATTGGTGGGTGCATCTGAAGGGAATGGAGATGAGCAATGACACCATGTGAATTCTTCTTAAGGATCTTTTCCAGGCGATGTGAACTGATGATGCAGAGAGACCCTAGTTGTAAGCCCATAATTTTGTGTTGTGTCCCATTGGCTGAAAACAGCATCCAAAGTTCAGCAAAATCCCATAAGATGGGGCCAAGTGTGCGTAACCATTGAACGCCCAAAACCACATCACATCCGCCTAAGAACAAGGCAAACATGTTAGAGCATAGGTTATAATCTTCCATAGAGATACGCACATTGTGACACTTCCCCTTGCAAGGTAAGGTGCCCCCATTGGCAACCATCAAAGTTGGAGCAAGGATGGACAAAACAATTAGCTTGTTTGGCAATCCTAGGGTCAATGAAGTTATGAGTGCTACCAGAATCAATGAGTATGGTAAGAGGGAGCTTCTTGAAGTATCCCCTGACCCGCATTGTTTATGGGGTGGTGACACCGGTTACAGCATGGAGAGAGATCTCGAGTGGGTCATCCTAAGATGGGGTGTCAACAGGTGGGTGTTGAATGTCGACCTAATCATCTACTATATCTGTAGCTTCTTCACCAAGTTCTGAGGAGGCGGAGAATCCACATCCAAGAGATAGAGCTTTTGTTGAACACATCTATGTCCCCGAGTGAATTTCTCATCACAATTATAGCAAAGCCCTTTTTCGCTGCGTGCTTGCATCTCCGTTTCAGACAAATGCTTGATAGGAGTTGGTTGAGGAGCAAGCGTGATGGGAGGTCATTGGGAACCCATATTTCTGAAGGGAACAAAGGTGGGTTTGGAGCGTTGTTGGGTTGCGATCTTGTCCTCTGCCAGCTTAGCCAACCCTAGGACTTCCATCATTGTGTTGGGACAAAACATTTTGACCTCTGAGCGGATTTCATCCTTGAGACCACTGATAAAACAAATCATATAGAATTCATCAGACAATCCTTTTGTGTGATTGGCCAATTTCTCAAATTCTATCTGATACTCTCTCACTATGCCAATTTGGTGAAGTTTAGTGAGTGCTCCTATGAAATCATCAAAAGCACTAGGACCAAATCATGGCAAAATGAGTTGGCAAAAATCTGTCTAGTTTGGCTCGGGATGAGCTTGGATGTACCAACGGTACCATTGAAGGGCTTCCTGTTCCAAATGAAAGGATGCAAGTGGAACTTTCTGGGCATCAGAAGTATTATGCAGACTGAAATATTGTTCTGCTCAATATATCCATCCAGTCGGATCAGTACCATTGAAGCGAGGAAAATCAAGCTTCGGCCCACGAAAATTGCTGGAAGAAGAGAACCCGGTGGCTGCAAAAGATTCTGGCTATCTGGTATTGTTCATGGCTGAATGCTGAAGATGGAGGCTGAGAAATTTTTCATCTAGATCTTGGAGCTTGGTTTGGATGGCTGCAAGTGCTTCCTCCATGGTTTTTGCTCTTGCACAGGTGACAACCACAACCAAGAGTTTTTTTTTTGGAAATGGATAGAAAAACACAAACAAAAGCTGATTTAGTAAAGGAAGATTTGGATTTGGAAAAAACTCGGATGGGTAATTGGGGTTTGAATAGGTTTTGGACACTTTCTGATGGACAGGGAAGCTAAAAATGGGGATTTCAGAAGCGGGGTGAAAGAATGAGAAAATTTGGTAGAGAGGGATAAAGAAGCAGAATTAGGAAAGGAACACGGTGGCAAAAGTTGAAGGCGTTTGGGTGAAAATTGAAGGAGTTATGACAAACCCTAAAAATAGACAAATGTGGGATTTCTGGTCTTGGGAAGTGGAATTTGAGATAGGGTCTTCAGGAATGAAATATGTAGAATGGGATTGCAGGGATGTCAGTGAAGTTTCAGGAAAAACAGAGTTGGTGTTGTTGTTTTTTTTTTTCTTTCTTCGGCCAACAATGATGTCTGACGGCTTGCGTATTGGGGCAGTACCCCTCACTCCACGGCTCAGGTAAAACTGATAACCACTTTGCCACAAACGACAACTCTTGGTTTACCTCATGGGTGGGAACTAGTCAATCAGGTAGGGGTCGTTGCCCTTTTCGCTGGCAGGTCCTCTCAATGGGCCAGCTACTTTGGGGTTCCTGTGGTACTCCTCACAATGAGTTTTAGGGCTTATGTCCAAGTACTTCCCACAGTTAAGCGGATAGGGGTTATCCCCAGATCCGAACTTGCAACACCGTGGAAAAAATTAAAAAAAAATAAAATAATAATAATAATAATTTGGTAGAAATTCCACCCAACGAGCCCAAGAAAGTGCTCTGATACCAGATGTGATGCACCTGCAGCAATTAATTAATAAGAATATGCAAAATAGCAGAAATGACAGAACTCATAATCACTTTTATATTGATCACAGGCCACTTTGAGGGGGCAACCTCTTTTAAGCAAGCTCAATACAATTAAATCCAGTAATTCCGAAAGGAAGGATAGTCTTAAATGAGATTGAGAGTGGATTAATCATCCTTAGACAGTAAATCCAATAATTCCGAAAGGAAGGATAGTCTTAAATGAGATTGAGAGTGGATTAATCATCCTTAGACAGTAAATCTAGTAATTCCGAAAGGAAGGATAGTCTTAAATGAGATTGAGAGTGGATTAATCATCCTTAGACAGTAAATCCAGTAATTTCGAAAGGAATGATAGTCTTAAATGAGATTGAGAGTGGATTAATCATCCTTAGACAGTAAATCCAGTTATTTCGAAAGGAAGGATAGTCTTAATGAGATTGAGAGTGGATTAATCATCCTTAGACAGTAAATCCAGTTATTCCAAAAGGAAGGATAGTCTTAAATGAAATTGAGATTGGATTAATCATACTTAAACAGTAAATCCAGTAATTTCGAAAGGAAGGATAGTCTTAAATGAGATTGAGATTGGAATAATCATCCTTAGATAGTAAATCCAGTAATTCCGAAAGGAAGGACAGTCTTAAACATGATTGTGATGAGATTGATCTCGGAATTCCGAAAGGAAGGATCATGTGTGTTGCAAGATGACGATGCGGATGATCGTGTGATGACGATGCTGTTGATCGTGTGATGACGATGCTGATGATCATATGATGACGATGTTGATGATCATGTGATGACGATGCTGATGATCGTGTGATGACGATGCTTATGATCGTGTGATGACGATGTTGATGATCATGTGATGATGATACTGATGATCGTGGGATGTTCCAGTAACTGCTTGAGTTATTGATGATGATGTATTGAAGAAAGCTTCCAATGATTTATAGATGTATCATGTATGATGTTGATGACTCCTTACTCCTGCAGATGTTGTTATAATATCCTTCTTGTTAAGGGGAAGTGTTGAGATATTGTAACTTTTAAGAATATTATATTTGTACTTTATTATTCCGGAGATGTTTCATTCCTCCGTGAAGATCTTATTGTATATCCGAAGATGTTTATTCCTCCGTCGAAATGTGGTAACTTGGGTTATTAGACTTCCCTAGTGGGGGTCGGCCCTGTATGTGTTATGTGGGTCAAAGAGTTATTAGACCACCCTAGAGGGGTCGGCCCAGTCAGTTGTAATGGGGTGTTTAACCCAGTGGTAAAGTTGGGGGCCGACCTAGTTAATATAAAATACAAGTTGGAGATGTGTATAAATAGAGGAGGTGTGTTCCTCATTTAACACACATTACACTCACTTGTGAATAGCGCATAGATGAGGGAGAGGTCTGCTATGGAGGAGGAGGAGCTCAGGTCTTTGGTTTACATATTTGTATTTGCTGATCATCTATATTGAGGAAGCTTTGCTGGGTTTTCTACCCATGAGGGTTTCCCAGGATAAATCTGTGTCTCTTGTGTTTATGCTGTGCTTGTTGTTCTTTCAGTGATCCTGTATATGCTATTATTGTGAAATGGAATGTAATGCTGATATTTTCTGTCTTAGCATATTGAATCTTAACATGTACCAGTAAAAGTGATCTACACATAAATTAAAGGTAGCAAAAACATATTGATAGCAAGGTGCGCAAAAGAGCAAAGGTTCAAATTGGAAAGAACACAGGGGGAGTATTGTGCTGTGTGCAAACATAACAAAAGAATTCATGATCAGAAAGATCACAACTTCATTAGGTGTTGACATGCACAACTTCATGAGGTGTTGACATCAATTCCAAAGGGGGATATTGTTGAACTTTGGTTGTCATCGATGTCAAACGATGTCAAAGAGGACTCAATATCCTTGCGCCAGTTTGAAGAAATATATATAATCTAGTTTGAAGAATTATATCCAATACATCCAAATTGTAGAAGCACACAAATCCAATATGAAGAAGTACATAAGGTATGTGTGCAAGTCCCAGTCCATCTAGTCGTGACACTTCAAAGGTAATTCCAAAGAGATGGTTGGACAAGTCTCGGGAGTACGCAAGAGTCTTAGAAGCAATAAGTATACAAGTCCTAGAAGTGCGCAAGACCCACAAGTGATGTTACTTCAAGGGAACAAGACCCCACATGAAGTGGTTCCCAAGTGCACAAGTCCCACTGTGCAAAGAACCAAGTATGCACAAGAACCACAAGGTATGATACCTCAATGGTGTAGATCATGACAAGTGGTGGATGTGTAAGTCAGCTTGATCGTGAATTAAGGAATAAGGGATGTCATTGACCAACTTGTGGACATACAATCAGTGCGGGTCAAGTATAAATAAGAAGCCAAGTTGGAGAATTATAATAAGCTTGAAGATGTGAAAGTAGTAGTACTCTGATTTGGCAAGCTTCTAATTATTGGGGTATCGATGGCTTGTTCAACCGTCACAACATAATCTAGCAGAGAGCCATATGTGCAACTACAGAGATGCAACACAACAGATGATACACAAGATGATGCAATTTATCTGTGACAATTGCACAAAGACAGAAATGCAACACAACAGATGGTGTGAAGGATAATGTGATCTATCTAAGATAGATGCGCGAAGACAGAAATGGAACACAATAGATGATGCATAATATAATGTGATCTCTAAGACAGATGCGCAAAGAAATAAATGCAACACAATAGATGATGTGTAGGATAATGTGATTTATCTAAGACAAATGCGAGAAGATAGAGATGCAGCTCAACAGATGATGCACATAATGATGTAGCATATGGATTGAGTGTGCAAGAATAGAAAGGCAGAATTACATATACATATGCACAAGAATAGCATAGTAGAACAGTGAAGAATACACAGTACCATTTGCGTTTACATATGCGCAGAACCAAAACCGAATGTTGAAACAACGCGCTGATTGCAGAAGGTTATGAAATACAAGAACCAATGTATAATATTGAAGATATTGATGAAGTGAATTATGGTGAACTGATACAATATAACAATTGAAAGATCAAAGTATAAGAGAGGTGCACACAACATAATGTATTGCAGTAAATATGAAGAGTGTGCAGATCAGTCGTAAGCAAAGAATAATCTACTACAATCATATTAGGGCGGCGGGATGGGGAAAGGAATAGGGATTCGATGCTTCCTTCAATTCGGTGCCTGTAAAACCAGGGGATCGGTGCCTCCTTCCAGCCGATGCTGGTAAATCAGAGAGTTAGTGCTTCCTTCAAGTTGTAGCCTGTAAATCAGGGGGTTGGATCCTCCTTCCAGTTGGTGCTTGAGAACTTTCGGAAGTTGGTGGTTCTCATGAATGTAATATTTATAATATAAGAGAGCTTTCCGTGGTTTTCTCCCGTTTGGGTTTCCACGTAAAAACCTTATGTTCTGTGTTTTCCGCATATGTGGATGAATGTTATTGTTTATGGTGAATGCATAATATAACTACTATTTAAGTTTGATAAGAAGTAAAAATTGTCCATAACTGCGCTAATATTGATTCACCCTCCCTCTCAATATTAATAATATTCCAACAGAGTTTTCAAAAAGGCTCTTTTCCAACTGTCCATAAGTATATTCTTTGGGATCCATAATCTAATGGGGAATTGCCAAAAATACAAGGAGAAAGGAACTACATGCCTATATACAACCTAGAATTTTACATACACATCCTTACCATGGAACCTAAGATACTAGGAGCAAGCCAATGCATCCATCAAAATATAGCGCCATCAACAACCCCAAATTCAATGCTAAAGACAATTTTGGGCATCACTGTTGCAATTAACCTTTTAAAATGGTCATGGCTTCCATTAAAATCCAAATGGACTACAAATGCATGTATGAGTACATATAAAATTAATGCAACGAATTAATCAAACATGGAAGAACTAAAAAGGAAACAAAGACATGCCCATTCCATTCCTAAACACAATTCACACACATGTAGCATGCACAATAATGGTAGATATATAGATTTCCATAATAGAAAATAGAATTAATTTGCAAATTCATGAACAAAGATAGATATATTTCTTTCATGACTATGTTGTTCTTGCTCATTATAGAGCTCTTCCTACATACTATAAACCATGGATAGGTTCAAACTAAAACCTCACGAAATTACGAATGTAGAAAGCTAGATCTACAAACACATAGATAACTAAACTGTATGAACAATAAATGCAAAAGAATTCCATATCACTCAAATCACATATGTTTTATTATGTTAACTAAAACAATAAATTGTCACAAAGCGTCCATTCAAAATCGAATTGTTGAACACCCTAGACTTCCTTTTCTTTTATAGATCAAGAAAGTAGAGAAGCTACAGAAAGCACAAACTATTTATGAATTGAACTCATACTGCTAAATTTAGGACAACTATACCCAACATCAAGTCACAATAAGCTTAAACAACCAAGAACCAAATATTTCATTATACCCAACACCCTACACCCTACACCTTAAATAACTTAGAAAATACACATGACAAACTGTTGAATCAATCATGATAGAAAATGAAAACCCAAGATACTAGGAGCAAGCCACTGCATACCATCAAAATATAGGGCCATAAACAACCCCAAATTCACCATGAAATACAATTCTAGACTTTAACTTTGAAATTAACCATTTAAATGGGTCCTATCTCCCATTAAATACCCAATGGACTAACTAATCAAGCATGGAAGAACTAAAAATGCAACATAGATATGCCCATTCCATTCTTAAACAAAATTCACACACTTGTAGCATGCACAATATAGATAGATAGATTTCCACAATGGAAAATATAATTAATTTGCAAATCCACGAACAAATCTATGAACAAATAAAGACAAATTTCTTTTATGATGCAAATCACTTATGTTTCTTTTGTTATAAAAAACAATAAACTATTACAAAGCACCATTCAAAATCGAATTTGGGACAACTATACTCAGCAACAAGCCAGGACACACTTAAAAAACCATGAACCAAATATGTCATTATATAAAATTAAAGCCAAAAATGCAAGGAGCAATGCACCACGGGCCTATACAACCTGAAATTTTACGTACCCAACCTTGCCATGGAACCTAGAGTGAAATCAAACATTCGTTCATCCACACATCCAATTCTAAACACGAAATACACCATATCATCCTAAATACATCAATGATCATTCAATATATGAAATTAAAACAAAAGATACAAGGAGCAAGCGACTACATGCTTAAACAACCATGACCCAAATGATTCTTTCTGCAAAATTTAAGCCAAAAATGCAAGGAGCAAGGAAACACTAAACAACCTGATTTGTTACATTCTCATTCTTGCAATGGAATTGTTTGAAAGAGGGCTTCGAGCCTCTCCATCCATGTGAGCCCATATAAAAGCCAAAATTTGCATATGAGAGACCAGTATACAAAGATGCAAGATCCAAGCATTGTCAACCCATATCCCCATACTTGCAAACAGGATAAGATTACCCTCTATAATTCAGCGAATATCCCCAACCCTACAAAAAGAATAAGCCTACCCGCTGCCCTATAAGCCACAATTCTCAACCCAACAACTGCCAAGCTAACTGCTAGGGTTTAAGCACCAGTCCATATGCTACCGCTAGGGATTTAGCAACCCAAATTACATATACATTTACATACAAATTAAACACGGAGAAATAACAATTCCACTAGAGGCCACTCCAAGTAAAAAAACAATTATACACAAAGAAAGAACAATTCTAGTAGAGGCCACTACAACTGCCAAGCTAACTGCTAGGGTTTAAGCACTAGTCCACATGCTACCATTGGGGTTTTAGCAACCCAAATTACACATATAATGTACTACCATACAAATTAAAACACGGCGAAAGAAAAATTACAGTAGAGGCCACTACAATTCAAAAAAGAACAATTGCATTATATGAATTTTACAAGTCAAATGGGTTTCTGAACAAATTGCAAGAAACGCATAAGAGAAACCACGGGAGAACTCTACCTTAACATCAATTCCATCGAAACAACCCACAGTGCCAAAAAAATGAGTCACCCATAACTTGCCTCCAAACCGCGTTGCTTCACTTGCAAAACAACTAGCGAAAGGTGTAGTCAACCACAATTTCAGGCAAACATTGGATAAATAGTATTGCAGAAATGGCGTGCAAGCTTACCATAGCCGGTGGCGAACAAGACCACCATGTCGATGCCAAGCAACCAATAGGTCGACGCCAAGAACCACCAACTCGATGCAGAGAAACAACTGAGCCGACGACGACAAGCAACCACCAAGATGTTGCAGGGAATGACAACCTCCGACAAGGAGAACAACCCACATAACCATAAGGTTTGTAACACCATAGCATGAAGACGACACAACACACGGGTCGCCACCATGAACGACATCCATAAGCACGACAAGTGCAGGCAGGGTGGACCACTACTAGGGTGGACAAATGCCCACAAATAGGGCCCGAGTAAAAATGAATGGGGGAAGGAAGAGGTCGTCGTAGAAGGCCCGTGGAGGGCGCATCCCGAGGCAAGTAAAAGTGCCATAAATGTGAACCTAATCGCATTGCATGGTGCAACACGCTTGACGAGTGTCGTACATCGTCCTGTGTCCTCCATGCAGTTGTCCAATGTGGTGAAGGAGAGGTGCACCACTATTAAGTCCCTTCCATATAGTGAGCAAGCTTTAAGATTAAGTTTTTTAATATTTAAAATATAATTTTAGTAAGTTTAATAATTATAAATACATGTGTTTTTTTTAAACTTATAAAAATAATGTTAAATTTTAACTTCAAATCTATTAAACATCGATAAAGATAAAAAATAAATAAATCAAAATACAATTTTTTAAGCATGCAATAAATATAATTAATCCATGGATAAATGTAAGATGTTGCACATAAAGTTCAAAATAGTTCACCATCGAACTAGCCCATTATAGTACCTTTTCTCACTTTTATATTATGAATCCCAATTTTTTTCTTTAATTTTACTTTATTAGTCTATCTTTAATTATTATGTCTAAACTTTTTCACTTTTATATTAATACTTTCTTTCATCTAGGTATTAAGAACAATAGTGCTTGAATGTGGCTCGAAATATGGAACAAATTTCGAAGATGAAGCTCTCTTGCTGTCGACTTGAGAAGTTTGAATTTTGATGTAGGCAAACTTCAAGGGAATCCAAAGCAGTAACCGACCAGATTGCATTACCCAATAAACTCAATGACTTTCAATCACCAACTCGAGATGCTTATGAGCCATTGATTCCTTTGGTAGTCTTTTGAATGCTAGTGTGGGCGCTTTCCCTTGATATACTTTGAGACTTGGTGGCACACTTACTGATGAACCTGGTGTTGACTTAGAAATTAGCGGTAGCTGTTGGTGATGAAATTATTTTATAAATTGTGATGTTATGGGAATCATCCTACATGCAACCAAAGAACAAGATTTATTGTCTTTATTTAGACAAGTGTCCTCAAGCTTGTTCAAATTTTGTCCAAAGCAAGGACCTGTGGACTCCATAGGTGCTTGCTTTGACACTTGATGACTTGGAGGTTTGTATTGACATTGGTAATGCACTTGGTATGAGATTGGGCTCGGGTTAGTAATTTTTGCCCAAAACAATTAAAGTTCTACATAAAACCCCAATCTTTTGGAAAAATAACAAAAGCTTTTTAAAAATAAAAATAAATATAAAACACAAAGATTGTTTCAAAACCATATTAAATAATTCTAAAATAATATGATTTTATATTTAATTTTATTATTTTTTAAATATCTAGTTTGGTTTCAAAGTGGGAAAACATCTTGACTTTTACAATACAAATGAAGAGACCAAGGAACTTCACACAAAGCAAAGTGTGAAATTCACCAAATTGATAATATGAGAGACTTTGACCAGGCTTATCAAAAATTCGGAGGCTAGGGCGAATTAATTTAGAATTGAGAAAATGTCAAATATCTTTGGCAGGATTACTTTGGCAATTTCACACAAAATAAGGGAGTAGTAGTAAAGACTCTGATATACGGAAGACCAAAAACATATGCATGACTCTTTGGATTTGATGGGAACATGACCAGAGAATAGACAAACATCAGAGCCAATGCAACATTAGAATACAGAACATCAAGATTCCCATAGTAGGTCCACTACAAATTATAAGGCTTTTCGCTGTTGAAATTTCCTGCAGTGAACACTTTTTAAAAACCAATGAATTTGATATCGAAAGCTAAATTTTTTAATAAGGTAGATTTTGGTACCAACAGAGGGTAATGAATGTAGAATTGAAAGCAACAATAATTCTGCCATTACCCCTTGAATCATCAATTACTCTGAGAAGATCAGATTCCAAATTCTCCATGAAAGCTGAAAAGAACTCAATTGGCTAGCCATCGGGGCCTGGGCTCTTATCCTTCTACAAACTCTGAACTGCCTCCTTTAATTCCTCAAGAGTAACTGGTCCCTTGTGAGGTTGTTATATATTTGTTTTTCAACCTATTTGAAAGTCCCAATATGTACAAAGTTTTAATTCAGTGAAAGGTTTGTCTTATAATTGCTATATAATATTTTTTTATAACATAAAAGTAAATATTATATAATATT
This sequence comes from Larix kaempferi, assembly GCA_027924585.1. Taxonomy (NCBI): domain Eukaryota; kingdom Viridiplantae; phylum Streptophyta; class Pinopsida; order Pinales; family Pinaceae; genus Larix; species Larix kaempferi. The sequence goes on along the minus strand of BSBM01000372.1, from coordinate 39,750,187 downwards.
ATGATTTTATTTATTTTTGTAATTTTTGAATAAAAAAATTGATCTAAGGTTTAAGGTTTATTTTAGGGGAGGTTTTATTTTGGTGATTCGGGGTTTTGGAATTTTTAAAATTATTTTGGGTATTAAATGATTGTTTTGGGGGTCAATATATGTAGTTCCCAATCCTTTTTGTTGGTCTATACATTGAGAGATTTTCAACAGTGCAAAGACCACCTCAATCAAAGTACATATGAGGAAGTTATGCCTCTTGCAAGTTGGCCCATTATTTTGACCATCGTGGTATTGAATGAATGTCACATCAGATCCCACTACTCACACATGTGGAGCTAGTCACGTTTGGACTTTAAAGAAGGTTATAGAGATTCCAAAGCCATAACCCAAACTAGGAGTTGAGGCATGCAAAATCCCTAGCCCTAACCCTAGATGACTATTAATATAGGTTAAACATTGGGTCACTAGGAAATCAAGGGGTTCCATTCTTGTATTGATTTATTTTTCCATTAAGTTGAGTATAACAAAGGAGTGGGCTATTTTAAGAAGGAAAAAGGAAGTCACAGACCCTATAGTAGCCAAAGAAGCCACGATGTATATGGAAACTCTACAGTGAGTTCATATTTCTTTGTATTTGCATTTCATACACGAGAAGCAAACATACATCATAGTCCTCACCTTCTGGATGGTTTATCCTATATCTTGTGTTCATTGTGGATGATGTGGATTTTATTGTTTTAACTCCTTTTATTGCATTATCAATTTATTTTAGTGATTTGAGCGCTACACTTGTAATATTAAGTTATGATGACAAGAAAACACTGCATAATAAAATATTTTGCAGAAACTTGTAAGATTTGTTGCGACGAATTGATCCAATGGAATTTCCATGACAATTTTCAAATCAAATTATATCGTCAAAATTGAACATCTAATTCGTTATATGAAAAATTAAACCATTCCTCCAATTGCATCAATATTGATTGTTGATCCGTAAACAAAAGGATTATAGCCCACTCACTTCACTAACACAAATACTATGTAGGAATAAAATTAATCTTAGTCTTTGTCCTATGTCTTGTCTCTGATGCGAATAACTCATTCAGTAATTACAAGAACTCCACATGAAACGTTAGCAATTCTCAAATCCGCATCTAAGTGGTGATGATCTTAACTTAAAAACGACGGGGCTAAGCCAAATGTTAGCAAACCAACTCTGATCAAAACATGAATATGCTTCTGTAGTTACTTAAGGAATGATTTGTAGCTACACTAAACGACTCCCCTTTAATCATCAATTGGTGGAGAGAAAGGTTGTTTATATCCCTACACTGAATTGGGGTTACTTCCGGATCTCTAATTGCTTGCAAGCAATCAATTAAGTAGATAATCCCATACTCTTATCTTTCCATTCATATGGGGCATGTACTATACTCTTGTTATCTTCCTTATTCTCTTCCCCAATTGTATCAAGGATCTTCCACTCCTATAATAGCCTTCCTCCCAATATTTATGCCCATGCTCCTTTCCTCAACAAGGCACTCTCAACAAAAGCACACTCACCCAATGTCCATAGGAAATACAATAAATAGGAGGGAGCTCCCACATGGCAGGTGGATTTTCAATGGTAATTGGCCACATATATCTTTGGATATTTGCACTTATAATTCTTGATGTCCGCGTACTTCAAAACAAATAAATTGGACAAAAGGATCCCAGTGATGATTAAATTCACCAAGGGAAGAGAGTAAAACTCCCAGCAATGATTAAAACATCGATGCAATGATAGAAATGCCTCAAGCCACAAAATTTCACCCCACCAAGTGATAAATCAATCTTATAGTCTTTCTCCCACTCCCAGGTAAGGAATCAAATCACCCAACAACCTTTGTACATTTGCATGCTCAAAATTCTCCTCCTCATCCTCTCTCCTAGCCAAAAAATAGCCCTTGGAGAGTGGAAACACAATGAGAAATAAGAGAGCTAGGGGTAATGGGAAGGCCAACGGCCCTGGCCTTTCATTTCCCATTCCCACTCTCCTTTTTCTCATTATCTTATTACCTTTTATTCATCTTCTTTTCGTTTTTCTTTTTTCTCACATTTCTTTTACATTTGCATTTATTTTTACAATGCTTGTTAACCTATACATTTGCTGAAATACATTTTTTTGTAGGTACTTAGTCTTCATCCATTTGATAGTTCAGATCTAATTTCAGATCACACCTTCCCATTGAGAGGCTTTTTGGTCTCCAAAATCTCAAGGAACCCAATCAGGATAAATGTGCACTATTTACTTCTCTGGAACGTGGCTCTGACTCTAGCTCTCAGCTATAGCTCTAAATCTGGATCTAGCTCTGGCTCATGGCTCGGACTATTGGCTTTGGTCCTAGCTATGGCTCCAGCTATTGGTTTTGGCTCGCTTGTTCCTGCTGAAAAATTATGCTCATTGAGTCTCATCTCAAAACAATCTCCAGATCCGAACTCTCGTCTCAACATTCATTCATATCTCTCTCCCAGACTCAGAGATAGTCCATCTTGGCACTGAAATTGAATCCAAGTCAAATGTTGATCTATTCTCATACTATGTCATCCATGCAAGCATTATGCACTCTCACAACAATCTATAGGAGCAAGAGTGGGATGCTCCCAACTACTTGCAATGAATTATTTCTTGACATGGAAACAATCATATTTGTTGTATGTGCTACCCAACACTGTTTCTACATCAATATCAATTGAAATACCTCCTTGGTTTGCAATCACAATAGATTCTACTCCCAAGATAACACCAACTTCTGCACATGCTTGTATGCAAGCAACTAACATCACTAGATTATAGCAGTGGTATTACCCAACATTCAAATAAAATCGAACAATGTAGTTGTTGCTCCACCCAAATCTCATGAATGCAATCATTTATTCCCTGTAACAACCAAACATGTTGGGAAATGGATGCTTTGTTTGTTGTCATGGAGTTATTGGCCTCTGAGCACGAATCTCTAAAACATCCCTAGGAAAGGAATTATATTTTGGAAAATGGAAGGCAACAATATTTGCATTAGGGTTGCGCTTGATGTCTGCATCAATCTGTTATCCTCATCAATGGTGATGCAAACCTCCTATGCTACTAATTCTCCTTGGACAACTGCTTCCCTTTGGACTGAAGATGTGGCGTCTCTTCATCTCCCTCATTCTTCACTTTCCACACTCTTATATTCATTTTGTGGTTTTTGGGGTGAAGCTTCAGATGAATTCTCAAACACCTTGCTTCCTAATGTCCACTCAACTTGCAGTGGTGGTGAAAATTCTTGAACTTAGTTGGAATTTTTTGCTTTCCTACCTTCTCCATTTTCCCCTAAGTTTGTTGATGGTTTGGAGAAGCCTTGTTTCCATCCTTCCTCTAAAAGGAATATGGCTGATATGCATGAATTTCTCCTCCCAACAAGAAGTCACAAGAAGTCACACAATGGCCTTTCTTTCGCAGAATGAACATGCTTTTGAATATCAACAGTTAGTAGCTCTATGGCCTTTCTTCTTTCAATGGTGACAAATCAGGGATGCCTTTCCTAATGTATACCTCTCGGTCTTCTTATTATTTCTATGGTTGGTTAGTTTGCCACTTCTTCTAAATTCTAGTGGAGTATGGGTCTTCAAGCTCTTCTCATCGTTTCCCTTCTTCAATATGTCACAAGGAGGTTGAGGAGGTAGTGGGATGCTACCTTCACTTATTGTTGTTCTTTCCCCTGATGAGCGCGCAAGCCACTTCTATCATACCTTTCTCCTTCACAAAAGTGGCCTTTGTGGACATTGAATTTTCCATTCTTCCATCAAAACCCAAGCCTTCATGCTTGATCCTTGGTTTAACCACGATGGGGTTGAGGATGCTTTGTCTTTGATTTCCTAGCGCTTGTCCATCATAGCCCATTTGTCTTAATAGTTTTGAACCAATTCCTCTTGTATGCTTTTCAAATTCACCAACATGCTCTTGAAAATTTTCCAAAGAAGGTGAACTTAACTTAACGGTCTTAGTCGTGGTGTTGGCTTCGACATTAGTAATGGAAGGTGGCCTTACTCCATGGTGCCCTTTGACAATTGATTGTATTTTTTTGAATGCTTCCTCCTTCTCTTCCAAATCTTGTTGCAACTATGCTATCATCTGAGTAAGTTGATCTTCATCCAACTAAATGACCTTCTTACCAAGTTTTGCAAGTTGCACTCTACGCTTGTCCCAATCCGTCATGCCTGTGGTGAGGATGTCTTGGTGTTCTTCAAACTTCTTCTTTAGTAATGACAATAGTTTGGAAGAGTTCTCAAGTTGCTTCTCCATCTCTGTCATCTTCTTGTTGAACATTTGGACCTACTCCTTCAAGCGTCCATTCTCTTCTTGAATTTGAGCATTGGTTTCCTTCAAGTCTTCCAACCTCTCTTTGTTTGCCTTACCCCCATGCTGAGATATGTAGTGTCCTCTTCAAAGTTCTAGCATGTTGAAAGTTTTTTTTTCCCGTTCCTTTTCTCTTTGCCTCCAATACTTGCTTTCCTCTTGGATCTGCTTATTGAATTTTCAGAGCTCTTCTAGCTTCTCTCTCTTCAAGGCTTTTCCCATGGTGAAGTCTTATTTTTTTCTCCAAATACTGGGAGTTGTGTTACAGTCAAGGATACAACTGATCTGATACCATGTTTCCCACTTACTTCACCAACACGAATCTTATGTAGGAATAAAATTATTCATAGTCTTTGTCCTTTGTCTCGGTATATGAAGCAAATAACTCATTCAATAATTACAAGAACTCCACATGAAGCATTAGAAATTCTCAAATCTATATATAAGAGACAATGATATTAACTTGAAAATGATGGGTCTAAGCAAAATGTCATCAAATCAATTATGATCAAAGCATGTCCTTATGTAGCCACTTAAGCAATGATATGTAGATACACTAAATGAATCCCCTTTAATAATCAATCAGTGGAGATAACATTTATTTATATCCCTACACAAAATTGGGGTTACTTCACGATCTCTAATTGCTTGCAAACAAAAAAATTAAGTAGACAGTCCCATACTCTTATCTTTCCACGTAAATGGGTTTTAAATTTTGATTGGGCATGTAATATACTATTGTTCTCTTTGATTATTCTCTTCCCCAATTGTATCAAGGACCTTCCACTCCTAGAATGACCTTCCTCCCAATCTTTATGCCCATTCTCCTTTCCTCAACAAGGCACTCTCAACAAAGCACACTCACCCAATGTCCACGGGAAATACAAAGAGGAGGGCGTGCCCACATACTAGGTGGATTTGCAATGGTAATTGGTCACATAATATCTTTGGATCTTTCCACTTATAAAGCTTGATGTCTATGTACTTCAAAACAAATACAATTCCTGAAATGATCTCAGTGGTGATTAAATTCAACAAGGGAAGAAACTAAAACACCTAGTAATGATTAAATCACCCATGCAATGACATAAATGCCTCAAGCCACACAATTTCTCCGAAACAAGTGATAAATCCATCTTAGAGTCTTTCTCCCATACCCAAGTAAGGAATAAAATCGCCCAACATCCATTAAAACATCCATGCAAGAGAAAATCACCCAACAATGTGCAAAAAATTCCCCAAGCACTTCTAGATTCACCCCAAGCACCTCAATTTTTCCCAACAATCAATGATTGTGTTCCAACAAAGTTTAAAAACCATCCAACATGTTTAATTTCCCTCCAGGGACTCTAAAAATGCCCCATCATGTTTGACAACACTCCAACATTTATAAATTCGTCCAACATTGGGTTTAAAGGAGAGATTCGCCCAATAGTTAATATAACAACAGAAGGAAAACGAAATTAGAAACTACCATGAGAATTGCAACAACTATATAATTTCAACCACGGATATTGAATTCGTTTTGGAAATGGATGGAGAGTATTATAGAGTTGTTTGAACTCCTTCTGTCATGTCCCCATCCATCAATCCGACCAACAAAGGGGGACATTAACGAATTATGGGCTTCTAAATTTTGCCACATATCCATATTATGATTCATAACAATCAAAATATGTGTGTAGATGCATAGATAAAAAATACACAGTAGAAATGGATGGAGAGTATTAAAGAGTTGTTTGAACTCCTTCTGGCATGTCCCCATCCATCAATCCGACCAACAGAGGGGGACATTAATGAATTATGGGCTTCTAAATTTTGCCACATAGCCATATTATGAATTCATAACAATCAAAATATGTGTGTAGATGCATAGATAAAAAAATTACATAGCGGAATAAACTCTATCCACACACATCTAGCATGCATATATGAACATAATCATCACATGTATCAATTAAAATCATTGCGTATTCAAATACAAGAGAATACTTATCTTTAAATAAGAAGATCCATGCAATTGGCCATGTAAGAGCGATTTTCCACCCAAACATAGGCACTCTATCCAATATATACTCTTTATGCTGAGAGGACACCCCCAAGTTGGGCTATGAGGCCACTAGGGTGAAGGAAACACCTACAAGATTCTCTCTCTCAGCTCACAACCCATTCTAATCTCTATGCTCATCCAAATGCTGATACAGAGCTCTACATGGATCTCACTCAATCCTCACAACCTTGGCCCCTACAATACCTGCCCCACACAACACCCTTCTAGTATCAGGACTCCCCTTCACTGATCCACAGTTATCTTGGGCGATCCATCCTGGTAGGTGCTTCCAGTGTGTGCATAGAAGAAGACCAACCTACTATATATCGTTGAAGAACCACCTATAGCCTTAATTCATATATTCTTAAGCATTTGTGAGCAGCAAAACTCAATGGTTAAGGGTTCGTGGCTTGCCCAACCTCTTTGCTCACCTACAACCATTTATTTTCCTTTCAAATATGTAGTTGTTGTTCCAAATTCAAATTACTGGGTTGTGCATAGTCTGGTAATTGGTAATGGTATCAACAACATGAAGGAAGAAGATTTATGTAGCATAGAATTCTGCATGATAATAGAAAACAAGTGAATGAATCCAAGAGATATGAGGGAATGGTGACAAGACAATTGACATAACTTCTGACCATAGAAGAAAAGGACCATTAGAATGTCATAAAAAGGACGGATATCCCATACTTCCATAACTACATGAGAGGACTTTCCCCACCAACCTCACACGTGCACTCAATGATTGGATTTAATAGTCATAGTGAAGTGATTGACTCATTTAAATCACATGGAAGAGTTTGGATGAGTTCTAAGGTTGACACTTGGCAACAAAGGGTTTAGTCTCCCATATGCCCCCTTACCTCTTCCCCTCTGGTGGAATCATAACCCCTCTAGTGCTCTTTACACAACCGTCTTGGACCATTTTATTATTTATGCAACATAATATTTACATATAATTCATGTTAGCATGACACGCCACACATATGGTCCAAATAACAATATTTACATCATACATGCCTAGCCATTCACTAGTCGAGCGTTGTCCTTGAGCTCTACACTAGGAATCCATACTGTCATATTTACATAATTTACATAATTTTGGTTAAATACATTCCAAGTCAAAATTGGGGATAATACACCTTCCCACTCTAATGGAAACCCAACAAGTCCTCAAGCCATAAAAAAAGAAGAATATATGATTAAACAAGAGCAACAACACACCAAAATTTATCCATCATGGAAATTGAAACTGACAATAAACACTAAGATTCTACCCTGGAAACCCAAATGGGAAAACCAACATTCAAATGGGGCTCAATATTTTAATTTCGGCAACTTTGTACATTTGCGTGCTCAAGATTCTCCTCCTTCTACTCTTTCCTGGAAAAAAAAGCCATTGGAGAGTGGAAATGCAATGAGAAATAGGAGAGCTAGGGGTAATGGGAAGGCCAACAACCTTGGCCTTTCGTTTCTCATTCCCACTCTCTCCTTTCTCATTATCTCATTATTATTTTTAAAATATTTTTCTTTTCTCACATTTCTTTTACATTTGCATTTATTTTTACAATGGTTATTATTCTAAACATTTGTCGAAATATATTTATTTGCAGGTACTTAGTCTTCGTCCATTCACCAGTTCGGATCCAATTTCGAATCAATCGTGGACACGAAAGGTAAAGACATACCGTGTACATGAAAGGTAAAGACATATATGAGACTGAAGTTGAGCATGCTATACATTATTTGGAAATTGTTGAGAAGTAACAAGCCTCCAATGCTCAGTTTGTTTTCCATGATGCTTCTTAAATTTACATGACCTTGAATTTGAATTAATAAATAAGAAAAATAATTCAATTTTATGATATAAATTTTGAATTATAAATTCTGAGATACATATTGATTTCTTCAAATATTCTATGCCTTCATACAACAATTATTATTATTACAATAAAATATAAAAATATTTTAATATAAAGTAACATTTTTTACATAAATCTTGAATTCCAAATTTCAAAATATAAACTAGTTTCTCAAATCTTTCATATTTTGATATTACAACAATTATTATGAAATATAAAAAATATTTTATTGAAAATATATACCTACATCTAAGGAAGATAAGCCAATCTCCCTTATATTTCGTTGAAAATATATACCAACATGTAAGGAAGATAAGCCAATCTCCCTTATGAATCGCTTAGGTCTATGCTAATGCAATCAGAACAAAACCCTTAGATTGTAAAAGATCCTACGATAATTTGATTTACACGAACACATAGTTACCCCGATTGTAATGATGTGTAAGTTAAAGGTTTTTCTTTATATGCTATGTTGTCAATATTACTTCTCCAATCATCATCATCTTTCTTGTTGATTTAAATGTTTATAATTATATTCTTAATGGTGAATTAGACAAGTTACAACCCACCATCATTAGTTTTGTCATTATTAAAGGAAAATATTCGGTAAGAAGACTTTGTCATTCAATAATAAATATTTATATCTAATCTAAGCACATCGCTATCCCAACTAGTTTTTGTATTTCAACTAGTCTAGGTAAGGGTTTACTTTGTTATTTTTATAAGTAAATGTCAAAATCACTCTTAGCCACATCAAAATCTAAGGCCTTTTTTTTTCCATCGAAAAATATAACTTACTATTAATATCGAAATAGTAAATAGGTCAATTACATCAAAGCATCGTAGCATCTGGGTATGTGGGCCATACCAATCACGAGCAAGTAATAGCCCACAACATCAACGACAGTAAGCAAGTTCTAATACAAGACATACAAAAGTAGTAGACAATTGTCAAAACATAGCAACTATCACCAAGTAGCCGCTCAACCCACATATCCAGGTCCAATGTCATAGTACCACATCCCACAAATGTCATACAAATACTTAATAAAAAGTCTTAAATACAATAGATACGGCAGTAAGCATGTTCTAATACAAGACATACAAAAGTAGCAGACAATTGTCAAAACAGAGCAACTATCACCAAGTAGCTGATCAGCCCACATATCCGGGTCCAATGTCATAGTACCACATCCCACAAATGTCATACAAATACTTAATAAAAAGTCTTAAATACAATAGATATAGTCCAAAACAGCCTGTAGCCTGGACGCCAATGTCATATAGACATCAGATGAATATAGCCACAAAAATAGAGTAGCAAAATCCCAACAAGATGTTGGTAGGATAAGACTATGAACCTGCAAGAAATAATGCCGCATAATATAAACATAAAGTCACATAAAGATCAGCAAGTACCAAAAAAAGAGCCAACCCACAAGTATCAAGTCCAATGTAAATCAATCAAGCCCCGAGCGCAAAAAAATCCCCATGCCATTCCTCCCAAATGATGATCCCAACTGGGGGTGGCAGGTGCGGGTGGGGTCTTATTTGATCCCAGAGGAAATAAAATTGAAACTTTCTCGTGGGGATTAGGAATCAGGACAAACAATGAAGCTGAATGGCTTGCTCTCGTCTTCTCATTCAATATGATCTCCTCCCTCAGCATTGACAATCTCAGAGTTTATGGGGACTCTAGACATGTCATTCAAACAATGAGAAGGGGTGTTGCCCCTCAAGGATCGAGAGCTTACAGGTACATGCAAAGAATAAAATCTAATTCTCATTTTTCTCAGTCTTCCTTCTTCCACATCTGTCGAGCGAACAATAAGTTAGCGGATGAAGCGGCCAACAAAGGAACGTTGTTAGATATTGGGCACATGGAGGGTCTCAATGGTGCCTTGGGGTTCCAATTCATACCCTAAACTAATTGATTAATGGTCACAATTGTTATAAATATGGAATTGAAGGGGTTTAGTGGTTTGAGGGTCCCCCTTCCCCCGTCTTCCTCCGTCGGCGAAGCTTCTCGTGCCCCTGCCACACGCCATCCTCTCCACCGTGCATGGCACATGGGCCCTCGTGGTGCTGTCAGCTCCCACGAGCCGTTAATAACTCTGCCATCTGCCTCTCCCTCGCAGTGCTACGAAATGGCTCATCCCCTCTCCAGTGCGCTGAACCGGCTCTCTCTCGGCGACTTGGGCTCTCCATCCTCTCGTCCTGGTCTGTTAATCCACCTCAGGGCGGGCACCATGCAGAATATTATGGCGGCCATAGCCGCGTTGAGCCGCACCATGGTTGAAGTTAAGCTCTCTGTGCGAAACACCAATAACGCAGTCTGCACCAGTGTGGATCAGCATGAGGAAATGGCTAAGGATTTAAGCTACACCGTGAACCAGCTCGCATGCCAGGACTCCAGAATTGACGACCTGGAGAGAAATTTGTTCGAATTGATGGGCAAGGTGGATAACTTGCAGGAAGACATTGCTGTCATCACCGGGAAAACGCAGGGAAGCTGCGTCCATGGAAGTCTGACGGTTAATCAGGAGATAAAGCAGGAAAGAAAGGATGCGGCCTCTGTCTATTTTAAAAGATATGGATAGTTAGCAGTCTCAGTCCAGGTTCCACTTTTTTTATGATTAAAACTCTATGTTTTTTTGTATAATCCTCAACAATCAGTTTATCAGGGTCTATCCCTGCTCTACCTTGAACAGTTTTAGAAAGGCTTTATTTAGAACTCTTACAGGCAGGCAGTTAGAATCTATAGCACTAAATTTTCAGAAGCTTGCTACTCTGTCAAATTTTTTTGAAAACATGTAATGTATGGCTGTGCACAGCCTTTATAAATATATCTTTTTTCCCTGTTCTTGTTAAAAAAAAATGATGATCCCAACCAAAGAAATCAAGGCCTGCTTTGACAGAAACTCCGCCTCCAAATTAAACTCCCGGTAAACATGGGAAAAATGAATATGCTCAAATTCATTGATGTACTTACTGACCGCATCCAACCAATGCGTAAGAAGCATCACACTAATAGGAGAGATGCCCAAAGCCCAAGAAATGATGGAGGATGAATCACCCATAACCAGGAGGGATGATACCCGCTTGAGTCGGGCAAAGTGTAAGAGGAGCCAAAGAGCACATAGTTCACTGCGTGTATTAGTACCGGCTCCCAAATTTAATTGTAGGCGGTAGAAGATAGTACTGGTAAGGTGTAACACCACACCAGCCCCACCAACACAACGACCCCCAATAGCAGCCCCATCGAAAAAACCACATGGATACACCAGCACCGAAGGAGCTAACCGATAACCAGGTCGAATTATAATATTATTATGATTGCCACCAGGAGGATCAGACAAAGAAGTGTACTCCCTGAAAGAAGCAATAGAGCGGTTGCAAATCCATTTCAAATGAGGTAGGGAGTCATAAAAAACGCGCCGATTATGAGCCTTCCACAATTCCCACAACATATAACATGGAAGTTCCAACCATGGAGAAGAAAGAGGGTTCCTAGACCACAGTCCAAAACAATCGATCAGCGAGGACGATTTCCAGGCAACATGAATGCTGAGTGTTGAAGAAATAAGAGACCAGAGTTCTTGGATGACCACACATGATGAGAAAAGATGATCAACCGATTCCAAATGAGAGAAACATAATGGAAACCAACAAGGGCCGCTGAATCCACGATGGCAGAGGTTATCCCATGTGAGGATCTTATTACCCAATGCCAGCCAAATGAAACATTTAATCCTCGGAGAAAGAGTGAGTTTCCAAATAGTGTTGTGCCACCAAATATTTCTAGACCGTCTGTCAGCAAACAATGCATCATATGCAAGCTTTGAAGTGATCGCACCATTCGAAACATCCCACGACCACACCAACTGATCCGGTGATTCAGTTAAATGAATATTTTCCTGACAAAGGTGCATTATATATTCAGACCATTCCTTCCCCAAAACACCACGTATACCCATCTGATAAGCAGTAATCCATCTACCATTATTAAATGAAGCCGCATGAGCAAGGTTGCAGAGCCCCCTGGCCCGGAGATGCGCAAGAAGTTCAGGAGACAAAAGGAAAGATGGTGATCCCCCTAGAACAGGGTCGATGCCAAGTCTAATATCCCGGCCATTGCCCGTATTCCAAGTTAGCCACTGAGCAATGATAGAGAAAGAACCCATAAGTCCGTTCCATATATTTGAGGCACCAATAATAGAAAGTCAACCTTTACGAAACCAGATGGAAACTGGAACATTTCTAAGGTATTTAGCTCGAATGATCTTGCCCCACACAAAATTGACAAATAAGGCCCTCCACAGGCTCTTTGCATGAAGAGCCATTATGAACAACTCCAGATTTTTCACATTCCAACCCCCCAATTCATATGGTTGAGCCAAAGATTTCCACTTAAGCAGATGAAATTTGTCCTTCTCTCCCCCATCGGACCATAAGAATCTGAAGAATTTTCCACGAATAAGGCGCATAATGGACATTGGTATTTTGCAAAGAGAGAACCAGTAAACTCCAAGATTTTGTAGAACAACATTAGCCAATGTAAGTCTACCTCCCAGAGATAGATACCACATACTCCAATGTCCAATACGCACATCAAAACACTTGATAAGCCAAGACCAGTCATTTTTCCTGTAGTTTGATGGTTTGATGAAGTACCCAAGGTACTTCGAGCCATTAGATAATTCTTTGAATTCCAAAGGAAATATCGCCTGGATCGAACGCTCCATGTTCTCCTCCAATGAGTGCTTCAAGAAAAATGATTTTACCAAACTAATGAGCATACCAGTAACTGAACAAAAGAAATCAAGAATTTTCTTATACTGAAGCCATTCAACCAATATAGCCAGCCCAAAAAGCATTACATCATCCACGAAGAGAGAGTGAGTTACAGAAATACCAGCAGAGACCTTGATACCCACAATAGATCCCTCACATTTAGCTTTATGAATGGAGAGGCTCAGACCTTCAATGATAAGGAGGAATAAAAGGGGTGAGAGTGGGCAACCCTGACGAAGGCCCCTGGAAGCCTTGAAGAAACCAGTCGGCTGACCATTGATAAGAAAAACAAAGTTTACAGAGATGACACAGGCCATAATCCACTTCATTACCTTCCATGGCAGACCAATTTGTATGAGAATCAACCTGAGAAAGGTCCAGTTGACCCGGTCATAGGCTTTTACCAAGTCAAGTTGTAGGATGAGAGCATCAATTTTCTTATGTTTGATGCTATGAAAAGCCTCCTGTGCCACACCAACCTCATCATGAATTTGTCGGCCATCCAAAAACCCATATTGTTCCATATATATGAACTTTGACAGGATCGGCTTGATGCGTATAGCAATAATCTTGGATATGATCTTGTAAACTAGATTGCACAAGGCTATAGGACGGAAATCATTGAAGTTCTCATGATGTGACGATTTGGGAATTAGTTCCAAATAGGTAGTATTTAGTGCCCCAAAGACCATGCCCATATTCCTTGATTCATCCACAACATCCCTTAGATCCTTTCCCATGATATAAAAAAAATGAGAAAACAGTTCCACTGTCCACCCATCCGGTCCAGGAGATTTATCTTTAGCAAACCCCGAAGAGTATGCTGAACATCCAATAAAGAAATAGCCTAAAAAATATTGTCACCCTCCATGTCAGAGAACATCCGAGGATATTCTTTGATGATCTTGAATTGTTCAGGCAATGAGGTAATATTAGGATCAGTAAAATAATCTTGAAAATGCAAAGATGCCTCAGTCATTAGGTCCTTATCACCACGAATCCACCGCCCAGCATGATCATTAAGATCCCAAATGTTGTTATGTATTCTGCGGGAATCTGCATAGCGATGAAAGAATTTCGTGTTTAAATCGCTAGCACTGATCCAAATTGCCCGACTCTTTAAACGCCACGTTTCTTCATGAATGAGGAGGATTTTGAGCTTCCTTTCCTCCAATACAGATAGTCTAGTACGACCCATGTGGGATATCCCACACCTCAGAGATTGGTCCATAAGAATACCAATTTCCTTTTCCAGCTCGATGAGTTCGGCATTCAGTTCAACTTTTTTGGATTGTTCCCACATAATAGTATAATCTTTTAAGGATTTTAATTTCACAGCCAACTTATCCATAGCCGACCACTCCCCAGATACATCAGTATTCTCCCAAAGTGTTCGCACACCCACATCATATTCCTGATCTTTTAACCATATAGAGTTAAATTTGAAGGGATACACATGATGAGTTACTTCATATTCAAATTGCAGAATAATGGGAAGATGATCACTGATATGGGCTTGCTGAATCCAAGTTCTGTAAGTCTAGAAGGAATTTAAAAGGGACTCAGAAATCAAGTAACGGTCAATACGTTTGGAAATCAGATTATCATCCTTTCTGCCATTTGACCAAGTTGGAGCTAAAGGCCGCGACTCCACATCAATTAGTGAGTATGTGGAAAAGAGATTCCTGAAGTATGTCCCAAGAGGGTCCCTTCTGGTCGCCAGGCCCCAAATTTCCTTAGCCCCCCAAGAAAAATTCAAGTCACCTGCAAGGATCAAATTTTCCAACTCCAATAAGTGCCCCAAACATGCCAGGTTCTAGAAAGCTTCCCTATTACAGTAAGGGCCATAGCAGTTTACAATATTTATATCTTTCTCAGAACCTCTAATATTGCCGGATAGAAGAATACCTAGGGAAATAATAAATGGGTTTAACCTAAGAACCCCAGGGTTCCATGCTGCCAAGAGTCCTCCAGAAAGACCCACAGCATCAACTGAGCACATGCACCAGCCCGACTTAATTTTATTGAAGAATAAGCGAGCCTTCTCCCCACACACCATTGTTTCTTGTAAAAAAACCAAATTAGGATTGATAATATGAAATACTCTTTTTAGGGCCAATTGCTTGGGCAGGCCCCCGACCCCCCTGATGTTTAAAGAGATAAAGGTCATTATCAACCCCTAGCAAGGGCTTTGATTCCTCTAAGAGCCCGGGTATCAGGAGAGACGGGGGTAACTGAAGTATTTAATTTGTCATTTCCCCCCAGTGAAACAACCTTCTTGTTTTTGCTAGCACTTCGCGTTTTTAAAGGAGAAAAATCCGGAGCCAGCCCCCCCTGCCATGCCCCCTTCACAATGCAAAGTTCCCCCAGAGTGGAAGAAACATGAATATTTATATCCCCCAAATCCGGAGCCAGAGCCTCAGGGCTAGTGGGGTTGTTCACCATTGAAAATCCAGGGTCACCCTCGACAACCACACGATTTTTGAAGAAGACGGGAAGGGTAGATTTTTTAACCATTTCAGAGTACGATGGAATGAGTAGTACCGACTCCCAAGGAATCATCTCACAGTTCATCAGTGGGAAATGGGGAAGAGCATCGGACGGAGGTTCCGACAAGCTCGCCCCACCCCCAATAGGACCGGTATTGGTCACTGGCGCTTCATAATCCGATGATAAAATGATGGTAGGACTGTTCCTGGAGGCCGACGCAACCGGTGAAATAGGAATGACGGAAGTGTCCACCGAAACAGGGGAGGAAATCGGCACAGGTAGAGGGTCATCTGTAAAAGGAGATGTATTGTCTGACGGATCATGGGGATCTTTTTCAGACCCAGAGAAAATGGACAGCATTGGATAAAACCGACTCAGATAGTTCCCATTGTTACCATTATTTAGCTCCAAAGCATTTATGAATTTTATATCCAATTCATTCAAAGAATGATAAAGAATAGGGTCATTTGTTTCCAACTTACCCAATAAGCCCGTGGCCGAAGTTGTCACCCTGTTAGAGAAGCCATCCAGTCCGCCATTTGTATCCAGCTCTTTGTCGCTACCATCATCCGAGGACCAGAAAGGATCCATCCCCACTGGACGCCCAGATGAAAACCTCTCGTTGCATTGCCGCCATAGATGACCCACTTGTTTGCAGTTTGAGCAGCGGAAGGGAATACCCCAATAATCAATTACCAAGTCCAGTTTGCGACCACGCCAGTTGATGTGGAGGACATCAATAAGCCCCAACGAGATATCCACCTCAACCAAGAGCCACCCCATTCGACGGTTGAACCCAAACAAGTACTCCTCCTCCACATGAAAAAATCGACCCAAACTATTACCAATGGCTTCAAAAGCCCCCCGATTCCATAGAGCAAGAGGAAGTCCAGGGATGAGAACCCACAAATGGCGAAGTCTCACAGTTGCCGTATCAGGGTCAAAGTCCGTGTGCCATTTCTGTAACATAAGACTGCCAGCACCGTAAAGCCAGAGCTTGTTTAAGATAGAAGAGCAGTGAGCTTCCTGCTCAAATTTGAAACCATACCACCCACGCGCCATAGCAAATACCTGGGGCGTGTAGCCCACAATGGGCTTCCATTTTTCCGTGACCCAACCAATGATGTCTTTACGATTCATTGCATAATATGAAAACTTACCAACCAAAACAGTACAGTTGAAGTCAACTAAGGCCTTTAGAAAGGAATCTCACAAAAACTATTTCGTGAGTATGTCAACATGTTTTATAATAAAGTTTAGTTGAAGTTAAGAATATAAAAGTTTGGCATTAAATATTTAGTGAACTGTTTGATAAAACAAAATTGAAGTGTAAAAACTTGAGGAAAAGTTTGTATTATGAGTGATTTGATCTTTATTGATGCATGATAAATGTAGAGTTAAAATGGATTATGTTTGTGATAAAACTAAATAAGATGAAATCATATAACATGAATGCCACAACGATTATAAAAAAACATATAAATTGTAAAGAGGTAAAGATAAACAAATTCCATAATATCTATATCAAGTAATTAATTGGATATAAATTGCAAAGAGGTAAAGATAAACAAATTCCATAATATCCATATCAAGTAATTAATTGGACAATGTCAAAATTGCAATGGTTGAAATCAATATCAATTAGTAAAGTAGATGAACCTTTGGTTACTTGGATGCAGTTGAGATAGCCGTGGAAAGACAAACGCCATCATGATGTGGAGTTGGCTTAGCATGACAAGTGGCCGTAGGCATGTGCCACAGGGTCTAGACAAGACCACCCTTGAGATTGCTAAGTGGTGGACTGAGAAGGATCTTGCATGGCATATCAAACTCAGGGATAGTGGGAGCAAACCCAAGTACAAGGTGTTTATGGCAGAAGGTGTGAATGGTTCTGGTCTTAGAGGAGACATGAGAAAGATGATGGAAATGGATGTCCTCAGATCCCCTTGTCATTTAGTGAGCTGTGTGGAATTGTTGTGAAGGAAGGGGTATCCATAGTAGCAAAAGGATGTTTATCATTAGGATGCGAGAGGCAAAGGACCTACATGTGTCACAATATTTGGACAAGACCTCCCTTAATGATGTCTGGATGCGGAAAGATGACGGATCGATGCATGGGAATTCTGTCAAGGACAAGGTAGTTATTGTTGATGGCTCACCCAGACCTAAACCAAAAGGAAAATGGCGTTGGGAGGCTGAACAATGCTGCCTTTGCTTGAAATGTCATCAATGGATGATGTGGGAGCTGCATGATAACATGTACGCTTAAATTATGGATTTTTGTGGGCATGCAAATGGGAATTTCACAACAGATTTATAGTACATTGATAGAAGGTGGCGAAATATGGTCATAAAAACGAAATTAAGGAAACTGAGAGGATTGATGCAATGGATAAGAAAGTATGGGATGATAGATGTGGTGTAAATAGGACCAACTGGACCATGATTCACAATGATATTTCTATTCAGTTATCATATCCCTAGGGTAAACCCCCTTCTTGTTCGTTATTGTCTCCCTGCTCCATATTGCTACTGGGGGAAGTCTGTATGGTCTATGGAAGCTTTGAGCTGGTTTGTAGCAGTAGTCATAACCACCCCCTAAAAATGGCACCATGTGAGAGCGTGTGTAGTAGACGAGGCCGATATAAGAGAAGCTGCTTAGAGACAGATCACAGTGCTCGCAATCTAGATGTACCACCCCACATTAAACAAACTATTGAGGAAATGGAAGAGCGGGTGATGGAGGAACAGTCTCTCCGACTCCCTACCTAGCCCTCACTAGGTAGTCAAAATGGATCTAGTCGAGGTCCTTTTGGAGCAATAATTATAGAAAGCATAAGTTCTAGTTCATCAGCCAAATCCAAGGAAACTTAGAAGTTGTTCACTGTTAGTTGGAGGATGTTGTGGTTGTGCAAGGGATCGTGTTTCAACTCAAGCCAAGGATGAAGGAGAAAGGGAAGAAGAATGAAGCGGGAAGCTCTTCCAAGGATATCCCGCTTGACTAAATTTGGTACTGTCATTTTGCTCTAGGATTCGAGTCTCTCTTTTTGTATATCTATCAGTAGTTTTCCAACTTATAATAAAGCTTCTAGGAGATTTTGGGTAATTTTGATAGAATGGGACATGTTTGAAGAGATTTGTCTTTCTCATGACAACCTGGTTTCCCATCCAAGGGCATGTCTCTTAGTATTTTGTTAGGTTTTAAGAATAACCTTGGACACCGTTTATGATACTATGCTCATAGCCTGAGTGACCTCGTCATCCTCAAGGGAAGGCCTCCCAACAATTTTGTACTTTTTTACTATATATTTAATAGACGGTTCATTATCAGGAGTTTTCTAATTTTCAGCATTGTATGTTTAACTCGTTCCATAAGAAAGTCAAGTTTAAGGAGCTCCCATTGATTACAGTATGGGAGGTGTGAAAGCAAGGAATATACATTTTTGAAGATAAAAAGCCTTCAGTCTTTTTTGTGTGCTCAAAGATTATTAGTTTCTTTTTTGAATATTTTAAAGAGAAGAATAAAAAAAAGATAAGATCCCTTTATTTGCCTCAACTGGATGATCTTACATTCTCAGGTTATTTTGATGGAGCAGAGCAGGATGGTATATGTGGTGTTGGCATGGTCCTTAAGATAAAAATAGATCACACTATAAATATGTGGATGGGTGTTGGTCTTGGCACTAATACAAAAGTCGAACTTATTGCACTTTGGGGGCTTTTGTGGTTTTCCTAGAAAAGGGTCATTTAAGATGTCCACATTAGTGGCGATTCCAAAGTTGTGATCAATTGGGCAGCTGGTGCTTCAAATGTAAAGTGCTTCATCTTGATCAATGTGAAAATAGAGTTAATGAATTGATAAAATATGTTTCTTTCATTCATTTCATTCACTCATATATATTGGGAGCTCAATAGTAAGGTGGACAGTCTCTCAAAGAAGGTTGTGGGAGTAATGGATGAGTTCTTGCATTATGAGGAGCTCATTGATGACAGTGTGGTTGATTCTGGGACAATTTTTGTCTTTTATTCTGACTTGACTCTCTCGGTTTTTTGTATCTGGTTGAGTTTTCAGATTGATGTCCATATGAACTAGTGGATATATTACAGAGGAGAAGGATCTTGCTGTAAGACTAAAAGGTAGTTTATTTTGGGTTTAGTTTGAAAGGTGGAAGTCACACAGAAGTATCTGTTATTTTGAGAAAAGTCTATGTAACTTTGATTCCTTATGTTGAATAACAAGCTACACTTTTTTTGTTGGAAAAAAAATACAAAGTGTATAAGTCTATCCAATTCAACAATCTTCTTTTTTCTTGCATAGTTTCTCTCATACATGCTTTCTTTTTTATATCTGAGTATTATGTTTATATTAAATTAGACAGCTAGTTTCATAGTCTAGAATCCTATTTCGTGACCTAGTCTAATCAAACAAATATTAAAAATCTTTTGATTTTGATATTGACATATAAATGGATAATAATTCCCTCACTCGATGGTAGGGAGACACCCAAAAATTTGCAACCACAAACCAACCTTTGATTGTCACTTCAAAAAACTTCAAGGAGCCTATCACTTAAGTAGTTCTACCCATTAAGGTATATAGATGCAATGCTAGCAAAATGGTTTCAACTCAAATAGATCCTTGGAAAAAAATATGTAGTAGTTCGTTATGGTCTTCAACAACTTGTTTACCAAAATTTAAGTAAGGGATCATGAAGATACCCTTCTCGTTACTTTTATCTTTGGTTTGCTCCCCTACTTTAGATAATTGCTAGTCTTTCGAATTCCTTCATTGTATTGCATTTCAATTAGCTTCTAAAATCAAACCTAATTTGTCTAAGGCTTAAGGCTTATCAGTTCATTAAACAACCTTCACAACCTTCTTATATAAAGGGCCTTTTCCCCCTCCCTCTCAACCAATAATGCTTTTGCTCAATAGAAAACAAGCCCCACTAAGAAAAAAAAGAACTTGAAATATTGCCTCTATCTTTTGCATAGAAATATTGCCTCTATCACTATCATTTTTTTTTCAGTGGAAAAATCACCTTCCTGCTATTTCGAACGAATCAAGGAAAGCTAGTCAATACATAGGGGCTCAACAAGAGCATCATGTCACTTACAAGAATTGAACCTAGGTGGGGAGAGTAACAATCATTCCTCCCAACCACCCAAGCTACATCCAATGGACAAACCTCTATCACTATCATTATATTCATTATAATGATGAATGTTTCCTCTTATGGGCCAAAATGGTCAAAGCTCCCCTAACTAAACTAAGATATCTTATCAAAGAACTTGGCATTGAGGAACCACAAGGCGAGCCTAATTTCCATGGCCTTAGCTCCTCCAACTGTTTGTTGTTCTTCATAGCCAAATATTGTATTAACCATGAGATGAAAGCCTATTTTTCTCACAATATCTAGATCATGAAAAAACTTGTACATGGTATAAATGATAGTGGAAACCAAAATAATTTAGAATAAATATGGTTGCTCAACAATTCTTCAACTAACTCTAGCTCCATGCCATAACACATCCACAATCATATCATGTCAAATAGGTCAAGGAAGCATATTCTTTAACGCCTATCACCCATTGGTGTTCTATCGCTTTTTCCCTTATACTTTTCATTGATATGGTGGGTTGTGATCATACACCCATTGGATTCTTATGACATGATTCTTGGCTAACACTACCAACTCAATAGAGGGACATAATATAATGATGTTTATTGTAACACCTACATGCTTAACAATGATGCAAATAATTACTATATCGCCTCTTATTCTCCTCATTCTACTCAATAAGTTGTTAAGAAAATCATTCTCCTCGTATCTTCCTACTTGCAATAACCCTTTATCAAGTTTCACATTTTAATAAAAAAATGCTTCTCTCAACACTAAGTTAAAATTCCAATGCTATTCCTACTTTGAATAATGTCTCACTCATTTCAGCCATAGATAAAATTGAGTTACCTACTTCTCAATATGCCCATGTTCATGGTTCACATTATCCTGCTTCTCAACATGCCCATGTTCATGGTTCACATCATCCTAAAGATATGGTGGTAATCTCTTTTGCACATATGCTTTAACAATTGATGATCAACTTATTTCTTCAATAAAAAAGACATTTATTTTTTCAATCGTTGTAATTGAACTCCTTCAATTACATGCACCCACACTTAAGTGGATGATCTCTCCCACTCAACACATAGCTCTTACAACCTATGATGTCCCTCAGTACATGGTGTGTACCATTTACATAAAATAAGAAACTAATTTCTCTTAGTGGGAAGGAAGTGATGAAACATAGTGCCAAATTCATAATGAAATTATGTTTAAATATATATTTTATTTGAAGTTTATTCTTTTACAATCTATATACATTTTTATAAGTAATTGGTTAAAGATAACCATTCATCTTTAAACAAATATTAAAAATAAACAGCCTCACTTTTATATTATAAATACTTAATATAATACATTTACAACGCAAGAGTCTTCTCTTATTCTTACATACTTATTATATTACTATTGTTAAAAACTTAATTATTATTTTTTTCTATCAAATGTCACTACTCGTGATATAAGACAATTTTCAAGTATCCATAAACAAGCCCAATAAATAATTTTGGGGACGTTAAGATATTTTAAATAAAATACCTTATTCGCAAACGTACTTTTCAGGGTTTAACATTGTCTTTGAGATCAATTTTCCAATAAATTCAAGTGATAATTACATTGTATATGTATGTTTTACAATATTCTCATTGTTATCGAGATGATTAAATTAAGGGGTATCTAAGGAATATGCCCATTACACGACAAATTTATGTTTTACAATATTCTCATTGTTATTGAGATGATTAAATTAAGGGGTATCCAAGGAAGATGCCCATTACACGACAAATTTCAACAAAGATTCCATAAATCAATCAGTATTTTTCAAGACGTTTAGATATAATATCATATTTCAAATAAAGTAGTGATACGGTGATATTTGTGTGGTTGAGATATATCATATTCAAATAAAATAGTGATATAATGATAATGATATATGTATGATTTGACAAAATTATGTAATAATAATAACAATAAATTTCAAGGAAATTTTAAGGTTAATAGTAATACATGTATGATTTGAAAAAAATGAATAATAATAACAAATTTTAAGATTGTTACTGAGTTAAATATCAAATTAATGTATGCCATGTTTTAGTTATCAAACTAATGTATGATATGTTTTAGTTGTGGGGAAATGGATTCTTTACGTATAATGATTTCAATTTATTACGTAATTTATAAAAGTGTATATATCTTATTTTTTTGAATTCAAACTCACGATACCTACTTTGAATCCAAACTTGTGACATTTAAGAAGGAAATACATAAGCTTAATCATTATGTGAATGGTGTGATGTGTCTAAAGGTATCATTAACAAGGTTAAAAAAAAAGTGTTTCAACTTTCTATGGAATAGAAGAAGAGAAAAGGAAGGAATTGCATTAGTCAAATGGTCAAAAGTGGTTACTTTGAAGGAAGAAGGTGGATGGGGGTTGAAAAATATACATGTTTTTTGTTTGGCACTTGCAACAAAGAGTTATGGAGGTTAACCTATAATGAAGGACTATGGGGTAAAGTGATGAAAGTATAATACTTAAAAGGGAAGACCATGGAAGAATGGATCATATTGGAAAGGAGAAGTTTCAAATGAGCTTCAATTGTTTGGAAAGCCTTGGTCAAATCTTTTTCCTTAGTTGGAAAATGGGCATCCTAAAAGGTGGGAAGAGGAAACAAATTGAGATTAAGGGAAGATCCTTGGATTGGATGTAAATGAAACTTTAGGTTGCCCTCACTCTTGATAATGATATGCATTCCATGGGTTTTTCCACACTAGAGGATGTTGCTAGTCCAATTGGTAGAAACTCTTGGTTCCAGCGGTGGAAATCGAAAGAGGATTTGTAGCTACACGGTGAAAAAGTTGATTTGTAAATGAGAGGCTTATAGCGCACTCGCTTTACCAACACATATCCTTTGCGGAAATAAATCTCAAGTCTTTTCTCTTTAGACAACCAAATAAATATATAGACACTTTGACACTTGCTTGCACCCATTGAATATAATCTATGCTAAACAAAGAAGCTTAAGCATTCTCAACCATGAACTTGGTTTTACAAAAGTCCAACCCAACACTCAATCACAATATCTCTTTCCATGCAAGCTATTCTAAAACTGTTGGATACAAGAATAAGGGAACCAATCGAGTCATCTAAAAACATAGATATATCATTATGCCTATGCAATCTATTATAGAGTTGAAGCATAAAGTGACTGAAGACACTAGTGCATACACTTTGCATGGAATTCCTTTTCTTTAACTATTGGTTGCAAACTAAAGAGTGATAGTCACTACATAAATGTTTTTCTTTTATTTGCAAAAGATTCCTCTATGCAAACGATCTCTCTTGCAAACAATTTCTCTTTTTGTTGTTTAATATAAGTATAGCAAGGAAAAAAAAGGAGGTGATTGGGATCCATAATAGGTAGAGCAAGGATATTTTACTATGTATTATGTTCCTTGATAGCATAATTGGAAATTCGAATGCTCCATGCACTCAAAGGCGATCAACTGAGGGTTTTCTACAGCATGCCCTGGTGTTTGCTTCTTCTTGATCACGGTGACCCAAAGAGGTGGGAGGCTTGAGCGACGATTGAAGGGAGCTCAGGGGGGGGGGGAACCCATTTCCCCTTAGATTTAGAACGATGGTGTTCAGATTGGAAGCATTCAAATTCTGCTCAATGAAATGGGAGGAGAGGGATCCAATAAAGTTAGTTCGAGATAGTCTTAGGGCAATGGAGGGGAGACGTCCGAGCCAATGCCTGCCTAGATCTACCCAGATCCAGTCAGTTCAAATCAGATCTGAAAAGCTACGGGAAAATATCCAATACATGAAGGGTGATGCTCTAATTGGTAAATTTGTGGGGGTTTTTCCATCTGAAAAAGCCCTGATTTGGTCGATCAATTAAACATGGAAGTTGAGAGGACACTATAATCTTCATTTGGGATCAAGGGTTTCTTCATTGTTACCTTTATCATATTGGAGGATTGGGAGCGAATCTTTGGTGGCGGACCCCATTTTTTTTTCTCGACGGGTCTTTTTCTTAAGCCATGGAAGGAAGATTTAGCTCGAATAAGGAGGATTTACGTATAGTCCTTATTTGGATTCACTTGTATTCTTTGTTGGGGGGATATTGGGAACCAAATATTCTAGAAGATATTGGTAATGCTTTGGGATCCTTCTTTAAAATCTATGAACAAACGAAGGTCCACCGCCATACCTCGTATGTTCGAACCTGTGTGTACATGGACATTTCAAAGGAGCTCCCAAAAGCCATAAATCTCACATGGGAAGATGAGGATTGGGTGCAACAACTCGATTATCAATAAATCCCATTCCGATGTAGATGGTGCCATGAGTATGGGATTTTGTACCGGTATTTCCCACAAAATAATCCTTCTCCTATGCCAAGGCAGCCCCAGGGTGTGGATGATGAGGGTTTCACTAGGGCGGCTTCTAAAAAATGGTCGAGTCAAAAGCAAGGATCCCCTGATCTCCATAAGAAACCCTTGGTTGCTAATCCATTTGAGATCTTGAGTTCGATGAAGGAAGATGATATGATGCAGGATACCCCTAAGGAAGTGAACATCCCCCCGGCATCAGGAAATGATCAGAAAGGAAAGGACAGTGAAGAAAGTGTCCCTGAAGCTATGCAGGCCAACTCTCAGCAAGAGTTAGAGTTGGGTGGAGAAGAGGGCGATGACATGGACATAGGGGAGCTGGATTTGGACAACATTGAGCAAGCATGTGAGGATAAGGAGAAGGGATATGTTCCCCAACACCAAGTGATCCTTCTTAAGGCGACCATTCTCAAAGTTTGATCCCTGGGGGTGGAGCCAGGTCCCCCAAGAGAGAACAAGAGGAAGCATGATGACTCAGGTAAGAAGACCAAGAGAAAAAAAAATCGACAAAGGATAGCCAAAGCAGGTCTTCGGCTAGTAGAATCTGGACAATACCCTACGATTAGGGAAGCCCTAGGATTATAATATCTTGTTTATTAATGAAGATTGTAACTTGGAATATAAGGGGTTCGAACAGCCCCCCAAAAGTTCAAATTTTAAGGAACAATATTTAGAAGGGAAACCCAACAATTTTGCACCTCCAAGAAATAAAGTGCTTCGAGGAGCAACTCAGGGCTATTGACAGGAAGGCGTGGAGAGGCTGTGAGGCAATGGGATTGATGCCGCAGGATCGATGGGAGTTATGGGCATCCTGTGGAAGCACAACTTGAAATCTTTAGAGATTTTTCTCACCACTTCGAGATCCCTTTCTGCGGAGTTTCAGGTGATTGGGTCGAATATTAGGGGGGTGATTACAAATGTTTGTGGCCCCCGCATTGAGCAACAAAAACTGGGTTTTTTGGATTCTCTAAGAATGCTTACTCAGTGGGTGGGGGGTAAGCATTGGATCATTGGTGGATATTTTAATATGATTAGATCCCCAGATGAGAAGAAAGGGGAGCACATATGTCTAAATGAGGAGAGAAAATATTTTGGATATATGATCAGAGATTTGCAGCTGATTTACATAGAGATTGGGAATTTCACTTTCACTTGGAACAACAAAGGGGGGGGTTCAACATATAGCATCTCGGTTGGACAGGTTCCTTGTCTTTGAGTCTTTCATTGACTCAGGAAACGAACTGTTTGCTATGTTCCTTCCCTCTATGGGATCAGACCATTGTCCTGTAAGTTTATTTTGGAGCGGACTAGGATCCCAATTCAAAAATCCCTTTCGGTTTGAGCACTTTTCGCTCAGTCACCCGTAATTCAAAGACAAAGTGTAGCAATGGTGGGGGGGATTAGACCAGACCTGGGAGCATAGTATGTACCAAATTCCAGCAAAAGCTTAAGGCCCAAGAAAAGATCAAGAAGTGGAAAAAGAATAATTTGGGAACATTTGTGTTGACAAAAGGCACCTGGAACATAGATTGGGTGAGATCCAAATGCAAGGAATGAGGGATGGGTACCCCCAGGAGTTAAAGGAGGAGTAGGCCCTCGTCATGGCTCAATTCATGGAGAGGGAGAGACAAGAAGAAATTATTTGGAAACAAAAATCCAGGGTGAATTGGCTCAAGGAAGGGGAAAGGAATACAGAATTCTTCCATCGGTCTACGATGCAACATTGCCGACATAATAATATCATTATGCTCAAGAATTTTGCGAGTGATCGCTTGGAAACTAGGGAAGAGATTGAAGGAGAAATCCTCCGTTTTTATCCGGAATTTATGGAGGAACCGCGCCTAGATAGAAGGAGAGACGTTGAGCAAATAACTCAACACATTACCTCCTTAGTGTCTAATACCCAACATGATTTGCTGATGAAACCGATTGCCATGTCAGAAGTTGAGGAAGCGTATCAGCAAATGGAAGATGGGAAGGCGCCTGGTCCTGATGGCTTTATAGCCAATTTATTCCACTTTTTTTGAGACATGATAAAAGCGGAGGTCTGGAGAATCCTTGAAGACTCCCATCGTTCAAAGGGTATCCTTAATGATTTCAATGCCACTTTCCTAACCCTCTTTCCAAAATCGGATGGGGATGATACTCCTGGTATTTTCATACCTATATCTCTATGCACTGTGATTTATAAGATTATAACAAAGGCCATCGCAAATAGGCTCAAACCCATCCTCCCCTCTCTCATTTATCCTAAGTAGTTGGGTTTTGTTGAAGGGAAGCAAATCTTGGATGGGATAATCCTGGTTCATGAAGTTATTCACTCTCTCAAAATGGACAAGATCTCGAGGATGATGCTAAAATTGGATATTTCCAAGGCATACGGTAAGATCAACTGGTAGTACATGAGAGAGATGTTGAAAGATTTTGGTTTTAGCTCGGAATGGACTCAATGGGTAATATGCCTCGTTCAATTGGCCTTTTTTTTCCATTATGTTGAATGGTTCTCCCTCTGGCACGTTCAGACTATTCTGGGGTATTAGACATGGGGACCCTCTGTCTCCCTTCATTTTTTTTCTAATGGATGAAGGGTTGGGAAGAAATATTAAGGCTATAAGGGAAGCTCAAGATTTACAAGGTCTGAATATTCACCCCCGTGCGGAGCGCCAGACTCATCAACATTTTGTGGACGACACAATGCCAATGGGTCGCCCTTTATGTAAGAAGCCTGCCTGGGTTGTTAAAAGATGCCTGAAACTTTTTGCTAATGGTTCTGGCATTGAAGTGAATGAGAGAAAATATCAGGTTTTTTTCTTCAACACTCCCACGATTACTAGACAAAACATATGTTGTATCCTCGGGTTTCATGAGAGCTTCCTTCCATCCAAATATATTAGGGCCCCTCTTTGTGATTTGATTGTGTGCAAGAGTTCATGGACAAAAATGTCAGACAAAATGAAGAAGAAGCTAGCAAACTGGATGTTGGTTGTGGAGCTTGATCTTCTAGATTCAGAGGTCTTGTTTCGGCCATGTTTGGATCCCAGCCCATGTCAGGGGGGTGTGGGAACTATAGTCTCCATGGGGGGTCCATGGGGGGGGAAACGATTAGTTTGGGAGACCCCCCCTGTTGGGGGTTCGAGTGTAGCTCCCATGTAGGGAAAATTTCGGAAAAAATGCCTTGTAAAATGTTGTAATTTCATAGTCATGACTTGGTCAATAATGGGTGATTTCTGGGCCCATGGTATTGGCTGTTCCATAGTATTTTCCCATGGTAATCGCTCTTTAAAAGGAAGGCATTGTAATATGGATGTGTATTGTAGTATTGTAAAGATCTCTATGATTGTGTAAGAGAGACTATGAGAGAGTGAAGAGGAAGTTGCAGTGGATGTGTTGCAGGTTGTATCCCTTCATTTGTTGGATGGTATAATAATAAGGACTGGCAATTTCTATGTGGACATAGCCCATCTTGGGTGAACCATGCTATATTGGTGTCTCTCTTGTATTGTGTTTATGTGATTTATATTTGCATCTTGTTTATTGTTATTGCTCTGCGATCCTATTTTTCTAACAATTGGTATCAGAGCCAAAGGTATATTTGGCATATAAACACACAGGAAAGAAGGGTTCCTAGTTTGAGTGGGAGCAATGGCGAAAGAAGGAAAGTTTAAGGTCGAAAAATTTAATGGCCAAAACTACCAGTTATGGAAGATGCAAATGGAGGACTATATGTATCAGAAGGATCTATACCTACCGATGGGAACAAAATAAAAAAGCTGGCGGCCATGAAGGATGAAGAATGGGATGTTCTTGACAGAAAGGCACTGGGAACAATATGGTTGTGCTTGGATTAATCGGTGGCTTTCAATATATCAAAAGAAAATACAACGGAGGGTCTAATGAGTGCATTGGGTAAGTTGTATGAAAAACCTTCGGCCTCCAACAAGGTATTTCTAATGAAGCGTTTTTTTAATATGAAGATGTCAGAAGGTGGATCTGTTGCTGATCATTTAAATGAATTTAATACAATTACAAATCAACTAATTTTTGTAAATGTGAACTTTGATGATGAAGTTAGGGATATTCTAATCTTATGCTCATTTCCAGAAAGTTAGAACTACTTGGTCATGGCTATAATTAACTCTATCTCTGGTTCAAACAATTTGAAATTTGATGATGTTGTTGGTGTTATTATTAACGAGAAAATGTGAAGGAAAAGCATAGGTGAGACATCAGGTAATACATTGAACATGGAGAGCAGGGGAAGACAAAGGGAGAGAGGAAAGAGCCTAGGTAATCGCAACAAGTACAGGAAGGGAAGGTCCAATTCCAGATTAGGAAATATAGAGTGTTGAAACTGTGGAAAGAAAGGACATCCGAAGAAAGAATGCAAATCTCTAAAGAAGAAAGGAGATGGACACCATGAGACTACTCATGAAGCAAATGTAGCAGGTGATATGTTACAAGATGCTTTGATTCTTGCATTAGATAATACTGGTGATTACTGGGTAGTATATTAAGGGGATTCGTGTCATGCTATGTCATGTTCCCAAATTTTGCATTGGGTCACAATGGCCTAAGCCACTTGGCCATACTTATGATAGTTTGTCAAATTGGTGCTAAGGGTCAAATAATTGCCAAGAATGATGTCCAAGTTAGTAATAATGTAAAATTAGATCCAAATGGACAAGGTGGGTCACATTAATAGAAATTCCCAATTCAAAGTTGTAATATACCCATCCACATGAACTATCATGGAGGAAAATTACTAGTTCCCTAGGTTGGGGGTGGAAGCATCAAAAGTTGGAATAAGGGAGCTACAAGACCCAAAATGACCTTAGACTTACAAATTCACATTAAATGGGTCAAGAAAATAATAATAAAAAGAAAATAAGGTGGCATTGGATCATGAGGGAACATAAGAGGTTGTGGGACCCACATGTGGCAATATTCCCCACTACACTTGGCATTATTCTCTCACCAATTCGAGTTCAATATGAAGGGTAACATACTTGGGGAGTTGAAGAGGTATTATTCATGGCATAAATCATATAAGGTCAAATTGGAGTGGAATAGAAAATCCCATGGAAGAGGAAGAGACATCTTAGAAGAATTGTGACACTTGGAGCTAGATTCCCTAACTCCTATGGCAACAATGATGAAGATTCTATGACACTTATGACAAATTTCGGACCTGATTGTTGACATATGACATATATGACATGTCAGGTCTAAAAATAACCTCCAAGAGGGCGTACAAGGGAGTTATGGCAGCCAGGAATCTTCCCCATTCGAATTGAGGGAAGATGGAGACTAGGAATTCTTGGACAAGTGGCACACATTGGAATCTCTTCCCAACTTGAGTTGGCATGAGGCTTTTGGAAGGAATTCGAACCATGGAGGACTTGGGAACTTTATAAAAGACAAGAAAAAATAAGCAAATGAGCTTTTGATCATTTCTCATTTTGCAAATTGGAGAGCATAGCTTGTCCATGCTAGTGGAGTGTTTACTCTATTGACCTTAGTACCAATTTCGAGCGTGCAAGATTCCCATCCTAATTGGAAATTCCAGAGGCCATTCAGACCTTTCATTTGGAGCTAAAATGGATTCATTTGTTTCAGGTTGAAGCTATAGGGCTGCTCGTGACCATTTCTCCTTCAACTTGTTCCCACGTCTCTCTCACTTTTCTCTCTATATTCTTTCTCTTGGAGGAAGGGTGCACATGGTGAGATGCTGATCTCTTTGTGGAAGTACAAGGGGCCCCATTTATTTGTAATATGATGTCCGTACTCTATATTTGATGCTCATGTGAACCTTAGGTCGAATATCCAAGTAAAACCATGTAAAAATTCCAAACTATGTATGAATGGTGCCATTTCCCCCCATAGCTTTTGCATAACGCACTTGTTGTTGCACATAGTTAGTGAAGGACTGTTATTTCGACTTCATGGACATGTTAGCTGATATATATCTTTGTAATAATCATATCATGAGAGCCACAGCTCGAAACATTATGTATTTCGGGTGATATTTACATTCAAGGAAGAGATTCGAGCCATTTTCCCATATATCTTGTTGAGAGAGCTTGAAGTTGTTTGGTATCGACTTGTATAAGTAAATATTTGTGGTTTTATTGCTGTTTGGAGAGCCATTAATATATTGAATAAGTTTCATACACCTTGTTAGCACCATTTTTGGGCTAAGCTCGAGCCCACCACCAAGAACTTTACATGTCAAATTTATACACCTGCCATATCAACATTCAAAGTCAAGTTAATGAGAAAACAAACTTCCAAAATCCGACGAAGTTTTGTATGAAGAGCATGTTTGATTTTAATGAAAATGACTGTTTTAGTCATCATTTTAGAGCAGCTGTCTCCACCAAACGAGGATGAATTTTGAGAAACCAAGAGAGGTTTTTATTCATCATGGGCCCATTTACAATAACCTCTCTCTGTTTTTACACAGGTGCCATGGATTGGGAGAATCGAAGAGATCTTTATAGGGAATTTTTCCAGAATTTCAATTTACTGTCTGAGTCATCAACTTCCGAAGCAGATCCCGATGAACTGGAGGAGAATCTGAGCAAATGAAGACATAGGTTGTTTTGGGAAAATTCCCAATTACAAAAACCTCTTTCAAAATTTACACAACTATCACCATTTGAGATATACAGCAGGGGCTTTAGAGCCTAGTTTTCGGTAGTCCGCATCCAGAAATGAAGAGCTCGGTTGCAACAAACTCTGTGGAAGCAGGAAGTCTATTAGCCGGATGTCATCATGCCTATAACAAAATTCTATTTCTAGATGCTAGGGTAGATTAATTCGAATTTGAAAGCTGAGGGCAGCCTCTCCTATATATTCATGTGTAATAGGCAGAAATAGGGGTTCGATTTTTAGTTGGGGGATTCTCAAGAGCAGAGAGGCTCTTCACTAAAAATGATTTCCATTTTTAGGATATGAATAAAGTTGCAGAGATGGAATGCTGAGAATTTTTCCATGGCTAATATTCTTATGCCATCATTCTCTTTAGTAAGTAATCTTCTATGTGACTGTGTTTTCCAGTTTAACATTCCATTTTGTCTTTGCTTTCATGTTTGAACAGCAGTGTTATGGACTAGAATTCATCTTGCATGCTCTAGGTTCATTGTTCAAGCATTTTTAAAACATTTTCTTCTAAATTCTTGCAGAACTCACCCAAGCTAGGTGCTCTGTTTGATGGGTTGTCTTCCTTGTCCTCTAATCCACCTGCAAAAGCCTCATGACTGAAGAACTGATGTCTACCCCACCTCTGTCCATGATCTCTTCAAGCCCCTACCTCTAGCAACCTAATTCAGACTTGATTATGGACTCCATTGCCCAATGGTCTCCTTCATGATTGTCTTACCAAAACTTTAAAAAATAAATTTCCCTGTCATAAATCTGACCTTTTGAATGTCATTGATAGAATATCTTAAGCAAGAAGGCTTTGTAAATAGTGAGAGATCCCTCTCTGATTGTAGTGGGTCAGAAATACAATCTCAAGTGGTTTTTTGGTTACCTTGAAATGGCCTTTTCCCCACAACCTTGCGGTTCACTTTGAGTGCTAACATAATTGGTGTCGTTGACGAGGAGCGAAAGTGGCGTTGTCCCTAGGCAGAATGACAAAGTTTCAGATCTGATTACTGATGGTGAACAACAGTCAGATATTGAGAAGGTTGTGTACTATTCACTTGACGAATCCACTCATCAAGATTTTAGTATGAAAGTGACTCCACTAGGAGGATTGGTAATTCCATGTCAAATTTAAGATGTTGAAGGTTTCATGGCGACTCCACATTGAGGAAGTCCAACGCTTCACTATTTCACAGGTTAGTGCAATTAGTATTCAATTAGAATTTGCAGCTCCATTGTTTCAAGATGGCTTCATTGTCAAAAAGGTATGTTCCCATGAACATGTCTCACATCCCTGGTTTTCCAAATACTATTCCTAAAGTAGATTGGCAGACCTGTTTACCTAAGTTTAAAGATCAGGAAGGAGATGCTGCTGCTATTCATTTGGTTAGATTTCATATGCATATACTTAAGCTTGGAATTGGATTACATGAGGATTGTTTGATGAAAATGTTTATGGTAACATTAGAAGAAGAAGCAAGGGTTTGGTATGAAGGTTTTCCACCTGCTAGTGTATATGTTGATGTATATGTAACTTCGGAATGTATTTCACCCATGTATTTCATCTATGTATATTGTACTCCTATAGAGATGTTATTATTCCTCTATACGAAAGTGTCATCATTTGTATTGACAAGTGTCACAAGTATTGTAACTTGCCGATGGGTTATTAGACCACCATGTGTGGGGTCAGCCCTGATTAAGTTAACCATGGGTTATTGGGCTAAGCTAGACAAGTCAACCCCATTAGTTTATTGGGCAGGATAGGACAAGTATAAATAGAGGTCAGGAGATCTCTATTTGGACATCTCATTATTCACTTGTACATCACTTGGAAAGTGGCGCACTAGTTGAGGAGGAGGAGGAGCTGCTAGTAGAAGACTATCTCTTGTACTTTGGTTGTACCTTGGTTTTATTATTGCTCTATCTATCTCTGCGGAAGTTGTGGGGTTTTTCACCTTAGGGTTTTCCCCACAGAAACTCTGTGTGTCTATTGTCTCTTGTGGTTGCATCTTGTTATAATTAACATGCTTGATATGATTGTTGTGCATTGTTATACTTGATATGTTGTACATGTTATTCTCTCAGTAAAGATCCTAGAGTATATTGAATTAATGCTAAAAAATTAACAGTATATTCCCTTCAAGATTTTTATTCATCCTTTTGTGAAGAGTATAAGTACAACTATCCCTCTTTGGAATTGGTTGAAATCTTTTGTAAAAATCTTGATGCCTTTTTTCAGCTTATGGAGGTTGATGTTTTTGATAGAGATGTGCTAGATAGTGAGTTGAGAGAAGCCTGGTGGGAGTTGTATACTCATAAGAATGAAGAAATATAAAATAAGTACTTTGATGGACAACAAACCATGGCTTCTTCTCTTACTGATAGTGGTTTGGACTTAGATCCTTATGAAAACAATCATGTTTTTCTTCTTGAGACCAATCAAACTGATGAAAAATATAAACATTCCATTCAGTTGCTTGATATGCATGATCAGATTGATTATGTAGATAGTGTTCTTGAGAAACCAACCCAAAATGTTGCAGCAGAACAACTTATATTTCAGCCATCTATGGAGAAAAATCCAACTGCAGCTCATGATTTCATCAATGTAAACCAGGAAGACAGTGAATCTGATGACGATAATAACTTGCAGTAGTCTTTTCAATCTATGTGTGATCAAGAAGAAGAGCAGGTTAGTCAATCGAGTTTTTCCTCATATTCATTCTCTGAACTTCTGTTTTGAGAAGGAGGTGGTCAGTTGCAAATTTCTGAAGTTCCAGACATAGAGACTTTAAGCTGTAAATCAGAAAATGAATTAGAGTTCCAGGAAAAGGACAAAACAGAGTATGACATTCTTCAATCAAAGATATAGGAAGACAATCAGAATCATATTTTTGTTGTTGTTCAAAAACATATAAACATTTTTCCTGATATATTTGGTAAAACAGATGGACATATTGCCTCCTGTCATGTTGAAAATAATCTTGAGTTGGATGAAATAGAAGAAGGAATATCAGTCAAAAGTAAGAGGAATGCTTGTCTTTTTGTTAATAACCAAGTATAGGTAGTCTTTCATGATTTCTATGACCCTTTTGCTAGCTTGTTGCAGTCATTAGAATAGGGGAATGTTGTTGTATTAATGGATCATGAAGAGGTTTTCAATAGGAAGTTTGGGTTGCCATTTTTTGAGTTCTTTTTTCTATTTGGAAGAGCTGAATACATGCTTCGGTCAAGGAACCATTTGCTGGATTGGATTCATTGGGATTTCTATATTACTTGATTGAACATAAGTTTTTGAAAAAATAGGGTAGGTAATTATGTTAGCACTCAAAATGAACCTCAAGGTTGTGGGGAAAAGGCCATTTCAAGGTAACCAAAATACCACTTGAGATTGTATTTCTGACCCAATACAATCAGAGAGGGATCTCTCACTATTTACAAAGCCTTCTTGCTCAAGATATTCTATCAATGACATTCAGAAGGTCAGATTTCTGACAGGGCAATTTGTTTTTTAAAGTTTTGGTAAGACAATCATGAAGGAGACCATTGGGAAATGGAGTCAATAATCATGTATGAATTAGGTTGCTAGAGGTAGGGGCTTGAAGGGATCATGGACAGAGGCGGGGTAGACATCAATTCTTCAGTCTTGAGGCTTTTGCAGGTGGATTAGAGGACAAGGAAGACAACCCATCAAACAGAGCACCTAGCTTGGGTGAGTTCTGCAAGACTTTAGAATAAAATGTTTTAAAAATGCTTGAACAATGAACCTAGAGCATGCAATATGAATTCTGGCCCATAACACTGTTGTTCAAACATGAAAGCAAAGACAAAATGGAATGTTAAACTGGAAAACACAGTCACATAGAAGATTACATATTAAAGAGAGTGATGGCACAAGAATCTCAACCATGGAAAACTTCTCATCATTCCATCTTTGCAACTTTATTCATATACTAAAATTGGAAATCATTTTCAGTGAAGAGCCTCTTTGCTCTTGAGAATCCCCCAATTGAAAATCGAACTCCTAGCTCTACCTATTACACATGAATATATAGGAGAGGATGCCCTCAGCTTTCAAATTCGAATTACTCTACCATAGCATCTAGAAACAGAAGTTTGTTACAGGCATGCTGACATCTAGCTATCAGACTTCCTGCTTCCACGGAGTTTATTGCAACCGAGCACTTCATTTCTGGATGCATATTGCTGAAAACTAGGCCCCGAAGCCCCAGCTGTATATCTCAAATGGTGATAGTTGTGTAAATTTTGAAAGAGGTTTTTGTAATTGGGCATGTTCCCAACAAAATCCATGTCTTCATTTTCTCATATTCTCCTCCAGCTCATCGGGATCTGCTTCGGAAGTTGATGACTCAGACAGTAAATTGAAATTCTGGAAAAAATCTCTGTAAAGATCTCTTCGATTCTCCTAAACTGTAACACCTGTGTAAAAACAAAGAGAGGTTATTCTAGATGGGTCTGTGCTGAAGAAAAACCTCTCTCGGTTTCTCAAAATTCATCCTGGTTTGGTGGAGACATCTGCTCGAAAATGATGACTAAAACAATCATTTTCATTAAAATCAAACATGCTCTTCATACAAAACTTCATCAGACTTTGGAAGTTTGTTTTCTCATTAACTTGACTTTGAATGCTAATATGGTAGGTGTATAAATTTGACATGTAAATTTCTTGGTGGTGGGCTCGAGCTTAGCCCAAAAATGGTGCTAACACACCTTATACAAGTCCTTGTAACATTTCTCACAAATTTTATAGCAAGTTATAGCGTTTTTCTCTCATTTCCCCCTATGTTAAGACATGTTTACCAATATCTAATTTATGGGAGTTGCAACAGCCTATAGGAATTGATTAATGATGAATTTGAGTGCCCATTGAAGTCATATAACTAATCCATGTCTCTGTTCTGAAAGTTGGGAGGTTTGTACTGCATTTGGGAAGCCATTAGTGACCTCTACCCTTGGGGGATTTGAACCTCGAATTTACTAGCAAATTTCCCTATTTTCTCCTGAACTTAAATGAATGTTGAAGAAGTCTTTTGATAGTCTCTAAGCACCCATTAGGTTCATTTTTATGTCCTAATACCCTTCAAACACTCTTAGTCCCAATTCAAAATCCCTAGGAGTCTTTTGGAGCCATCTACCCTTGCGGGTTTCAACATCAATTTTCCTAGTAATTTTCCCTTTCATTCTCTAACTGTAAATGCAAGTTGCTAAAGTACTTAGAAGGTGTCCAAGAATATAATAGTTGCATTAGAGTGTCCTAATACACCTCAATTCATTATGAACATATTTCAAAACCATTTGGGATAATTTGGGATAGTTTGGAGCTTCACTAGTCCAAGGTTCAAAAATTGGCCAAATTGGGGACATTACACTACACCCCATAGGAAATTCTTTTATGATTATGTTCCAGGCGACTTTGGACATGTTTTTTTGGGTGATGATGAGCCATGTAAAATTGTTGGAATGGGTAAGGTAGAGATAAATTTAAAGAATGGAGGTGAATGGTTGCTGAAAGATGTAAGGCATATTCGTGCTATGAAAATAAATCTGATCTCAGCAAGGCAGTTGGGTGATGGTGGATGTTTATCTATGTTTGGAGAAACATGGTGGAAGATCACTAAATGATCGATGGTTATAGAAAAATGAAACATGATAGGTATGTTGTATTTATGTCCTCATAATACTGACTATTCTATCTCTTTAGCTTCCACAAAAACAGATGCAACATTGTGGCATCATGGGATTAGCCACATGAGAGAGAAGGGGATGCAGATTCTCCACTCAAGAAAGTTGTTGTCGGATCTAAACTATGTTTATAGAAAACATAAGAGAGTCAGATTTCTTAGGATTGGGAAACAGAAGAAGAGTGAAAAGTTAGAGCTTGTGCATACAGATGTATGGGGACCAGCTCACGTACAATCCCTTGTTGTCTCTCATTATTATGTTACTTTTATTGATGATGCAGCTAGAAAAACTTGGGTTTATTGCATTAAATAGAAATCTGATATGTTCGCTACTTTTAAGAAATGGAAAGCTTTGGTTGAGAATGAGATAAGAAAAAAGTTGAAGTGTCTCAGATATGATAATGGAGATGAATACTGCAGCAAGGAGTTTGATAGTTACTGTTCATACCATGGGATTCATAGAGAGAATACAATACTAGAAACACCACAAGAAAATGGTGTGTCAGAAAGGATGAATAGAACGATCATGGAAGGTGCAAGGTTTATGAGATTGCATGCAGGGTTGCCCTTATAGTTTTGGGTAGATGTTGTAGATACTATTGTTTACTTAATAAACAAAGGGCCTTCAAGTGCTTTGGATGGTGGTATTCCAGAGGAGGCATGGACAGGTAAAAAGGTAAACTAATTTTTGAGAACTTTTGGTTGTGAAGCATTTGTCCATATTGATAAAGAAAATAGAACAAAGCTTGAGGCTAAATCCAAGAAGTGTACTTTTATTAGATATGAGGGTGATGATTATGGTTATTGCTTATTATGAAAATAACAAAATCATTAGGAGTAGAGATGTGTTATTCATTTAAAAGGTCATGTATAAAGATCAGTTGCATGGAAATAAACTTGAAAAGGAAAAAACAAAGTACATAGTTCTTGATGAAATCAAAGAAAATTAAGTTCCAAAAGTGCCGAAAAATCAAGAACAACGAAAGGCACCTCAAACTCCTGCAAGTGTTAGAAGATCTACCAGGTCAAGTAGACCCCCTGAACGATACTCTCCTTCAATGTATTATTTATTGATGACTGACTCTGGTGAACCAGAATGTTATGAGGAAGAAATGCAGGTGGAAACTAGAAAGAAGTGGGATCAAAGCATGAATGAGGAGATGGACTCATTGGTAAGAAACCAGACTTGGGATTTGGTTTAGTTTCCTGTAGG
Source organism: Larix kaempferi (assembly GCA_027924585.1). Classification (NCBI taxonomy): domain Eukaryota; kingdom Viridiplantae; phylum Streptophyta; class Pinopsida; order Pinales; family Pinaceae; genus Larix; species Larix kaempferi. The sequence continues at coordinate 39,711,532 of BSBM01000372.1, read as the reverse complement.
TAAAAGAGCATTGCAGAATAAATGAGTTTACAGGTTGAAGGAAGAAGATAGACGATAGAAGCAGTACAAGGCCAAACTTGTTGTAAAGGGGTTTGCACAGAAGAAAGGTATAGATTTTGATGAAATATTTTCTCATGTTGTTAAAATGACTTCAATTAGAACTATTTTAAGTCTAGTGGTGGTAGAAGATTTGCATCTTGAACAGTTAGATGTAAAAACAACCTTTCTCCATGGGGATTTGGAGGAAGAGATTTATATGTAGCAGCCATAGAGGTATGAGGTCAAATTGAAGGAGAATTTAGTATGTAGGTTGAAGAAGATCTTGTATGACCTGAAGCAAGCTCCAAGGCAGTGGTATTTAAAATTTGACAGGTTTATGACAGAACAAGGTTATAGTAGATCTCATTCTGACCACTGTGCTTATTTCAAGAGGCTAGATAATGGAAGATATATTATCTTGTTATTGTATGTGGATGGCATGCTTGTTGCAGGATCTAATGAATAGGGTATAAATGTGCTCAAAAGAAAGTTAGCTAATTCATTTGCGATGAAGGATTTGGGTGCTGAAAAGAAAATCCTTGGTATGAGAATAACAAGAGACATGAAAAATTGTAAATTGACATTGTCTCAGAGTGAGTACATACAAAAGGTGTTGGAGAGGTTTAGAATACAGAATGCAAAACTAGTTAGTACACATTTGGCTGTCCATTTCAAAGTAAGTAAGGAGATATGTCCTAAGACACAGGAAGAGATAGATTACATGTCCAAGCTTCCCTATCCATCAATAGTTGGCAACTTGATGTATGCCATGGTGTGCACAAGATGAGATATTGCACATGTAGTGGGAGTTGTGAGCAGATATATGAATAATCCAAGTAAAGAACATTGGAATGCAGCACAATGGATTCTCAGGTATTTGAGAGGTACTACCACTCATGCATTATGTTTTGGAGGTTCAGACATTGTTCTACAAGGATATGTTGATGCAGATATGGCAGATGATAAAGATAGCGGGAGGAGCACCATATGGTATATCTTTAATGTAGGTGGAACAACAGTAAGTTGGATTTCGTAGCTGCAAAAGGTTGTTGCACTTTCAACAATGGAAGCAGAGTATGTTGCTGCTACAGAGGCTAGTAAAGAGATTATTTGGTTACAGAGGTTCATGGAGGAATTGGGTAAGAAGCAGGAGAATAATAGGTTGTACAATGACATACAGAGTGCCATTCATCTTGCAAATAACTCAGACTTCCATTCTAAGACTAAACATATACAACTAAAGTACCATTTCATACGATCTATTTTGTAAGATGAACTGTTGAAGCTAGAAAAGATACACACTAGCCAGATTCCTGCAGACATGTTGAAAAAGGTAGTAACCAGAGATAAACTAAGTTCCTACTCTGTTTCAGTTGTCCTTCAAGTATGAAGGTGAAGATGAGAAATTTTCTAGGTCCAAGGTTCATATCATAGTCTAGCAAGTGCAGTAGCGACAGATTTGTTGTGATTAGTCTCCAAGTGGGAGATTGTTGGTTGTGGATACTGATATTCTAGATTTAGAGGTCGTGTTTTAACCATGTCTGGATCCCACCCCATGACGGGGGGTGTGGGGGGGATTCCCCCGCCCCCACTATAGTCACCATGGGGGGTCTAGGGGGGGTGGTGACTAGTTTGGGAGCCCCCCCTAGCGAAAGTTTGGGGCAGTGCCCTTGTAGTGAAAATTTCAGAAAAAATGCCTTGTAAAATGTTGTAATTTTATAGTCATGAATTGGTAAATAATGGGTGATTTATGGGCCCATGGTATTGGGTGTTCCATAGTATTTTCCCATGGTAATCGCTCTTTAAAAGGAAGGCATTGTAATACGGATATGTATTGTAGTATTGTAAATATCTCTATGATTATGTAGGAGAGACTATGAGAGAGTAAAGAGGAAGTTGCAACGGATGTGCTGCAAGTTGTATCCCTTCATTTGTTGGATGGTATAATAATAAGAATTTACAATTTTTGTGTATATGTAGTCCATCTTGGATGAACCACGTTATATTGGTGTCTCTTTTATATTGTGTTTACGTGATTTATATTTGCATCTTGTTTATTGTTATTGCTTTGCGATCTTGTTTTTCTAACATTGGACCCTTCACCCCATAAATATGGAGAGCAGGCTTGTGTTGGTAAAGGTTAATCTACAAGCGATTCCTATTTACTTATTCTCAGCTATGGCGACCCTGAAGGCTATTCTGAAGGAAATAAGAAACCTCCAATGGAATTTCCTTTGGAGTGGGGACTGAGGGAAGCCCAAATGGTCCTTAGTCAAGTGGGAGGAAATTTATTCACCAAATTTCCAAGGGGGGCTTGGCCGTCAAGACCTGGAGAGAAATAATGAATTTTGTGGGTCCAAAGTGTGGTGGATATGGATGACCCATGAATCAGAGCCATGAGAAAGGATATGGTTACATAAGTATGCAACAAATTGGGACAAGCAGGATCTCATACACTATTCAGAGAACTAGTCGAGGTCTCATATATGGAAATCGACTATCCGGGGAAGGTCTCTGGTCCAAGAAAATAGCTTCCGAGAAATTAGGGATGGAGGCACGACTAATTTTTGGAGTGATTCATGGAAACCATTACCGAAGCTACAAGACCTCTTTGTTTTTTCTATAATTCAATGATTTTGTGAAACCCAACACAAAAGAAGGGTTAAGGATTTATGGTAATAGGATTTTGCAACCCTGAAGTTCAGGGTGTGGCAACCTCAAGAATGGTGGCATTAAGGGGGAGAAAGGGAGGACACCAATCAATTGTGGGAAGTGCTTTAAGAACATCGTATAAGAGTGAACCGGGGTTCAAATAAGCTTCGATGGGGATTCCTATCCAAAGGAGTATTCACAATCAAGGAAGACTATAACATCTGGTCGGGTCATTATAATAGACCTAGAGAAGAAGTATGGAAAAATATTGGAAAGCTCAATTATGGACTAAAATTGTAACATTTCTATGGTTACTCAGTAAAAGACAAATTCTAACAAGGGGGAATCTTATGAAAAGAGGAATGAATGGACCTTTTCGTTGTTTCTTGTGTGAAAGAGAGGAATAAATCCTTGATTATCTGCTGGAATCCTTCCCATTTTCTTCCAATATCTTGGGAAGAGGGGCAATATCCTTCTGTAGAACTAGCAGGATTCGAGAGAGTCCCGATTTATTTATTGTGGAATGGTCGGGGGATCCTTTTCAGAATCCTATTGCAAACTTCCTTTGGCAACTCTTCCCAGGATTTTTGTTGTGGGAAATCTAGTGAGAACGGAACCTTCACACTTTCCAGGGGAAATCCAATTTTGAGAATGGTATCTAGGATATCATAAAAAGAAATATGTTGGAAACTATATAGTTATATCCATGGGGTGATAAGGATTAGTAGGCTAGGGGGACAGAAGCCTCAATTCTTTTCTCCTAGGGAATTTATGGTCCCCTTCAAGTTCTTAGTATCCCCCAACACCCTCCAAGGAGGGAGGTTATCCCTGACCACTGGTGTGATCTACCCGAGGGTTTATTCAAATTAAACTTTAATGGTGCTTCTAAGGGAAACCTGGGTCGGGATGGTTTCGGTGGGTTGTTCATAAAACACAAAGGTGAAATCCTCGATGTATTTAAGGGATTCATTGGGTGGGAGACCAACAATTCCACTGAGATTGAGGGTATGATTCACATAATTATTATGTCTCAATGAGGGAACTGGTTTCCCCTCATTGTAGAAGGGGACTTGAAAGTAATCATTGTTATGGCCACCAAGATTCAGAATGGTAAAAAGAGTTCCCAAGTTTCCACACATTGGAGGTTAGAGCACCGACTTGAGTGGTTAGCGGTCTGTCTTTTGGACAGGCAAGATTTCTCCTTTATCCACGTCTTGAGGAAGGGGAATAACATGGAAAATCTCTTGGTTAATAGTGGGGCCTAGGATCGGATCATGTACATGGAAGGAAAATTGGTCGAGTTGAAGGACGAGAATTTACATGCCCAATGTAAGGCCCAAGGGGATTTGGATGTGGCCCATCGAGTGCCTGTGAGTAATTAGAACTTGTCGTGGACACATGGAGCAAGAATACATCCATGTTTCGCATGATCACTTCCAGAAAAGGCCGGCTTTTACGGTGAAGTTACAAATGGGGGAGGCGAGGAGAATGAACAATAGTCTCATTGAAAGGTATGGAAACTAATTACTCGTGTGTGAATCCAAGATCTTAAGGAGTGGGGAATTATGGCAGTAAATGGGACTGATACAGATGTATTTGATGTACCTCGAATCGACTTCATCAATGGAGATGCTCTCATCATCGTCATTTATGGTAAGATCTTATTTAAGGCCAATAAAGATGGACATCATGTTGGCTTACAAACTGATCTAGAAGTTTCCAATGTAGACCCAGGTTCTTCGCGGTTTCACTTAACCAACAAAACCCCTTCTCACCTGCCCTTTTGGCAACATCCTGCGAGCAGGCTGAGGTCTCACCCGAGGTGTAGCTATCGGGGCACTGTAGAATTAGGTTTCCACAGTGAAGTGATGAGTTGTTCAGAAAGGACTATTGCGCAGCGCACTATCAAACCTACACTGTGAACTGAGAACTGCACGACGATAGACTACGTCGCGGTCCACACTCCTCTAAACTAACTGCGGTGCAACCAGCGCACCCAAGGGCTGCGCGGTTCGGGCAGGATGCAATGGATAGGAAAGTGCAACTGAGTTATATGCTTCCGCTTCCAAAATTAACCATTGGAGACTCCTCTTGACACTTAATCATTCATCTATTGTCTTATATTAATTAGCCTTGTAATGAATGCAAGTAGACAAAACATACACTACTGTGCGTTGAAGGGTTATTCAATCTGAACGTTACACACTCTTGTGATTAATCAATAACAGATACTTCCACCTACTTGAAATACTGCGCATTCATCATTCATCTATTCATGTAAGACTTAACATATCATTCCCATCTTTCCTCTATGGAGAATACATATAAAAGCATTAACATACAGCTTATAAATGAGAATCCAGACATTCAAAGTAGGCAAATAAGCAAATGCAGAAGCACAACAATCACACTACACAGTATTTAATGTGGTTCACCCCCCGGATGGAGGATACATCCACAAGAACTGTTTTTGTATTAGTCTTTGGGAAGGGTACAACAGTTCTTTGTCTGCGCACTCAGCTGCAGACTCTCTTCTCTCACAATCGGCCTTTGCGCACACAGCTGCAGAGCCTTTACAATAGCACTAAGTTTAAAAGATGTAACAATATTCAAAGCTTAAAAAAATGAAGAGTAACCCTTTCCCATACAAAAATGTCTTATTTATAGATCATGCCCGTAGGTCATGTCTTTACAATCCACAGGAAAAAACCCTTAGGTTTACAAAACCGTTACAGTTTTCAGCTCATCGAGCTTGCTGGCTTCTGGTAGTCTCGTGGGAAGCCAGTATGTCGCTATCGGCTTTCCTGTTGCACGCATGCCAACAGTTCACTTTCACCGAGTCATTCTTCCTCTAACGGTCTCGTGCGACTGGTTCAGGTAGTGGTATCTTTCGTGTGTGCGACCAGTCGCTTTCCTCCCGATTTACTCCTACCCATCGCTTGGCACTCCTCGAGCATATTTACCAAAAATAGACCGTCGATGATATAACCAGAACACGTGCCATTTTCTTTCCAACACTCTACCTTGATGGATCTCCGTCGACTGGACACATCGCAGCACTGCCTCCTTGCACAACTGATCTTCGCAGCTCTTTCGACGCGGCACTGTGTGCATCTTCATAGCCTTCCAAAACTTGTCCCAAAAATACTTTAGCTGAATTGCGCTCAGCTTCGCAGTTCCAAAACTTCTTCTTACTCAAAATGCCCCACTTGGGCCAGGCCCAACAAGCCCCTAACACTTACATGTGGCTCTCCCCCGAGCCACCTGCAATCTCTCCAAGCTGTTCCTTTGGTTGTGAAGCTAGCTTCGCAGCGAACTCATTGTATGTGTCGATCAGATTTTCGACTGCATTCTTCATATCTTGCTCGACTTGTTTGACTGTATACAACATCTCCGGTGTTATCTCATCACCTATCTTGCCTTCCACCTGTTCTTGATTCTCGTGCAACGCCTTTAACTTGTCCTCGATCTCCTACGAGATCGTGCTGGCATCCTCCAGTAGGGGTTGCGACTTGTCGCTCATTTCAGTCTCTTTTTCCCTTAAGGCCTGCACTTCTTTCTTCAGCGCGTTGATTTCCCTGTACTTCTGAAGCCTATCTCTTGGTAGCAGAGCTTTCACTACCACATCCAACTATTCCAATGTTGTTTGCTTCTCCTTCACTGAGTTCTTTACTTGTAGCAATCCTGGGTCTTCTTCGAGGGCAGTGAATGCCTTCGACGCTGCTTCCAAAAGACTTTGGCACTTAGCCACTTTGGCAGCAATGCTCTCTGCTGCGGCCTTTACGTCTTTCTCTCTTAGCTGCTGCTCATCTGGTGGGGTCTGTGGGTTGATCTGTTCCTTCAAGGAAGCAATGTTAGCCTCATGGAGAATCTCCATGTCTTGTATCTCTATCTTAATACTGGTAACCAGCTCGCCAATCTTAACAATAGTATCCCCTAGTTCTATTTGCACTTCCAATTCATCTATGTTATCTGCGACCGCAGTGATTGTGGACTCTAGTCTTTGTCGATGATCATACTCGTCCTATAGTTCCATAGCTCTCCGTGAGCTAGCTTGCTCCAACTGCCGATTAACTGCTTGCATCTTGGCTTGTCCCTTTAGTGCATCAGTAGTTCGCTCATGCATTTCCTCAACACACTGCAGATGTAAATAATGTAGGCCTGGCAGTGGTATCTTTGCAAGGTCGAGCTCCACACGCTCGACATCCTTCGTATCTAACACTAGTTGCTCTGGCATGGGAAAACTTACTGTTATCGGATCCAGATGAACGATACGGGACTTCGCAGGAACGGTCATGGTTAGTTGTGGCTCCTTCTGTCGCAAAGTTCCTCCTGACTTCCCTTCGGAATCTGAGTCCCGTGGCAAGGGTAATCTCTTATGGACTTCTTCAATTTTCTATGTAATCCCCTGCAGCGTGTTCAGTTTCTTCTGCAGACTTTCCTGAATTGCCTTGTCTTTCTTCTCCTTGTCGGTCATCAGGTCTTCCATCGACTCTGTGACCCTCGCAACGATTGTTTCATAATCCTCATCATGGAGGACTACGTCTGACAGGCTCTTATCAGCCTTCTGCTTCTTTCTTGGCCCCTTTTTCTGTCCTGGGCTCTCAGGCTCCTTTCTTTTTCTTGCCTCCTTGTCTTCAACGATAGGACATGGAATGGGTTCATCCTCGGTGGAGTCACTTTCGACATCTACAATTTCCACTCGAAACTCAGTAGGCCATTCCTTCATCATAGTGTCAATATCATCTTTGTACATATGGTATTTTCCTGCGAACCATTCCACCTTCCTCTTCTGCGCTTTGGATGAAATATGAATACTACGCATGTCAGCATAAAAATTAACAATGCGAATATACCTACTAGTTACTTGCTTTGTTATCTGGGGCGTGGCTATGATTGCATCGCACAACTGGCTGTAATATTGGTAGAAAACCTCAGCTGTTGCGTGCTGCCTCTCTAGGTTCAGATTTTCCTAGAGGTTCGCATACCGGGGTCCTCTGCAATCATTGGCATCAATGATTACGCCAACGTAATCCTTCCGCTCCTTCCAACCAGCAAAGGCGATCAACACTATGCGCCATGTATAATGGAAATTTCCTCCGTTGAGCTCCGTGTCATTTAGTTCCTCCATGAACTCATTTAGTAAATATTGAGACAGGTTGAACTGTTCCCCCTCTGCGGCCGCGGCGCCAAGCAGTACTGCACCCGCGCTTACCTCTAGAGGCCTGAATTTTCTTAAGATCTTGCTTACTAACAGCTGCGTGATGAACTTTGTCGCTTTGTCATCGATGTCATCCATCTGAAAGCCCCTCTTTCCTTTGATTACCATTTGAGTTTTCTTCATCTTTGCCACAACTTCTTTGTCCTTGCTCTTTCCTTGGAAAAATTGCTTGGGATCTTTACCCCTTTTGCTCAAACCTATAATGCGGTGGATGATGTCAATAGTTAGGTCGATGTTGCGGTCGAGCCACAGATAACCCTGGTGAATGCATGCCATCAGTGTTCGCACCACCACATTCATCTCTGGTGACCTATCGAAATGCAGAAGTCTGAGCAGATTAAGCAGCCCGGACTGGACTACTTCAGATAACCAACTTTCGGCAACTAGGTTAAGCTCGCCCTTTGTGTCCTTCTTCCAGCACATGTACTAGTCAGGTTGGAACTGTGAGAACCTTGGTTCAGTGGGCTCCTCCTTCTGCATTGCAAGCAGATCATAATCCTCCCATTTTCATTCTGGGATTTTACCCAACAATTGTTTATCGACATAGACATGTTTGGAGATTGGTGATAGCAGGATGTCGTATTTGGCATTATTTGGTAATCTGAAGACTGGTGCATCCCGTGCACGTGGTGAGATGTAGTCTGGGGTCATGGTCAAGGGTGTCTCCTTATCCGCTACTGGTGGCTTCTGCACTATTGAATCCATCTTGGGTACCTTCATTCTTGGAGCTACTGGATTCTTGCCTTTATCTTGCATCATTGGACCGTGTCTCGGTGATCGTCTGGACGCCTGACCTGGTTCTAAGATGACCTTCTTGGATGGGTTATCATTAACCCTTCAATCCATCCATAGTGAAATACCTTCATAGCCTCTTGGATGATGAACTCTTATTCTATGGAAGTCCACCCAGACATCCACCGGCTAAACTTCACAGGGTTTCAGATAGCTTGCTGAAAATACTCACACAGTATTGCTTTGCCAGAAAATTCTAAGTGTTCGGTAACTCTCGCGAGTCTGAATGCGGCATTACTTATAGGCGCAGATGATCCTCCTCCATGCCCCTCAATGGCTAGATAAGCATTAATTGTGGTATCCGTTGGCCAAATCCGGTGGATCCTTCGGTCCTTTCCTTCATAACCTCGTTCAGAATGACTATATGTGCGCTAAACTCCCAAGTGTTTGCTGGCAATGACTATATAATGGTTATATTCTCAACCGACACTGTAATAGCTATTTTTCTGAGTGTTGCGTCGAACTGCGCGACAGGTCATTGTTACTCCTGTGCAGTCTCTTCGCAGTGCCTGATTTCTTGCCTCTGAACTGAATGTCTATCCTTGTTCACTTGCTCTTTGCAATTTCCTTTTGGACTTCACAACTGCGCGGTTCCTCTTTTCTTTTTTTTTTGGCTCGTGCAGCTTCAGCAGTGATGCGCGGTATATATAGGCTCTTCATCATACATTGCATACAGACTCTTCCCCATTTCCAGTGCCCAATTTCAACTGTACTTGGCACTTAGGAATTTCTTCTTTCTGATCATCACAGGTTCTGCAAAGCAGGACTATCCCGATAGGGTTTTAGTCTGCTACCGTTAACTAAGCCAGGCAAGTTATCTCCTGCAAATGTGGCTAACTGAGCTGCGCCACCATTAGTAACATGCACAACAGTATATGGCCCAAGCCAATACATTTTAAACTTTCTAGGAAATTTCATAAACTTGCTATCATACAGGAGGACTAGATCACCTACCTGAAAAGACTTGTTCTTGATGTGGCGATCATGCCATGCTTTTTCCCTTTCCTTCTGCACTTGTTGGTGAAATCCTGCAATGAAGCGATCCTCCTCTAGACCAACCAAGTGTAGAATCCTTTCTTCTAGCGCATCGCAATCTTCCATTCCTGTAAACACAACTATTCTCAAGCTGGGAACAATGTACTCCATTGGCCTAATGGTTTCCTGTCCATAATCCAACCTGAACGGTGTATGGCCTGTCAACTTCTTGCATGTGGTCCTATAGGCCCATAACACAGCGGGACTGCGCAGGTCCCAGTCATCCCTATTCACATTGCATAACTTGGTCAGTGCATTGTCCAGTACTTTATTGAATGCTTCAACAGTTCCATTCTCCTGAGGATGATATGGTGTACTACGTTGATGATGGATATGGAACTCCTCTGTCAATGCCTCAATGGTCCTATTCAAAAAGTGAGTGCCCTGGTCACTCATAAGAATATTAGGGCATCCAAACCCTGTAAGGATGTCTTCAAATATGAACTTCGCAGTAGTACATGTGCTACAGTCCTTCACTGCCTTCACTTCTGCCCATCTGGTGAGGTAATCAGTTGCAGTAATAATGTACCTTGCACTAGTTCTTTTTCTCGATGGGTTTATAGGCCCCACAAAATCAATTGCCCATTTTTCAAATGCCTGTAATGTCAGCTGTGAATTCAATGGCATTTCATCTCTTCGCGGTGGCCTTCCTGTCCTCTGATAGATATTGTAGTTCTGGCAATCTTCCTTTGAGTCCTTATGAATTGTAGGCCACCATAGCCCTACGCGCAATATCTTCTGCGCAATGGCCCTACCTGCATAGTGACCTCCTGCTGCTCCTGAGTGTGCATCTGCTAATATAAATGGTTTCTCATGCTCCAATACACATCTGCGCAGTACTTCATATGGTCCCAGTTTGTATAACTAACCTGCGATTATGGTGAAGTCTGTTGCTCGCACTACCAACTGCTTCTTCTGTAGTGAACTCCATGGGTGCTAGTCCAATAGTGAGGAAGTCTATGATGTCTTTATAGTAATCGTCAGCTATCTAGATAGAAAACAACTGTGCGTCCGATAGATGGTCTTCAAGATTCGTAGGCTCTTCTCCTGACTCAATCCTTGACAAATGATCAGGTCCCAAGTTCAATCTGTTGGGCTTAGCGATAATTTCAAAATCATACTCCTAAAATAGTAATAACCATCTGCAGATTCTCCCCCCTAACACTGGCTTATTGACCAGGTATTTCAACGCAAAATGGTCAGTAACCATCAAGAAGTGTGCACCAAGCAAATAGTGCCTGAACTTCTGCAGTGCATAGACCATCGCGAGGCCTTCTCTCTCAGTAGTAGTGTAATTATTTTCCAAAGATGAGAGCTTCCTGCTCGAAAAAGCAATGGGATGGTCAATACCTCCCTCTCCTGGTTGTGCTAAGACAACCCCCAATGCTATACATGACGCATCCACATGTACATGAAATGGCTTCCCCCAGTCTGAAAAGACTAGGATCGACGCAATGACCATTTTTTCTTTCAAGGTGTCAAAACCTTGTTCACACTCTGCGTTCCAAATGAACGGCGCATATTTCTTCAGCAGCTTCTCCATTGCTGCGGTTATCTACACATACCCCTTAATGAACTTCCTGTAATAACCGGTATGCCCCAATGTAGTGCGCAACTGCTTGACTAAATTTGGCATTGGTAAGTTTACAATGACTGCAATATTCGCAGGATCAACCATCAGGCCCTATTTACAGACAATGTGTCCCAATAGAATCCCATAGGGAACACAGAAAACACACTTCTTTAAGTTCAAAGAGATCTGGTGCTGTCTACGCTTTTCTAGCATGAGTCTGAGGTTGGCACCATGATTCTTTAGCAATCCGAACACAGCCCAATCATCAAAATAATCTTCAAAAAACTTATCCATAAAATCTTTAAACGTTGCGACGACAACTCTAGAGAAAATAACAGGCGCGTTCTTCAGTCCAAATGGCATCACTATGAACTGGAACGACCCTCATTTTGTAGCAAAAATGGTCTTATGTCTATCTGCGGGATCAATCCTTATCTGGTGATATCCCAAAAAACCATCAACAAAGGAATAGGCCTCATTTCCTCCAACATTATCAAGCATCTCATCCGTGAAAGGAGTAGGAAACGGGTCATGCATTGAAGCATCATTCAGCTTTCTGAGATCCACACAAATCCTAATCTCACCTTTCTTCTTCTTATCCTGGACAACCATAGGGCTTATCCATTCAGACTCTTCAACTGGCTTGATGATCCCTGCATCGAGCATCTTATCCAGCTCTGCTCTCACTCTTTCTTTGTATCGCAGGTTCAAGCGATATGGTCTTTGCTTAACAGGATTCACACCTGGATTAAGAGGTATTTTCATAACTCCTAAGTCTCCCAAGATTCCCTTCACCTCTGTAAATTTTGTTGGGAATAACTCCTGATATTTCTACAATATATCCGCGATCTCCATCACAGTCTGATCATCCCAGTAGTCCCCAATAGATGCGAACTTTGGCTCTTCGTTGGTGCCAATATTTACTTTCTTTGTTTTCACAGGTCCGCTCATATCTGGAATTTTCAGCGGAGGTCCCTCTACCTCGCGCACACCTTCTGACTCAGGTATTTTAATGTTGCGCGGGTCCTCCTCATCACTGTCTTCTTTTTCTTCAGCGTCTTCATCTAATTTGTAACATTCCATAGGATGATCTACCCGTTCCTTCCATTCTGTCTGTAGGCATTCAGGTACCCTGTCAGGTCCAAAGAATTCCTCCAGTGGCATATTTCTGTGTGGGAATTCTAACCTGAATATTCTTTCTTTAATAATTTTTAACTCATCGTTTATGGTAGGGCTCTCATCTTCAAAACTAAATCTCTTCTGGAAGTTCGTAGTTAGCATGTCCCAATCTATGGTTCCTCTACGCAACTCCATGTCTAAGTACCATTTCTTCGGAATCTCTTCTTCCAACGTGTGCACAAACAAGTGCACCCATTCTGTCTTTGGTCTCCTGCCATGCTTGTGAACAAGCTTCAATATGTTGACTTGGATCTGTCTGTCCATTGTATTTCTCAAAATATAGGGTGACTTTATCAGCAAACCTGATCTGCATCTTATTTTTGCATTGATCCCATGTGGTCAATGTTTGCTTATACGCGGCCCACCATCTGTAAGGTGTCTCGTGCAGTGCCATATCTAATGCTGGTAAGCGGTGCTCATCTGCAATTGCTGCAGTATAATCTTTGATAAATGAATAAACATTAGATGAACCATCATATGTGGGGATTGGGATTACCTCCTTTCCAATCTAGCGTAGTGACTTTGTAACCCGTGCACATCTTCTTACAAATACTTCGTGCATGCAACTTTGCCAGTTCTCCAATCCTGCATCTGAGTCTGAAATGAAAGAACTGTTGCATCTCCAGCTGAGTGCTCCATCTGCAGTAGGATTAATGTAATCTTCCTGGTTCGCAGTCATCTTGTACAGCCGGTCTAAGTCTTGATCTCTGGATTCCTCCTGAATCAGCTCGCAGTTATCCTAGTTCACAGTCATCTTATATAGTCTGTCCAAATATTGAGCCCTAGGTTTGTCATGAATTAGCTCGCTGTATCTGTCTCCATCCGCAGGGTCCAATGGTGCGATGACCCTGAGATTCTTTCCTTCGAATATCATCTTCCTTGTCTTCAAGTTTATGATGGCAAGGTTGTCGATAGCCCATTCAATTCCTAACAGCACAGGAAAAGGCTGACTATCGTCCACAATCTCAATAACCTCGAAATCTGTGTGACTCTGCACTCCATCAATGTCAACAATCACGTTGGATAACCATCCAAAGGGTATGACTTTCTCTTGATTGGCCATTATCAACTGGATAGGTGACCATAACAACTTTGGTCTCCCCATCTACTGCCATGTCTGTTTAGTTAATACATTTACCTCTGATCCCAGATCAAGAATGATCTCATCCATTTCATAATCTCCTATCTGTGCATTGAGTCTCATTTCTCGCCCTGTTCTCTTGTGTTTCTTAATATGATGAACTGCGCTATCAGTGGTTTCATTTTTGTTGTGTGGTTCATACTGGTCTATTACTTTCTGCAACTTTGCTATAGCATTGGGACTCTTCAGCAACTTCATGCAGCTCCTGAGGAACTGGGCAACAGAGGTGCATGTCTCTGTTGCGGTGCTCGTTCTGTCGTATGCAGCTGGCATATCCTCCATATGTGGTATTTCGCTGTGCAACGGGATTCTCGGTGATTTTGGTGCTGGCTCTTTGAAGATATCCCGCGCTTCTTCAAAGACTTCTTTGTTTTTCTTCAAGTCGAAAGTAGGTGCTTTCCCGGTAGCTTTCCTTATCCATATTGTTTCTAGAGGAGTCTTCTTAGTATCAAAACCTCTAGAAGTCGAAGCATCTGCTCCTCTGTCTCGCCCTGTTGCAGCACCACTGCGTGTTACTATGTTAACACTTTGATCCGCAGTTTTCCTTTCTGTTGCAATCAACTGGATACTTGGGGCCGGCGCCTTTGGCTGTTTTCTCTTCTACATTTCTACCTCCAACATTGGGAAGTCTTCTATAACATGATTGAAAGAGCTACAATAGCTGCATGTAGTGCATGGGTTGGTACATTATATGGACACATAGCCTGCTTGGATGCAATTGTAACAGATTACTTGGCCTCGAACTCATCCCTGCGCCAGGCCATTATTCCTTCCTCTCCTGCGGTATCCTCCGTGGCCTCTGTATCCTCCCCGATCAAGTTGGGCATTATTTTGTTTCTGCGGAGTCTCTTCTTGGACTCTGTACATTCCTCCATACATATTCTCAATGTATTTCTTTCTTTCTAGCATAAGCTCATATGCGTGGCAATTGGACTCGTCATGCCCCACTGACTTATAGAAATTACAATATAAGTTTTTAGGAGTTCTTACGTATTTTTGTATCATGTGACAGTCTTCTGGACGATGTCCTCTGGTTCTGCAAATCTCACACCATGGCCCTGGGTGCGGATTCAATGGTTTTGGTCCTCCCATGTTAAGGAAGTCTTGGAATAAAGGACAATGATCCTTAGTGTGTCCTTCTCCCTTGCATCCTGTACACCAGACTTCCTTTCTTTCTTGCTTTCCTTGATTTATGTCTTGCAATTGTAGTGTTAGGGTAGCCAACTGGTTCTGAATCTGCGACATCCCAGTGCTACTTTCTCCCATAGGTGAAGCTTCTAGCTTCATCGCGATCTCCAATGCTTCTGGTTGCGAAGCCACTTTCTGTTGCATCAACGGTTGTCTAATATGGGGCAACAGCATGGCTATAAACCAGTCCTTATGCTGTTGCGGTGGAATATCAAAGCTTACTTGGTTCAGTAGTGTCTTAAATTTATGATCAAACTCCTAGACTGTTTCATTAGGTTTCTGTTTGATCTCTTTCAGCTTTGTGATACACTGCGACTTTGACTTCGACTTCTTAAATTCTGCTAAGAGTGCAACCTTGATTTCTGTCAGGGTTCTTTGGTGTCCCTGTGAATATTTCATGAACCAGTGCAAGGCAGAGTCTCTAATGTGGTGATGAGCTGCGCTTGCTTCCTAGAATTGTCCTGTACTTGCTTTACACTCCATACGGCTTCACATAGAAACCAATGCTGATCAGGGTCTTCTAGACCCATTCCTTTGAATATTGGCAATTTGATATCATCAGCCATCCTCCTTCGAGGTGGCGTGGTTCTTTGAGTGGTACTAGGGATAATATTTCAAGGTTGGATGTTCTGAAGTGGTATAGCCTGAAATTGACTAGGTTGATTAGGAATAGCTTGGGAAACTACTCCTGCAGTGTTACCAGTACTAATGTTCTGCGGTGTGGGTTGCGTGGTGCTCGCAACCGGTGGGTTCTGGACTGATGGGTTCTGAGATAAGGGAGGTGCGGTTTGTGCAATCGATGGATTTTGTGGTGTATTAGGCTGACAGGTGGAAGATAGAGGTGCAGCTTGGCTATCAGGGTCAGCTTCTGAATGTATGTCTACACGGAGTCTAGGTCCACTATTAGTTTTCTTAGGGACGAACTTGTATCTCTTTCCACTTTTCAGGCTATGAATTTCTTCGTAGGAACCACTATATGTACTGTCTACCATGAGAGATGCAAGTATTTTACTGCATTCTAAAAACACCTTTCTCAACAAGAAGCATTTTAATATATAAATTGAGGTTGTTCAGATACTTACCTTGGATACCTTTGAAACATTCTCTTTCGGCTGTGCTGTAGGACTTTAGCATGTCCACAACGAATTGCGTCACAAAACTTTGTAATGTACTGTCGACCCAGAAATCAATTGCCTGTACGAATGGACTGTATAGTGCTTTGAGCTGTTCAATAAGATCTTGTGTCCACTCGATCGGTGCACTTCGCGGGATACAGTTTATGTGCTCTACGAGTCTTGACAACCACTCGTGTAGCTCGCATCCAAAATACACCCAGAAAACTTCGTGAATGTCTTTCCATAGGTATTTATTCAACCACTGAATGTCGGAGAGATGTGGATTTATGTTTTCTTTACTTGCGAAGTCTCTCTCTATCTTGTCACACCAAGCCCAGATTTCTTTCTTGTCTGGATAGCAGAAGTCATCGCCCAACTCAACTTCTTCTACTTCGCACATCATGGCTTTAACTCATCACGGATTCTTCGCGCGGAAACAGAACCATTTGTTGGCTTACAATCTGATCTAGAGGTTTCCAATGTAGACCCAGGTTCTTCACGGTTTAACTTAACCAACAAAACCCCTTCTCACCGGCCCTTTCGGCAACAACCTGTGAGCAGGCTGAGGTCTCACCCATGTCTCACCCAAGGTGTAGCTATGGGGGCATTGCAGAATCAGGTTTACACAGTGAAGTGATGAGTTGTTCGAACAGGACTACTTGTTAACACCCAAAAAGTGCTCACTACCTCATCTCCCTCATTACATGACTCATTTGTCCATATTTCCTCCCATATTTGCCTCCAAAACCCAGAAAACCCATTAAAAAGCCTCCAAAAGGCCAAAAAAACCATTAAAAAAGCCTGCAAAAGGTCAAACCCCCCCCTTTTTCCCCCCAAAATAATGTAAATTCCTCCAAAAATAGCAAAAAACCTCTAAAAAGGGAATAAAAAATACAAAAAAGAGGAAAAAGAGGGAAAAAAGAAAGCAAAAACCCTATACAATTGACCTAAACCATATGGTGCCCAAAACCATGGGTTAGCACTCCACCACTAAAAACCTATAAATAGGTGATGGAGGCTCCCCATTTTTCATCCACAATCATCCCTATCCTTACGCTGCTGAAAATTCCCTTGAAACCCTAGCTCTCCACTTGGAGCTAATTCTTGAGAACCTTTTTGGCCCCATTTCCAAAACATCTTTGGAAGAGGAGAAGGAACAACACTGGAGCTTGGAAGCAACCCTCTTGGACTGCTGCAAAGGCTCCACCAACCTCTACATCTGAGGTAATTTTTAATACAAAAAGAGAGATCTTCACCATATTTTCATGTTTTGTTATTTATGCTTATGCTCATGTTAGTTTAATTTTATTTTACTGTACTGTCATATTTCACCATTTTTCTGAACTGCTACTAAGGAGTCCCTTCTCCTTATAAGGTGCTCATTTGCACAAGCTAGGGTGAAAACCCTAGCTACAGTTTTGGCGACTCCCCTAGTGTTCCTTTGAATTTCTGGTTATCGTTTTAAACGTTTTTAATTCTTTGCAATATTTTTCTGTTTTTTCCTTTCGGCTGCTGTAAATTGTGAATTTTTTCCCCACAATTGCGATCCGACCGCGACTTTCAGACTGTTACATGAGATCCGACCGCGGCTCTCGGACTGTTACCTGTGATCTCCCCGTGGTTTCCAGTATGTTACCTGCGATCTGACCGCGGCTTTCAGCCTGTTTCCTGCGATCCGACCGCGGCTATTCACCATTTTTTTGCTATCCGCCTGCGAATTTCGGCCTTTTTCCCGCGATCCACCTGCGTCTTTTAGCCATTTTCCTGCTATCCGCCTGCGACTTTCGACCTTTTTCCCACAGTCCTCCTGTGGCTTTCAGCCATTTTCCTGCTATCCGCCTGTGACTTTCGGCCTTTTTCCCGCGGTCCGCCTGCGGCTTTTAACCATTTTCCTGCTATCCGCCTGCGACTTTCAGCCTTTTGCCTGTGGTTCGCCTGTGGTTCGCCTGTGGCTTTCAGCCATTTTCCCGCGATCTTCCCGTGACTGTCGACCTGTTTCCCACGGTCCAACCGCGCAGTTTTGCCACAGACTCACGATTTATTTTCTGCACTTTTTCCCTGTTTGAACCTAGTACTTTTCTGCAATATTTTCTGCACCTGCACAGCCACCTGTCCCATCTGCAGCCATACTTCCCTACAGCCTTTTTCTGCAGTATTATTTCTGTTCCATTTACAGAATTTTTTAATTTTCAACATTTTAATTGAAAAGAGAAAATTTTGAATTTCAAAGTTTAATTTCTGCATCGTTATTTTTAGTTAGAAAGTTGCCCACCCCGTGGCACTTTTACTTGGGTTCATCATCTCACACGCACACACTCTGTCACCTAATTCAAGTGAGCCCTAAAATACTACTTAACACAACCAACATTCTAACCCCACTTGGGGAACACATACGAATCTTGTAGTTAGGTAGGATCGGGGGATAGGCATCCAAATAACACCCCTCGGTTGCTTACACTTGAGACATAGTTGTTGTCCATTAGGGAACCAAAATCCCCTAGTACTTTTTGGCACAGTCACAACCAGTTTATCAAAGGCCCTCTCCCCTAGGAGGGTTGAAGTAGCCAGACTGGTTCCGGAGGCCTGAGTGGAATACCGCACTCCATTCAGTAACCGAAGGATACCTTTCGTAGTTCTCGATGTACCACCCGTATGGGGGTACAACAACGATAGAACCAAACTACAGATTCACCTTTTCTGGACGTGTCATGAACGGGGTATCTTAGTTTCCTTTCTTCTAGGATTGACTACCCGGTGTCCCTCCTGGTAGGGGGATATCTTTAGCCACTTGGCTCTACTATCCATATTGTCTGACTTGGATTTCATCACCTTGCATAGGATATGTCTGGTTGAGTCAGAATACTATTTAGCTAGGTGTTTGCATGCTCCCTTACCTCCCTTTGGTCTAGTGAGTCCACCGTTTTCTATTTTTTAGGAAACCTGCTGCTTGTTGGTATTCTGACCATTTCTGTTGATACTCCACTTATTGTAGCACAACTGTTACAATACGTGTTTTAAGTTGGTTGTTGGCCTGAGTGCCATATTTTTTGCGCTCTCCTTCTGCACACTCGGTTGCATTAGGGTTTTTGAGCTGTTTTTCACTCAACACAACCCCTAGATACTTGACACCATCTGTCACCATTGAGTCCCTGAGACATTCTCGGTGCCTCCAGGGTGAGTCCCCGCAGCACGGTTCACTTGACATCACCCGTCATAGACGTAGATATTCATCACTTGATACCACTCATCATAGATCTCGAGCTTTGTCACTTGACTCCACTCGTCAACGGCATAGAACTTCGTCACTCGATCGAGACGCCCCTTATTTTACCTCGGATTCTGAGGTAGAGTATGAGAACCCCACTTACACTGCACCAACCAGCCCCATGGCTAGCATGACTTCCAACCCTTTCTTTGTAGGGACCATTGGTGAAGCATCCACCACCACACCAGCTACCACACCCGCTTTGGGTATGCCCTCGATGGGGCCCACATCTACCATTCTGATCACTGTTCCATTCCAATAGCTATCATACCCATCCCAACTCCATCAGTGACTCACACTACCCTTGGTGGTGCAGGACCGTCCCATACCGCTTTCGTTCCTCCACTTGGGGGCAACATCCCAAACCCAGCCCCTCCACTCAGGGGAATTGGCCCCAACATGGTCATAACCACTAGTATGTCACATCCTTCTACTAGTTTGCCATTCATGGCTAGTCTCAACCTTCCTGACCTGGCCAAACTGACTAACGATCCCATCAGACACGACCCTGCGTGGCCTCACATGCCCGCCAAGCTCCCCTCTGACATCCCTAGGTTTGAGGGCAAGGCAGGTGAAGACCCCCAGAACCATATTATGTCCTTCCATCTATGGTGTTCCTCCAACTCCACAGTGGATGACTCTGTCCGCCTCCGTCTGTTACAACGCACCCTCACTGGCTCTGCAGCTAAGTGTTACATAGAGCAGCCCCATGGGACCCATGCCGCCTTTACTTCCCTTGCCTCAAATTTCCTGCAGTTCTTTCAGTTACCTATCCGCTATGATGCGGGAGTTGAGATCCTACTGTCTTGTAGACAGAACACGACTACCCACATTACTGACCACATTCATGAGTGGTGTCGACGCCGCAGCCTCTGCAAAATCAAGTTAGATGACCGTATCTTCTTAGATTGGTTTCTAAAATCTCTCCTTCCTGTCATTGCCAAGGATGTGGCATCCGAGCGACCCCAGTCCGAAGAAGAGGCCATCCTCAAAGCCCAACAATTTGACCTTATTTATGCCTAGTTTGGTTACCTATATTCCATCATCCCTAATGCCCCCCGTGGTGATTCCTCCCGACACGATGCGCCGGGGGCATCCCATGCCGTAGATGGCATCATTGGCCGTATAGCCTCACATAACTAGCCCTTTTCCATAGTACGTCCTAGCCCTGGCCCCGACCTTTCTCGGGCTACATCCCATTCCAGCACAACCAATTCATATGCTCACATGGCACATCACCACCATTCCCACGGACCCTTATGTCCACCTCAGTGCTTTGGTCATGCATCCCCCACTTACGCCCCCCCGGTCGCACCTCAACCATATTACCGCCCACAGGCTGCACCAGCTCCTATATCCTCTCAAGCCCCACCTACTTATTACCTGCCACAGGCATACCCTGCGGCAACCCCACAACCCATCACACAGATGTATCAGCAACCCCTACAAGGTTCAGCACCTACACTGCCTCCACCTACTTATTATCCACCGCAGCCTGCTCCCGCACCGGCACAACCCTAGAAACCACCTGCTGGCCAAGGGCAAGTGTATGCCCAATAGAATCCGCAGCAGAACCAAAATAACCAGCGCCAACAGGGCCAGCAAAACCACGGAAAAGGCCGTAACCGTGGGAACAACCCCCCTCCAGACCAAGGTGGTCAACCTCCCAATCCCCCAAACAACAATAACGCGACACCTGCCAACCAAAACCCTGACCGGTCGCCCAAACAAGCCAAAAATCCTAATTTGCGAACAAACCATCCTTTTTCTATTTGCGAGGTCTATGGCCACTACACACATGCTTGCACACATTTGGAGCGAGCTCGGTAGCTTTGGAGCGATGATGCCCACCGCCGAGGGCACGCGGCTCCTCAGGCGCCGCCCAACCCCCCACCACCTCAAAATCAACCCTTGGTGCTACAAAATCCTTTACCGACCCAAGGCATAGTGAACACTCAGCCGTTGGCTCCCCCTCAAGGAAACACGCCACCACAATAGCAAATCACTGATGCCGCTCCTAACCAACCCATGTTAGACTCAGGTACCCATCACTTGTTAATGATTTCATCCACCGATGTCAACCTTCAAACCCGTCGGAACCAATATGGCTCCACCCCTGAAGCCCCTCCCGCCGACAAAAACACTAACGCTCATCCCACTAATCAGTCGTTACGTATACCTCTGGCTCCACTAGATGGTGCCTCCAAAGCACCTCGCTTCCCACTTTGCCGCATCAACAATAATCCCAATGCTCGCGATGCATCTAATTACAACATTGTAGATAACTTAGCCCAGTCCCCCGCAGCCATGTCTGCGTTAGAGGTCTTAAAAAATTGTCCTTCACAGCGCAAGACTTTTCTCTCTGCCATTGGTGCTATTGACCCAAATGATTCACGAATGATGGCCTTCGATTTGGACCAATCCGAACCACGCCTGCCTTCCACTTTAGCATTCCAAGTTTTTGTATCCGTTCAAAATCTTGTCATCCATCGGTGCATTATCGATGAAGGTGCCTCTACATGCGTTATGTCCACATTCGTTTGGCAGAAGTTGGGATCCCCTACTCTCTAGCAGTCCACCACTGCGTTGCGAGCCTACGACGGCTATTTGGCTCAACCCCAAGGTCTCTTAGATAATGTCCCCGTCCAGTTGGCTGGTAAAACAGTGCTCATTGACATAGAGGTCATCAACGCCCAACTTGATTATAACCTCTTACTTGGCCGTAGTTACATGTATGCCATGCGGGCGGTTGCCTCATCCATTTTTCGTACCATGATGTTCCCCCGTGATGGACGCGTGGTCAAGGTCGATCAACTCGCCTATTATGATTCCAATGTCCCTACTGCACCCGAAAATGTTCTCCCCATGGTTGAACAACCTGTTTGTGGTGCATCTACCTCGTTGGTTTCCTCCGTGGGACCTGGAGTTTACTCAGATATGCCGATGACCTCAACATTCCAATCCATTCCACTCCCATCACCAGCGACCGAAATATTTGACCTGTGTACCCTTTCCCACAATGCACAAACACCCAACAATCAACCGCCCTTGTTACCCAAACCACCATTGGTACCTAGTCATATTGGTGTTACACCCATCCACACAATCCCCTTCTTATTCCCTCCCTCGAGAGTAGTAAGCGCCCCAGTTATGGCTACTCTCAGCCTCCCCGGGTTAACCTTAGGACTACCTGTGTGGTATATTTCACCTCCCGTTCCCCCACCAACACCAAATGTCATCCTACAACTGGTGCAACCCATCACCACTACTAGTCAACCACCCCCCGGTGTCACTACTCCTTCCTCATCCACCAATCCCCCCCCCATTGTCAAGAACACTGGGGACAGAGGCCCACAACCATACACTGCTATACCCCTGCCCAAAATAGTTAAAAACCCCCTCGTGTTTCGTGCTCCTCCTAAATGCTCGTTGTGTGATGAGTTAGGCCATCGTACCCATCAATGTTCACAATTACCTGCATTACAAGAGCACATGCAAATGCTTGATGACAACCCCAACATCCTGGTTGTCCAACTCGATCCATCTCCCTAAGCCTCGTGATAAATCACTGCATACCAACCACCCTAGTGCAATATGCAGTATTTACGGCCATTACTCACATCACTGTCCTCGTCTCCCAGATTACAGAGCAGCTCTCTACGAGATGAATAATTTGGACCTTGAGACGGCGCCCCCCACAATTGAGGAGATCCACCCCCCAGTATCCCCCTCATCCGGCGAGATTAATACCATCTATATGATCTCTTCTACTACCACTCCCTCGTCAACCGATATGACAACTCAAAATTTCCGTAATGATGAGGAGATTCTAGAGGCCCTCACTGCCCCAGATTACCCCTGGGAGGATATGCACCATCGTTCCTATTTTCTCCCGGAGGACTCCTCCTCTACCACAGCCACCCAATTTGCGGTTGAGTCCAAATATTTCCTCCCCACCAAATTTGACTGGTTTAAGGACCCCATTCCTGCTCCTGATGCATTTGAGGAAGGTGACATGGCCAACATCTCACCCGTCATCCACATCTATATCTCTGACCCACCTGGTGCTCTTGAAATCATTACATTAGGAGCCTCTTGCAGTGAGTATGAAATCGGAGAGTACAAAAAACTTTTCCAAGAGTTCCGTGATGTCTTTTCCTGGTCCTACACCGAAATTCCTAGTCTTGACCCCGCTATTATAGAACACCACATTGACACATGGCCAGATGTACCCCCCGTTCGCCAGAAACAACGCCCCATTCATCCCTCAAAGCTCCCCGCCGTTAAAGCATAGATTGAGAAACTTCGCAAAGTAGGATTCATTTATCCTATTGCATATACCACTTGGGTTTCTAACCCCGTCCCTGTTAACAAGAAGCAAGTCACCATCAGAGTATGTACTGAATTCCGTGATTTAAACCGAGCCTGTCGCAAAGACAACTTCCCCACGCCATTTATTGACCAACTCATCGATGCGTGTGCAGGGCATGAAGTCCTATCTTTCATGGACGGTTTTTCCAGATACAACCAGATTCAAATCCGCAAGGAAGATCAGTACAAGACTACCTTTACCACCCCATGGGGCACCTTTTCCTACCGCGTCATGCCTTTCGGCCTTAAAAATGTTGGTGCCACCTTCCAGCGGGCCATGACCTATTGTTTTCACAACTTGGTCCATATCCTCCTAGTCTATCTTGACGATCTTACAGCTCGTTCCCGGCAACGATCAAACCACCTTAACGACCTCCGGCAAGTCTTTCTGCATTGTCGCAAATATCAAATCCGCTTGAACCCACTCAAGTGTGTCTTTTTGTCACGTCCCCATTTTGACCCCCTTTGTATCAAATTGTAAATGATGTAAATACTGATATTTAATCATGGTGAGGAGCTCAAGGCCAAGGCCCCACCATTGATTTAGCGTTTATGTATCGGCAATTAAACTAGATGCCTATGGTTCTTGTGCGAGATGGGCACAATGTATATAAGACATCATGTAATTTCGAATTTTTAATGAAAAAACCCACAACCGGCTATGCAATGCAACAAAAGAGATGGGGCATGGTTCTACAAGGAATAGGGAGGGAAATTATTCAAACCCTTGAGCCAATGGTATTAATCCATGTGTCAATGGGGAAACCCATAAACCACCAACTACCCATTTTGTCTCATGCACCCAATCATTTAATTCTCCCAAGAAATTGGTTAGGGCAGTTAATGCCTTGGAAATGAAGAAGTATGGGCAAGCCATTTTCGTGCATGGGCAAGCCATCAACCTGGAAATTCGTGTTTTTGCTTGTGGGGCAAGAAAACACCCACGAAATGGTGCCCAAAGCCATGGGGAATGGGAAGTCTTCACTCATTCACGCAGTTGGAGTTAGCTGGGTCTTTCCACATACGTTTTTCATCAAAATCCTGCATTTTTCCATGCCTGGGAGTCGTTTTTGCCTGGTATAACAGTTGGGAGAGGAAGGCCACGGATTGGGGACTAGGAGGGAGGTCGTTTTTGCCCCGAATTGACCCTGGACGTTTTACTAAAAATGGATTTGGCTTCCTGGGTTGTTCCCCAACTTCCCATTTCATTTTTGTGGGTTCCCACGTTTTGCTGAGCTAGCTGAAACCCCATCTCATGCATCTACCTGTAAAAATGTTTTATCTTGCTCCCATGATTGTGTTCTGCTGTGGTGTGCATCCTCATTTTTGGTTTGAACCTGTGAATTGAAGTTTTGGAGTGGTAGTGGACAGAAGTAGCTTGATAAACCTAGTGGGGGAGACAACCTCTCAAGAAGATCAAGAGGGCTTTGGTTACTCTTATATGCATACCCTGAGAGCACTAGATAGGGAAGGTATGGCTTGAGGGACTATATAGCAGAGAAAAGAATACTTCCTTGTGCTGGGTGTGTAGGTATTGTGAGTGCCAAGCTAGATAGATCTTGCAAGGTTATCCCTGGCTCTGTGCTGGAGCTCACTAGCTTAGCAACTCTTCCTTTCCATCTCCTAGCAGCCTGATAAACCCAATTGTAGATTGGCTTGGCTCATTTTGGTGTATGTTTGGCTATGTGTGAGTCTGCTGTTCCCTGGTTCCTTTTAGAGATCATGCCCAGCTCGGGGGTGGCAGTGGTGCTGAGAGATTGAGGAGCACACTGGCCTACGGTTGGGTGGAACGTTGCAGTTGCATAGCCAGTTGCGTGGGACTACTTCTGTATAAGATAAGTATTCTCTTGTGTGTTAAATTGGCAATTATCATTGGATGAATATTAGAATGAATGATGGATGTGCTATTGAATTTACTTCCGCTGAGCTTTTACAAGTTTATGCATGTCCATATGATCTTTTATAATTCTGCAAAGGTCTTTATTTGGCTGTCACAGAAATCTTGAGTGTATGATTAGATATCAACAACATTTACTTAATTTCTGTTGTGTTTCTATTGCATGCCCTTATACATGTATTTGTATCAATGAGTTTAATTTAAGGGATATGGGGCTAATTGCCCGGCATAACGTCACGATCCTCTCCACCTAGCTAGTAGGATGGGAGGGGACGTGACAGAATGGTATCAGAGCTGCGTTGCAGCATTGGGCCTCTATGGGCCAAATCTGATAGCAATTACAAGGGAAGATTTTGAATTTTCCTAAGTCTGTTTTTGAAAATTTTGGTTTAAGACTGTTTCGGAAAGAATTCCCGAATGCCTTCCGCAACTGCGAAAGCATTCGGCGAATCATTCCGAAATTTCGGAAGCGTTCCGAGAATTTTTTCGAAAATTTGCGAAGGGAAGTTTTTCGGAAGGAATTCTCTTCCGAAATTTCGGAAGGATTCCGCGAATCGTTCCGCAACGCGGAAGAGTTCGGCGAGTCGTTCCGAAGTTGCGGAAGACTTCGGCGAATCGTTCCGCAACTGCGGAAGACTTCGCCGAATCGTTCCGCAATTGCGGAAGACTTCGGCGAATCATTCCGAAATTGCGGAAGCATTCCGCAAGTCTTTCCGCAAAAGCATTTCGCAAAAATTGCCCGAAACCCCCGGAAGCATTCCGCGCAACGACGGGAGCATTCCGCGAACGGCTCCGAAGCTGCGGAAGCCTTCGCCGAATGGCTCCGCAATTGCGTGAGCATTCGGCGATTCGCCCCGCCATTGCGGAAGCGTTCGGCAAACTGCTCCGCAATTGCGGAAGCGTTTGGCGAACTGCTCCGCAATTGCGGAAGCCGTTGCCGAACCGCGTCGCACGGAAGCCGTTGCCGAACCGCCCCGCAATTGCGGAAGGGTTCATCCAAACGCCCCGCAATTGCGGAGGGCTTCAGTCAACCGACCCGCTTATTGCGGAAGCTTACCGTTAACCGCCCCGCAGTTGCGGGAGCAGTCCATGAACCGCCCATCGCGGCAGGATTCAGCGAACTGCCCGTTGCGGCAGGATTTCGCGAACCGCCCGACGAGGCATGATTCCTAAAAAAAAAAAAAAAACAAGGGCCACATATTTCGTTGTTGTGATTTGACAAATTGTCAGTATGGAATTTTTTCCACATGCATGAAGTAATTGTGAATTCTAAGAATGTAATGCAGCTAACAATTGTGTTGATGAACACATTTCAGAGAGCCACAGTTACAGCAGGGTAACACTCTAGTTAATACAGTGGAAAAATTTTGGATCTTGGTTGGGCCAAGAAAATGAACATCATGAATGATGCACAGGATCCCTATGAGCCTGAGACAGATGCCATGGGGGAAAACATACATGTTGAAAATGCTGAAACAGAATCTAATGGGAGAAGAATCAAGAGACTCCTCCAGGTATTGCAGCCACCATGAGAAGCCTAAGGGAGGAATTGCAAAGTTGCAGAGAAGATAGTGAAAGGATGATTAAAGCTCAGGAAGAACAAAATCAGCTGAATGCATCCATGCTGCAGAGTTTAACAGACATCCAAAGGCAAATAAACTCTGGGCATCAGATATCAAATCCAGAAAAGGGTGGAAGTAGCTCTAGAAGAAATTCCCGTAAGAGGGCTAGTAGCCCAAGAGGAGTTTCTACAGACAGGACTTATACTCCAGAAATATCTTCTAATGAATCATCTGACTTTGAAGAATCCATTGAGGGTTCAAGCTCTTCATCTCACATGAGTAAGAGAAAGAAGCACTACAAGAACAATTCACATGGGGAATTTAAGAAGGCAAAACCTCCTACATTTGACGGAGAGGTAAAATCTGGTCAAGAAGCTGAAGCGTGGCTTCTTGGGATGAGAAAATATTTCCAAGTCCAAGATTACTCGGGAAATATGAAGGCAAGGGTAGCCATCTTCAACTTGAATGGAAGAGCATCTATATGGTGGGAACACACCAGGCAGGTGAAGAAGATCAACGAAAGGAAGATCGTGTGGAAGCAGTTTAAGAAATACTTCAAGCAAAAGTACCTCTCTGACAGGTACTATTATGATAAGATCAAAGAGTTCCATGAGCTGAGATTGGGACAATCGACCATGGAAGAATATGCAAACAAGTTCTTGGAGCTGCTGAGGTATGTCAGGTATATTCGAGATGATAAGGTGAAAATTCAACGTTTCCTAAGTGGACTGCCCCAGTCGTATAAAGATAGAATTGAGTTTGATGAACCTCGAACTCTAGAGGAGGCCATAAGAAAGGCCAAGTATTGCTTTGATCAAAACAGAAGCAAACCAGAATTCCATAAGGCATGGAAGGATAATAAAAATGAGAAGTTTGATCAAAGGAAGAAGGGGTTCAAGCCTCCTCAATTCCGGAATCAGCAAAGGCAGCCATCACAGGTTGTGACTAAGCCAACTAGGATGATGGGAGACAAGCCAAGAGATCCAAAGGAGCCAAGATAACCACTTCAATGTTGGGGTTGTGGAGGAGACCACATGCTTAGGAACTGTCCACATCGGAATGGGAATGCAAATCAAGTTCACAACATCCAAGGAGCTGGAACTGTGGGTCAAGTGGCGAGAGCAATCCCTATAATCTATGCAGCAGTAGAAGACCGCCAGGCAGATCATCAATCAACCGTGGTTGAAGTTGAAGGTAAGATTGCTAAGCAATCTGTTTCTATTTTGATTGATCCCGGATCTACTCACAGTTATGTCACTCCTAGAATTGTTGAGGTTTGTGCTTTCAAGAAATTAAAGCATAGTAAATCATGGTTAGTTCAACTAGCCACTGGAACCAAGAGAAAGGTTAGTGAAATAGTAGAGAAATGTCCATTAGAGATGGATGGGCTATTCACTTATGCAGATCTGAATATTTTACCACTTGGTTCCTATGATATTCTCATTGTAATGGATTGGTTAGAAGCACACAGGGTTAAACTTGACTGCTACAATAAGACATTTGAATGCATGGACGAAGAAGGAAACCCGAGGGTTGTAAAAGGCATTCCAAAGATGACTTCTGTTAGACAGGTTTCAGCCATGCAACTAAAGAAGTTCTATAGGAAGGGATGTCGACTGTATGCAGCCCACATTTTAGAGGCAGCAGAGAGTGAAACTCTTAAATTGGAGGACTGTCGTGTATTGCAAGAATTCAGGGATGTTTTTCCGGATGAGATTCCAGGACTCCCTCCAAAGAGAGACATTGACTTTACAATTGAACTTGTGCCAGGAGCGGCACCAGTGTCTAAGACACCCTACAGGATGAGTACACCGGAATTTCTAGAATTGAAGATGCAATTGCAAGAGTTGCTGGAAAAGAAATATATTAGGCCAAGTGTGTCCCCGTGGGGAGCACCTGTTCTATTTGTGAAAAAGAAAGATGGAACACTCAGGTTATGTATCGACTACAGGCAGTTGAACAAAGTCACTGTGAAAAACAAATACCCATTGCCTCGAATTGACGACCTTTTTGATCAAATGAGAGGAGCAAAGGTATTTTCAAAGATTGACTTGAGGTTTGGTTACCATCAGGTAAGAATCAAAGAAGAAGATATTCATAAGACAACCTTTAGAACAAGGTATGGACACTATGAGTTTGTAGTGGTACCATTCGGTCTCACAAATGCACCAGCTACATTCATGTGTCTCATGAATAATGTTTTTAGCAAGTATTTGGACAAGTTTGTTCTTGTATTCCTAGACGACATTCTCATCTATTCTAAGAATGAAGAAGAACATGAAGAACATTTGAGAATGACAATGCAATTACTAAGGGAGCATAAGTTGTATGCAAAGTTGAGTAAATGTGACTTTTATAAAGATAGAATTCATTATTTGGGTCACATCATCTCCGATGAAGGAATATCTGTAGACCCTGAGAAGATTAAGGCCATTATGAATTGGCCAACTCCAAGAAATGTGACTGATGTGAGATCTTTTATGGGCCTTGCTGGTTACTACAGGAGGTTTATCGAAGGATTCTCCAAAGTTGCTAACCCGATCACTTCTTTGCAAAAGAAGGGGATAAAGTTTGAATGGTCACCAAGATGTGAGGAAAGTTTTCAACGGTTGAAGAATCTTCTTACAAGTGCACCAATTTTGAAAATTGCAGACCCGAAAAAAGACCTTGTGGTGTGTACCGATGCATGCAATCAAGGACTTGGAGGAGTTCTTATGCAAGACAACCACGTGATATGCTATGAGTCAAGAAAGTTGAAGGAGCATGAGAAGAACTATGCTACTCATGATATAGAACTTGCAGCCATAGTACATGCCTTGAAGATGTGGAGGCATTACCTAATGGGAAGAAAATTCGAGTTAAGGACAGACCATTGTGGTCTGAAGTACTTGTTTGATCAGCCAATGTTAAATGCTAGGCAAGCCAGATGGTTGGAATTTTTGTGTGAATTTGATTTTGAAATCAAACACATAAAAGGGAAAGAAAACAAGGTGGCTGATGCACTCAGCAGGAAGGTACATGAAATATATGTGGCAGCGCTTAGTACTTGCCAACCAGATTTGAAGCAGCAGATTGTTAACCATATGGTTGAGGATGAAGTGTATGAGCAGATAAAGGACAAATTGCAGCAACAAGACCTTGGCAAGAAGAATGAAGGCTATCACTTGGAAGAAGGCGGACTTCTTACTTATAAGAATAGAGTCTATATTCCAAATGCGACAGATTTAAGGAGAATGGTTATGGATGAGATCCATAAAGCTCCATACTCTGGTCACCCAGGATATCAGAAAACAATTGCTACAGCAAGAAAATATTATTTCTGGCCAGGCATGAAGAAGGATGTTGCTGAATACATCTCTAAGTGCATGGAATGTCAGCAGGTGAAGGTTGAACACCAACACCCAGCAGGTTTATTGCACCCAGTGCCAATTCCAAAATGGAAATGGGAAATAATTTCCATGGATTTTATTACAGGATTGCCAA
Organism: Larix kaempferi; assembly: GCA_027924585.1. Taxonomy (NCBI): domain Eukaryota; kingdom Viridiplantae; phylum Streptophyta; class Pinopsida; order Pinales; family Pinaceae; genus Larix; species Larix kaempferi. The sequence goes on along the minus strand of BSBM01000372.1, from coordinate 39,681,019 downwards.
TGACTAAGAGACAACATGATTCCATCATGGTTGTGGTGGACAAGTTAACAAAGGAAACACATTTTATACCAGTTAAGTCCACACATAAAGCCGATGCCATTGCAGATATTTTCATGAAAGAAATTTTCAGATTACATGGGTTGCCTAAGGCAATAATTTCTGACAGGGATACCAAGTTCACTTCCAATTTTTGGAAAGCTCTCTTTGCATATTTGGGTACACAGTTGAACTTTAGCACCGCGTACCATCCTCAAACAGACGGGCAAACAGAAAGAGTAAATCAGGTGCTTGAAGACATGCTCCACATGTACGTAATGGACAAGCCATCCAAGTGGGAAGATTATCTGCACCTGGTAGAGTTTGCATATAACAATGGGCAGCAAGAATCATTGGGAATAGTCCATATGAGGCTTTGTACGGAAGAAGGTGTAGGACACTAGTGACTTGGGACAATCCAGTGAACAGAATTGTACTTGGGCCAGAATTGCTTAAGGAAATGGAACAAGAGGTTGCAAAGATCCGACAAAATTTAAAAGCAGCCCAGGATAGACACAAAAGCTATGCAGATAAACACAGAATGCATAGGGAATTCAATGTTGGGGATCATGTGTATCTTAGAGTAAGATCAAGGAAGAGTTCCTTGAAGCTTGGGAGTTGTGCCAAGCTATCACCTAGATATTGTGGGCCATTTGAAGTGCTTGAAAGAATAGGGCCAGTTGCATATAGACTTTCCTTGCCTGCTAGCACTAAAGCTCATAATGTTTTTCATGTCTCTTTGCTTAAGAAATATGTACATGATCCTAACCATGTGATTAATTGGGATGTGATCTAGGTGGAACCCGAGGGAGAATTCCAAACCGATCCATTGCGCATCCTAGACAAGAAAGTAACATTGCTCCGGAACCGAGCCATCGGACAGGTAAAGGTGCAATGGAAGCACTACGGTCCCGATGAGGCTACATGGGAGCTGGAGGATGCCATGAGGGTGGCATATCCATTTTTGTTCAATTTTGATGAGCACTGAGGACAGTGCTAATGTAAGGGGAGGGGTATGTCACGTCCCCATTTTGACCCCCTTTGTATCAAATTGTAAATGATGTAAATACTGATATTTAATCATGGTGAGGAGCTCAAGGCCAAGGCCCCACCATTGATTTAGCATTTATGTATCGGCAATTAAACTAGATGCCTATGGTTCTTGTGCGAGATGGGCACAATGTATATAAGACATCATGTAATTTCGAATTTTTGATGAAAAAACCCACAACCGGCTATGCAATGCAACAAAAGAGATGGGGCATGGTTCTACAAGGAATAGGGAGGGAAATTATTCAAACCCTTGAGCCAATGGTATTAATCCATGTGTCAATGGGGAAACCCATAAACCACCAACTACCCATTTTGTCTCATGTACCCAATCATTTAATTCTCCCAAGAAATTGGTTAGGGCAGTTAATGCCTTGGAAATGAAGAAGTATGGGCAAGCCATTTTCGTGCATGGGCAAGCCATCAACCTGGAAATTCGTGTTTTTGCTTGTGGGGCAAGAAAACACCCACAAAATGGTGCCCAAAGCCATGGGGAATGGGCAGTCTTCACTCATTCACGCAGTTGGAGTTAGCTGGGTCTTTCCACATACGTTTTTCATCAAAATCCTGCATTTTTCCATGCCTGGGAGTCGTTTTTGCCTGGTATAACAGTTGGGAGAGGAAGGCCACGAATTGGGGACTAGGAGGGAGGTCGTTTTTGCCCCGAATTGACCCTGGACGTTTTACTAAAAACGGATTTGGCTTCCTGGGTTGTTCCCCAACTTCCCATTTCGTTTTTGTGGGTTCCCACGTTTTGCTGAGCTAGCTGAAACCCCATCTCATGCATCTACCTGTAAAAACGTTTTATCCTGCTCCCATGATTGTGTTCTGCTGTGGTGTGCATCCTCATTTGTGGTTTGAACCTGTGAATTGAAGTTTTGGAGTGGTAGTGGACAGAAGTAGCTTGATAAACCTAGTGGGGGAGACAACCTCTCAAGAAGATCAAGAGGGCTTTGGTTACTCTTCTATGCATACCCTGAGAGCACTAGATAGGGAAGGTATGGCTTGAGGGACTGTATAGCAGAGAAAAGAATACTTCCTTGTGCTGGGTGTGTAGGTATTGTGAGTGCCAAGCTAGATAGATATTGCAAGGTTATCCCTGGCTCTGTGCTGGAGATCACTAGCTTAGCAACTCTTCCTTTCCATCTCCTAGCAGCCTGATAAACCCAATTGTAGATTGGCTTGGCTCATTTTGGTGTATGCTTGGCTATGTGTGAGTCTGCTGTTCCCTGGTTCCTTTTAGAGATCATGCCCAGCTCGGGGGTGGCAGTGGTGCTGAGAGATTGAGGAGCACACTGGCCTACGGTTGGGTGGAACGTTACAGTTGCATAGCCAGTTGCGTGGGACTACTTCTGTATAAGATAAGTATTCTCTTGTGTGTTAAATTGGCAATTATCATTGGATGAATATTAGAATGAATGATGGATGTGCTATTGAATTTACTTCTGCTGAGCTTTTACAAGTTTATGCATGTCCATATGATCTTTTATAATTCTGCAAAGGTCTTTATTTGGCTGTCACAGAAATCTTGAGTGTATGATTAGATATCAACAACATTTACTTAATTTCTGTTGTGTTTCTATTGCATGCCCTTATACATGTATTTGTATCAATGAGTTTAATTTAAGGGATATGGGGCTAATTTCCCGGCATAACGTCACGATCCTCTCCACCTAGCTGGTAGGATGGGAGGGGACGTGACACTTTTGCGTTCCGGAAGGCCGGTTGTTGGGTTTCATTGTTTCCCATAAAGGAATCGTTGTTGATCCCCTCAAACTCCAAGCCATCATAGACCTTCCTGCAACTTGTACGCTCTGGTAGCTCCAGAGTTTGCAGGGGAAATCTAATTTCCTCCATCACTTCGCTCCTGATTATGCCACCATAGTTCATGGTTTCTTACGCCTACTTCGTACTCACATACCCTTTGTTTGGGATGACGAGGCGCAAGCTGCATTCGAAGCCCTTAAGAAAGCTCTCATGCAAGCCCCCCTCCGGATTTCTCTCAAGATTTCATCCTTTACGTCTCGGCATCCGATCATGTCGTGTCCGGAGTCCTTGTTCAAGAAGACATTGTTCGCCAGGAGCATGTCATTTATTATGTCAGCCAGACCTTGTCTGGACCACCCCTACGTTACCCATATGAGGAAAGACTAGCCCTTGTTGTGGTCTTTTCCGTCCAAAAATTGCGACATTACATTTTACTCAGTCATACCACAGTTGTCGCTGACTCCAACCCCATGGTCTATCTCTTGACCCAGCGCCTCCTGCAAGGTCACGTTGCTAAATGGGTAATTATCCTCCAAGAATATGACCTCACTTTCACAACCCCTAAGAGCATTAAATCCCTCGCGCTTGCCCAACTCATCATTGATCTCCCATCCCTTTTTTCGTCCCCACAAATCTCCGATCAGTTACCTGATAATCACTTGTTCATCATCTCATTTGATGACCCATGGTACGGTGATATTTTGTTATACCTTCGCACGCAGAAGTTTCAACCCAACATAAATCGTGATGGACGCCATCGTATCTGTCACCAGGCCTCTCGATATCTCCTCTTGGGCGATGTCCTTTACCGGCGAGGGGTTGACATGATTCTCCATCGTTGTCTTAAACACGAGGAAGCTGAACAAGTCCTTAATGACTGTCATAGTGGCGCCTGCGGCGGGCATTTCTATGGAATGGCCACTGCCCAAAAGGTCATCCGCGCTGGATACTTCTGGCCCACACTCTTTACTGACTGCATCACAACGGTCAAACATTTCCATAATTGCCAACTTTTTGCCCCTAAGGCTCGGACACCACCCTCTCCATTACACCCGGTCGCCACCGTTGGTCCCTTTTGTAAATGGGCCATCGACTTCATGGAATGTAAACCCTCATCCGCCAACGGCCATAAGTACATCATTGTCGCTGTCGACTACTTCACCAAATGGGCTGAAGCCATGCCCACCTTCAATTGTAAAGTTGACACCACTTCCCGTTTCTTTTTTAACCATGTTATCAGTCGATTCGGGGTCCCCAAACAATTGGTCTCAAACCATGGTTCACACTTTGAAGATTCCATTTGGCGCGAGTTATCCACCCTACTGAAGTTCGAACATCAGTATTCCTATGCTTACTACCCCTAAGGGAACGACCAAGTAGAGGCCATCAATAAAATTTTAAAAACCATCCTCCAACGCACGGTTGATCGACATAAGTCCAACTGGCATCACATGCTTTTCCCCGCATTATGGACTTACCGTACATCAACTAAGACCGCCACTGACTTTACCCCATTTCATTTAGTTCATGGTGTAGAGTCTGTGCTCCCCATCGAGTGTCAGATACCTGCCTTACACATCGCCATAGAGCTTCTCCCAGACACCTCCCCACTCGAGCAACGTCTGCTATCACTAGAACAAGCTGATGAAGACCGTTGTGCCACCCTCCAAACCATTGAGGCCGCTAAGAACCGCTCCAAAGCTGGTTACGACAAACATGTCCACCCATGAACTTTCCACGAAGGAGACCTTGTTCGCGCCTATGACCAATCCCACGACAAGACCGGTAAAGGAAAGTTTGAATCCATGTGGAAAGGCCCTTACATCGTGCAAACCTGCCTCGGAAATGAGGCATACATTTTAACTGACTCAGAAGGTCACCCTTTGCGCAACCCCCGAAACGGGTTGTGTCTTAAACGCTTTTATCCTTAAACAAACCCGCGGCCCCATTGGTCTGTATTGTACATTTTGCTTTCTTTTTGTTTTTCACCTTTTTTACTGCAACCTTACATTCATCATTTTTGCATGATCACAGATGGACTATCTTTCACCTCATTACATTGGCTTCACTGATGGAGCAAGCCACTGGTCTCCAAACCTGGCTTCTGCAGCATGGGTCTTATATTCCCCTTCACATGAGTTGATTCACCTTGATGGAATGTGTATAGGTGCTACTACCAATAACCAAGCGGAGTATGATGTTGTGACTGGTATCCTGACTACTACCCTTTAGATGGGCATATGTCAGCTTCATGTGTTCCTTGACTCCCAGCTACTTGTCTCCTAGCTCAACAACTGCTACCAGGTGCGTGATCCCTGCCTTTTTAGAAAATTCCTACGCACAAAACAACTCAACCGACAATTTGAATCCATAACATTCACCCATGTCCCAAGAGCTCAGAATAGTGTCGCAGATCAAATGGCTAACAACATCCTATATTGGCATATCAATCACAACATGAAAAACATCCATCATGCATCATCATCCCATATCATCTCATCAAAAAATATATAAAAACCCAAAAAGATTGCATTTCCAACAAGGGGCATCCACGTGCCTATCATCACATAACTATTTGCATCCATGTGCAATAACATAAACACATTACTATACAGGGGCATCCACGTGCCTATCCTACATACATAATGTTGCATCCATGTGCAATACATAAAATAAAATACACAAGGGGCATCCACGTGCCCATCATCCTACACTACATGCATCCATGTGCAATACAAACATATTACAAACCACCAGCGCGTCCATGTGCGTACACTACATCATAATCGCAAAAGATGCATCCATGTGCATATATATATCAAAAAATAAATGTCAAGGTGCTACACATGTCCTGAGCACCTCAGTACTTAGCTATACAAAAAATATATATACATCAATCAGCCTCATAGAATACATGTTGTAGCTACAAAATCGGGGGGGAGTCCTCTGTACTCCCTACTGAGAGTCATACCCTCCGTCACTGCCTACATCATCTACCTCTGAGTCCTCACCCTACTCCTCCTCTGGCAGCTCCTCATCCCCTGCAAGCTCCTGTGCCCGACCCCTATCCGCCAAAATGGCCACTCGGATCGCGATCAATCGGAAATCTTGTGGCGCCCCCAGACAGTCCTGAATCACCTCTGGATCCAATTCCCGCCACCCATCATCAATCACTCCAACCAGCAAACGATCGAGAAGCATCCGTACAGAATCTAGAGTCCCCTCAGCATCCCGTCGACGCACCTCCCCTCGACTTGGCAGGGCTGGTATCGCCACATGCCCCCTGCGATCTACATGTCCTGGTGGTGGTCTCGACCAACATCTGCAGATCATACATCAGTCAGTAACAGCATATCAATATCTCAAACCTATCATACACAAAATCTGACATCAACAACAATCAAGCAAATCAATACATACCATCTGGTCCCCACGCCTTCCCTAGAGGCCGTGGTGCCTCCGGATCTCCTGTATAGTGCATCTCTTTGTATGGATAATCATCCAGCGTCAGAGGCATCTGCAACCACTGTAGGTAGAGATCTTGGGTGAAGTACCTGCCAACCTCACCGCCACCCCGTCGTCGCATCATCTCTCCCCACCGCACCATGTGTGGTTCCCTGAGTCCTCCTGCCCTAATTGGCACCCATGGCCGCAGTGTAGGTACCCTCTCCATGAAGAAGGCACAAAGAAAGGATCCAGATTCCTTCACTGAGGTCAACTGCCACTAAACGCACGTGAGGAACATCTGGCCCTAGGCATAGTATATGCCACCCAGCACCCGCTCCACCAGCTGGATCTGGCCCCCTGACACTCGCTCAAGCGACTGGGACCCTAAAATACGAACTACGCATACCACGATCACCTGTATTGATGGCTCCCTCAGATCCACAATCTTGAGTGCATTCCTATGCACTATAGCCTTAGGAACGTAGTACCGCTCCAACATATCCTCCATGTCCACGTCTGCGGACACTCGTGGCTGCGTATCAGCCACCCTACCCAGACAGGGAAACCCCGTCAAGAAATATACATCTGTGAGGGTGAGATCCGCCCTCTCTCCCTGCACCCTGAATACCTGTATGTCAGGCTCCCAAAATCTCACTAACCTGTTCAACAGTAGCCCTGCTGAACGCATCATGGGCACCTATGCAAACTTCAGCAGCCTGCACAACCCCAAAGTAGACCGCACATGCCGATCCCTCCGGATGACATCCACTATGTCATCCGAGACCTCCCACTCTTGCCACAGCACTACCGACATCCTGTCAATCGCACAATGCACACTCATCAGACCCATGTTAAAGAAATAACCCTCCCCCCCGGGAAATCCTAATGCTCGATCCCAATCGCGGCTTTAGGGCCCCTTGCTGTGATCTCAGACCGCGGCTATTAGGGCTACAGTCGCAGTTCGGGACTGCGATTGTAGGAGCCAAACTCGCGGTCCCCTACTGCGTGCTCAAACCCGGAACTCACGGTCCCCGACCGCGTGTTTAGACCCGGAACCCGCAGTTCTAAGCTCTGGTCCACTCTGATCTCTAGTCAAAGTCAAACAAGTCCAAATGACACTTATCATGTTGGACCCACTTACTATTTATAATCCGTTGACTTTTTCTTGTTTTGGCCATTCTGAATCCATACGGAGTCCATTTTCCGAACCGTTCCCACCACTGGAATCGGCAGGATGAGACCGTCATGATGGTCGACTCGTTTTCTTATTTTTCCCCATCATTTTTTGGAGCATTTTTTCTAGACACCACTCATTGCCTCGGTTTGCGTGCCACTTCAGCTGTTCTCCATTTTTGATATACTTTATATCATCGGATTCATTTTTCCAAGCCCGTGATGATGCTTGAGATCATTTCTCACTCTTAGCCCCATATTTTTTGGGTATTTTTTCCAAAATGCCCCCCATCGCCTCGGTTTGCGTGCCACTTCGGTCGTTCTCCATTTTTGACACTTTTTATATCACCGGATTCAGTTTTCCTATCCCGTGATGACACTTGAGATCATTTTTTTCTCTCACCAGGTACAATTTCAACATTGTGTCCCGACACCTTGCTGCCTCAGTTTGCACGCAACATTGGCTGCCATCGGATTGTTACACTTTTTTACATGAGCCATTCACTCCATTCATACTGCAATTATTTCATTATTTTTCCACCATTCATCACCCCACAAGGAGGCCCACCAGTGTTCCCCCCCACCCTCGTTCTTGGCTCTCATTGATGTTCCTTGATTAAACACTTCCTCCTTGCTTAGCCATTCCTTTTGTTCGGTATAATTCTATCCTTTTTTCGGGCCGGACAAGTCCTTTACGAAAAAGGCACTTAGGGAGTTTATGTTAAGCTCTTTTCTGACTCCTAAAACAATGAAAAGATCGTCGGGCAATCTTGCTTCCTTTCATGCTCGTTAAAGTACCTGAAAGGGCGTCTATCTGGTATAAGTTTAACCCTTTTCCGGACCTGGTAGACTAATTACGAAAAAGGAATACTCTAGTCACACCGGCTAGAAGAGTTCTTCATTGCATCCTTTTATGCTTCTTCGGGCCTTGGAGACTAACACACGAAAAAGCACCCCCCTAGAGTCTTTTTATTTGCTTTTAGACTCTCTAAAATTGAAAGCAACCACGAGCACACACCGTCCTGGGCTCATACAAATCCACATGATGGTACCATTCCATTCTTTCAAAGTCTTCTTATCGCTTTCAGACTCCTTAAAATTGAAAGCAATCTCGAGCATGAACTGTCCCGAGCTCGTACAAATCCACACGACAGTACCATTTTGACCGCACTTCTTCTCGTTCCTTAACCTGTGAAGAAGTCCCCCCGTGCCTCTCGGCACTATGATCGATCATCTCGGCAGCACCCCCAATAAGGTCACCTTTGTTCAGAGTATTCTGTAGTCTCCTGCCCTCTTACACCAACTTGAGTATCACTCATGCCAGTCACTATCCTTGATCCATTCCAACTATGATCCCTTTCCCACCAGTCAGTTTCATATGCTGCCCGATCAGCCCTGCCATCATACTCTGAACAAAGGAAGTTTGAGTCCACCCACTCTACTTGCCCAGTTATTCCCTACCCCCACAGTATGTCAGTCCTACCATCAGTACTCTCACACTCCGGTTCTCCACCTTGTGCTTCTATCAAGGAAACATCATTGCCTTGCTAGTTGCAGGTCTCCCTTTGTCGACGACAACCCATCTATTCCAGAGGATAGACCCAGAGGTCCCTGTGCCTTGGACTCATCGCCATCTGTGGTGAGTGCCTATGGACCATTTTGAGAGGAGTCATCAGTGCCTCTTCAAGTGGTTGTCTCTCACATGCTCGACTTCAACACCTTGATCGCATCGTTGAGAATCGCGCAGGGTATATATCCCTTTAGTTATTGGTCGAAGACCCCGTATTTCCCTTGACTCTAGCACATTGGTGAGTCACTTTGGAATTCCTAGTTATATGTTCCCGCGGATGTCCATGTTGCGTAGGCAATTGTATTCAGAAGCCATCCAGTTATATGCTTCCTTGAGTACCCAGTTCAGTTCCAGTTGTGTACCATTGTGGGTATGACTCCCTGTCACTATGATCCAGCAGCTCATCAGTTCCTTTGGTACCACACTTAGCGGCACTGTTGTTATTCCAGTGTATCAGTTCTTCAGCTCAGACATGGTCAGCCCAGCAGTATGTCCCAGATTTGTGTCCCCTCTGGACCCTTACGATGTACACAGTGGTTCTCCATGTATCCTTCAGGCCCCCATTTTTGGGATTGATTATTATTTTTTATATATATCTAGATACGAGCATGGGTATGCCCGCCTCGTCCATATATTGATATTCTTCCTCATTTGAGGCCATGTATATTTCAAGTCCCCATTTTTTGGACCCCCTTGTTATTGTTCTATATCTTGATACAAGCATGGGAATGCCCGCCTCATCCATATGTTTAGATTATTCCTCATTCATTATTGAGGTCATGTACTTTCAGTTTTTGCAGTTTGTTCGGGACCGTTGTTCCGGGATCTAGTTCGTTTCTTCTCCTCTCCACATCCCAGGAAAACCATAAAAGACTTATGATGTCTATCGACCATACGATGAGCTCTTGCCCTCACACATCAGGGGGCAATCTGTTAACACCCAAAAAGTGCTCACTACCTCATCTCCCTCATTACATGACTCATTTGTCCATATTTCCTCCCATATTTGCCTCCAAAACCCAAAAAACCCATTAAAAAGCCTCCAAAAGGCCAAAAACCCCCCTTTTCCCCCCCAAAATAATGTAAATTCCTCCAAAAATAGCAAAAACCCTCTAAAAAAGGAATAAAAAATACAAAAAAGAAGGAAAAAAGGAAGCAAAAACCCTATACAACTAACCTAAACCATATGGTGCCCAAAACCATGGGTTAGCACTCCACCACTAAAAACCTATAAATAGGTGATGGAGGCTCCCCATTTTTCATCCACAATCATCCCTATCCTTACGCTGCTGAAAATTCCCTTGAAACCCTAGCTCTCCACTTGGAGCTAATTCTTGAGAACCCGTTTGGCCCCATTTCCAAAACATCTTTGGAAGAAGGAGAAGGAACAACACTGGAGCTTGGAAGCAACCCTCTTGGACTGCTGCAAAGGCTCCACCAACCTCTACATCTGAGGTAATTTTTAATACAAAAAGAGAGATCTTCACCATATTTTCATGTTTTGTTATTTATGCTTATGCTCATGTTAGTTTAATTTTATTTTACTGTACCTTCATATTTCACCATTTTTCTGAACTGCTACTAAGGAGTCCCTTCTCCTTAGTAGGTGCTCATTTGCACAAGCTATGGTGAAAACCCTAGCTACACTACTGCGCAACGCACTATCAGACATGCGCTGCGAACTGAGGACTGCGTGACGATAGACTACGTCACGGTCCGCACTACTCTAAACTAACCGCGATGCAACCAACGCACCCAAGGGCTGCGCGGTTCGGGCAAGATGCAATGGATAGGACAATGCAACTAAGTTATACACTTCCTCTTCCAAACTAAACCACTGGAGACTCCTCTTAACACTTAATCATTCATCTATTGTCTTATATTAATTAGCCTTGTAACGAATGCAAGTAGACAAAACATACACTGATGTGCGTTGAATGGTTATTCAATCTGAACGTTACACAATCTTGTGATTAATCAATAACAGATACTTCCACCTACTTGAAATACTATGTAGTCATCATTCATCTATTTATGTAAGACTTGACATATCATTCCCATCTTTCCTCTATGGTGAATACATATAAAAGCATTAACATACAGCTTATAAATGAGAATCCAGACATTCAAAGTAGGCAAATAAGAAAATGCAGAAGCACAACAATCACACTACACAGTATTTAACATGGTTCACCCCCCGGATGGAGGCTACGTCCACAAGAACTGTTTTTGTATTAACCTTTGGGAAGGGTACAATAGTTCTTTGTCTGCGCACTCAGCTGCAGACTCTCTTCTCTCACAATTGGCCTCTATGCACATAGCTGTAGAGCCTTTACAATAGCACTAAGCTTAAAAGATGTAACAATTTTCAAAGCTTAACAAAATGAAGAGTAACCCTTTCCCATACAAAAATGCCTCATTTATAGATCATGCCCGTAGGTCATGTCTTTACAATCCGCAGGCAAAAACCCTTAGGTTTACAAAACTGTTACAGTTTCCAACTCATCGAGCTTGCTGGCTTCTGGTAGTGAATATTCCATCGTGGCCTGCCTCCAACGCATGCCCACGTCACTATCGGCCTTCCTGTCACACGCATGCCAACAGGTTGCTTTCACCAATTCGTTCTTCCTCTTACGGTCTCATGCGACTGGTTCAGGTAGTGGTATCTTTCACGTGTGCGACCAATCGCTTTCCTTCCAATTTTCTCCAACCTGTTGCTTGGCACTCATGGAGCATATTTACCAAAAATAGACCGCTGACGATCTAACCGGAACACGTGCTATCTTCCGTCCAACACTTTGCCTTGCTGGATCTCCGTAGACTGGACACATCGCAGCACTGCCTCCTCGCAGCACCGATCTTCGTAGCTCTTCCAATGCTGCGTTGCGCACATCTTCGCAGCCTTCCAAAACTTGTACCAAAAATACTTTAGTTGAACTACGCTCAGCTTCGCAGTTCCAAAACTTCTTCTTCCTCAAAATGCCCCACTTGGGCCAAGCCCAACACATCCCCATCATTGTTGTCTTATTTCTTGGTGGGTGCATGAAAGAGAGAGCTCTCTAAAGCCTTAGAGGTGGTCATTCTCTCAGCTAATCATGCAAGCTACCAAAGGTGCCATGGAGAGCAGAGGGTCAAGGCGGAGGAAGGAGACTAGGGGGGAGTTGCAGTGGAAGGTTGTAGGGTAACCAGGGCACAAGCTTGTGCAACGCAGGAGGCTTGCTACTTTAAACTGGGTCTCTTGTTTGATGTCCAATGGGAGCTAGAGTATATGGAAGTTGGGCTATGGGTGCAGTTGGATGACAAGAAGCTGAAGCAGGAGGCCTGGGAGATTGAAGATTGGGTCTTCAATCCTATAAATACTGTGGCCAAGATCGGCCTTTATGACCGAATGATGGCCCTGTATTGGGTCATGAATAACATGAAGGGGCAAGTTTTAATGGGAGCAACAACTGAAATAAGGAGGGGAGGGAATTCCCATCTAGAACTGGAAGGCGCACCACTCTGAATCGAGGGTGATGTATTTGAATATCAACACTATTATGAAGAAATTGGGCATTCGCTTCCTGGAACAACCAGCGAGGGTCTGTGGTGATACTTATATGTTCCAGTCGGGTGAATTTTTGGGGTTTCTGCCGGGTCAATTGGTTTCTGAATTTTTCTTTTCTCTGGTTTTTAGTTTCGTAGGATGTTTTTGTTTCTGTGATGTGTAAGGTTTCAACATTATAGTTTAAATATCAGACAGTGTAGTAGATGTAAGCTGGTAAAAAAAATTCTCTGTAAGAAAGGGTCACCCTCAAGGGTTAATGTATTCATGTAAGTCTAAAGGGGGCATTTTTTAGTTTGGTATCAATAAGGCATTATGCAGGGCCCTAGGAAAACAATTGTAATCGCAACTATGTACTTTAGGTTTTGTTAATATAATTTTATGCCTGCTTACAAAAAAAAGGAGGTGATCGACAAAGATATTAAATTCCCAACATGTAATACTCACCCAACCACAATAAGATTCTCCCTAACAAATCTAAAAAATGCTATGACATTTATAAATTTTCCCCAATAGCTCTAGAAAATGCCCTGGCATTTATAAATTCACCTCAACAGCTCTAAAAATGCCTCATTGGAGATTAATACTACTTAACCAAGGAAAACCCATATTAGCAAGTCCATATTAATTGAAATGCCGTTGAAATATGATCCATTAATCCCTGGGATCGAATGAACATTTGGCGATGATGGTTTACTAGCTAAGGGAAGCTCCAGTGGTTAACAAAAACCCGAGATACACATAATTTTGTGGCTCTCATTACCGATTCCTTTCCCATACCTTCTCATAATCATTTGGAAACCATTAACAATATATATACTCTAAATAATTATAGTAGCAAATAAGTCAATGCAGGAAAAGAAACACCCAGTAAATTACACACCATGGGACATTGAGATTTTACCCTGGAAACCCAACTAGGAAAATAAGCATTTAAAGGTTGCTCAATCTTTTATTTCAGCAATGTGTGGATTATAAAGTGGCTTCACTGGAGCTCATGGCTCCGTGTGTCTTCTCCTCCCTATGACCAATGAAATTTAGAGAGTGAAAATACAATGAGATATAGGAGATCTAGGGGTAATGAGAAGTCCAATAGCCATGGCCTTCCATTTCCCATTCCCTCTCTCTCTTTCCTCTCCTATTTTTATTTTTATTTAATCTATTTTCCTCTCACATTTGTCTCATTCATTTTCATTTGTCTTTTTTAATTCTACAATTTTTGCTACACTGTCTTTCATAGATTTAATTTTTGAATGTATTTGTAGGTACCAAGGCTTACACAATTCTCATTCAGATCAATTTCGGATCACACCTCCCCATCAAAAGGATTTTGGTCTCCAAAATCTCAAGGAATCCAAATTGGATCAATGTACATTCTATCTACTTTTATGGAACGTGGTATTTAACCTTGCCTCTCATATACAACTCTTAATTTGGCTCTGGTTCTGGCTTTAGATATGGCTCTTGGTACCGGCTTACTTTTCCCCCTGCAAAAGTACACTCATTGACTCTTAGCTCTGTTCATTCACCTAATATGAACTCTAGACTCAACATCCATTCCCATCTCCCTCTCAGACATGGAGACAATCCATCTTGGTAGTTAAATGAAGCCAATTTGAATGCTGGTCTCTACTTGTTTTGTGTCCTCCAAGAAACCAGTATGCGATCCTGCAACAATCTACAAGAAATATGTGATCTTGCAATATATCTACAAGAACTCTATGATCTTGAAACAAATATACAAGAACAAGCGTGGCCTTCTATCTACTATTGGGATCAGTTACTTCTCAACATGGAAATAATTCTTTGTTGCTTGTAAGTGCTAAACAACACTCTGTCTCTGCGACAACATCGATTGAATACCTCCTTGGTGTCAAATCATAATACCTTTTAGTGTCCAAAATAGTTCCAACTCTTGCATATGCTTGGATGCAAGTGACAATCATCAACATACTATGGTGGTAGTCTTACCCAACATTGAATTAGAAACAATGGATGCTATATCCAACATTATTCACCATTATCATAGTTGTTGCTCCACACAACTCTCAAAAATGCAATCAAATTTTCACTGAACAACCAAATAAACTCAACCATGTCTGCTTCATCCAGTGTCATGGATTTCAAAGGAACACCCAAGTTCATTTAACTCCATGCATCAATCTTTGCTACATCTTCTAGAATGGATACTTCTTAAGCAAGATTGAAAACAACCATTGTAATGTGGCTTCCCTTGGCATTAGATTGTTGTCCATCTTGTTGGTTTCATTGTCCTCTTATGTGGCTATCTCTCCTTGGACAACTTCAGCCCATTGGATTAATGAATATGGAAGTATCTCTTTATATTCTTCAATCTTCACTCTCCACGCACTTCTCCTAGTTGTGCGGATTCCGGTGTGAATCTCTGGATGAACTCATCAATGATTTTCTTCCTAAACACCTCTCAAATTGCAATGGTGAGTCAGAATCCCTTCTCTATTTGAGTGAATCTTCAGTCACAATTTATCAATGGCTCAAATCAATGTTTTAGTAGAGTTACAAAACACTTTACTTCTCTCTCATGTGGACAGCATTGTCATGGTTGAGAAAAAAACGCTCACTCATATGAACTCCAACAAGAAGAAACACATTATGAACTTGTTCCTATTCAAAACAATCTTCTTTCTATTCCTTTCAATGACCTACCACTTCAGAAGCACATAATCAAATAAGTGGCTCCACTTCAAAATTAAAAAAAAATAATAATAATAATGTTTTCCATACACATGTTCAGCTTGCTCTTTCCAAGCCCATCATTAGACCTTGGGAAGAAAGTGTACAAAACAAGCACAAAATTTTTCTTGGATATGACAAGGAAGTGACATTTCACATTCTTGATTACTCCAAGCCAATCCAGTTTTTAAGTGTTGGGTTCTTAAAATAAATTTCATCCTCATCTACTCCAATTCAAAGTTTGAAACACCAACATTGTGATCGAGTTGGCCATATGAAATATCAGTATTTTGATCTTCACTTGTGTAAGCATTGTGGAAAGTATACTCATTCTTCAAACATATGCTTCATGTTGAAGAAACCCACAAAAGAAAATATTCAATATGGTTGGATTGCTTCTTGTAAATGGTTGTCAACAACCAATAAGATATACATGTCATACCAGAGACTTATTTCTCGAGTAATGAGACATCTTGGAGTTGAGATATATTCTTCTCCTCACCTTGTTCTTGACAAGGGGGATTGATTAACAGATAGAAACAAGCGAGCGAACAAGCAAGCCTGAACTAGTGCCAAAGCCATAGCTAGATCCAAAACTTTGTGCAGCTAGTTTCTAGAGCCTTGAGCCAAAGCCACCTAGCCAGAGTCAAAACTACATCCAAAGCCAAATTCAAAGCCATGTTCCACATGAGGAATTGTTGAGACTTTGAGCTAAGTTCCAGAGAGAACCACTAAGCGAGATCCAGAGTTAGCACCATGTTCCAGAGAGAAATTTTGAGCCAGAACCAAAGTTATCACCAAGTTCCATAGTTTGTAGTCATCCTGTTGAATATTGTAACTTCTAAGAATATTATATTTGCACTTTATTATTCCAGAGATGTTTAATCCCTCCGAGGTGACCCTATTGTATATCCGGAGATGTTTATTCCTACGATGGATTGTGGTAACTACGGTTATTAGATCTCCCATGTGGGGGTCGGCCCTGAGCTAATTTATTAGGGGTTATTAGACCCTCTTAGGAGAGGTCAGCCCCATAGGGTAAAAAGTCAGTCGGGAAACAAGTATAAGTAGAGGAGGACGTTCCTCACTTATCACACACTTCCATCACTCGGAAAGTAGTGCACAAGTGAGAGAGAGGTCTGCATAGGAGGTAGAGAAGGAGCTCTAGTCTTGGACTACATCTTTTATTTGGTTGATCATCTTATTGAGGAAAGCTTTGCTGGGTTTTCTACCACATGAGGGTTTTCCCAAGGTAAAATCTCTGTCTATCTTGTGATTGTGTTTCTTTCAGTGATATTGCTAGTCAAATTAGTTTAAACTTAACATGGTATCAGAGCTAGCTTGAATAGGAAATCTTCACAAGGTGAAAATATCTCTCTCTCTCTCTCCGGTGAAAATTAGGGTTTCTACAAAAGTTAGTATTTTTGGATTCTGATTACTTGGTCGGATAGCCCTTCTCAAAATCAAACTTTTGAGCCCTAGATCGAAATTTTTGGATGGGTAGAACTCTGGGAAAGTCAAACCCTATTTTGACAAAAAGTGCGGAAAACCAGAACCAGAATTCTACAGCAGGTCCGAAGTTCGCTGGTCAAGTTTGGAGACTAAAAAATTGAAGTTTCCAGAAAGTAAGTACATCAGTCACCTCGCCTCAGTCAAGCCAATTTCCTGGTAAGGTCAGTTTTTCATTTTTGGAATTTTTCAATTTTTGGTGACCCCCTGGGCAAGATGGCCCCAAGTACTAAGCTTGAAGACAAGCTAGAAGGTATAAAAAAGTTCCGAGCATGGAAATATAGAATTGGTCTCATTCTTGAAGAGAATGATCTTGCCCAATATATCAAATATGAGATTGTAGAACCTACAGAGGATGAAGCTAAAGAGAAGTACAGAAAGGACTTGATTAGGGCAAAGAGAATCATTTCCAATTCTATCAAGGACCACTTGATTCCCCAAGTGGCATCCAAAAAGACTCCTAAGGAAATGTATGATGCCCTAGGAAGAATGTATGAAGGAAGGAACATCAACAGGAAGATGAACCTAAGATCTCAGTTGAAGAGTACCAAAATGAACAAAGGAGAATCTATTCAAGACTATTTCTTAAGGGTTTCCCAAATCAAGGAAGAACTTAGATGCCATTGGAGATACCCTTGATGAAGATGAATTAGTTATGACTGCTCTAATTGGTCTCACTAGACCCTGGGAGTCATTCATCCAAACTATGTGTGCCAGAAAAGAAAGTATGAAGTTTGATGTGGTATGGGAGGACTGTATTCAAGAAGAAGCTAGGGTAGCCAATAGAGAAGCCCTTCTCAAGGAGGATGACTAAGCTTTGGCTACTCACACAAAAAGAAGAAGAAAGGGTCACTTCAAGAAAGATGACCACAAGGAGTCTCAACCTTCCCATAGATTTAAAAGGAGAAGAGGAACAAACTCAGAAAGAGACCTCTCCACAGTCCAATGTTACAATTGTCTTAAACTAGGACACATTGCTAGAAATTGTACTTCACAAAAAAAAAAAAAAAGTTTGTTCACAAAAGACATCATGCACATATGGAAGAAGATGATAGTGAAGAAGAATAAGATGAGGAAAGGAAAGAAAAGATCTAAAGTAAAGAAAGAAGATGCAAAAGAATATGTTCTATTTTCTGCACTCTCTGGGTCTGTAACACCTGGAGAAGATACATGGCTCATTGATAGTGGTGCTTCAAAGCACATGAAAGGTCAAAAGAAAACTCTCTCAAGACTTGAAGAAAAGACCTCTCCACAAAAGGTATCTCTAGGAGATGATTATCAATATCCCATCAAGGGAATTGGTGAAGCAAGCTACAAGCTTGATTCTGGAACACCATTGAAGATGAAAGAAATCTTATATGTACCAGGTTTGAAGAAGAACCTACTCTCTATCTCAGCACTAGATAAGAAAGTATTTAGAGTTGCATTCATAGATGGACAAGTACTTATGTGGCCAAAAGGAAAATCAATTGAGGATGCAATTGTCATTGGTGAAGAGGAAGGAGGTCTATACAAACTCAAGGGTCATCCAGAAGTTGCCCTTGTTCATGAAGCCACTAGCCCCAGTGAGATATGGCATAGAAGGCTTGCTCACATTAACTACAAAGCCCTACCTTATGTGAGCAAAGTAGTTATAGGATTACCAGACTTAAAGGTTGATCATGATGGCACATGCAAAGGATGTGAAAAAGGGAAGAATATCAAGAACCCATTTCCAAAGAGTGAAACAAAGACTAAGAGCATCCTGGAGTTAATACATTCAGATGTATGTGGACCAATGCCCTCCACATCTCTGAGTGGTTTTGAATACTATCTCACATTTATTGATGACTATTCAAGGAAGACTTGGATATACTTTCTAAAATGAAAGAATGAAGTCTTTGGAAAATTCAAAGAGTTCAAGGAATTGATAGAGAATCACTCAGAAAAGAAAATCAAGATTCTCAGAACAAATAATGGAGGAGAATATACTTCAAAGGATTTTGAAGACCTTTGTAAAGAAGCTAGAATCAATAGGGAGCTAACCACTCCCTACAATCCCCAACAAAATGGGTTGCAGAAAGAAACAATAGAACCATCATGGAAGCTGTAAAGACTATGATACATGATCAAGACCTACCCATGTATCTATGGGATGAAGCAGCTAAGACAACGGTCTATGTACAAAATAGACTATCCCATAGTGCTCTTGAATTCAAGACTCTAGAAGAAGTGTTCACAGGAAAGAAGCCTGAGGTAAGTCATCTCAAAATATTTGGATGTCCAGTGTACATTCACATTCCAAAAGAAAAGAGAACCAAATTGGATCATTCTGGGAAGAAGGGAATATTTGTTGGATATTGTGAATCATCCAAAGCATTCAGAATTTACATCCCAGGTTTTCATCACATGGAAATAAGTAGGGATGTGACATTTGATGAAGAAGCAGCTCTCAAGAGATATAGGAAGTGTCAACATGAAGAATTCTATGAAGAAGATGCACCTCCCAGAATCACAGAGGTTGTACCCATCCCTGAAGATGTTACACCAGAAGACCATGACATGTTAGAACCACAAGAACCCCCCATTACAAACTTATCAAGAAAAAGAAGGCTAGCATGGGCCAACGACATTATTCAAGGAGCTAAAAAGTATGGAGCTCCTGAAGGCTCCACTAGAGAAAGGAAGAAACCAAAGCTAGTATCCAACTATGTGGCTTTGATGTGTGATCTCGTGGATCAAGAACCTACTAGCTATGAAGAAGTAGTTCAAAAGAAAGAGTGGGTAGAAGCAATTACAGAAAAATACCAGTCAATAATGAAGAATGATGTTTGGGATATAGTTCCCAAACCAAAAGATAAAAGTGTGGTATCTTCCAAATGGATATTCAAGATCAAACATGATGCAGATGGTAGCATTGAAAAATATAAGGCAAGATTTGTAGCTAGACGATTCTCTCAAAAGGAGGGAATTGACTATGAAGAAACATTTGCACCAGTTGCTAGGTACAATTCCATTAGAGCTATCATGGCACTTGCATCTATGATGAAATGGAAATTACACCAGATGGATGTTAAGACAGCCTTCCTGAATGGTGTGATTGAAGAGGAAGTGTACATAGAACAACCACATGGATTTGAGGTTAAAGATGGAAGAACACATGTATGCAATCTGAAAAAGGATTTGTATGGATTGAAGCAAGCTCCCAGAGCTTGGTACGGAAGAATTGACAGTTTCTTGACAAGCATGGGCTTTACCAAAAGTAAAGCTGATCCTAATCTTTATATCAAAGTTATAGATGGTGAACCTGTTATATTATTATTGTATGTAAATGATCTATTTCTGACTGGAAATGAGAAACAAATTATCGAGTGCAGGAAGAAGCTCTCTTCGGAATTTGAGATGAAAGATATCGGATTGATGCATTACTTCTTAGGTCTAGAAGTATGGAAAGACCCAAAAGGAATCTTTCTAAATCAGGGTAAGTATGCTGTGGGGATTTTGAAAAGATTCGATATGTTGGAGTGTAAAGCCATGGTGTTGGCTATACAAATGCTGACCAAAGGTTT
The DNA here is from genome assembly GCA_027924585.1 of Larix kaempferi. Classification (NCBI taxonomy): domain Eukaryota; kingdom Viridiplantae; phylum Streptophyta; class Pinopsida; order Pinales; family Pinaceae; genus Larix; species Larix kaempferi. Next base: position 39,660,663 of record BSBM01000372.1, on the reverse strand, counting down.
TATGAAGACCCAGGTTCTGCGCGGTTACCTTAAACCAACAAAACCCCTTCGCACCGGCCCTTTCGGCAACAGCCTGCGAGCAGGCTGAGGTCTCACCCGAGGTGTTTCTAATGGGGCACTGTGGACTCAGATGTCCACAATGAGTGATGAGTGGATGACTATGACGAAGTTCGCGGCAGTGCACCAGCTATACCCTGCGAGGGTCGGACTGCGCGGCGATGGTCAACACCGCGGCCCGCACCACTATCTTCTCCCTTACTGCGAGACTTAATGCTACACTGCGAGCACTGTTGCTTGACTTCCTACACTTGGAATATTTGCAAAATGCTTAAAGCAATGAGCTGAATATCACTCATCCATTCAATCATACACTTAACTAACTTACTACTTAATTCTCACTCACACACTTAGACTGTTACTATTTTAAGCATAACGCTCAGGTGCGGACTAACTGTTATACATTCGTCGACTGCAACCATTCAAATACGTGAACAACTTTCCCCATGCTCAAGCAGATGATAGATTTACTGTCCCTAGAAGCAAAGCTAATATTAACCATACCTCCATTCATGCAGACTTAACATATCATTCCATACTCTCTTGATGGTAAATGCATATAAAATCCTTCTCATAACAAACTGTAAGCAAATATCCAGACATTCAACTACAGAAACAGATAAAAATAAACACACATATAAGCATTCAGTCACACAACACACTATTTAACGTGGTTCACTTCCCCGGATGGAAAGCTACGTCCACAAGAACTGTGTTTGATATGTCTTTTAAGGAAGGGTTCACAGTTCTTAGCCACGCACTCAACTGTGGCTCTCTTCTTGCTCAGATAGGTCTTTGCACACTCAGCTGCAGAGCCTTTACAATCTATTCTTGATTTGAAAGTTATTACAATACAATATGATAACCATAACAATCATCGACAACAACCCTTCACCTTGACCAACCCTTCCTATACAAAAATGGTCTTCTTAAATAGATCACGCCCGAAGGTCGTGTCTTTACAACATTGAAGACTGAAACCGTTAGGGTTTCCAAACCACTACGATCCCTCTGAATCGTCTTACCGGATTCTGATAGCGATTCTGCTGTCGTGGCAGTCCTCCACGCCTTAGATCCATCGCTTTCAGCCTTTCTGTTGCGCGCACACCAACAGGTCATCCACTTCGAGCCTCCCTTCCACTAGCGGACTCGTGCAACTGGCTCAGCTCCTAGTTGCTTTCTCTGTAGGTTGTCCGTCCCTTATCGGCCACGTACAACTGGCTCAGCTCCCAGTCGCTTTCCATCCATCTTTTTCCTTTTAACGGTCATGTACCCCGCTGCACGCCAAACTGTCACTTTCCTGACCCGTCCTTTGCTTAACGAACTCGTACAGTTGGCCACCTTCCTGATCTGCTTATGCTTGCAACTCGGCATCTTTTCAGCAGTCTTACCAAAAGTAGACCACCGCTGGTCTATCCGCTATATCTGGCCATCCTCCGTCCAGTACAGAACTTTACTACCTTTGCAGCACTGAACCTGCGCAGCGTTGACCCTCATGGCATCCTTCAAAACTTGGTACTATGCACATCTTCGCAGCACTCCCGATACTTAGGCAAAATTCGATATTTTCCTGAGCTGCGCACAACTCTGGTCCATTTATCATCAAAAATGTCACCAAAAATGGCCCTGTTGGGCCAGGCCCAACATGCCCCTAACACTTACATGTGGCTCGTCCCCAAGCCACTTTCAATATCTACTACCGGAATCTGCTCACCGATCTGCGTGTTCAGCTTGACTGTGAACCCACGATAAGCATTCATCAGCTTGTCCATTGTTTCTTTGACCTCCTGCTCCATTTGCTTGACGGTCTTAAGCACTTCAGGTGTTGTCTCCTCGCCAATTTGGGCTTCCACCACTTCTTGGTTGGCGCGGATCTCTTTCAATTTATTTTCTATGCGTTGTGACACCTCAGAGGCATCTTCGAGGAGTGGCTGCGACTGATTGTCCAACACAATCTCCTTTTCTCTTAAGATCTGTACTTCCCTTTTCAGGGCAGATATTTCTCTGAAATTCTGAAGTTTGTCTCGTGGTGGCAGAGTCTTCACCTCTACTTCCATGGCTTCCAATGCGGTCTATTTTTCCTTCACTGCGGTCTTTGTCTGCTGCAGCCGTGGATTTTCCTCAAGGTTTGTGAATGCCTTCAAGGACTGATCAAGTAATTGTTGGCACTTTGCAACCTCTGTTGTGATGCTCTCTACTGCAGTCCTTACTTCAGCTTCTCTCTACTGCTTCTCAGTTAACTGATCTTGCGGTTTCAGTTTTTCCTTAAGCAGATTGATATCTTCCTCATATAGGACTACCTTGTCCTCCATTTCCGACTTTAGGGTCCACACCCTATCTGCTATTCTGTGGACTGTGTCCTCAGGATTATCTTGGATCTAGACTCCTTCGATTTCTTCCGCAACAGAATTTATTGCAGCCTCCAGTCCCCATCGGCGCTGTTGTTCATCTTCCATCAACAGTGTGGTGCACGTGCTTGACTCCTCAAGCTGCCTATTTGTGGCTTGCAACTGAGCTTCTGCTCTCATTGACATCATGGCTCTATCATGCATCTCATCACCCACCTGCGTGTGCAAGTAATGCAGACCAGGTAGTGCAATCTGAGCCAAGTCGAGCTCAACTGCATTGAAATTTGTTGTGTCCAGAACCATGTCCTCCGACATAGGCAATGTTATGGCTATCGAGTCGAAACGGACAAGTCTCGTTCTTATTGGCAGCGCGACAGTGAGTGGGGATGGTGCCTACTGCGAAGTTCTTGCGGTCCCCGCGACGCGCGGAAAAGGTAGGCTCTTGTGGACATCCTCCATTTTCTGCATGAGCCCTTGCATCGCGATCCAGTTTCTCTGAAGGTCATCCTGGATGGCCTTATCGTGTTTCTCTTTTTCAGACATGAATTCTCCAAGGGTCTCAGTCACTTTATCCGCAATCATGTCAAAATCGTCCTCTTTCAGAACCGTATCCTGGGAAGTTTTCGTCGCCTTTTGCTTCTTTCTTGCCTTCTGCTGGGATGGGCTTTCTGGCTCTTTTCTCTTGCCCTTCTCTGGCTCTTTCTCTTCAATAATCGGACATGCTGGAGGAATCAACTCATCATCTTCTGAGTCTGTCGAGACGTCCAGAACTTTGACGCAGTAGTCGGCAGGCCATTCTTTCATAATGAGCTCTATATCTTCTTCTATCATGTGGTAGCGCCCAGGGAAAAACTGCGACTTCTTCATCTTTGCCCTTGGAGAGATAAACACACAACACATGTCAGCAGTGAAATTGACAATGCCTATGTACTTTCTTATTACCTGCTTAGTTATTCTTGGTGTGCATGTGATGACATCGCGCAGCTACATGTAGTACTGATAGAATACTTCTTGGATAGCGTGCTGGCATTGCGGATTTATATTTTCCCATAGGTTCATGAACCTGATTCCTCTGGGTTCGGACCTATCAAAACTGACGCCGACAAAGTCCTTCGACTCCTTCCAACCAATGAATGCGATGAGGACAATCAGCCATGTAAAATGGAATTTTCCCCCATTTTGTTGAATATCGTCGAGTTCCTCCATGAACTCATTGACTAGGTATTGGCACCAATTAAACTCTGTGCCTTCAGCTGCTGCAGCCCCAAGCAACACTGCGCCCACAGGCACTTCCGTTGGTCTTGTTGTTCTCAATCTCTTTGCTGCGAGCAACTGTGTGACGAACTTTGTTGCTTGATCGTCAATCTCTTCGGTAGGAAAACCCCGTTTTCCTTTCACCAGCGCATGGCTCTTCTTCATCTTTGCCACGGCCTCTTTTTCTTTGCTCTTCCCTTGGAAGAACTGCTTCGGGTCTTGGCCGCGCTTACTAAATCCTGTAATGACATGGATTAAGTCGATACTGATGTCTATTGGCCTTTCCATCCATAAATAACCTTGGTGGATTCGCGCCATCAAGGTGCGAACCACGATGTTTAGTTCGGTCGACCTTTCAAAATGGGGTAGTCGCAGCAAGTTTGACAGTCCTGACTCCACCACCGGCGTTAACTAGCTTTCGGCCACCAGATTCAGCTCTCCTTTTGCATCCTTTTTCCAGCAAATATATTGATCTAGTTGAAAATCTAGGTACTTGGGATCATGTGGCTCATCCTTCTTCACTCCCAAGAGGTCATAATCCTCCCATTTGCAGTCTGGGATCTTTCCCAATAGATTTGTCGTAATTTTTACGTGCTTAGACACTGGAGATAGAGGGATATAATACTTGGCATTCTTTACGAACTTATACACAGAGGCATCCAGCACCCGCGGCAAGATATAATCTGGTGTCATCTTGAGTGAAATTTCCTTGGTGAATATGGGTTGCCTTGTGCCCGCCGAACTCGGCTTGGAATGCTTTGTTCGAGGTGCACTCACTGTTTCCTTTCCCTTATCCTGCATTGTCGGATTAATCCTTGGTGATTTGCGGGATCCTTGACCTTGTTCTACGACGATCTTCTTAACTGGATTTTTCATTAACTGTTGAATCCCTTCGTGTTGAAATATTCTCAATGTTTCTTCAATAGTAAGCTCTTGCTCTGTGTAAAGCGGTTCAGACATTCACTAATGAGATAGCAGCTATGGCAGACAGAATACAGATGACTACTAGCTCGGGGGGTTAATCGCAAGAAAATACTAAGTGTTTGGTAACGCCTGCAAGTCTCCAAACGATGTTATCTATAGGCGCAGTAGAACCCCTCCCGCACCCTTCATCGGCTAGATAGACATTAAATGTGACCTCTAGTGGCAAAATCCCTCGGATCATTCAGTCTTTTCGTCCGTCAGTCTGTCCAGAATGGCTGTCTTCCCTTTAAATGTTGAAGCGGTTGCTGCAACGGTCATTTTAAAGACTACTTTTCTCTGAATGTTGCGTCGAACTGCGCGGCAGGCAATTCCGACTCCTGCGCAGTGCCTTCGCGGTACTGATCTTTGAACTGTCGCGGCCGGTTTTCCACTGCTCTGCTTTCGGCTCCTGCACAGCTTCAGCAGTGCTACTCAGCTCATACATTCTTCCTTTATGATACATGTACAGACTCTATACATTTCTAGTGCCCAATTTCAACTGTACTTGACACTTAGAAATTTCTCCCCACACTTATCTTTCCGCATGCTGTGAAGCAGGACTATCGTGGTACAATTTAAGGCTGCTTCCATTTATCATAGTGGGTAGGGTATCACCAACTAAAGTGGCTAAATGAACTGCACCACTGTTAGTGACATGCATAACAATATATGGACCAAGCCAATGCATTTTAAACTTGCTAGGAAATTTCATGAACTTGCTATCATAGAGGAGGACTAAATCACCTACCTGAAAAAATTTGTTCCTGATATGGCGATCATGCCATGCCTTTTCACGATCCTTCTGGACTTGCTGTTGAAATCCTGCAATAAAACAATCCTCTTCCAAGCCGACTAATTGTAACAGTCTTTCATATAATGCTTCGTGATCTGCCATTCCGGTGAACGCAGCAATCCTCAGACTGGGGACAATGTACTCCATTCGCATTATGGCCTCCTACCCATAATCCAATCGGAAGGGTGTCTATCCCATCAATTTCTTACAAGTTGTCCTGTATGCCCAAAGCATAGACGAGATGCGCAGGTCCCAATCATCCCTGTTTACGTTGCACACCTTTGTTAGCGCGTTTTCCATTATCTTGTTGAAAGCTTCAACAGTTCCATTTGCCTGCGGATGATATGGTGTAATGCGGTGATGTCGAATGTGGAACTCCTCTGTCAGGGCCTCTATGGTCTTATTCAGAAAGTGAGTGCCCTGATCACTCATCAAAATTTTTGGACAGCTGAATCTTGACAAAATTTCCTCAAAAATGAACTACGCAACGGTACCTGCGCTGCATTCCTTTACTGGTTTAGCTTCTGCCCATCTAGTGAGGTAATCTGTGGCAGTAATGATATACCTCGCACCAGTTCTCTTCCCTGGTGGGTTTATAGGTCCCACAAAATCAATTGCCCACTTCTCAAAGGCCTGTAAGGTCAACTGCGGGTTTAATGGCATTTCGTCTCTCTGTGACGGCTTCCCTGTCCTTTGACAGACATCACAGTTCCTGCAGTATTCCTTAGAATCTTTGTGGATGGTAGGCCACCACAGCCCTGCACGCAATATCTTCTGCACAGTAGCCTTTCCTGCGTAATGACCTCCCACAATCCCTGAATGTGCATCTGCTAGTATATATGGTTTTTCATGGTCGAGTACACATCTGCGTAGGACTTCATCTGGTTCGATTTTGTATAATTGACCTGCAATGATAGTGAAATCCGCGGCACGCACTACTAGCTGCTTCTTCTGCTAAACAGAAAATTCTTGCGGTGCCAGCCCTGTTGTCAGAAAATCAATGATATCCTTATAGTAATCATCTGCAACCTGTATAGCAAACAACTGCGCATTGGGCAGACTGTCTTCAATGTTCGTCGGCTCCTCTCCTGACTCAATTCTATACAGGTGGTCAGGTACCAAATTCAACCTGCCGGGTTTAACAATGATCTCGAAGTCGTACTCCTAGAACAGCAACAGCCATCTGCATATGCACCCCCCTAACACTGGCTTATTAACTAGATATTTCAATGCAGAATGATCAATGAACATAAGGAAGTGCACACCAAGTAGATAATGTTGAACTTCTGAAGGGAATATACCATCGCAAGTCCTTCTCGCTCAGTAGTGGTATAGTTCTTCTCTGCTGTCGATAGCTTCCTACTAGAAAATGTGATGGGGTGGCCAATACCCCCTTCTCCTGGCTAAGCTAACACAATGCCCAGGGAAATGCATGATGCATCCACATGAACATGAAACGGCTTTTCCCAGTCTGGAAAGACTAGGATTGGTGCAGTAACCATCTTTTCTTTAAGGGTGTCAAAACCCTGTTCGCACTCCTCGTTCCAAACGAACGATGTGTCCTTCTTCAGCAACTTCTCCATTGCTGCGGTTATCTGCGCGTAAACTTTAATGAACTTCCTGTAATAACTTGTATGACCCAAGGTAGAGCATAGAATCTTAACTGAAGTTGGTGTAGGTAAATTCACAATAATGGCAATCTTCGCAGGGTCCACCATCAAGCCCTGCTTACAAACAATATGTCCCAGTAAGATTCCATATGGAACACAGAAGATGCACTTCTTCAGATTTAGTGAGATCTGATGTTGTCTACATTTTTCAAGCATCATTCTCAGATTTGCACAATGGTTCTTCAGCAAACCAAAGACAGTCCAGTCATCAAAATATGCTTCCAGAAACTTATGCTTGAAATATTTGAATGTCGCAACGACAACTGTGGAGAAGATGGCAGGCGCGTTCTTCAGACCAAACAGCATGACTGTATATTGGAACGAGCCCCATTCTATAGCGAATGTCGTCTTATGCATGTTTGTGGTATCAATTCTAATCTGATGATAACCAGAGAAACCATCGGTAAAGGAGTAGGCCTCATTCCCTCCAACATTGTCAAGTACTTCATCCGTAAAAGGAGTATGGAATGGGTCGTGCATAGAGGCATCATTAAGTTTTCTAAGATCGACACAAATCCTGATCTCGCCCTTCGTATTCTTGTCTTGGACAACCATAGGACTGATCCATTCAGATTCCTCGACAGGTTCAATGATTCCTGCCTCTAACATTTTGTCCAACTCTACACGGACTCTCTCTTTATACTGTGGATTCAGTCTATATGCTCGCTGCTTCACGGGCTTAGGGCCTAGCTTCAAAGGGATTTTCATGACTCCTAAGTCACCCAATATTCCTTTCATCTCTGTAAACTTGGTCGAAAATAGCTCCTGATATTCGTGAAAGTGTCTGCAATCTCGGCAACAGTTTAATCATCCCAGTAGTCTCCGATAGATGCGAACTTCGGTTCTTCACTCATGCCAATGTTTACCTTCTGTGTCTTGATCGGCCCACTCATGTCCGGGATTTCCAATGGCGGTCCTTCTATATCGCGCGCACCTTCTAACTCTGGTATATTGATATTGCGCAGATCATCTTCATCTTCTTCTCTTCCATGCTCATCATCCTCAGCTAAATTATAACAGTCTATCGGATGTTCTTCATGTTCTTTCCATTCTGAGTGTATGTTCACAGACTATCATGTGTGGCGAAAAATTCTCCCCATGGCATATCTTCACAAGAACAATATGTTCTGAATACACGTTCCTTGATTATCTGCAGTGCCTCATGTTTCAAAGGGTTCTCATCCTCGAAGCTGAAATCTCTATGGAAGTTCACAGTTAATGTTTCCCAATCTGAGGTCTCCCTGCGTAACTCCAAGTCTAGATACTATTTCTTTGGAATATCCTCTTCCAAAGTATGCACAAACAGGTGCACCCACTCTTCAGGTGGTCTTTCTTCCCATGCCTGCAAGCAGACTTCCAAATGTTGACTAGGATCTGTCTTCCCATTGAACTTATCAAAGGGTAAGGTAACCCTTTTTGCAAACCGAATCTGCATCTTTGTTCTTCATTGATCCCAAGTGATCAATATCTGTTTGTGCGAAGCCCACCATCTGGCAGGTCTGCCACGGAGTGCCATATCCAATGTTGGTAACCTGTGCTCTTCTGGAACTGTTGCAGTATAGTCTTGAATAAAAGTATAAACGTTAGTAGAACCATCAAATGGAGGGATCAGACTTACCTCCTTTCCAATCCAACAAAGTGATTTCGTGACCTGCGCGCACCTTCTAGCTAACACTTCATGCAAGCGATTTTGCCAATTTTCCAGTCCAGCGTCTGAGTCAGAAACGCAGGAGCTATCACATCTCTAGCTGAGTGTACCATCCACAGTAGGATTAATGTAATCCTCCTGGTTCGCAGTCATCTGGTACAATCAGTCCAAATCCTGGGCCTTAGATTCCTCCTGAATCGGCTCGCTATATATGTCCCCATCTGCAGGATCCAATGGTGCGATAACCCGCAAATGCTTGCCTTCGAATATCATCTTCTTTGTTTTCAAATTTATAATGGCTAAATTGTCAATAGCCCAATCAATTCCTAACAGTGCAGGAAAGGGCTAGCTATCGTCAACAATCTCGATGACTTCAAAGTCCGCATGGCTTTGTACTCCATTAATATCAACCACAACATTAGCTAATCGGCCAAATGGTATAACTTTCTCTTGGTTGGCCATTCTCAACTGGATAGGTGACCATGATAGCTTTGGTCGACCCATCTACTGCCATGTCTGCTTGGTCAAGACATTTACTTCTGATCCCAGATCAAGGATAACTTCGTCCATCTCAAAGTCTCCTATCTGCGCAGTGAGCCTCATCTCTCGGCCCGACCTCTTCTGTTTCTTTATATGATGTAGTGCACCATCAGAAGTTTCTGCTTCTGTCTGTGGTTCGTATATATTTATGAGCTTCTCCAGCTCTGCTATCACATTTTCATTTTTTTGCAGCTTCATGCAGCTCCTTAGGAACTGCGCAACAGAGGTGCTAACATCTGGTGTGTGTCTTGTATTTTCATACGCAGCAGGTGTGTCTTCAACACATGGTACTTCGCTGCACAGCGGGATCCTTGGTGATTTAGGTGCTGGTTCTCTGAAGGTATCCTGCATGTCAACAAAAGATTCTTTGTTCTTCTTCAAGTCCAAAGCAGGCGTCTTTCCTGGAGCTTTTCTTACCCATATTGTTTCAAGAGGGCCCTGCTTCGCATGAGCCTCTCTTGAAGTGGAAGCCTCTGCTCCCCTATCGTGGCCTGTCTCCACACCACTGTGTGACTAATTTAATGCTAGGATCTGCAGGTCTGTTCTTTGCTGCAATCCACTGGATGTTCGGGGCTGGCGCATCTGTCCTTCTTCTTTTCTGCATCTCTACCTCTAGCACTGGGCAATATTCTATCACATGCTCAAATGATTTACAATAATTACAGGTGGTGCGGGGATTTACATAGTCTCTGGATACGTGACCTGGCTGGCCACAGTTATAGCAGATAACCCCGCCGCGGCCTCTTCCTTGTGTCGGGCCGGTATTTCTTCCTCTACCGCGGTATCCACCACCACGGCCTCTATAGGTAGATTGATCATAATGCGTGTTTTCTTGCTTTGGCTAGTTATCTTCTTGCACTCTGTACAAGCCAGTGCCTCTCATTGAATCCATGTCATGCTTTCTTTCATTCATTAGTTCATAGGCGCGGCAATTGGATTCATCATGTCCAACTGATTTACAGAAATTACAATATAGATTCTTAGGTGTCTTCACATATTTCTGTATTAGGTAACAATCTTCAGGTCTATGACCAGTAGTTCTGCAGATCTCACACCAAGGTGCCTGGTTCTGATTGATGGGGTTAGGCGCACCACTGGCGAGATAGTCGCAGTATAGGGGACAATGCTCCCGGTCATGACCTTCTCCTTCGCAACTCGTGCACCAGATCTCATGACGAGGTTCATATCGCTGCTCTTTTCCATTCTTCATGCTCTGTAGCTCCAGTGTCAGGGTGGTAAGCTTGTTCTAAATCTGTGTCATCCCAGAACTAGACTCACCAACTGGCAAAGCCTCCAACTTCATCGCGATTTCCAAGGCCTCTGCCTGGGATGTAATCTTCTGTTGCATCAATGGTAACCTGATGTGCGGAAGCAGCGCAGCAATGAACCATTCTTTATGTTTTTCGGGGCCTATGACAAATCTCACCTGGCCCAAGAGTGTCTTGAACTTCTGGTTGAATTCCCAGATCGATTATGTCGGTCTCTGCTTGATTTCCTTCAGCTCAGTTATACACTGAGACTCAGACTTTGGTTTCTTGAACTCTACTATCAGCGCATCTTTAATCTCTGCCAGGGTCCTGGGCTGCGTGGTAGAATACTTCATGAACCAGTGCAGCGCTCTATCTCTGAATGTAGTAATAAGCTGGGATTTCTTCTCATCATCATCCCGGATCTGTCTGACACTCCAAACAGCTTCACAAAGGAACCAGTGCTGGTCAGGATCTTCTAGACCCATTCCTTTAAATATAGGCAGCTTCATATCCATATGGGCCATGGCTCTAGGGCGAGGTGTAGCACTCGAAGGGGCACCCTGAGGTGTGCCCTGAGGGGTGTTAGGGTGTCGTAAAGGACTCTGCGCAGTGAAAACAAATGGGCATATAGGGGTAGATGTACTAGGCTGCGTATTCGGTGGGGTGGGCTCTGCAAGTGGAGGGTTCTGAGGGGTAAATGGTGGTGCGGCTTCATTTTCAATGTCAGAGGGGATCTCAGTATCTACGTCGATTCCAAAGCCTCCAGGATTCTTATTGAACTTGTATCTTTTCCCACTTCTTAAGTTGTGAGTATCTTCGTCAGAATCGCTATAAATGTTATTTACCATGACAACTTGAAAAGATTATTGCATTCTTAAAACACCTTTCTCAGCTAACATCATCTTAATATATAGACTGAGATTGTTTAGGAAATTACCTTGGGAACCTCCGAAAAAGTGTGCCTCTGCTTGGCTGTAGGATTTGAGCGTATCCACAGCAAACTCTGTGACAAATCCTTCTAGCATATGATCGACCCAAAAGTAAACTACACGCGTCAATGCGCTATCTATTGCTTTGAGCTGTGATATGAGCTTAGGATTCTACTCTGTAGGAACGCCTCCTTGAAAACAGGTTTTCCTTTCTGCAAGCCGCTAGATCCACGCGTGCAGCTCGTCTGGAAATGTAGCCCAAAAAAATTCGTGAATGTCATCCAACAGATATCTATCCGACCACTGTGTGTCACTTAGACGCGGATGTCTGTTCTCTTGTCTTTTAAAGTCTCTTATTGTCTTATCCCACCAAGCCTGGATTTCTGTCTTCTCAGGATGCCAGTTCAATGCACTTTCCGGGAGCTCGGAATTTTCGTCACTCATCACGATTGGAACTCATCACGGATTCTAGCACGGCAACGGGACCATTTGTTGGCTATACAAATGCTGACCAGAGGTTTTATGAAGACCCAAGTTCTGCGCAGTTACCTTAAACCAACAAAACCCCTTCGCACCGGCCCTTTCGGCAACATCCTGCGAGCAGGCTGAGGTCTCACCCGAGGTGTTTCTAATGGGGCACTGTGGACTCAGATGTCCACAGTGAGTGATGAGTGGATGACTATGACGAAGTTCGCGGCAACGCACCGGCTGTACGCTGCAAGGGTCGGACTGCACGGTGATGGTCAACACCGCGGCCCGCACCACTATCTTCTCCCTTACTGTGAGACTCAATGCTACACTGCGAGCACTGTTGCTTGACTTCCTACACTTGGACTATTTGCAAAATGCTTAAAGCAATGAGCTGAATATCACTCATCCATTCAGTCATACACTTAACTAACTTACTACTTAATGCTCAGTCACACACTTAGACTATTACTATTTTAAGCATAACCCTCAGGTGCGGACTAATTGTTATACATTCGTCGACTGCAACCATTCAAATACGTGAACAACTTTCCCCATGCTCAAGTAGATGACAGATTTACTGTCCCTAGAAGCAAAGCTAATATTAACCATACATCCATTCATGCAGACTTAACATATCATTCCATACTCTCTTGATGGTAAATGCATATAAAATCCTTCTCATAACAGATTGTAAGCAAATATCCAGACATTCAACTACAGAAACAGATAAAAATAAACAGACATATAAGCATTCAGTCACACAACACACTATTTAACATGGTTCACTTCCCCGGATGGAAAGCTATGTCCATAAGAACTGTGTTTGATATGTCTTTTAAGGAAGGGTTCACAATTCTTAGCCACGCACTCTGCTGCGGCTCTCTTCTTGCTCAGATAGGTCTCTGCGCACTCAGCTGCAAAGCCTTTACAATCTATTCTTGATTCGAAAGTTATTACAATACAATATGATCACCATAAAAATCGTCGACAACGACCCTTCACCTTGACCAACCCTTCCTATACAAAAATGGTATTCTTAAATAGATCACGCCCGAAGGTCGTGTCTTTACAACATTGAAAACCGAAACCCTTAGGGTTTCCAAACCACTACGATCCCTCTGAACCGTCTTGCCGGCTTCTAATAGCGATTTTGCTGTCGTGGCAGTCCTCCACGCCTTAGATCCGTCGCTTTCATCCTTCCTGTTGTACGCACACCAACAGGTCATCCACTTCTAGCCGCCCTTCCACCAGCGGACTTGTGCGACTGGCTCAGCTCCCAATCAATTTCTCTGCAGGTCGTACGTCCCTTATCGGCCACGTACAACTGGCTCAGCTCCCAGTCACTTTCCATCTGTTGTTTTCCTTTTAACGGTCACGTACCCTGCTGCACGCCAAACTGTCACTTTCCCGACCCGTCCTCTGCTTAACGGACTCGTACAATTGGCCACCTTCCTGATCTGCTTATGCCCACAACTCGACATCTTTTCAGCAGTCTTACCAAAAGTAGACCACCATTGGTCTATCCGCTATATCTGGCCATCCTCTGTCCAGTACACAACTTTACTGGTTCCACGTGGCCTACTACCTTCGCAGCACTGAACCTGCGCAACGCTGATCCTCGCGGCATCCTTCAAAACTTGGTACTGCGCACATCTTCGCAGCACTCTCGATACTTAGGCAAAATTCGATATTTTCCTGAGCTGTGCACAGCTCTGGTCCATTTATCATAAAAAAAAATGTCACCAAAAATGGCCCTGTTGGGCCAGGCCCAACACATGGCCACCCCCATGGACTCCAACTTGAATTTATTGGTTGATGACTCATCAAAGTTAGTGGATGTGACTCTATACAAACAGATTATTGGGTCATTGATGTATTTAACAAATACTAGACCAGACATATGCTTTGTTGTGAATACCTTGAGTCAGTATCTAGTGGAACCTAGAAGAGTTCACTTAATAGATGCAAAGCATGTGATGAGGTCTCTAAAGGGTACGATAGATTTTGGTCTACATTATCTTGGAGATCATGCTTTCAGATTGCATGGTTACTCAGATGTTGATTGGGCAGGAAGTGTTTCAGACAGGAAGAGTACATCAGGTGGATGGTATTGTCTTGGATCTGCCATGATCTCGTGGTTTACCAGGAAGCAATCTAGTGTGGCTCTCAGTACAGCTAAAGCGGAATATATAGTTTCTTGCTCTGCTAGTTGCGAAGCAGTATGGCTTCGAAAACTATTATCAAGACTATTTGACTTAGAGATGGATCCCACTGTGATCATGTGTGACAACCAGAGTTGTATCAAGATGACAGAGAATCCAGTGTTCCATGATAAGTCAAAACACATAGAGATCCGATATTTCTATATACGGGATATGGTGCAGAAAGGAGCTATCAAGCTCGAATATGTGAGCACTGATGAAAAATTGCTGATATATTGACCAAACCTCTGTCTCGAGTAAATTTTGAGTATTTATGAGACAAGCTTGGTGTAGTTCAGAAGGACCCTCCTCGAAAGGGGGAGTGATGTGGTCACTGATGATGAGATTGCCTGCATCGACAGTGAGGTCGATGATGTGGATACCTATATTTGTGATGCCGACAGGAAGGTCAATGTATTATCCTTGGTGGATAGATGGGGATTGTATCTTCCCCGGACTTCGGTCCCAGAATTGATCCATAGACAGATTTCTTTGAGAATGAAGTCCTTGGTGGACAGATGGGGATTGTATCTTCCCCGAACTTCGGTCCCAGAATTGATCCGTAGACATATGTCTCTAAAAATTGATGATAGGACTACATCGTCCCTAGGCCTCGGTTCAAAAGGTATGTGAGAGGACTGCATCGTCTGTGAACCTTTAGTTCAAAAGGTACATGAGAGGACTACCTCGTTCGTGAACCTTTCGTTCAAAAGGTACGTGATAGGAATGCATCATCCCTGGACCTCGGTTCAAAAGGTACGTGAGAGGACTACATCATCCATGAACCTTTGGTTCAAAAGGTACGCGATAGGACTGCATCATCCTTGGACCTCAGTTCAAAAGGTACGTGAGAGGACTGCATCGTCCCTGGACCTCGGTTCAAAAGGTACGTGAGAGGACTGCATCGTCTGTGAACCTTTGGTTCAAAAGGTACGTGAGAGGATTGCATTGTCCATGAACATTGGTTCAAAATGTACGTGAGAGGACTGCATCATCCGTGAACATTGGTTCAAAAGGTACGTGAGAGGACTACATCATCCGTGAACATTGGTTCAAAAGGTACATGAGAGGACTGCATCGTCCCTGAACATTTGGTTCAAAAGGTATGTGATTGGGATTGCATCGTCCCTAGACATGAGACTTGTCTTAAAGTGATAAGGATTGATCATCCTGGAACTTGATCTGGATTGTATCATCCATGGACCTATGTCCTAAAAGTGAGCAGGATTGATCATCCTGTAATTGGATCGTGTGCATTGCAGAGTATGCTACTATGATGATCCAAATGCTGTAGATCAAGATGATGATCCAGATGCTGTAGATCAAGATGATGATCCAGATGTTGTAGATCGAGGAGATGATCCAGATGCTGTAGATCAAGATGATGACGATGTTGATGATCGTATGTTGACGATGCTGCTTATCGTGATCAAGAGATCCAGATGATGTTGTTGATCAGAGGATCCAATGATGATGATGTTGTTCGAGTGCTGCAGAAGATGAAGACTCAGTACTGACGATGTTGATGTTCCAGTATTGAAGATCTTGAAGATGTTCCAGTAACTACTTGAGTTACTGATGATGATGTATTAAAGCTTCCAATGATTTATAGATGTATCATGTATGATGTATTCAATGACTCCTTGCTCCTGCAGATGTTGTTATAATATCCTTCTCGTTAAGGGGGAGTGTTGAATATTGTAACTTCTAAGAATATTATATTTGTACTTTATTATTCTGGAGATGTTCCATCCCTCCGAGGTGACCCTATTGTATATCCGGAGATGTTTATTCCTTCGATGGATTGTGTTAACTAGGGTTATTAGATCTCCCATGTGGGGGTCGGCCCTGAGTTAATTTATTAGGGGTTATTAGACCCTCTTAGGAGAGGTCGACCCCATAGGGTAAAAAGTCAGTCGGGAAACAAGTATAAGTAGAGGAGGATGTTCCTCACTTATCACACACTTCCATCACTCGGAAAGTAGCGCACAAGTGAGAGCGAGGTCTGCATAGGAGGTAGAGAAGGAGCTCTAGTCTTGGACTACATCTTGTATTTGGTTGATCATCTTATTGAGGAAAGCTTTGTTGGGTTTTCTACCCCATGAGGGTTTCCCAGGGTAAAATCTCTGTCTATCTTGTGATTGTGTTTCTTTCAGTGATCTTGCTAGTCAAATTAGTTTAAACTTAACACATCCTAAAACCAGCCATTTAGTAGAAGGCATTAGCTTCTGCTAGCTTTTGATTCAGAGAGCACCTTCAACCATTTGTAGCTCCAGATTTCAACGCTCTGCTTGGACTCATATACACCCATTCAGATTAAGGGGTGGAATGTTGAAACCTAATCTATTAGGGTTAGGTGAAGATGAATAGGCTTGAGGAGTCCAAGGGAAAACTTGGAAGATGAAAACCAAGTGTCACCTTATATTGTATAAATATGTACATTCTCTTAATTAATTAAGTATAATTTCATGCCTAATTATATGGGTATGTGATTGTGTTTTCCTATATTTTGATTGACTTCCTACCTAGGTATCCCAACATATTTAGAAATCCAAAGAACCAACAAAAGAGTCGTGATTTCAAATTCCTTAATTCCAACCCTAATCCCTCATCTTATTGCCATTATTATCACACTCTTTTAAGCCATATTCCCATTAAAACTAATTTACACTTCTAACATCTTAATCTGGTATCATCTTTATCATACTTGATAAAAACTTGACACATGCATAAAACTTGACACACACTAAGTGGCCTTGGCTAGTTGTTGACAACTATGCTCATTAATGAAAGAAACTAATGGCTTCCATTGTGAGTGATTGCAACAGGATAGAGTACCCAAACATTAATCAAAGTAGTCATTCCATTCATTTGGAATTCAAGCTACCATGTAACACGTCTGAGTCTCTTCAGTTTTATGAGAGGTGCCATGTCACTTTTCCTCCTCATCTTTGGCATTTTAGGATTTTTTTCTTCACTCCATTCAATCAAGTTCTTAGATTGCCCCATCGAATTCAATATTTTTTCAGTGCTACTACTTTGTTCTAGTTTATTTCATATTCTCGATGATGGCATATGATTTGAACTCAAGGAGCATGTTGAGAAGTTTGATCTAAGATTATAATGGTGTCAAAACACAAGACACTGTAAATACCATTACAATCCTCATATCCAATGACAAAGAGAATTATATTGGATTCCATGGTAAGCTTGTATAGAAATTAAAGTAATATAAGAATTAAAGATGAGTTCTGGCACTTTATTCTTAAAGTAATATAGGAATTAAATATAAGTTCAAGCACCTTAATTTTTGTTCAAGTCATGATATCTTTTCTAAATCAACAATATTGGAGCAAAACCGACTCTTAGAATTCTTCAGGATGGAGCACCGGAGATGCTCCCTCTAAAACCAGAAATTATTAGCTTCCACTTCAAAATTTGTATTCAAATATTTATCCATTTCCACAACTATGAACATGGTGGAGAATGAACACAAAAATAACTAATAAACATCCCTTGGAACAATGACAAAAAGAAAGCAGAGTCTTTCATGTATAGCCATTTTCTTCCCCAATTTGTGGTTCCAATTCCTTCAAGCTTTACTCCATAATTATCTGGACGTTCTTACTTATCCAATGTTGTTCATCTTCTTACCATAGTATCTTCCTAAAAGCTTCAAATTCTTATGCCAAACTAAAGAGATAATGTTACGACTTCAAAAAATGAGATCATATGAAGCGTTACAACATACTTGGATAACATGAGTCTATTTTCAAATTCTCTTATACGCTTTTGATTAATATTCCATTCCCATCATTGATAAGCCTCCTAACCTAAAAGTAGGCATGCCTGCACTAAAAAAAATTATAACCACGATGTGCAAATATCCCTAACACTAAAATCCTTATAACAATTTTTGCATCATTCCCAAAAGACATGCATTGATAACCCACCTCTATCATCAATAATCTTTGCATCATCCCCAAAACAATTGTACCTACCTCTATCATTAGAAAACTATATTTATACTTGCTCTATTCTATCACATGTTCCTCCAAATGGGTGTATATCTCGTTCCTGGCATTGCCTTTGTACATGGCCTCACATTTTTTCCTTTTACTAATGCCCTTGTGTTTGTCATGTGTGTTCAATTTACTAAGTAAGAATGCCGGTTCAACAGGATACACAAGCTCCTCTCTTGAGACATGTGTTCACAAACGAGGACATGGTTTTAACATGAATTAGTATTGGATGAGCAAGAGACTCGTGGTATTAGATTTCATGCATGCCTTGCTTGATATCCATAAGGAGAAATAAAAGATGGCACATGGCAGGTATCCTTAACAATAAAAATGTTTTAAAAATCCTCCCTTGTAAAATATTCAAAAAAAAGTTTGCCCCTTTAGACTATTGAGATAAGTAGAATGTTGCATAAATTTTATGATAACACAAATTAATTCACAAACATCTCTATTTCAATAGGATCAATAATAAGATCTTTTTTATACTGGGTAATGAGGACCATGCGATCAAGAATATTATTAAATTGTTGAATGTGCACGATTATTACAAAAATAGAAAATAGAGAAGAAATATACTTTTCATTAATCTTGAGAAAATGAAAGAAAAATAAAATAAAATAAAATCACACAAAACTATTCAAAAGGTGGTGTTGGGCACTGCAATACACTCGCTGAGAGAATTTCATTTCCTTTTTTAATTACATGCCTTTAATTTTGTATCAGGTACACCTGATCAAACTTTACATTTTATTTTATTTATTTTATAATTTTAAATAAAAAAATACAAATCGATATGAAAAATAATTATGAACATGCATTTATTGTGTTATTCACCATATCACTATTACAACTGATAATCTCCATATATTTAATTTTATAATTTCCTCTATTTTGAAAAATGCTACATAATTAATTTCATTTATAAGTTGTACATCATGCAGAGGAATTCGGTCGATATGACTGTAATGGGATACTTAATAATCATAATAAATATTTAAGATTTAAATCTGTCGATAATTTGACAGCAACATTTTTGTATTTTATTCATTTAGTTGGTTGTGTATTGCGTAATTTGTTTCCTGTCTACTGTTAGCTATTTAATTGGTAGCTTGATTATTAATATCGAATGGTTAATCCAAATCTTTGTTAGCTCATTTGTCTACAGATTTGCGTTGAGGATTAATTTCTGCATATACATTCATAAAACATCAAAACATTTCACAGTTTGAACTCATTTCAGTACCATAGATTCATTTCCATTGTATAGATTTATGCTTTCTGTTCTGCAGTAGTTTTTAACTTTTCATGGAATAGATTGGGTTATTGTTGTTGATATGAAATCATAAGTTCATTTCATTTATCATTTCCTGTACTCTATTTTTACATCTTTCTGAATTAATAATTAGGGATCAGAGCTTGGAATTTGTAAAATATTTATATTAATCATCCCTGAAGTGTACAAACAATTCTCTTCGGACTAATAGATTTTAACCTGAGTTTGTGGATGGAATTCTAAAAACTGAGCATAACGTTTGGTTTTTTTATTGACAATCATTTAATTCTGTTATGCATAGGATACACAATCCATTCATTGATTGGCAGCGAAGAGCACAATTAATTCAAAACAACATACATAATTACATAAAAACTAAACTCTTGTACGTGTCATTATTAAAAGTCTGTTCCACATGTGACTAGATTGGTGAAGGGAAGGTGAAGATTATTTGATTAAGAACACACAGTGAAATAGAATCCCAAAGTGTTATGATAGATTATTGTAGTTGTTAGTGGTAAGTTTCTATATAATACTATTTGCTTTGTATTCTTGTAATAGTTTATATTTATGTAAAGATGGCAAAACAATTGTAT
The DNA here is from genome assembly GCA_027924585.1 of Larix kaempferi. Taxonomy (NCBI): domain Eukaryota; kingdom Viridiplantae; phylum Streptophyta; class Pinopsida; order Pinales; family Pinaceae; genus Larix; species Larix kaempferi. The sequence goes on along the minus strand of BSBM01000372.1, from coordinate 39,640,648 downwards.
GTTTAAAGCTATATCATTATATTATAATTCTAATCACTGAAATCCTTTAGCTATTGAAATCCAATAAGATCACTACTCAATATGCTTCATATCTAATATCAAAGTTGGGACATATATTCAATCCATTTAATCATGTGTGGTTAAAATTGTATGTTATCATTGTTTACAAGAGTTGTTGAAGGTTGGGGATACTTGTATGAGCCATTGAATGATTAAAGGAATATGATCAATATTTAGGGAACCTTGCAGTTCAATAACTCAGCCTTCATATTGTATTTAGATTAGTTATAGCTTGCTTTCATTTAATTTAGTGAGTGTTCTATTTTTGCACTTTTTGATCTAGCCAATAAACTTTAATTCATTCATGATATCTAAAAACCATGAAAATACATGAGAGTGGAAAAATAACGATCTTTTATTCATTTTCCATCCTAATTATTATAATGAAGATTCAACCTCTTATCACTGATATTTGAGATTTTTTAAAATTCGTAATTTTAGAAAATTCTCGCATGGCTCTAAAACTGACCACTAACTTAAATCTAACTAGAGCGGCACTAGTTGTCAACTTGATTTTCTGATTAGGTGCATAAACTAACAGATAACTGATAACTACAAATTTAAAAAATCCCGTGAAAACGCTAAAACCCCAATTTGAAGGAATTAGGCCCCAAAAAGGTTGAGTCAACTTCTTCATTCTCAGCTTGGACCAAGTTCAAACTAGGTTGTTGTCCTTGGTTCGGCTCTTGCATGTTATAACTTGGGCATTCAAATGCTCAATGGCCCTCTACACGACACCTATAACACATATAAGGTCTTCCTCTGTCGCCACCGTAACCTCTACCCCTCTTAAATCCTCGTCCTCGTGGTTGATTCAAGTTATCTTGTCAAGCATTTTCTGCTTTCTCAGCTCCTTGGGATGATTCGCCTCTGCCATAGTTAAAACCACCCCGTGAGGCAGATGATGTACCCCTCCTCAACCCTCTATTCCTTTGATCAAATTGTCGGTTTTGCTTTTTCTTATCCCTTAAGGCTAATTGATATGCCTCTTCCACGCTGCGAACCCTATGCATGATCAATTCATCTTGAATAGAAAATTTCAAACAATTCACATACCTTATAGCCAGTTGCTCATCAGTTTCATGGTGATCCACACGAATGGACAATTGATAAAACTCATGCGTGATTTCCTCCATGGTGGACAGGTTTTTATTCAAATTCTAAAATCTGTGAAAAAGGGTCTATGCATAGTCTAAAAGAAAGAAAAAAAATCTCGTAATTTTTTCTCCATCTTATTCCAGGTCTTAATTTTGTCTTTTCCCTTTTTTGTTCTATCCTTCTGCACATGATCCCACCAGATCATGGCGTGACCCTTCAATTTGGTGCATGCAAATTTCATCTTCTTTTCCTCTGTCATATGCTTCCATTCAAAAACAAATTCCATGGTGTTCAACCAAACTATTAACTCCTCTAGTTTAAGACTCCTTACATATTCTGAAACTTACATTTTGATCCCATCATTCCTCCCTTCTAGAGCCCTGAGCATCCTTTATTCAAAAGGAAAGCGCTCTAATTGTTCTTCTTCATGTTATGTATGTTGTTTCACATCTCTTTGGTATGTCTCCTCATCGGACACTTCTCTCCATATTATGCTTCGATTAGCCAGCACGTTTGTAAGATCAACTAATTTCCTTTGGAGGTTTTGCATATTGCTATGCATCTGAGCAAGACCTACTCTTCTGCTTCCTCTCCCAGCCATCTTCCTGCTCTGATACCAGATGATGTAGCCAATAAACTTTAATTCACTCACAAGATATAAAAACCATGCAAATACATGAGAGTGGAAAAATAACAATCTTTTATTCCTTCTTCATCCTAACTATTACAATGAAGGTTCAACCTCTTATAACCGATATCTGAGATTTTCAAAAATTCTCGCATGACTCTAAAATTGACCACTAACTTAAAGCTAACTAGAGTGACACTAGTTGTCAACTTGCTTTCCAGATTAGGTGCATAAACTAACATATAACTGATAATTACAAATTTAAAAAATCTCGTAAAAACACTGAAACTCTAATTTGAGGCACTATATGAAGGAGTTAGGCCCTGGAAAAGTGTTGAAAAAAGGTTTGATTAGAAGGATCTAATCAGTCACTACAGTGAATTCTTCGAAATGCAACTTCCTTGTAAATTTGAGCACAAACATATAAACGAGTCAAAAGTTATGACCCTTGGAAATCCTTGCATTAATTCTTCTTCTTCTTCTTCTTCTTCTTTTTTTATTTTTTATTTTTAATTTCAACCCATGGAAATACCTGCATCACTTTTCAATCCCACTCTTAGGTTTTTATTGCAAGTTTGATAATATTAGTCACTACGGGAATAAGTCATTGAAGATTGAGATCTAACTCAAGACATAAGATCTTGTGGTCCAATAACTATATCTTGTGGTGTTAGCGTTCTTTTCAATTTATGTTTAGATTTCATTCATTGCATTTTGAAGTGTGTTTGTCGGCATCAGTTGTTAATTAGGCTAGGTTAGATTCTAATCCTACATTTCACGTTCTTGCACCTCTAAGTTTATGATTACCCTGGTTGGTAATTTAATGTTGAATCATTAGCATATATTTAGGTTGACATTTTTGGCGTGGTTGCGAGGGAGGTGCTAAAAGGATTAGAGCCTAGGTATATAGGTAGGTTTCCTTTAAATTAGGCAACTTGGGGGAGGATAAATGGTAAGACGCAAACACGCCCTTACTTCAGAAATTCCGAGGGGGGGTTCGAGCCCGACGAATTCACTTTGGTGAGTTTCTCCAAATCCTCGTTGTTTCCTTTTATGCAAGTGTGTTTTCTTTTGGTTTGATTCATGGGAAAGAAGAGAAGCCTAAGTTGTGTGAACAGATAACTTGGTGACAACAGGTCCTAGTAGCATGATGGCACTTCGAGTACATGATTGTTTTCAATTGATTGAATTTGCTTTTAAGTAGTGTACGTTAGTTGCAATTAAGTTTATTTAATTTTTGTTTCAATAGGATTCTTAAAGTTAAAATTCAACTATTTTTAGGTGTTGTAAGAACCTTTTTGTACTAATCCATGTGCAAGACAAGGATTACCAACCAATAAGGAAGACTTCATAAATTTTCCAAAACCTATTGGGTAAAGAAGAATGATCCTACAAGAGCTTTCTTAAATACTAGCAGCAATTGGGATCTTTGCTTCTCAGGAAGAGCAAATATTGACAACAGTCAAGAACATATTTGTCTCTCAGGAAGTGATAAAAGAAGAAGAGTTCCATGAATAAGAGCAAGAGGAGATCAAGGAATCAAGGACTGCATTTGATGGAGAGAAGCCATTAGAACTCGGGATAGAGGAATTTTCAACATGTCCATCATCATATCCTGTACCCATTCAAGAGACCAATCAACCAATATAAGAAGATCTACATGATATGACCAAGGAGGACATATAAATTAGTGTTAATGAAAAATAGAGCCAAGAATATAGAGACTACATTGAGACTTGGTTCTGAAATGTCATCCGGCCATAATACCATTCCCTTTTTCAACACTCTTGGTATCAAATCAAATAGATCAGTTCGTTCTTCATATCCAGGTAGTTATTAAGGTACATTTTTCATATTTGGATATGAGTATGTTTCTTATCTTGCAACGTACATGGTTACATTAGAAGTATTCTTTACTTAATGATAAGGATTTCAATTTTTAGCTAGAGTAGGATAATAAATAGATAAATAATAGCTGCATGTTGTTAGTTTAGTCTTAAATACAACTACAACATCACTTTATGTTTTCTTTTCAAATAAATGAACTGGGACATTTTGATGGTTTAATACTAGAGGAACAAACAATTATTTTATGAGGATCTTTTCTTTTCCTTATTACATGCAGATTTCTAACCATTAATAACCTAATGTTTAAAAACATTATGGGTGTTGTTGGTGTTTTCACACCAGCATGTGCTAAAAAGCATCTACTAAGACTTAGGGAAATCTTAATAGCAGTTCAAATGAAAAGCAAAAGCAAACTAGCTAAACCCAATAAATACCAGTAAAATAAAATCTAAACTACATGAAGCATGTGCATAGAAAATCAATCTAAGTTAATATTTTTGAACATTCTTTCACAAACAGAGGGTAAGAGAAAGAATATTTTTCATTTTATTATGTAAAAAATGGGGTTTTTACAGTAGCCAAAAGAATACCTCAAAATAGTAAAAAATGTGCATGTGCATAGAAAATCAATCTAAGTTAATATTTTTGAACATTCTTTCACAAACAGAGGGTAAGAGAAAGAATATTTTTCATTTTATTATGTAAAAAATGGGGTTTTTACAGTAGCCAAAAGAATACCTCAAATAGTGTTGATGGGGACCCTTGCAATTGTCCAAAGTAGAAGGTCCTTGGTCTCCAAGAAGTCTGGCGCTCTCCAACCACACGTCACAAGGTAGGGAAATCTCCAAAGGTGAAACAAGAAGGCTCAAAAGGGGCATCAATGGTTTCGGTAGAAATTTCGGTAGAGTGATGCTAAGAAAATGTATGGAGAGAATGTGTGTAAAATGAGAGACCTTCATCATTAATATATAGGCAAATGGTCCTATGTGTTGAAATATTGTAACTTCGAAGAATATTCTATTGTATTTTATCATTGTAATTTATTCGGAGATGTTTTATTCCACCGTCGAGATGTCATTGTTGTATTTGATTATGAAAAGTCATTGAGGTAAATCCTCTCTTGTAAGTCGGGGCAATAGATCCCCTTGAGTCATTTTGTAACGGGGTGTTTAAGTCCCCTAGAGAAGTCGGCCCAGTTAGCATTAGGTCAATTTGTTAGGGGTCGACCTAGTTAGGGAAAATGTCAAGTGAAAGATAAAGTATAAATAGAAGTGTTGTGCTCCTCATTTGGACACACACTCACTTATGGATTGTGCATAGGAGAGAGAGAGAGATATATCTGTGAAGGAGAAGGAGATCTTGCTTTGGGGATTTTATCTTTGTACTTTTGATCATCTATATTGAGGAAGTTTTTTGGGTTTTCTACCCCATGAGGGTTTCCCAGGATAAATATATGTCTATCTTGTGATTGTGTTTCTTTCAGTGATCCTGTTTATGCGATTGTTGTGAATTTGATTAAAACTTAACATGGTTTCAGAGCTAACCTGAATAGGACAACTTTCACAAGGTGAAACTCTCTCTCTTCTTCCTCCGACAAGAAATTAGGGTTTCTGTCAAAGTTGGAATTTTTGGAATCTAATTGCATAGAAAGATGCGCCTCTCCAAAATAGAGAAGGCATAGAGAATTTCCAAGCATGGAAATATAGGATTGGCCTCATTCTTGAAGAGAATGATCTTGCTAAATACATCAAGGATGAAGTTGCAGAACCTGAAGAAGATGAAGCTAAGGAGAAGCACAACAAGGACCTGATTAGGGAAAAGAGGACCATTGTTGATTCTATCAAAGACCACTTGATTCCTCAAGTGTCATCCAAGAAGACTCCAAAGGAGATGTATGATTCCCTAGCCAGAATGTATGAAGGAAAGAACATCAACATGAAGATGAATTTGAGAGCTCAATTGAAGAGTACCAATATGAGCCAAGGAGAATCCATCCAAGACTACTTCACAAGGGTCTCCAACTTCAAGGAGTAACTAGAAGCCATTGGAGACTCCCTTGATGAGGATGAGCTAGTTATAACTGCTCTCAATGGTCTCTCTAGACCTTGGGATTCATTCATCCAGACTATGTGTGCCAGAAAAGAAAGCATGAAATTTGACATTGTATGGGAAGATTGCATCCAAGAGGAGGCTAGAGTAGCCAATAGAGAATCTCTACTTAAAGAAGATGATCAAGCCCTAGCCACCCATACCAAGAGAGGAAGAAGTCAACATAACTTTAAGAAGGAAAGCCACAAGGAGTCTCAACCTCCCATGAAGTTCCAAAGGACAAGAGGAAACAATCTTAGAAGAAACTACTCCAACTTTCAATGTTACTATTGTGATAAGATGGAACATATTGCCAAAAATTGTCCGTTGAATAAAGAAGAATACAAGAAGAGGAACAACAACAAAATACATCATGCAAACCTAGACGAAGACGATTAAGAAGAATCAGAAGATGAAGAACCTCCCAAGAAGAAAGCAAAGGAAGAAGTCGAAGAATATGTCTTGTAAGCACATGATAGGTCAGAACAAGACTCTCCCCAGCTTAGAAGAAAAAAATGGACTTCCCTCATAAAGGATCATAGGAGAAGCAAAATACAATCTTGATGATGGAGTACAGTTCAACATCATACATTCCAGTAATACGTGCAAGGATACTAGGATCAAAGGAGATCCTACCAAACAAACAAAGATAAATATTTGAATTGTCATTTCTATCACATTGTTTAAAAGATAGTATCTAGTTGTATACACATTTATTTAGGATGTGTGTTAGGATGTTTGCAGTGTCATGCATGTGATGGGTAAGTATCCTATGGTGCTATACAACATTCCATTGCTACTTATCTAGAGTGAAACATCTTTGCTGACATATTGGGAGTAGTGCACACTCTTAATAATGTCCTGGTAGAGATGGAAGGCATCTAGAAAGTTACCATATGAATATGGGATATGGATGAATGTTGTAGCATTGGCTAAGATAGTATGACTTATGTTTTTATGCATATATTTGGAAACTATGATATTTTTCTAGCCATGCTATTGAATTTGACTTGTAGGAAGTATCGTACAACGATCACCTACAAATGAAGAATGATGAGACTTGTTCCGTAGAACAAGTGACAATGGTTCAACTATAAAAGAATCCAGAATAAATGCTCATAGGAAAGAATCCTAAAGTAAGCCTTCAGAATATACATGCCAGGATTCCATCACATGGAGATCAGTAGAGATGTAAAATTTGATGAAGAAGAATCTCTCAAGAGATCCAGAAAATGCCAGTGTGAATGTACCTCCCAGAAATGCAGAAACTGCACCCTCCCCTGAATATGAAACACCAGAAGACCATGATACGCTAGAACTTCAAGAACCTTCCACTATGAATATATCACGAAAGAGAAAGCCTGCTTGGGAAAGAGAAATTATACAAGAAGAAGAAAAGTATGGAGCTCCAGAAGGCTCCACAAGAGAAAGCAAGAAACCAAAACCATTCTACAATTATGTGGCTTTGATTGTGATCTTGTAGATCAAGAACAACCAGTTATGAAGAAGCTATACAAAAGAAAGAATGGGTAGAAGCAATGACGGAAGAATACCAATCAATAATGAAAAATGATGTTTGGGATATACTTTCCAAACCAAAAGGAAAAAGTGTGGTATCTTCAAAATGGATCTACAAGATAAAGCATGCAGCTGATAGAAGTATTGAGAAATACAAAGCAAGGTTTGTGGCTAGAGGATTCTCTCAGAAAGAGGGAATTGATTATGAAGAGACATTTGCACCAATAGCAAGGTACACTTCCATTAGAACCATCATGGCACTTGCATCCATGATGAAGTGGAGTTTACACCAGATGGATGTGAAGATAGCCTTTTTGAATGGTGTGATTGAGGAAGAAGTGTACATAGAACAGCCACAGGGATTTGAATTTGAGGACAGACGGACTCACGTATGCAAGTTGAAGAAGGCTCTGTATGGATTGAAACAAGCTCCTAGAGCTTGGTACAGAAGGATAGATAGATTTCTGACAAGCTTGGGCTTTACCAAAAGTAAAGCTGACCCTAACCTTTACTTTAAGGTTATGGATGATGAACCTGTCATACTATTGTTGTATGTGGATGATTTATTTCTGACCGAAAATGAGAAACAGATTGTAGAGTGTAAGAAAAAGCTCTCTGAAGAATTTGAGATGAAAGACCTTGGATTGATGCACTATTTCCTAGGTCTAGAAGTGTGACATAGCCCAGAAGGAATCTTTCTCAACAAGGGAAAGTATTCTGTGGAAATCCTAAAAAGATTTGATATGTTGGACTGTAAAGCAATGGCCACACCCATGGATACCAACCTGAAGTTGTTAGCTGATGAATCGTCAGAGTTAGTGGATGTGACTCAGTATAGACAGATTATTGGGTCGTTGATGTATCTGACGAATACCAGACCAGTTATATGCTTTGCTGTGAACACCCTAAGTCAATATCTAGTTGAGCCTAGACGTGTTCACCTGGTAGCTGCAAAGCATGTGATGAGGTACCTAAAAGGTACGATAGACTTTGGTTTATACTATGTTGGAGATCATGACTATAGAATGTATGGTTATACAAATGCAGATTGGGCTAGAAGTGTCTCAGACAAGAAGAGCACCTCAGGTGGATGTTATTGTCTGGGATCTGCCATGATCTCATGGTTTAGCAGGAAGCAGTCCAGTGTTGCTCTCGGCACAGCTGAAGCAGAGTATATAGCAGCTTGTTCTACTAGTTGTGAAGCCATATGGCTTTGGAAGTTGATGTCAGGTCTATTTGACCTAGAGTTGGATGCCACAATGATTCTATGTGACAACCAAATGACGAAGAACCGAGTGTTCCATGAGAAGTCAAAGCACATAGAAATATGATATTTTTATATACGGGATATGGTACATAAGGGAGCTATAAAGCTCCAGTATGTGAGCACTGATGAGCAAGTTGTTGATATGTTGACCAAGCCTTTGTCTCGAGTGAAGTTTGAGTACTTCCATGACAAGCTTGGTGTGGCTCGAAAGGACCTTCCTCGAAAGGGGGAGCAGTGTTGATGATGATGTTGCAGTGGGATTATATCATCCCTGGACACATGGCTTAAAGGGATTCGTAGACTCTTGTCTCCGAGAATGTGACGATGATGATGTTGCAGTGGGATTGTATCATCCCTGGACACATGAGCTAAAGGGATCCGTAGACTCTTGTCTCCGAGAATGTGATGATGATGTGGTTGTGGTGGTAAACCCTAGACTTGATCTAGGTCACATCCAGTATGAAAAAGTACTGGCACTGTGGTGGTAAACCCTAGATTTGATCTAGGTCACATCCAGTATGAAAAAGGACTGGAACTGTGGTTGTAAACCCTAGATTTGATCTAGGTCACATCCAGTATGAAAAAGGACTGGCACTATGGTTGTAAACCCTAGATTTGATCTAGGTCACATCCAGTATGAAAAAGGACTGGCACCGTGGTTGTAAACCCTAGATTTGATCTAGGTCACATCCAGTATGAAAAAGGACTGGCACTGTGGTTGTAAACCCTAGATTTGATCTAGGTCACATCCAGTATGAAAAAGGACTGGCATTGTGGTTGTAAACCCTAGATTTGATCTAGGTCACATCCAGTATGAAAAAGGACAGGCACTGTGGTTGTAAACCCTAGATTTGATCTAGGTCACATCCAGTATGAAAAAGGACTGGCACTGTGGTTATAAAACCTAGATTTGATCTAGGTCACATCCAGTATGAAGAAGGACTGGCACTGTGGTTGGATTGCATCATCCTTGGACTTATGTCCTAAAGTGAAAGGGATTGATCATCCCGTAATTGGATCATGTGTGTTGTAGGTTATATTGTTGCAAATGATGTTACTGATCGAAAGATCAAGATGATGTTGTTGTTGATCTAGAGATCAAGTGTTGTTGTAGACGATCGAGTGCTGCAGAAGATGAAGACTCGGTGTTGTAGAAGATGATGCTCCAGTACTTAAGATGTTGAAGATATTGAAGATGTTCTAGTAACTGTTCCAGTTGTTGAAGAAAACTTCCAATGATTTATAAATGTATCACCATGATGTTGTTGATGATGCCCTCTCTCCTCGCTCCTTCAGTTGATGTTGTTGTTTCCAGTAGAATACCCTTCTCGTTAAGGAGGAGTGTTGAAATATTGTAACTTCGAAGAATATTCTATTGTATTTTATCATTATAATTTATTTGGAGATGTTTTATTCCTCCGTTGGGATGTCATTATTGTATTTGATTATGCAAAGTCATTGAGGTAAATCCTCTCTTTTAAGTCGGAGCAATAGATCCCCTTGAGTCATTTTGTAACGGAGTGTTTAAGTCCCCTAGAGAAGAGTTTGCCCAGTCAACATTAGGTCAATTTGTTAGGGGTCGACCTAGTTAGGGAAAATGTCAAGTGAAAGATAAAGTATAAATAGAAATGTTGTGCTCCTCATTTGGATACGCACTCACTTGTGGATTGCGCAATAGGAGAGAGAGAGATATATCTGTGAAGGAGAAGGAGCTCTTGCTTTAGGGAGTTTGTCTTTGTACTTTTGATCATCTATATTGAGGAAGTTTTGTTGGGTTTTCTACCCCATGAGGGTTTCCCAGGATAAATTTGTGTCTATCTTGTGATTGTGTTTCTTTCAGTGATCATGTTTATGCTATTGTTGTGAATTTGATTAAAACTTAACACTATGTATTAGTCGTGGGTGGCTCTTGGTATTGGCCCATGGTATTGGGTGGCATTTAGTGGTTTCCCACTCTTTTTTACTTTTTGAATGTTTTTCCCCTTATTTTTAATTTTATTTTTGAATTTTTTGGGGAATTATCCCTATTTTGGGGGATTTTCCTTCTTTTTTGGGGGAATATGCCAAATTTCCTTATATTATGGAGAGAGAAACATTTAGAAATAATAATTATGAGCCAATTTGGGTCTTTAACTTTAGGGTTTTGGGCAAGTGAAGGTTTAATATGGGAAAAATGAAGAATGGGATGATGTGACTAGGGGATGACCATGGTGTGCAACTTTTTGGTGTTAACAATGGGGATTAACTAAGATATAAAGGTCTATATAGTGACACCTATTGGTAACTTATGCATCCTAGTCTAATATCGAAGCATGTTATTCAAGCATCCTCATTAAAGAGTAACAAAGGAGTGAATGAAATTTCTACTTGTAGGGGAACACTAATATAATTTTACATGAAGAAGATGTTGTAAGGACAAGATGCACCTTTCAATTACTCTCCAGTTGCCCCATCCACTTCACAATAAATTGGCTTATCCATATTATGCATTCCAATTGGCTAATTCATGAGCATTTTTCACATAAGGACATCACTTAGGTACTTAAAACTTACTCTCAACTACGGTATCATCTCATTCCTTTAAGAGGCTTTCCATATCTACTCCCCCATCCATCCATTGCAGGATATCATATTCTTATTATTAATCCAAAAGGGTTGGATAAATGGGACTAGCGGCATTTGGTGTAAAATGGGTTTAAGAGGTTAACCCACCAAGGCTATGGACACCTGCTGGCAACGGGTACCGACCTATGGTACTACTGTTGGTTGGATTAATTGTCTAATTAATTAAACAACTGATACTACCAGAACATAAATTATCAACCCGAGGAAGTCTTTTATTTCAAAGCTATCATGCAAGATCTATGCAAGCATAATTTCTACCTGACACTGTTATCTATCGGTATGAAATCAAAACACTTCGTAAACTAGATCACACCTTCTTGAAAATAATTCAAACCTTAAACCTATTCATAAAACCAAACTGTTAATCTAATCACACTTCAAACAATATCAACTCTTATGAAGCAAGATCTAATTGCATAAATCTGAAAGAAATGCTATGTTGGCCAACGATCTATCAAACGAATTAACATGAAAGCAACTATGATAAATCTAATGAACGGAAGCATACAACTATGATAAATCTAATGAATGAAAGCATGAACTAAATAATAAGCAAATCTACATAATAACACACTACAATCAACACTACCAGCATATGCTTAGGGAAGAGAGCCCTTCCTCCACTGAGCAGAGCTGAATCTCCACAATGAAAGTCTACAACTCCAGAATTAAGAAACTGCCAGCATGTATTATCATAATGGAATCATTACAGCAGAGTTTGGATCAAATCCTACAGCATAACATTGCTTTCTCTCTTCCCCCCTTACATTAGAATGATTACATATTTATACATAAAATTCTCTCAGGAGAATGAGAAACCGAATCCCCAACTTGTGATCTGTTTCAACCAATTTCTAATTTGTAAAACCAGCTGCAACAGTAAATCTAAGAATTACATGTTCATAGAACCAGTTGTATATCTCAAACCATAGCTTTGTTTAGCGATTTCGTCGCAAGTCAGGTAAATGAGGCCGTTGTGCACAAAACCCATGTCCCAGATTTTCGAGCTTCATCTCCAGCTGCCCGCAAATCGAGAAGTGAATCACTGTGTTCTTATCTGGCACACGTTTCTAATTGGAACTGTTTGAGTATGAGCTGGAGGCTGCCATGTTGGACTTAAGTACGAATTGAAATCACAAATCCACATAATTAATCATAAGCTGAAACCATGTTGTGAAATATCCATCTGGACGTGTGCTAGCATGCCAACTTTGGAGGCTTGAACCATGGTTGCTACCGCTGCTAATATTAACAATCACTCCATAAACCATCATTAGTAAAATTATGCATAAGAGTCTTCAATTCATCAAAAATAAAGGAAAATAATCATGATTAACCACTAAAGCATCAATAAGATTAATATGGCATTTCTCGAGCAGTTACAGCTAATGGATGGAAAATGGAATGATAAATGGGTGATAATAGGAAGAAGATGGATGAAATAAGTAATGAAAATAGGGACAAATACGTGACCCAACATCTCCCCTAAACTAAACTTGTTGCATGTCCTCATGCAACCCGAAACATGTGTAGCATCCAAACTAGAAGAACTCATTCAATTGTTGTTTTCATTTTACCATTGGCACAATCGCAGCTGGAAGAGTTGCAGCCGAAAAATTGGCAGAGTAATAGTTGTTGGAGTAACAACTGCGGATTAACAGCTTCTGAAGTAACAACTATTGTATGGATAAATATGGCGGAGTAACAGCTGCGAAAATGGCCAAATTTGGTGGAGTAACAGCTGCGAAAATGGCCAAATCTGGCGGAGTAACAACTGCTGTATGGATAAATCTAGTGGAGTAACAGCTGCGAAAATGGCCAAATCTGACGGAGTAACAACTGAGAAAAATGGCCAAATCTGACGGTGTCACAGCTGTGCGAAAAATTTAGCAAAGAATTTAGCGGAGTCCCAGCCATTTAGCGGAGAATTTGGCGGAGTCACAGCTGCCAGAATAGGGAAATGGACAATATTGGCAGAGTCACAACTGGTGTTGCAGCAAACTTCTTGAACTAATATCTCCCAAAATACAAACTGGGTTTGGCTGAAATTTTGCAAGCAAGTTACTACAAGTCCAATGCATCTCCACACCGAAAATCAGAGATACCCACATCACGGATTTCGAGAAAAATGTAAATTGGTTGTAGGTGATGATGGTCATTTTTTCTCAATCCGTGAAGTATTTTTTACTTAAAATTGGTGAGTATCTTCCTCTTAACATAATGCTTCTACTCCCCCAAGCTCAAATTCATCTAATGCACGGATATCGAGATATAAGCAAAATGGTTGTAGGTGATGATGGCCATTTTTTCGAAAATCGTGCATTGGATTGGGCTGAAACTTACCAGATCCGTTCTTCATAATATTATGCACTTCCTATCCAAATTTCATGAAAATTCAGCTTACCAATTGCAAGATATGCTCAAATCAAATTCTGCACTTTTGTAGTCTTGAGAGTTGCCATAAAAAAATGCTCCACATCTTTCAATGAAAAGGCTAAAAATGCTTTGTAAATACTCAAAATAGATTTTGATGTTGGACATAATTATTCACTCATCAAGCATTGATTCAACCCTCTACATACCGAGGCTTCCTTCATTAGCTACTAGGAGAATATTGTTATAAAAATGATGACTGAAAATGTGATTGTTGTAAGATTCATTTTTTTTTATACCACTGAGTGTAGCAACCCCTCCTTCTCCCCCAAACTGAAGATTTTACATGCCCTCAGGTAAAAGAAGAGATGTACATAGGTTTGAAACTTGACCGATCATGCAAAGGTTGTGGTATACCCCCTATCATGAGCCAACTCATAAAATCTGGAAATTTCAATGTGTTTCCTGTAAGTTGCAATTATGTCGACCACCCAATTTGTTTGCTACTATCTTAGAGGTCTGGAAAAGAGAAAGAAGTTTTTACATGTCTGCAGATATTTCCTTCACAAATTCTCTTTTTCATTAATGGTCTTTTGGTTGCATCTTCTTTGGCTCTTGTTCACATGAGAAATTTGAACCAATAGACTCATAAAATCTGAACTCATATCCATTTCTATTCTTATAGGAAGAAGTAGCACATTATTATTAGACTGTTTTATATGAAATTCCATCTTTATGACAACTCACAAGAATAAGATACCTGCTGCAATGCTCATCATTCCTTCTAAGATTGTAGTAGCATTATACAGTAGAGATCTTGGAACCCATGTTGTCCATTTTGCGTTGAAGATGCACATTGTTATTTATTGTATATGATGCTCTTGGCTGCACTTTTTCTTATGATAACTTCTGGAAATTTTGTCACAAGAACCCCCATATACGATAAGGAATGAGAAGCTAATTAATGACTTTTTCATCCTTCAAACACCAAGAGAGTTGCATACTTGCTGAAGATGGTTGCATAAATAAAAATCAGAACTAATAAATGGATAATCCAAGCTTAAAATGACCGTGATTTTTATTGAGCAAAGATCATATTTGTTTGTGCAGTGAGCATGTATGTCTATATTCCAATCAACAAAACCCAAGCATTTAAGTTCTGTGAAAGCATATGTAAATTAAATCTAATTGTGTATCGGCTCAAGTATCAAGATGCCAAGTTTAACTTTTCAACAGTTGTGTGGAAGTGAATTAAAACCATGAATCCAATAAACTGAATGCAGAGCATGCCTTCATTTCACACTAATTTTTCAGTAAAATTTTTTATCAATCTCTTGCTGTTGGTTCTTGTATGGCAGCAGAGCATCTTTTCTCATTGCTGGCTCTTGTGGGCAGCCATCTCTTTTTCTTCCAGTAATCTGTGGGCTGTTACATGTGTTGAATGGGATGCTCCTAATAGCAACATATCTTTTCGACCTACTGTTGGTTCTTGTGTGGCAGCAGCAAGGCATATTCTCATGCTTTGGATGCTATGGATGGGACTTAGATGTTGGGAAGGACTTGAATTGGGTATGCATGAATTGAAATGATGAAGTGTTAGAATTGAGTGGGCAAGGATGGGAATGGATGGTCAGAAAATGCTATATAGAAAAATGGAAATGGATAATGCTTAGTGGTTCTTCATGACTTTCTCCTAAATCTTTAATAAATAAAAAACTCATGTTATTTAACCTCAAGTGTTACCTCAGTGGAAGCCTTGGTTAACTGCTGCTAAGAGATGTAGCTGGAAGATGAAGCTTACGAAGGATGAATCTGATCCATGATGAAATGTGTTGCATGTAAGACGAACTGCTGATGCAAATGATGAGGAGGAATTCTACCACAAAGGCAAAGAGTTTCTTCTCTTATTCTGAACATCAACTGCTGGAATGAAAAATGAAAAGGAATTGCAAAACTATTGGAACAAATGATGCTGCAAGTCACTGTTGAAACCATGAGATCATATAATCTTCAACCGTTACCAAACCAAGGTACAATTCTTACCATGCGAATGAATGTGCTGAAGTCGAGCATGGAAAGAAATCATTGGATTACCAGCCATTAATGTATGCCGTTAACCAATGTGAAGCAACTCACCTTTGATGACAGTGAGCTCTAAAGTACCTTAGTGCATCTTGACAGATACGAATGAATGTGTTGGAGTCCAATCACCTACAATATTCGTCAATCAAGAGGCATTGATGAATCCCCATGATTAACAACAAGGAAATCTACCATTGATGTATGCAGATCCCATGGCACTATGAAAGAATTTATTCATGGGCGAGTAGTGAATGGAGTGTAAAGTATGGAAGTAATGAAATGAATAAGAAGGTTATGGAAGTGATGGAATGGTGGATGCAAGAAGGAACTGGATGGGCATAGCATGGTGTTGGTGAATGAGCATGATGGGAAAAACGTCTTTTTGGGAGACTTCTTTAGTAGAAATTCATGTAGCAAAGGAACTTGAATTATGGAACATTGGTCTTCATATGGTTTGCACATCAATCTCTCCATTTTTTATGTGCTCAATCCATTTTCAAATTGATAAAAAGTCTTCAAGAGTCACTCATGCATGTATTGGCCTTCTTCTTTCAAGGACCTGCAAAAACCTAGCACTTGCCTGCAATAAAACATGAGATGATGGAAGAAAAGAGATGATTGGTCTCTCTTCACCCAAAACTTATGAAAAAAACAACAAGCAATTACTTATAAAACAAATCCAAAGAAAAATAAATGAATGAAGCAAAATCCACTTTATACCTGCGGGAGAGCGATGGCCATCTAAACTCACCAACAGTATTCCAATCATAACTTCTTCGTTCCTTGTCCGTTTTGAGTGATTCAAAATCCAAATGAAATTAAATTCATAGGTCTATGTCCCTTAGAAACATGTTTTTAAAATTCTATGTAATGATATCTGAAATTGCTCAGTAACAGCCTGCATGACAAGGTGTCTTTCAAATTCGGGACTGGACCAACAATCACGGTTTTAGGCATAACTTTTTCGTTTGATAACGGATTGATGTGATTACAATTGGAGATGAAATTATATTTATGTAGTGATCTTCAATAGAAACAGGTTTTGAATCCAATAAGAATGCATCAGTTGAACAGTCTAGGAAACAGAGTTTTAAAAATGTTGATTTGTGATAGGCAATCGGTATTTTGGTCATAAAAATTGTGTTCGATATTGGAATTGAGTGATTCAAATTGTGTTGTAAAATAAATTCATAGGGTTTATACCAATGAAATAGTTTTTCAATATCTATCCAATAAGGCATCCAAAAAGTGACTTTCCCAGCTCTGTTCCTAAGCTGCCTGTTTGACACCCCGTTAGTATTTTGACCATAAATTTTTCGTTCGATGTCCAATCTAAAAAAATTCAAATTGATTTGGAAACTAGATTCAAAGAGCTACTTGGGATGTAAACAGGTTTTAAAACTAAGTCCATTTGGTCTCCCAAAAACAGACTGTCCCGACTGAGTTTCAGTAAAAATTTCAAGTCAAAATGCCACAAAAATCTAATAAATGAAATTTGACTCCCAAAAAGTGACTGGAATAGGTGTGAATGTTTTCTATGATATAAATTTAAATAGAACACACACTCACACCAAAAATTTCAAGCATTGAGTACCTAGATTGACTTACACAGTGTGTTGCAGCTGCAACTGCAACCCTTAAAAAATTATATAATGTTGAAATAAAGTCTATGTATTTTTATGGATGTGTTATATAGAAATAAAAACTAAACACATACCATGATGATCGCATAAGTTTCAAGCTTGAATGTTTCCATAATTGTTTGGCTCTTTTTCCCGTAATGTCTTCATTCGCCAATGCTTCCTTCCTCTCACCCACTTCCTAAAAAAGAGAGATTAGTAACATGGGTGGCTCTTACTGCACCATGTGTCCAAGAGTTCTTATTCAAAACAAAATGATACTATCTATTCATCCTATATCTAAGTGAGAATCTAAACTCGAATTTTATTTATTTACAATGTCCTACACTACTTGGAAATAACAAATTCTTCTCAAGTGTAGGAGAACTTCCAATGGAGCCACTTTCGAAGAAATGACTCAAGTATTCTCATACTCCTAACAGAAATATATAACTTCATGAATGCTAGGATATGAGAGGTCAACTTCCCTTGAAATGATGGTGCCAAGAATTGGTGAAGTAAGGAATGATACTGTATATTGATAACAGATTGAAAACAAGCTTCAATATAGTCTTTGTTCCCTTGATTTCTCATGGTTGTTACACCATGAATCTCCTTAGTAAACTGATCTTCCTAATTGCATAAGAGATTCAAATCTAATGATGTGAAGGATGCTTTTGGTTCCAATGTCCGTTCATCAGATTTGTTGATCTTGTTAACTTTTTGATGATCATAAGAAACTTCACTTCCAAGTCTTGGATTTAAAACATGTCCAGGCCTCGTATGGATTTGCTACAACAGTGCACAGTCTTTTTGCAGCAGTGTAAGTGAGGTATAACATGAGGGAAATGTAGGAAAATTTTGCAGTTCAACACTGTAAGCATAGTGTACTACTTTATTATGGTTAGGGTGGATGGTGGATTAGATAGGAAATTGTGTTGGATACCAAGGAGTTTGATGAGAAGATAGATGTGGCTGATGTAGAGGATTGGTTTGTGAGGATGATCTTGAAGGACCAAGTTGTGTTACAACATGAGGGAGAGTGGCCATGTGATCATAAGATAGGCCATTTCAACCTTGTGGATAAGGTAAGTAAGAGTTAAATTGAGGCTGCAACAGCTGCCATGGTGGAAGAGTATTCAAGGATTGAGTATGAAAGTAAGGAAATATAGGGGTAGAGTTCTAAACCCTACATGTAGGCCACGGTTGCCATGATTGTTGCAATGAGTTTGCTGCAACTCCTAGATCTCTTTGATATGTTTCGTTCATCCTTGGTAAGGAGGGGCAACAATCCGTGGAATGATTCAAGTCACATATACCACAACTTTCAAGACTATCCAAAGGGAAATCCCTTGCTTCTCTTATCTCCTCCTGCTTTTCCTTAACCTGCAAAGCATCCAATTGTGAATCAGCTTTAGAAATTTCAAATAAATTGTTGATTTCGGCTCCTATAACTCTTTTTATTGCAGCAAATTTCAGAGATTCAAAAGAAGGATTACTATAATTCTTACTAGTCTTGAATTTTCCTCTTGAATACCTTCTACATAACTCACAAATATCATCATATGCTAACTGAAATACATCACTTGTTCCCATCAGATTTAATATTTCTAAATATTCATCTTGGATTCCCTTCAGTAGAAGTGTTTTTAAGGTCTCTTTCCCTAATTGCCTTTGTTTTGATCGTTGAAGGTTGTATTGAAAGCATTCAACATATTCCTCCAAATTCTCTTCTTCTCTTTGTGTCATTTTGAAGATATCTTCATTGACCCTGCAATAATCTTGGTACCTGTTCAAGAATACATGTTTCATTTCTTCCCAAGTTTGTAAACAATTCCCACCAAGGCTCATGAACCATCGGAGGGCTGTTCCTTTTAGAGTAAGGGGAAACACATTCAACTTTTGATCATTAGTACAATAATATCCTCTACAAAGTACTTCAAATTCAAATAAAAATATTTCAGGGTCTTCATTTTCCAAATTGTGAAAATTTGGTCGAACATGTGGGGGAATGCTTTTCGATGGTGCCACTCCTCATGAATCTGTGATGGGAAATTTGAAGGTAACAACTTCTGAATCTTTCTTACCTGCCATCTCTTCATTAGATTATTCGTGTGTTATCTGGAGGCTCCTCCTTCGAATGTTCCTGACAATGGGTTAGTATAATGGGTGGTGCTTACAACACCACTAAGAGGAATGATAAGATTTAAGCTCCAAAAATTAAAAATGGAATGAAACTAAATGCAAAAAAAAAGAGAAAAATCACACTCAAAGCAAATTCAATAAACTGAAAAGTAATCATGCAACCTGCGTGCCCTACTTTAACAATGCATCTAAAAAACAATGTCAAATATACTTTTGCACTATTGATAACTTCCCCGACAACGGCGCCAAAATGTTGGTTGGATTAATTGTCTAATTAATTAAACAACTGATACTACCAAAACATAAATTATCAACCCGAGGAAGTCTTTTATTTCAAAGCTATCATGCAAGATCTATGCAAGCACAATTTCTACCTAACACTGTTATCTTTGGTATGAAATCAAAACTCTTTGTAAACTAGATCACACCTTCTTGAAAATAATTCAAACCTTAAACCTATTTATAAAACCAAACTATTAATCTAATCACACTTCAAACAAAATCAACTCTTATGAAGCAAGATCTAATTGCATAAATCTGAAAGAAATGCTATGTTGGCCAACGATCTATCAAACGAATTAACATGAAAGCAACTGTGATAAATCTAATGAATGAAAGCATACAACTATGATAAATCTAATGAATGAAAGCATGAACTAAATAATAAGAAAATCTACATAATAACACACTACAATCGACACTACCAGCATCTGCTTAGGGAAGAGGGCACTTCCTCCACTGAGCAGAGCTGAATCTCCACAATGAAAGTCTACAACTCCAGAATTAAGAAACTGCCAGCATGTATTATCAGAATGGAATCATTACAGTAGAGTCTGGATCAAATCCTACAGCATAACATTGCTTTCTCTCTTCCCCCCTTACATTAGAATGATTACATATTTATACATAAAATGCTCTCAAGAGAATGAGAAACCGAATCCCCAACTTGTGATCTGTTTCAACCAATTGCTAATTTGTAAAACCGACCGCAACAGTAAATCTGAGAATTACATGTTCATAGAACCGGCTGTATAGCTCAAACCATAGCTTTGTTTGGCAATTTCCTTGAAAGTCAAGTAAATGAGGTCGTTCCGCACAAAACCCATGTCCCATATTTTCGAGCTTCATCTCCAACTGCCCGCAAATCGATACGCGAATCACTATGTTCTTAACTGGCACATGTTTCTAGTTGGAACTGTTTGAGTATGAGTTGGAGGCTGCCATGTTGGACTTGAGCACGAATTGAAATCACAAATCCACATAATTAATCATAAGCTGAAACCATGTTGTGAAATATCCATGTGGACGTGTGCTAGCATGCCAACTTTGGAGGTTTGAACCATGGCTGCTACAGCTGCTAATATAAACAATCACTCCATAAACCATCATCGGTAAAATTATGCATAAGAGTCTTCAATTCATCAAAAATAAAGGAAAATAATCATGATTAACCACTAAAGCATCAATAAGATTAATATGGCATTTCTCGAGCAGTTACAGCAAATGGATGGAAAATGGAATGATAAATGGGTGATAATAGGAAGAAGATGGATGAGATAAGTAATGAAAATAGGGACAAATCCGTGACCCAACAACTACTAGCAAAACCTATCGGGGCTATGGACGCTCGTTGGAAATAGGGCATTTTTCCTAGAGAGGTTAGTCTAAAGTCCTTTCAAAAATGTGTCATCCTATGCCCTAAAGGGGATTTTGGAATTGCTCCCCTATTCCCTAACTATATATTTAATCTATACATTTTAAATCAGGGAGGAACATGGGACTAAATCTTTCAGAGTAAAATTAGGGTGCGAGAGGTTACCCCGTCGAAATGACCAAACCTAAAAACATTTCACCTTATCAATCATTATTACTCATGATGTTATGCCAAGAAGAAACATACGTGGGTTATACTTTAAGTTAAATCGGACCCATTAAATTTCCCACTGGAGAATGGCCCTAAGGTAGCCTTAAGACCCTACCATTGGATTCATACTATATCTAGGGTATCACTATCCTAGAAGTGGGACCTATGATTGCAGAAATCTAATAAGCTCAACTGCTAAATTTATCAATATTACTTGAATGACAGTAAGAGTTTGAGAAGCCAAACTAGGATGGTTGGTTCTATATAGATTTCTCACTTGTTGAAGACTGCTTATCTCCTCATATTTTCCTATTTGAGGATAAGAGGAAAAATCCCCCCGTCAAATTTATATGGTTTTTGAACATAAAACTGTCAATAATTGACAAAAATGTATGCAATAAGTGATTTTCCTGGATGCTTGAAATTAGTTTTATATCATCTTAAACAATACTGGATAATCTACCCAAGAAATAAATTTTAGACTGTTAGATTTTCCTGTATTCTTCATTAAGTTTTAAATTTCACAAGCATAAACAAGAGGCAAGTTTTGGTTATTTTCGTAACATTGCTTCAATATTCATTTCATTAGTCTTGTTTTTCTTAAATCAACAGTATTGGTTTAAGTTTTTTTGTTTCGTTATTGTTGGCATAGAAACATGCAGGTTCCTGTACCAGCAGTACAAGAATATTAAATTTTACTTGAGTCTATTCTTGCAGGATACTTTTAAGTATCAGTGGAAAAGGAATATCTATGAAAGTGCTTCAGGAATATTGTGCAAATAAAGACTGTTCCATAACCAGAACTCGTACAAAGAATTGGTACAGGAAAACCTGTAGCTGGATTCATGGATTTGTCATCATTCAAAGTGGTTTGGATGGTAGCCAGTAGTGTCGCCTTAGCCTCCTTTAATCCAACAATCTATTCCAGCCTCAGATGTGGTACATGCAGATCCAAAGTTCACATATTTCATATTAAAACTTAGATTTCATGTACCTATCTTCCAATGGCAGCCTCAGTAATATCAATTTTAGATTTTGCAGAAAATCAAGTTTCCAATATATATTAGGACCAGTGGTGTTTATTCCAATTCAGAAAGCATCTTACCTCTTTTCTAGCATCAAAATGTCTTTCAGCCAGCTTCCAACAACATGAATACAATTGTATGGGTTTCCATTCTATGGGTACCAAATTGTTAGTATTGACGACTCCTTAGTATTCTGATATAAGCTCTAGCACTTGATTATTTTTAGATCAGCTATGAGTTTAAATTTTATGTACATGTTGATTTCAGTGTTCTTATACCAGTTTTGCAAGCAAATTTGTAAGTGTTTTTCAATTGGTTCATGATAAGGTACGGTTTTTCTCATAAGTTTATTTAAATTGCTAAATGCACAAGAATAATCCAAGATGCACAAAGACCTCTTAATTGCCTTACCTTACCCTAAATCCAATACCTTATCATGATTCATACATTCTAGCTTATCTGTATCTACACTCACCCAATTTTTGTTTTGCAAAGTCATTGCATATATGTTGTAATTGGTTTTTGATGCCTAGTCACCATGGTCGTCTTTAGATATGAACCCTAATATCTATGTGCCCTAGAAGCTTTGCCAGAATACCAAGCTTCTCAATATATGTTTTTTATATTGCGGGGTAGGATGCATTCTTCACCCAATTCCAGGGATTTAATGATGAGAGCACCCTCCAGTTTGCATTAAGTTTCAATGGACAAAGTACCTGTATCAATGACTTGGTGTTGGAATTCTCTGAAGAATATATAGTTTGAGTAATTAAATCACCATGTGCTAGTGAGAGGTGGTTCAAGAATCAGCCAGTTAAGAAGGAAGCTTGTAATTTATTTCTTAAGAAAGAATTCCAGGCTGCTAATAAGACAAAAACATTTCCACATATGTGGTTTAAATGGGAAAACTTCTTACTCATCCTTTAGAACTGTGTAACATGCGAGGGAAGGTATGCATTGGTCTTCTTATATCACATTTGAATCTTACTTCATTTCAAATCTAGCCTATATTTGAATTTCCCATATTTCCTTTGGAAAATTTTAAGTAAAATGGCAAGCCAAGTTCGAAAGAATAGTATAAATATTCATCGTAGTCTTTGTCATCATGGTTTGGTGAAGATTTTAATTGTGGCTCCATTAAATGAAAGAAAGGAGACCTAGGAAAATTTCTTGGGTAGTACTGTCAACGGTTCATAGAAGAGAAATGAGGTTGAGGGTTTTAAGAAGTGCTCAGGTGGCGATATTGTAGAGGATTCAAAAAATACTTCTAAGAAGGTTTCAAAAATATCCAAGACGTAGAAAAGCACAATGTAGAGAATGTTGCAGAAGACTTGATCGACCATCCCGTGACTAAAATAATTATGGAGCCTAATTATATCTTGGTAAATGATGAAGATGTTGGCTTCGATGTGTTAAGAGTTGTAATCTCATGTGTCAATTTGGTTAGTTAGTTGAGTCAATGGTCCTAAGTTAGTTGAGTTAGTTGTTGAATAATACATTAGTTGACCCATGGTATTCACTGGCCCATTGTATTAGCTGGTGGTTTTGAGTCTATGCGATACTATATATATCTGAGCTTAATAATGAGAATGCAATCAATATTCCCTTTGTGTTTCCGCTCTATGTTCTGTGTCTCTGCAAACTTTATCATGGTATTAGAGATTACAGCCTGATCCTTAAATCTTGTTTTTGGGGTAAGCCTTTTCAGAAATTGGAGAGCACACACACACGACTGGAAGTTGTAGCATGGGACGAAGACGGAACACTCGGGCCGCGGCAAATTTTCTTTCATTTGTTTTTTCCCACGATCTAGCGAAGTCACACCCCGATCCGGTGAAGGGTACCACAAAAAACCCACTGAAAGGACCCTGATGCACCCTACCTAAAGGAAATTTGCGTCGGGCGCACCCTTCCTAAAGGAAATTTGCACCGGTGGCGCACCTTGTCTGAAGACAAACTGCGTTGGCTGGCTCACCCTACTGGAAGGAAAATTGCACCGGTCTGACTTTACTTATAAAAAATTTGTTCGACGCACCTAGGAAGTGCATTGTGTCTATTAGAATCTTGCATCGGTTAATTTAACCGTTGTCATACTCCATGGCAAGTCTGAAAATGAAGCCAATCTCAGGTCCAATGCTGAACGGAAAGAATTATGAATTCTAGAGTATAAAGATGCAGACCTTTCTACAGCTCAACAAGTGTTGGGATATGGTTGAACGAGAGTTCGTGGAACCAGCGGCAGCTACTGTCACTGCTATGTCGAATGCAAATAAGAAGGCCCAAAAGCAAATATCGGAATATCACTGCGAAGTGGTTGATCCAAAGTTGCATTGAGGAGTCCATTTTCCCGCGGATCGTTGGAGCTACGACTGCACATTAGGCATGGAATCTCCTCTAATCTGCATACAAAGGTATAGATCGAGTCAAAACGGTAAGACTCCAAACTCTTCGACTCCAGTTTGAAAGTCTTAAGATGAAGGAAACTGAGATTGTCGGTCAGTTTATGACTAGGGTTTCTAGGATTGTCACGCAATTCCAAACCTATGGCGAAGCCCTAGAACACAAGGGTATTGTTGAAAATGTACTTAGATGCCTCACTAAGAAATTCTCTATGGTGGTTACTGCCATAGAAGAATCTAAGAATCTGTAGATGTTTACCCTATAAGAGATAATAGGGTCACTTTTGTCTCATGAAGCTAGACTCGGTCAAGAAGACAAGTCTCTATCTCATGCATTTAGCACTCAGACTTCTTTCAACGGAGGTCGAGGTCGAGGAGGCAGAGGAAGAGGCAGAAGAGGAAGGAGTTCTAATTCCATAGAGGATAGAATTTCCCATGACCACCATGAACACACAGATCATTGTGAGCACAGTCATAATCCTCTGAACCAGAGAGGAAGAGGAGGAAAGAGATGGACTAATAGGTCCAATGTCCAGTGTAACTACTGCAAGAAATATGGCCACTATGAACGTGACTACATAAAGAAGCAAGCAGATCAGAACAGTGGCAAAGCAAATGTCTCCAATGTTGAAGAACATTCGTCAGAAGTTATGTTTCTTTCATATCAGGTGACTCAAGAATAACATCAATCAGATGTGTGGTTGCTAGACAGTGGATGCAGCAATCATATGACAGGTAACAAATCATTATTTTTTGATATAGATCAATCTGTTAATCCAAAGATCAAACTGGGTGATCACTATCTCGTTCCAGCTCAAGGAAAAGGTGTTGTTCCTATACTTACCAAACAGAATGAGAAGAAGTACATAAATGATGTATTCTATGTTCCAAATCTTAAGGTCAATCTGATCAGTGTAGGTCAACTGATTTAGAATAAGTATGATGTTAGATTAATTGATTCCTACTGTGTTGTAGATGATATAGCTCATATTAGAAGACTCCTAGCCAAAGTAGAAATGACCAAGAATATAATTTTCCCACTCAACCTGAGGAGTGCTATCATGTCACAGTCATATGCTCATACTGTCTCCAGTCAAGGCGAAACCTGGTTGTGGCATTGTAGGTATGGTCATCTACCCTTTCAGAGTCTCTCTCATCTGCAAACAAACCATGGTCAAAGGATTACCAGTCATGAATGAACAGTCAAGTTCTTGTGAAGACTGTATTTTAGGGAAACACCAAAGGGACAACTTTCCCACTTCTACAAATAGAGCCAAAGAACACCTTGAACTTGTTCACATAGACCTATGTGGACCCATGCAAACCCAGTCTATAGGAGGTAGTCTGTATTTCCTAACATTTATTGATGAATATAGCAGGAAAGTCTGGATCTACTTTCTCATAAATAAGTCAGAAGCTTTCTCCAGATTCAAAGAGTTCAAAGCATTGACTGAAAAGCAGTAAGGTAAACCACTCAGAATACTCAGATCAGAGGGTGGAATCCAACATCAGTACACCACCAGATACACTCCACAGCAGAATGGAGTTGCACAACGGAAGAATCGGACCATCATGAACATGGCCCGAAGTATGTTGTCATACAAGAAGTTATCCGATGATTATTATGCAAAAGCAGTTGCATGTTCAGTATATCTACTGAACAGGTCTCCCACAGTAAGTGTGAAAGACGAGATACCTGAAGAAGCATGGAGTGGCACTCAGATTAGTGTCTCACATCTCAGGATATTTGGATGTGTTGCATTCGCGCACATACCTTATGAGATAAGAAAGAAGTTGGACAAGAAAAGTGAAAGGTGTATTTTCACAGGCTATAGTGAACAACAAAAAGCCTATAAGCTGTATAATCCTGTCACCAAGAAAGTAGTGGTGAGCAGAGATGTCAAATTTATGGAAGATAAATGTTGGACTGATACAATAGACTGACAGTCCAATCCCACCAGAACCACTCAGAATGCCCAGACTTGAAGTACAGTAGCAGCAACAGCATGAAGGGACACCAACAGACAGTTCCCCACAGAACCAGAGAACCGGAAGGTTAAGAGATCTATATGAACAGACTCCTGTCATTGATGAGCAGCTACAGTATGCACTATTTTCATGCCAGCCAACATGTTTTGAAGAAGCAGCAAAAGATCCATAGTGGATCCAAGCAATGAATGAAGAGATTAATTCTATTAAGAGGAATCAAACTTGGGATCTAGTTGATCTCCCATCAGATAAAAGTTGCATTGGTGTAAAATGGGTCTATAAGACCAAGTTGAATGAAAAGATAGAAAAGTACAAGGCAAGGCTTGTTGCAAGAGGTTTTGCTAGGCAATATGGTGTAGACTATGATGAAACCTTTGCTCCAGTAGCAAGGATGGATACCATCAAAGTTGTACTTGCAATAGCAGCTCAAAACCAGTGGCCTGTTTACTAAATGGATGTGAAATCTGCCTTTCTGAATCGCATACTTGAAGAAGAAGTCTATGTAGATCAGCCACCTAGTTATGCTATCAAAGGTCAAGAACACAAGGTATGTAAGTTGAAAAAGACCTTGTATGGTCTCAAACAAGCTCCAAGAGCTTGGTACAGTAGAATTGACTCTTATCTCATCAACAATGGGTTCAGCAGAAGCAGCAATGAACCTACTCTGTATGTTAAAACATATCAGCAAGGTAACATTTTGCTTGTTTGTCTTTATGTTGATGATATGATCTATACTGAAAATTTGATGCTATAAGAGTTTAAGACAGTCATGAAAAAGGAGTTTGAGATGACTGATCTTGGTCTTATGAAGTTTTTCCTAGGTATGGAAGTTGATCAAAGTGAAAATGGGATCTTCATCTGTCAACATAAGTATGCTACTAACATTCTACAAAGATTCAAAATGGATAAATGTAAACCAGTAGAAACTCCCATTGCTACAGGAACCAAGTTAAGCAAGAATGATGAAGGACCGGCAGTAAATTCTACACTTTACAAAAGATTAGTAGGCAGTTTAATGTATTTAACTGCAACTAGACCTGATTTGATGTATGCTATTAGCCTTATTTCTAGATTCATGGAATCTCCCAAAGACTCTCACTGGAAAGTTGGAAAAAGAATACTGAGATATGTTGCAGGTACAATTGATTGTGGACTTTGGTACACTCATTCACAGGACTGCACTCTCATAGGGTAAACAGACAATGATTTTGCAGGTAGTATTGATGATAGGAAAAGCACATCTGGTTATGCTTTCCATCTTGGTACCAGTCTTATTTCTTGGGCTTGTCAAAAACAACCTATTGTGAGCATGTCTTCAGCAAAAGCAGAATATATTGCAGCAACTACAGGAGCAGGCCATGCAGTTTGGCTTAGAAGACTCTTGAAGGACATGGGACATACAAAAACAGAAACAACAGCCATCTATTGTGACAACAGTTATGTTATACAGTTGTCTAAACATAATGTATTTCATAGGAATAGTAAACACATTGACACTCGCTATCACTTCATACGTGAGTTAGTCAATAATGGAGAGATCAGTTTGATGTTTTGTGGCTCTAAGGAGCAGCTAGCTGATATGTTTACCAAACCTTTGGGTACATCTGCATTTGAGTTTCAGAGGAAGCACTTAGGCATTGATAGTGCTGACCACACCATCCCACTTGAGATCAAGGAGGTGTGTTAAGAGTTGTAATCTCATGTGTCAAGATGGTTAGTTAGTTGAGTCAATGGTCCTAAGTTAGTTGAGTTAGTTGTTGACTAAGACATTAGTTGACCCATGGTATTCACTGGCCCATTGTATTAGCCGGTGGTTTTGAGTCTATGTGATACTATATATATGTGAGCTTAATAATGAGAATGCAATCAATATGCCCTTTGTGCTTCCGCTCTATGTTCTATGTCTCTGCAAACTTTATCACGATGGAGCTAAGGGCTTCATTCCCGAGCCACGATGGCCTAGGAGAAAGTCGATCAAACGAGCTAAAGAAACCCTAGTACATGCACCTGCATCTCCAGTTTGACGATTCACTAGGAGCATGGAACATAAACAATCAGTGGTTTATGTGGAGGAGGAACGGGGTGGTGCATGGAAACTTTCAGAAATAATAACCGAAATTCATAAACATAATGGTTAATCATTTGTACAAATAATTAATATCCCATGGTGAATCTAACGAAGGTGAATATGAACCTGATGCATATGATCCTGATAATTATTAACCCCAACAAGATAATGATCTTTTGAAAGAGCTAAGCCCATAGCTTGCATCATGTAGTTCAGTTGTTCATTCAGATATCCTCAAACTAAAAAGGAAAAATTAAAGAATGAAAGAGAAGTTACAGGAATTTATTGTTATGGATAGATATATTAAGGCAGAGAAAGAAGTACTCAGGAGCCAAAGTTCTAACCTTCCAAAGAAAATTGATCGACCAGTTCGCCGAAATAAGAAAATCTTTTGGTTGGTAAAGCAGATGCGTAAGGAAGCCAGGAAGCATGACAAATTCCTGAAGAAGAAACCTAGGGAGAAGAGAAGTGAAAGAGACCATGGGTTGCACATCCTTATCAAAGTTGTCGGGTTATGAACAAGGTGGTGGAGCTACAATTTTGATTAATTTTGTTTAAAATCCGGTGTAATAGTAAACTTAGAGGTGCAAGCAAAGGAAATGCGAGATTAGAATCTAACCTAGCCTAATTAACAACTAATGCCGACAAGCACACTTCAAAATGCAATGAATGGAAGTTAAGAAGAAATTGACAATAAAAATAACACCGCAAAGTATAACTATTGGATCGCAAGATCTGATCTCCCGAGTTAGATCCTAATCTTCAATGACTTATTCCCATAGTGACTAAAATGATCAAACTTGCAATAAAAGCCTAAGAATGAGATTCTAAAGTGCAAAAATAAAATACTCACAAAATTAAATAAGCAAGCTATATCTAATCTAAATGCAAACTGAAGGCTAAGTTATTGGACTGCAAGGTTCCCTAAATATTAATCATATTTCTTTAGTCATTCAATGGTTATTGGACTGCAAGGTTCCCTAAATATTGAACATATTTATTTAGCCATTCAATGGCTCATACAAGTAACCCAGTCTTCAACAACTCTTATAAATAATGACAACATACAATTTTAACCATGCATGATTGAATGTAGGTCCCAACTTTGATATTAGATATGAAGCATATTGAATAGTGGTCTTATTGGATTTCAATACCCAAAGGATTTTAGTGATTAAAATTATAATATAATGATATAGCTTTTAAACATGCACTTATGTTGCCATCTTTACATAGATATAAACTATTACAATAATACAAAGCAAATATTACTAGCAATTGCCCCAAGGTGCAAAGGAACGTCGAAAGGAAAAATAAAATAAATGGAGAATAAAGTAAATGTGATGAAGCTAAAAACGAATAGTGAAATAGATGTCATAATAGTACAATGAGTACTTAGTTTGTTGGAAAGAATAGAGTTTTAGATATGGAACATGGCTAAGAAAGAGAGAGTTAGGCAAATGTTATTGATGCACTATTGAAGGGTTCTTAAAATCCCTCCTATGAGCATGATACTCACATTCAATTATTGGGAGGGTTTGATGTAGGAGTATCCTTCACACTAAAGTTTTATTTTTATTTGAATTCCTTTAATTGTGCATTTAGTTGGTTTGACACCAATAAGTTATAGTTGATTTGGGTTGAGATAGCATGGTTGCACATTGTGTATCCAATTCATTTAAGTGTTGCAACTTACAAATAATTCATAGTACAAGGGTTACATCAATCTTTTGAATCTATGATGTGCGAACATAGTCACATGCCCAAGTAGAGTGAAGAGAACTCGAGACCATATCATAAGAGCGGGAAGGGATTTTTGGGAGTTGCCAGAGTTTAAATCTCACTTGTTGTCCAAATCTAGAGAGGTGAACAAGTAGCATGTGCGCAAAGTTGGATCACCGGATAACCTACCAAAAGAACTTAGTTTCTTCTCTCCATGTGATAGTCTAGGTGGTACAAGCCCAAGATTAAAGATAATGAGTAAACTTACATTTAGAGCATTGATAGTGCTTATCTCAAAATGTAGTTATTTTATAATAGTGTTTTAGAATATTTTTAATATAAAAATTTATTCATTTTATTGGAGGAGTTAATCATTTTAATGACATTTTTATTTAATTGTATATAAATAGATTTAACAACCTTAAATATCTATAAATTGTGCATTCTCAAATTCTCAAAAACTTATATTTGTAATTCTAACCATTTTTCTAAATTAAAAATGATAGAAAATACAATTTAATAAAATCCAAATTATAACATGTTTGAATTATTCTAAAATAAAATAGCATTGACATTTAGTTTAACTGAAAATCACATTCAAGTTTAATTTAATGCAATCAAATGATTGAAATATGTGACTTCTTTCTTTTTCTAATTTAATATAAAATTAAAACAAAATTGAAATTCATAATCTATAAATTCTTCTTAGAATTTTGCACTTTAATTTTTTAAATCCTTTCAATATTTAATTTAATGTAAAATGTAATGAATATAATAAACTAAATGTATTCAGGGAAAAAAAAAATAAACTAAATGTATATTAGTAAATTAATTGAACGGATCGATGGCATCAAGATACTAGCCTATTGATTTTTAGAACGAAATCATACTAAAATGCCTAGAGAAATTGTCCATACAATGTACTCATACATTGTGACGGGAGCCACAAAGGACAAAGTTGTTGGACCGAGTCATACTTATTTTGAACATAGCCCATCAAGATTGCTATTATGAACGCAATAGATAGACTTTGGACTGAGTTGGCCGTTTTTTCGCATATAATAAACCATGGTAAACAAGCTTATGGACATTCATGAGGTTATATTATCTAAGACAAAAAAAACACACCTGGGGATGAGCAACCCAAACAAGATTCTCAAGCAAGAATATGAATCAACAAAAAGCAACGATATGCCATCCTGTTTGCTAAAATTTTGGCATGTTAGAACAAATCAAACCAACATGAGCAATACAAGGAATATAATGATCAAAGAACATATATATGCAAGACCAGAGTAATAAATCTAAGCAGTTATTCTCACATTTCCTAATAGGACCTGACCATACTACAAATATACTGTTAGTGCATAAGATTCATGCACAATTTAGAACATGGCAGAAAGGAACTGTGCTAAAAGCAATTCCTTATGTACAACATCAAACTCAAGAAATATATAAGGAATGGATGTCCACTTAAAAGTCTGGATATTCCCAGCCTTAATAGTCCCGCGAGGCCAGAATCTAGGTCAGATATATGTCATTGAGAGCAATCTATGTTCACATTTTACCCCTTTTCTTCAGTCTTTCCACAATTTCCATAAACGCCATTAGACACAGCTTGGTAACATATTAGCTTCGCCAACTGCCAAAAGCACCATGAATGTCCAGTGCCTGGAGAGAGAAACGGTATTAAAACTTAGCACACAAACTTTAGATGGCCATTTCAAGTCTATCAACAGATACATGAGATATTTTGGAGTTTGTGAACTATCTCTATATCAATGTAATCTGGTCATTTCTTCCACCCTCTTGCATAGCTCCTCTATTGGAACAGTCATTGCGGTTGCAATTTCCTCCATCTGATTTCTGCTGAGATCAAGAAATGACTCGATTAAATCACCATCCAGGAAATTTTTTGCATCCACAGTCTTCCTTTCATTACTAAATGACCGCCAATGTTCATGGCTTAAGCCCCCTACTCCTTTAATCACCTTGACAAGATTCATTTGCAACTTTTCAAGAAACAGATATTGCTCCTGAGGAAGAGATGCCATAACACCATTAACTGTTCCGAATATAACTGTAGGAATCTGGATAGATTCTGAGTCTGGCAGACGCATAACAAGAGATCCATGCCTAAACAGGTTAACAAACTCTCCTAGATGGTATTCACCTACAACTTCCAATTTTCCTCTCTCTTCATTAGTTGCAGCATCGCTATTTTGTCTAACTGTAAAAAGGTTGAAATTGTTCTCTGCTCCAAGGTATATATCATCATCCAGAATTTCAATGGCTGTCATCCAATTTGCATTACAATCGTGAGCCCTCTCTTCAATATCTCCCTCCTCATGCTGCAAAAGATAATAGTAAAAGTCAGAAACACAAACAAATTGCACAAGTGCCTAAGACATAATTTCACACGCACATAATACTAATATCTTTCATCTTCCAAGACAGAAGCATGTTCACAAAAAGTATTTTATATTTTTAGACAGTTTAATTGCATGATGCAAATAGCCCACGGGGCATAGAATATACAGTGATTGGGTGTACTATGAAGGTACTCCTTGCGTAAGGTCACCGGTTCGAAACTCCGTGGGTATGAGCCTTACAAAAAAAAATTGCATGATGCAAATAATGTAACGATACTGTTGAACAAAAAATACTGTCTTATAGCCCCTAAACCCTAATTAAAGACTTTCCAATCCAAATAGCTGACTATTAATGATAATTAAATTTTGGCAGTCTTTTTCTGACACTTTCCAGGGTATATATTGATAGAGTTGGAAGAACATCTCAAAGTCACCACACATTTGAATGATGGTAGTCTCATTGACGATGTATTTATCTCCATTTTTTGTCGATGGTATCATCCTTTGTCCTTTGCTCCAGATGTATAGCAAATATGAGTAGAGCAATCAAATATGCTCCTAACAAGCAGAGCCATTCTTTTTGGTTACCTTTTGCCAATTTGCCACTTTTACACATTCCAAAAGATAATCAAATTTCTTTAATCAATAATTTTATGATATTCACTGAAACTGTTTATACACCATAGATGTGGATTTATGCAAGCCACAATGCTTTCTATCCTTCTCGCAATGCAATAGATCGAAGTTCAAGATCGATGATGGATTTATGCTTGCTAGTCTATTTGTTGTTGTTTAAATTAGATACATAATATGATGACTTTTTTTAACATTATGATCATTTCTGTCTAATTCGGAAAATATTCTAGCAGGGCAAAAACTCTGAAGCCACATATTTCTTCCACCACAGGAAGACTATCAAGATTGAACAGAGTATAAGACAAATTGTGCACAGAAGTCAACCAAATAACAATTTCGAGTCAAAGAACTAAGAATTTCAAAACAAGCTCAAAGATATCAGCAGAGTCCTTTTCTTTCAACAGCTCATTCAGCTATAACCTAAAGATCAAGAAATTCTCTATGAAAATACCACAGATAGGTATGCCAGTGAAAATGTAATACAGTAGTGGGATTGCATTGATAGGAAATACTACAATTAGATGAAAAACATGTCTTGTGTAAACCAATCTATCAAAATACTAGGTCAATAACCCCATATGGAATGTCAAGGGAGAAAACTGCAGTGGCAGCCACCTGGTGAGAGGACACAGGGATGCTTGTTAATGGGGCAGAGAGACATCATATTGATGAAAGGGAGTACACTCAATTTCACTCTGCGCTCTATTTTGTTCGATTGGATGGCAACCTCACAATCACAGCAGAACACGGAGAGGAACCTCATATATGGCATTAATGATTAATCACCTGGATATGTGCCAAAGAGAAACATAACAAACAGTCCCATACATCGAGCCTGTGGAGAATGACACGGTGGGATTGGAGGCGCTAGTGATCTACAGTTGAAGTGGCAATTTTTGCGAACATGGTGGGTATAATTCAAACTAGTCAAAGACCGGTATCGCACAAAAGGGAAGACCTCAACAGAGTAAGGGAAAAAGCCTAAAGGAAAAAGGAGAGGTGTCCTCAACACCAAAAACATAAGGATCCCAAGGGAGCAGCCACTGCAGCATCTAACAGAGCTTAATAGAAGTGGCATTGCAATATCTGTGTGGATGAAGAAATTGGGAAAATTATTCATTCTCGACATTAGCTACTCCAGTAGCAGTGAATAAAAATATACCAAAACCTGGGATCTTTACTGGCACGTCAAGGAACTTATAGCATGTGATATTGGAAGCAAAGAAGCAAGGGATGACACTGTTCTATAGACACTGGATCAACTGGACAGTAAATATGATATTCTTGTTACATACATCTGGGATTCTGAAGCTGGAAGTGACGAGGTAAATTGTGAGAATGCAGCAGCAAAAACAAAGGAAGATGCCCAAGCTAAGGAGGTGATATGCACTCCAGCAAACCCAATTGATATAGGCACAAAATCCAAGGACTGATACTTGTGCATTTTATGTCTGGCATACTGGTTATCTTTTCTTTTGGAAAGTTGTTTTGAAATTATCCCTTATGAGTCCTTGTTTATGTTAAGGTTTAAAGAACTTAGATTTCAGTTTCTGCAAGATCTTAAGACTCATAGTTGAAGCAGCAAATCTGCTCAGACTTGGTAACACAGAACATATATACATATCTTTTGAAAACTGAGTGGAAGGCCATCTTCTGAACAGATTAACACACAGACAGCTTGTTTTTCCTCTGCGACTATGAATAGATGAGTAGTTAAAATACAAAAACAAATACTAGTTTAATAACTTATCCAGGCAATCCTTAAATACAAAAGCACATTTAGTCATGAATACTTAGACAATGTAAGTGCAAAAACAACAGAAAAATAAGGCTTTCAAGAGTAACTTCCTCGAGTTAACAAAACATTGCATATAACATCAAGCAAGATATTGAATAGTGAAAAAGCCAAGGGCAATACTGCAATGTATTTTATGCAAAACTTGACCAGAAAATGATCATGGCATCATAGAAGAACCCTGGTAACCCTAGATATTCACTACAATCATGGTAATTGGAAACTTGGGTTAATGAATACATCAATTAATGGAGGATAGTTGTAGCTTTTATGTTAGGTTTCCTTAATGCTTAATCAAATTAACTATCCTGTTTGAAAGCATAGAAAGTGTTTCCTGAAATTCGATAGTTATTGATTTCCTATTCATAAAACCCATCCAACATCATATCATTTCTTCAGGCAAATAAGAATTAGTAACAAAGACAAAAAATAGGAAACAAAAGTTTTCACCATAGAGACACATTAATGTGAACCTAATGTTTCAGACAACGTCATTAATAAAATAAAATTAAAAAACCCACAAGAAATGCAGACAGTACACAAGGACTATGAAAACAACAAACTGATAAAGTCTGGTTATAGTATATGTCAATTAGAGTCATTAGATTACAAACAAAATTTCTTCACAAGAATCAAGAAAAAGACATACCTTGTATATCAATAAAGAGATTGATTTCATCAAATCACCAACAACAATAAAATCTCCACAAGACTGAACATAGAGTGCAAGAATATGACCATGATGGCCACATTCAGACTGCAAATCTCATGGACCATCATCACGGAGCACCCACTTGTATAACTGAATCTTTTGATTGATGTCGGCAAGCAACTTTCCATTAAATGCATTCAGATTATAAACAGAGCCCTTTGTCTACTTCTCAGTACCAAGTTGTAGTTTACCATCTTCAACAGAAAATACTAAAATTCTGCCCTGTTAACAAAAACAAATGAAAATAAAACAATTGACTGAGATTTTAAAAAAGGAAAGTGACTGTTGCATGCAAGCACAAGACATACATCTAGCATGAACCTTTGTTGTATTTACTATTCTCATAAAATTGTAATAAAACCCTATAAAAAATGAGAGTATTAGAAGAGCAAGCATGAGTGATTTTCTAAAAGAAGAAACATAAGTTTCAGAGCTTGACTTGTTAGGTTCGTTCTCCTCAGGTAAGACATATGCTGTCCCAACGCAATAATAGGCATTGTTGTCATCAGAAAATGAACAACTCAGGATGGAACACCCATTTTCATAAGCATCAAGTTGATATGCTGAAATAGTTTCAAATGTCTGATCATCTAACAGATGCACAAAGTGTGTTTCTGACTCGTCCACATTCAACTGGGAATACTTCACACTGCAAATGGAAAATGTTCGAGACTAATCCTGATGGAAAATACGACGAGCATGCTCTCTAAGAGTAACTGCACGAATGTGAAGTTTATGAATGTCATCAATTGACCCAATGGTAAGCAAGTCCTTTGCAATTGCAAGGCTGCTCCATCAAAACAGACCATAAATGTCAATTTCAAAACTAGAACAAAGCATCAACATCCTAAAATTAATCAAGTGGGCCCACAGGGATGGTCTAGCAGAAAGCAGCAAGGTGATCGGGCTTGTATTAATGAGAAGACGGTGTTCAAAAGCCCTCAAGTGGTTGCAGATAAGGCCAGGTGCAAGCCCTAGGTGTCTTTGACAACACAGATACATCCATGATAGTGCAGCAGCTTAGGCAAAGAGACTATAAGACATATTTCTCAAAAAAATCAAGTGAAATGAATTCTACATCCACAACTTCGATAGAATTTGCAGGGCTGGAGAAAAATGTAAAGTGGAACAGGTGGAATGACTATGTTGATTAAAGACTACAGAAATTCATATAAGACAGTGACAATTTTGCCTCCACTTATAAACATCAATGAGACACAAGCCAATGTTACTGCTTAATTGCATTTTCATCAAAAACTCAAAATATACCATCCTAAATCACAGAATGACAAACAATTTTAAGTCAATTAGACTTGTCTGGCCCCTTGGTTATCATAGTTTCTGAAGCAAGAAAGAGTCTGATTCAAATATACATCCCAATGGAGCATTATTGTAAAATTGGCAAATAAACCCTATCTGCTTCAATCCTATAGCTGAAACCTAAGTCACCGCATTCGCCAGCGTGAAATTTTATAGCCGCCTTGCAGCCATATCTACCGTCGGTAATCACCCGATGCTGTGAGAGAAATTAAAAAACGCGTGAGTTTAGGCTTCGACCGACGCCCTAGATTGGAACTGCAAGATAACTTACCGTCGATGATTGTGCTCTCTCTCTAGTCTCAGCACTTGAAAGTTGAACTCGAAACCTCCAAACTGATTGTGGTTCGCGACAAACAGATTCGTGGCAAACTGGTTCTTTGGCCCGTGCCGTGGCAAACCACTGTTTAAATCGGAGGATAATTGCTTTTTTCTGCGATTTTGTCTTTATGGTTCTTTAAGGCTGGGCAAACCGGTGTTTAAATTGGAGGATTTTGTCTCAATTGTTCTTTACGACCGACCTTGAACTAGGGTTTGTTTTTAGATTCAATAAGTTTATTATTTCTAGGTTAATTTATTTTATTGTTTGTAGGTCCATATATTTGATTGTTTATATCATATATGATTTTTATATTTTTTTGTTTATAGGATTATTTATAAAAGAAAGAAAAAAACGTATATTTATTATTTCATGGGAATCAAAAAGTATAAATTAAAATTGTTTATAATCTGAACATACCTTTCAACTTCCTCACAAAAGCTAAAACAACATGATTATTTATAACTTGTTTGTGATGTTAGTTATAATAATGTTATTAATCTTATTCTTAATGCTATTATTATTAATATTAAAAGACCTAATTAATATTTTCATTCATGTTAATTTTATTACTAATATTATATATGTTATTATTATTACTATGATTATACTAAAACCAGAACTAATATTAACTCTAGGATTATTAAAAATTTAAAACTAATACTAATATTAGCATAACTAGAACTAATACTAATATTAAGATTACTATAAAATATTAAAAACTAATACTAAAAAAATTGAATTATATATATATTAATTTTATAGTCTCTCGAATTTAATGCCGAATTTTATCACCAAAATTTTCATTGCCGAATTTTTTACGAACTTCAAAGTCGTTGAACTCGAACACGAATTCGAACCAGGTGACTTAGGCTTAAACTGCATACCAATAGCTTTAGCATTAAAACAATGTGAAGGCATTCTGTAATGACAGCTTATCATTAATTAACCATGTTCAGACATTATTCTGGATACTTTCCACAATATGGAAAAAGCACTAGGCTTGTATTGGAATTTGAAATTTTGAATTGCTTACATGACCTCTCCCATTCCTGAGGCAACATATAATATCATTTTAGTTTAAGCATTTCTACATCTTACACCTTACAATTCAAATATAAAACAGACAACATACTCTGATATTGCATTGTATTTGTTTGTAGTTTCTACAACTTCAGGTTCTCAAGAACTGCCTGGATATGGGTAAGACTCTTCAAAACACATCAAATTCTAAGTGCAAAAAAATACAATTTTTGTTCTAAGTTGCAGGAAAAACCAGAATAGTGGCCATACCATGTTGTTTCAGTACAGAAACATGGAAACACATGTGGTACAGCTTGAAAATGTATTTCCAACCATACAAACACATCCCACGTGCGGGAAACATGTTTCGTACAGCTGGAAACACCTTTCTGGGCCATCCCAACATCCATATGACGCACTTCCTTCTCTAAATATGCCTATTTTGACTTGGTTTGACTCAGCTTTCTTTACTAGGTTTGACCATAAATGCAACTTTTACTTAAATTTTTGACATTACCATCAATTGTTTCAGGATGTTTGAGAGTGGTTCCAACCTCATTGGTCTTCATATGGAGAAAGTAGAATTTCATATTCCATTCAAAATCGAGCAGACTTTAACAGTTTTCAGGATTGGTAGGATTGCAGCATTTTCATTAGATCCTATTATGTATCAGGGTATGTGATTGGCATTTAATCAAAAGCAGCAAGCCATCTATGTACACCGATGTTGGTGGTGCTGATTGCTAAACTCTTCTCTCTTGGCCTTCGAAAAAATGTACCCTTCACTCAAGCCAAAATCATTTGATTAGGCATGTTAAGCTTTTTATAACATATTTTAAGGCTTGGATTAGGCAGTATCATCAAAAGTGGATGTTGTTTACTGATGTCCCTAGAGGATCGAGGTAGAGGCAAAGGCTAGATGACGATACAGAGGGTGACACTAATGATGAGGATCCCAATATAAGCGATGGTGAAACAATGCTTGTCATTTAAATGTTCTTGTCGTGTATATATATATATATATATATATATATATATATATATATATATATAAACCATTATGAATAAATGATTTACAAATTTGTGAGGGGTCATAATTCCCATTTCCAACGCATTTCCATTTCGGAAACTCATACTTGTTTCCCCATATCACACAACTTAGCTTTTGTTTGAACTGTAGTCACAAGACTAATTGACAATGACATATGGGAACTCAAAAGCATGGCACAAATATGGCATTCTATGGAGATATGAATAGAATTTACTCACCCTAATAACTCATTGAGAAAAAGATGAGATTTCAGATGAGGTATTTTATTGTGTTCTATGTCTTTCTTATAAACAAGATATGAAGCTGCATTTATAAGATACCCTCCTACATTACTGTATAATCATTACTTGATGCAATGAGGTGTAACATTGATAAGAAAACATTTATAGACATTGATAATGGGCATTTAATGCTTGATGCAATGATGAGACATCAAATGCTTTCCTAATACTAACATGGCATGCTAACAACTATAAATTATATATAACATTAGAATGTTTCATCAGCTGATCAAATGTGAATAGGATAGACTAGAAGCTCCACTATCACAACTGGTCAAGCGATTTAAATCTTGGGAGCATTATATTATCAGAATACCATGCTTGCATTGGTTAACAATACAAACACAAATAAGATAATTACTTTGAAAAGAGATTACAAATCTAAATTGATTTAGGAAGATGTGGCAACACCTGTCTGGAAAAGAAACTGAATTGAAAGGGCACATTTGATTGACTTCCTTGAGATTCACATTGCTATAGAGCAATTTTCGATTGCTACTATAAATAATTGTTGGCCTGTCTGATCCTGCAAAAACATGTGTTGTGTTCTTAGAGCGAAAAGTCCGCAAGGTAACAGCTTTTGTACCCAATGAAATCTTCTTCCGGTCAGACAACTCTCCCGTGCTCATATTCAATATAAAGTTAAATAAATGCCCATCCCCAAGACCACATAGTAAGTATGCAATCTGAGAAACAAAAACAAAATCAACGATGTAAATTCCAACTAACAAAATTACCATCAAAATCTTAAATGAACTGAAATTTAAAGGGTCTTGTCATTACTACATAAGACATACCAAATACTTCTAAACCAATAAGATT
Organism: Larix kaempferi; assembly: GCA_027924585.1. Taxonomy (NCBI): domain Eukaryota; kingdom Viridiplantae; phylum Streptophyta; class Pinopsida; order Pinales; family Pinaceae; genus Larix; species Larix kaempferi. The sequence continues at coordinate 39,599,902 of BSBM01000372.1, read as the reverse complement.
TACTTGCCAAAGAAAAGAATGAATGGTTGAAATCATCCACATACCCCTTCAAATCTACAAAGAAGCACTGAGCGTGGAGGGACATTTTCTCCAAAGTGCAACGTTGTAATGAACTCTAGATTGGGAAGGGAGTATAGCCTAACACTATAGTCTCTCCACAGTCCAACAACTGCCAATTCACTCCGCATAGGATTATCGCCAATAGGATTTATATCAAGGCAAGATAATAACAAAAAATTTGGATTTTCTATTTTGATTTTGAAAAATGCTAACGACAACTTAGACAGTCGAACTCATTATTTTATTTTTATCAGAAATCAATCTCCTGTGAAATTGTATAACAAATTTTGTGCAACTTCATACCTCGAAGAGGAGAACACCCAAACAGTAAATATCCGAAGAAAATGAGATTGGCTTCCCGGCTAGCTCCTCTGGGATCGTATACCAATTAAGTTCCATAAGCAATAGTTGTTTCAAGGGGAAGCAATCCACTGTGTAACTTTAGCCATCAAAACAGTCTCTGCCTTCTTGTTGCTCTCTCCAGCTCTGCCTCCTCGTGCTTGCGAAGCCATTCAATAAACATGATTCTTCTAGTCTCCATCCCTTCTATCTAAAGAATAGCTTCTTCTTCATTTTCATAGGGAATGACAAAATCCTGATTTGGGGAGTTATCGATCTGCTCATCCGGCTCTAGCTCTACGGCAATCTAGCAGAAGTTGTGCAAAACACAGCAAGCAAGAACAGTTTGGGCAACATACTTGACATCCACATTCAATTTCTCCAATATCTTCCACCTATTCTTCAGAACAACAAAGGCATTGCCAATCTTGGCTTGTTCTCTGAGAAGATCCTCATCAAACTGATTCTCCCTGATTGCCTCGTGACTGCCCAAATTGAAAGGAATAACGAGAAACGACATAAAAGGATACAACTATGGAATTGAGGCAACAGGATAAGGAATGCCCATATCAAAAGCATTATATAAGGGCACGACTCGATTCACAAGAATCGAACACCGGCCTGCCGTGGGTGATATATATGGTCCTGCATCTATGCAGATTCTTGGTGGTTGGAACATAGCATAAGGACTGGTGTAAACTCCTAGGCACATGGGTCCAGATGTACAGAAGAAGCCAAAGAACCACGATCAAAACCCCATTTAACGCATGAACCCTAACGAACATAATTTCAATTAAACCTCCCAATGATGTACACAAAGATGCTGTAAATACCTTGATTGAACCTGAAATCACTATCGAAGCTCAAAATGAGAACTCTTTTTGGAGCTTATGAAGCACAAATGCTCTAAATACTTTTATTTGGAGTGAGAAATCATTACTGAAACTGAGAATGTCGTATCTGCATTCTTTCGAATCTCACCTTCTTATTGTTGCGGATGCTGGATCTGCAGGGTGCCTAATATGCCATTGAAGACGGGGTCAAACCGAACCAAACATGGCGCTATTTCGATTCCCACGACTGCACAGAGTATGTATTGGCTCTTCTACAAGTTCAGTATTTCCACACAAAATACAGATCTGAACGCCAAATTTGGCGGGCTCCTTCCAGACCTTCAAACTGACTTCTCAATTTTTGCGTTCCTTTGGCTATGCTTGCCCAGGTCCAAGGATTGGCATGCCGAATTTCTTGCTACTGAATTTTTTTTTGGCCTCCCCATCCCTACCCGGCTCCCAACCTAGAGCCTGTCTCAGCCCCCACGCCTACCCGGTCTTCCTCGGTCTTTCTCAGAGTGCACCGATCGAAACTTCACCCACACGCAAGAGCAATTAATTGAAAAGGACGACAAACAAAGAACGCGAGTTCAAAGTGGAAACTTCACCGACACGCAAGAGCAGTTAATTGAAAAGGATGTGTGGCAAAAGGTGGTTGGACAATTGAAAAGACGCGTGGCGAAAGGTGATTGGACAGACAAACAAGGAATCTAACTACAGGGGAATGGAATGTCCTCCCCAAAAAGAACGCCTTCGGCGTAATTATATGGAATATGACCACTAACAACTACAATAATTTATCATAACACTTTGCGATGTTATTTCAATGTGTGTTCTTAATCAAAGAATCTACACCTTCCCTCACTAATCTAGTGACAAGTGGAACAAACTCTTAATAACTGCACATACAAGAGTTTAGTGTTTATGTATGTGATTTTGAATTAATCTTGGTCTTCAGTGCCAATCAATGAATGGATTGTGTATCCTATGCATACGGAATTAAAGTAATATCAATAAAAAACCCAAACGTTATGCTTTGTGATTAGAATTCCATCCTTGTTCTCTATTTCAATGTCAAGGTGCCTTAGATTTACGTGCACGATCCAACGTCCCCTCAAGCAAAAGTTGAATAGTTTCTTTCCCTAACGAATGGTTTGGTTGATTTTCTTTTCTATTTCGTGAAGTTTCTTACAGCCCGTCTCACAAAATTTTCTCTAGTTTATACAATTGGCAAGAAGGATAAACATAATTCATGAAAGTGATTAAGAGGTTAATTTGTTAAAAGTGATTTCAAATTTGACATAGTTGCACTTAAATAAATTATTATGTAGTGTTCTAATGCCAGTTTTACAAGACCCAAATGCATCTTGCAAATTTGAGAAATAAAACTATACGCACTGGGGCATTTAACTAGGGAAGCGTCTTGGTTCAGTAACAAACTTTCACCTTATTGCTTTGAGGAAATCCACCACAATGCTAAAGAGCAAGGCTCATATTTTTAGGTGATTGGGTGAGAGTCACCAACAAAGATATAAACAAATAATTACATGTTCTCCTATGTTCTATCTTTCATCATTTCAAGAGTTAAAGTTTGGGGAAGAAGAAAGGGGATTACTTCTTGAATCATGGTTATTCAACGAGCTTCAATCCGTTGATCCTCACTCATTGCTCATGATTCTCCTCGAATAACCTACACACATTCAAATGCATACCCTTCTCATTACACAAACAAGAAACTAATAAAATGTATCAATTCTAAGATCATATCCATTACCACAATAATTAAAATGACAAACTATTGGGGTAAAACTGAATTCATTTATATTAAATCAAGAGGAAGCTTACATAATACTTACAATCCTTCTCTCTTGTGGCACCGACCTCCTCTAGCATCTAGGTTCTCTCTCCTCCACTCTTATCCTTTGATCACCAAAGTCTTGGATGAATGAAGACTCTTGCTCTCTCTCCTAGCATTCTAGCTTATTCTCTTCTATCAAAATATCATCCCAAGTCCCTACCCCAAAGGCCTCTTTTATAGCCTTGGATCAGGTGAGAATGGTGGCAATCCCAATGTGGGTGATAACACTAGTGTGGGTGATAATTCCAATGTTGGTGGTAATACCAATGTTGCATGCACATAATTCACATTTTCTCCATAATTGAGCTTTTCTCACTTTTAATTTCACATTTTCATATATATTCCATTACTTTAAGCTCATGGTCACAATTCCTAGCTCCATATTAGCAACTTGATGACCTTGGTTTCCTCTTTAGGGCTCAAAATAGTAACAAGTATCACCTTTCTTCAAGGAAAGTAGCGATAAGGTCATGAAATAGTGCTTCAGTTGAGTGTTTTAATTTAATTTCAATGACAAGGAAGGTCTCTTATCCATTTCCGACCTTCGTCACTAAGGGTGTTAAATATTATTATAACACTTATATATTCAATTGTTGTACTAAGTATGATAGCAATGTGTGAGCAAAGATCGAAATGCATACATGTAGGATTGTTAATGTTGAGAGATGTGGTTAGAATAATACAATAATTACATGCACGTTGAAAGCTTACAATAGTAAAGTTGCTTCATCAATTCCTGTCATCAAGTACCCCAACCAATTTATTAACTCTATTCCAACATGAGTATGGATGTTTCTCTACTAGTTGAACCACAAGCATTTGATTTGGATATTTATCTATATGTAAATAGCTCTAGAACCATAACTTCAACCAAACTATACCCACTTTTGGGAATTTAACCAGGGAAACTAGATGCACCTTGGAAATTTGTGTGCCAAGAGGTGCTTTCTACAACCCAAAGAGGCTGATATGTGTCACGTTTGTCACACTCATCGGCTCCAAAAAATTAATATATAAAAAAATTATAAAACCAAGCACATGTTAGCTACAAATTTAAATTGGCTAGATTGTAAAATACATTTATATAAATATACATGGAATTTCAATTTCAATTTCCATTCACGCATCCTCACATTTTAAATAAATCTTTTCATAAATAGTTACAAGACAGCTAAATCTTTGTGTATTAGTTAGTCTTGCCTTGATTTGATCTACAAGTGAGACATATATTCAATGAATGAATGCAATTTTTGTGATAATTGCAAATTAATAATAATTGGATAAATTGCAAGTATTTTACTTCATAATTAATTAATTAATGTCACAATGGCCTATTAGTAAGATATCCTCACTGGAGTAGTTGGTGCATGGATGATTATAAAAGGAAAACTATTAAATTATGTACTTTTAAGTTAATAATAGAACAATGAGTTAGATGTTAGTTTTTTAATAAATGCAAATTAATAAATAATTGGGTAAATTGCTAGGTACAATTAGGTAAAGGAAAGATATATGCATTGCTTACACTCAGGGTATTTAGGAACTATTAAGGATTGCACAACAAGGGTTGTGATCCCTCTCGGCACATGATAGAGCCAGAGTTAAGATGGATCTATGCTAGTAGTAAATAAACCCTTATCAACTTGGGAATTTCAAAAAGGAAACCGGATACATGTTTATTTCCTTTCGCATGTTTATTAGACAAAGATAATGAAAAGATTGACAAAGGTAACATTGTAAGTATTTCACAACCCTAACTACTTTCTCATCACTCGTGGGGTTTGCTTTTCAATTAATATTTAAATATTAATGTTATGCATTTTTTCCATAATGAAACTGGAGACATGAGACATAGAGAAGATAATATATCCATATCTAGATGCAAGCACATATATAATATTCTTTTTTATATTAATTGATCTACTATACTCGATGCACACTATAAGGTCGTGAGTACTAGAATAGTTAACACATAGGACCTTGCTATAATAGATCTCCATAGAATTCCATTCACATTCAATCTACTGAGGTTTATGCCTAGAGTTTATGTTTAAGAGGTAGTGACAGGTATATACCCTAACTACTCTTTTGTTAATATAAAAACAATGTAGATGACAATTCCATAATCTTTTCAGGCGGTTAGTTCTTGAGTACGAGACAAGGTGCAAGCTTAAAAGGAAGAACCAATTTCTCTTCAATGATAAAAGTTCCACCAGCGTAAACAAAGACAAAAACAAACTTTACAAAGCTTGTCTTACAAAGCCTGTCTTATAAAGACGGCAGTTAATGCCCCTATGCAGACTTGTTATGTCCCCGAAGGGGATCATCTATGTTTCGTCCAACTCCTATTATTATGTGTCTTAAACCTATAAATTTTATCTAGACTATAGAAAAACTATAGTTGAAACTTTAAAATTAATATTTTTCAAAACTCTTATTGGTGGTGGCAGGATATATGTCAGCCTCGATTCTCCCTTCCGAGGAGGGGGCTATGGGCTGACCTAAGCTGAGCAGGGGCTTTTGGCAGAGTTTTTTCTACCAAGGAGCTTATGCCAGTCCTTTAAAGCACCTGCGATTAAATTAAACAAAAAAACAATTGGTTGGACACGACACCATGGATAACTTAGGATTTGCAGGAGATACGGTTGCAAATATCATCGATTTAGATGTTTCCTGTGCAGGCCTAGGTTGGTTTGAGAACCCATGGAGCCCCGAGGTCTGAGTTCAGTTTTGATATGGTTCCACCTTGTTCACATGATATCCGGAAATTCGAATGAAGCTAACCAGAAGAATCAGAAAATGAATGATTCGTTAAAGGAGTGAGAAAACATTATTTGTGTTGATTAAATGCGCCGCCTATCACATGTGACACGCGCCTGCAATTTTTTACCGCCATTGATAATATAGCGTGTGAGGGCATTTAATTCACGTATCGACTTTGAATAGGGTTTTCGTGCCCCAATTAATAAATTTACCATGTTGACAGCGGGTGCCTGCAAGCTTTACACACGACTGCCATTTACTCTATGTTTTGTACGTCCCCCAAAGGATGAAAATGATGCGCTCATTATCCCTTACCTCGTTCGTATAAACGAAATGACATGACAATAACACTTGAATTTTCATACGATGAGTATTGTTTTTCTCCTCTAAAATTTGAATTTAACATCCGAAGAGATTTTTGTGAGGTAGAGCTGTTGCAGAGGTTGCATTCTTGGTGTTATTATTCTATTTTGTTTCTGTGCTGCAAATTCAACAATGGTCAGGATTTGGAAATATGCTATAGGCTGCTTCACATACCTTCTTCTCATCAACTTCAACATCGTTTTCTTCTTGTTATGTTCAAGTTAGTTATGATTCAATTCTTTCACTTTCTCTCTTGATTTATAGGCTAATCATGAAGCTCTGTGTTAAAGCTCTATACTAATCTCCATATTAACCTTGGATCTGTTATGTTATCTTGCTATAAGCATCGTATACCTAGACGTGCCAAAAACCCAAACAGAAAAATCTCTTAAATTTTATTACAGCCTTTTCTTCATTCTCTTAGGGTTTCTGGAATGTCCAAATTATAGAGAGATTTGTAATGCGGGCCTTCATTCTTACAAGAAATTCTTGGAATGGCAATTATAGGATTATCATTAGAAAGAGGGAACTATGCTTTTTTTATATCGTTAGTTTCTTATATGAGTTTTTTTATATCGTTAGTTTCTACAGGTTCTAAGAATATCATTCAAATTCAAGAACATTATGCCATGCCTGAAGGAATCCTTGGCTTCGGAGGAAATATGGAGGCATCGAGATATAAAAGCCGCAAATTATTTGCTATGTTTATAAGCGAGGGTTTGTTTTGCTACCCGCTCACATCTTATAAATATATATTTGATATTAGGTTATCACAATTTTCTATACATACGCAAACAGATCCTAGTTTTGTATATACATTAGTTGTGAGGTACCCGACCTTGAATGTGACGAGTTGGGGTAATGTACTAATTCAGTTTTGTCACCTGGTATGCTATGGATCGGGTTGAGGGTTGAATACTCAAATTTTCATTTCTGGTTGTGGGTTAAGCTTACTCTGGTTCATTGAGCTAGATTAATAACTCAGTTACTTTGTTGTTTGTTTTCCTTTATATTTATAGGTCGATGTCCAATTGAAGTCAAAAAATTTCCTCCATCTTTATGATAAGATAAAGACCTGTTCCTCTGGAGCTCTTGACACGTCTACCGGGAGTAGCATTTAATCTTTTGCAAATTTCCATTGACTTCATTACGTGACCTCTGGTGGTGTTGCAGGAGTGTAAGAAATCCAATATCTGGGCTATAGGATGGAATATCGAGCTTATCAGTGTACGCAGTAAGTTTTTAAACTCTCAACAAAATAATCTTTATAGAATATAAAACTTCCATCACTTTACACATTTAGTATAAACAATATTTTAATTGAAACAAATGGCAGATTTTGGTTACTAAACATGGATAAATATATTAAATGTTTCAGGGTTAATAATATGTTCAGCGTTGGGATGTTTGCTCAAGCCTTGTGTATAAGCGAACGAAGACCTCTATTCGTGGCCATTTTCAACGCAGGAGGCACAACCATCACTGCAATTTTTGAGCTTATATATTTCTTCATGCCTACCTTCGAGTTGGAAGGTAAGTAAAAATGCATGGAATCATAGACATTATTGATGGTTTTTTCTTTTCAGTATCTCCTTCAATTTTTTTATACACAATTATATTAAACTAGTTCTCATGGAAATTCATCATCCTGAATATCATTTTGCTAACGTTGTGCACTATTCTAACCGCAAATAGAGTTGTTCAGCGAAGGAAGAGAATGGAGAGAGCCCAAATTTTCCATAGAAAAAAAATGCGATGAAGCTTAAGACCGGGGTTCGCGTCAACTCTAGGGAAAGAGCTGCTACTACAACGTAAATCAAATGCAAGGAGTGAGGATGGGGTGTAGGTAATACAACCGTCATGAATACCAGAACTCACTTGAGCAAGTTTGGCCAGTTCATAGTTTTATTATATATATTAATTGGTGGAGAGATACCTTAAATTTATTTGAATTTATTTAATATTTAAAACAAATTAAGAAAAATAGGACATAATATAATAGGTTATCAAAGGTATATATACATTTGTTTTCTATGAGTAGTGTAACACCACCATATTTTTGTTTTATAGGAGCAGTGTAACACCGACGTAAGATTTGTGCTTTGCAATTAACAATTTTAGGGAGCAGAGGTAGAAATGAATTTCTCTTTGTTCAGATGGAAATGAAATAATTATTCATGTTACCACTCTCTTGTCCAAATGGAAATTCAAACAAACCCTGCAATGCCCATATGAACCTCTTAGGCAGAAGCATACACAAATGAATCCATTATTGGCTGCACTCTAATGTTTGAAATTTGATGTCCAAAATATATTTACGTTATTTATCCAACAAATAAACGCTCGCATTAATTGTGCTCGCGGCAAAGAGGGTACTCTCGCCTCTTCCCTTCTCCTTTGCTTTTAATGGGAAATTGTGTTACATTGGTCATTCGTTGAATCTTACTAACCCACACTAAAGTAAAAATGAGCTAAAAAGATGACCAACTATAAGGACTCATTTCATGTGGCTAATAGATCAATCCATTCTATTCGAGCAAATAACCCTATGAAACAACCTTCCCGAACCAAGATTCAAACTTAGAGTTGGTACTTGGTCTATGAATAGTGCCTTCACGTTATTGTCCCGACCTCTAATAGAAATAATAGAAATAGAATTAGTTGTAAGTTATTTGCAAAGTATATAAATATAAATTTAATTAAATAATCATTCATAATTCATTCCATTCCATCTATAGACACTTTTTGTAGCCCATATGAGTGAGATGTATAAGTTGTAAGATATATATATATAATTTGGTTGAGTGGTCAAAGTGAAGGTTGTTTGTTCTACCTATTTTAATGAAGTCATTTGTGTGTTTACATATATTTTACACCATTCTCCAAGTAAGTATATATATATTAATTATTTTTGTCTTGACAAAACATTGAGTAGCCAAGTAGTTTTGTGGAAACAATATTTTCTTTTCTATTACAATTTTGTGGCAAAACTATCATATTTCTATAGCTTCCATCTTGCAGCAATAGCTATTAGCAATTGCGGGGACATTGCCACCTCGTGGCTCTTGTTACTAGTTATCTTCCATTAAATTCTATTAATATTATCTTATAGGTTAATTATTAAGATAGAGCATGCATATGAACAAATATAATCACAAATGTGGAGCTCTAGAGCTATCGTGGAAAAACCCTTGGTGCGAGGTTTGGTGAAGACGGCGCCGCAGTGCTTCCAGGTGTTGGGATAGGCTGAGACTGGTGTGATGTGGCCCTGGCTCTGAAAGATCTGTCAGATCTGGGCAGGGGCCCTCTAACCAGGCTTCCAAGATGGGGTCTAGCAACCCCACGGGGCTGCTGTCATCTAGTGATTCTGCAGGCGTATCAACGGCTGTCTCATCTGATACCGAGAAAGGATCCAAACGAAGAATAGGGACGAGGGGCTACCTCCCAAAAACCTTGAAAATTCCAGCCATTAAGGTCAAATCTGAGAAGATCCGGGAGCGAATCGAGGAATGGCGTGAGAAACCCTCATTGGTAAGTTTGTGGGGGTTTGGCCCAAGGAACGGGATCTTGTGAACTGGATCAACACTACCTGGAAACCTAAAGGACATTACGATTTGCAACTGGGAGCCAAGGGTTCTTTCACCATTATATTCTGCAATGTTGCAGGTCGGGATAGAATAGAAGGTGGCCTTATTTCCTTTTCTCGGTTGGACTGTATGTTAGACCATGGAAGGAGAGGTTTAACTCGAAGACAGAGGATGTCACGGTGGCCCCTGTCTGGATCAGGCTCTTCTCCCTGCCATGTACATACTGGGATCTCGAGATTCTTCAGGATTTTAGCAACACTCTAAGCGAATTTGTGAAAGTTGAAGTGATCCAGGTGGATATCGGTGGCGGCCCACCTCTTCCAACTGGCTCAAAACAGTCTTCTGGCGATTTTGGTAAATTACTATTTTTAGCAGTTTTTCAGGTCCTGAACTTCCGGAGCCGTTTTCAGGCTCTAAACGACATTTTTTGGCGATTTGAGGGGCCAATTATTTTCCATTGACATGCATTTGGCCCTAGTTGAAAGTTGTAAATCTCGGATAGCCCTTTCCAACGGGCTACCGAGTGCACCAAACAGAGATCGTATGCAAAAGTTATGACCCCGGGATGTTGACTGTTCAACTAACCACCTTGGGACCGCAAACTTTATGACGGTTCATATTCTATGGTTAGGATGCTTGGCATTCTTTCCCTCATGCTTATGATAAATAGGCCCTTTCGGCCTCTCTTTGTATTCATCTTGGCATGAATGAGCATAGCGGCCACATCTCTTCTCAGAGATAGCTACCACCATTCCAGCTATTGTATTTTACAGTCTATTCTATTTCCACTATTTAATAGAATATGTGTTTACTGTATCACTGTGTTCTTTGCAATATATCTTTGTATATGCTATCTTATTTCGTTCCTGCATAAATCCGGATCAGTGGTATCAGAGCGGTCTGCTCTTTGATTGTTTCTCGGTGCATGTCCCTGACGAGGTCAGGATATAGAGAGTTGGGTCTCGAACTAGTTTCACTTGGGGAAGACCACTCTCGCCGCCCCAAACGGCCTCCCATGGCGGAAGAAAAGAGAGACGACGAAGCAGTAGATCCTATCAAGTTGTTGCTCGAGGAAGCCCTCGCGCGACAGAGGAACGAGATGATGGATAATTTCACCTAGATCCTTCGACTCATGCCAACAGTGGCAAATGCACCCTCAACGAGCAGCCATTTCGGAGATACGACTCCCTTCAAAGTACAAGTTAATTTTGATATCCTTTTATTTGAAGGCAAAATTGATGTCGATGCCCTAGATAAATGGTTGAATCTACTAGAAGGGTATTTCTCTGTCCACAATTTTTTCGACGGGGAAAAGATCGTCTTTGCACTCCTCAAGGTCGTCCCCCATGTCAAAAATTGGTGGGAAACTTATTGTGAGCAAAACTCATCAGAGGAATCTGGATTGTTTGAATATTCCAATCCCACTCGGGCCTCTTTTATAGATGCCGTCAAGGAACAATATTACCCTGTTGGAAACTATGATGACCAATGCACAAAATGGACCATTTTGATCCAAGAGAGGGACCAAACGGTGTCAGAGTACACCAACAAATTTCATACCTTGCGCACAAAGCTAGGTATCAAGGACTCTGAGCAGCACCTAGTACTGAAATATCGCAGTGGCCTACACCGGTACATATGAACAGAGATGGATTTCCTGGAAATCTCTTCACTCGGATCCGCCTATCGATATGTTGTCAAAATTGAGCAGAAATTTCAGCAAAAGAACAAGCGTGACTTCGGACCTGCGCAGAAGCAGGGCAAGGGAAACTTTGGCTCGCAGAACATGGGGCAGGGAAAGGACAACCAATCCCAACCATAAGCAAAGAAGGGTAACGAAAAGACAAAGAAGGACACTGGGAAGTGGTGCGAGTTCCACAAAATCTCCTGGCACAACACTGATGAATGTCGCTCAAAACAGTCATTGGTGGCTGAGATCAAAACTTCTGAATCAGATCCTAGTTCCGATTCTGACTCAGAACCTAATTTCATAGCCGCGCGGAAAGGGAAGTAGATCATTGATGCAGAACCCAGTGTCGTTGTTGCCACCACACAGATTCAAACAGAGGAACCTGAAGAGTCGGAGGCAGAGGAGCGCCTTTTCCACTCACAGATGTGGGTGAAGGGAATTCTGCTACACTTTGTTGTGGACAGCGACATCCAGAAGAACCTGATCTTAGCAGAAGTCATCAAGAGACTGGAGCTACCAATAACACCACACCCACAACCATACACCATTGGATGGCTAAGCCAAGGACGAGGGATCCGCGTCAGTCACCAATGTTGCCTACCATACGGCATCAAGCCCTTCAAAGATGAGGTATTGTGTGATGTGGCCCCACTTGAAGTATGTGATGTTCTTTTAGGACAACCATACATGTGGAAGCGTCATGATGTATGTGAGTCACGACCTCGCAGTGTCATTGTCACTTTGGGAGGACAACTCTACCAGATACTAGAGATAGTTGCACCTACCCCAACCAAGCAGGGAAGGAAGATTATCTCCCACAATGGGAAATTTTCCCTACTCGCAATTGCCACTAAAGGTGGACATCAGATCGCAGAAACATCCACAACCTTTGCACATTATCCCTCTACTCAGCAGAAACAAGAAGAACACAAATTCAGTGCAGCATCGCCTATTCGAGTGCCTCTACAGTGCAAGTCCACGCATTCAAGGTGCTCCTCCAAAAAGAAGCCATCCACACCAGTGAAAACCAAGGATACCACAACAACCAAAACTGTTAAACAGATCCATCACATCCAACAACAATAATTACAACCCTCTGAATATTTCGAAGAAAGACAACATTTCCGCTTCAGCAAACGCCGCACCAGGAGCTCAACTCGACACACAGTTCGACAGATAAGGGATTTGACGCAATGGAGATCATTGCTTCCTAAGGAAAGTGGATTGATCTAGGTGGATATCGATGGCATCCCACCTCTTCCAACTGGCTCAAAACAGTCTTCTGGCAATTTTGGTAAATTACTATTTTTAGCAGTTTTTTGGGTCCTGAACTTCCGGAGCCGTTTTGAGGCCCTAAACGACGTGTTTTGGCGATTTGGGCTTCCAAATGGTTGTCGTTAGCATGCACTTGGCCCCATTGGAAAGTTGTAAATCTCGGATAGGCCTTTCCAATGAGCTACCAAGCGCCCCAAATGGAGATCGTATGCAAAAGTTATGACCCTGGGAAGTTCATTGTTCAACTAACCACCTTAGGGCCGCAAACTCTATGACGGTTCATCTTCTAGGGTTAGGATGCTTGGGATTCTTTCCCTCATGCTTATGATAAATAGGCCCTCTCGGCCTCTCTTTGTATTCATCTTGGCACGAATGAGCATAGCGGCCACATCTCTTCTCAGAGATAGCTACCACCATTCCAGCTATTGTATTTTACAGTCTGTTCTATTTCCGCTATTTAATAGAATATGTGTTTACTGTATCACTGTGTTCTTTGCAATATATCTCTGTATATGATTCTGTATATGCTATCTTATTTCGTTCCTGCATAAATCTGGATCATGTAGACCAGACCAAACAACAAAGATACATTGCGTATGCTTGGATATGTGTCTACATGGACATGTCGAAGAAGCTGTCGGAGGCGATCAGTCTAAATTGGGAGGATGAGGAATGGATCCAACCCTTGGATTATGAACAACTCCTGTTTCGCTGTCACCAGTGTCATGAATATTTCCATTTGAGCAAAAATTGTCCACAGATGGGCCCGCTATCATCTCCTCCCAAAAGTGGCCAGACAGGGGACACGGATAAGGAAGGGTTCACGCAGGTTCGTAACAAGAGGAGAAATAAAATGGTAGGGAAGAATAAGGTAGTCAAGCAGAATCAAGGAAAAGGAATTGCAACTTCCAACCCCTTCCAGATCCTGGAAGACTCACCGGATGGAAAGGAGTTCAGAGAGACCAAGGGCAAACAAAAGTCTGATCATATGGAGGGCGTTCTCGAAGAAGTTGAGCAACATCATAATGGAGATAACCAAGTGGTTCCTATGGTTGAAGATGAGGAAGAGGAAATGGAGTCAGGAGAATTGAATCTTGATGAGGTCGAGAGAGAATGTGAAAAGAAAGGGAAAGGCTATGTTACTCGACAGCAGCTGGAACTTCTTCAGGGGGCTATCATCAATGCTAAAGTCCACTGACAATTAGGTATAGCCTCTGAGGCGCAAAAAGGTAGCAAGAGGAAATCGCCTGAAGAAGACCTGAAACGAGGCAGGAAGACAAATAAACAAAGGATTGCAGAGATAGGTGTGAAGTTAATCGAGTCTGGTCAGTATCCCACCATACTGGAAGCCTTCTCTAAAGTCAATAAGGTTAATCAATGAAGCTGATCTATTGGAACATCCGAGGGTGCAATCATCCCAGGAAGATTAAAACCCTGGCTAGAAAGATCAAACAGGAAAAACTAGATATTATCTTTATCCAAGAGACTAAATGAAATTCGCATTTTCTAGAGCAAGATAAACAAAAAATATGGCAAGGCAGTGAATGTATGGCTATTGATGTATCAGGGCTTGCCAGAGGACTGGCGATCTTCTGGCAGCTAGGTCTCTATGTCTCTTTGATTGGTGGGAAAACCGCTTCTCTCTAAGTGCTCAGTTCACTGATCGGGTGACTGGTTCCACTGGTAGACTTGTTAATATATATGGACCAAGTGCTTTCCCTCAGAAAAATGCTTTCCTTCAACACTTAGCATGGCTGAGAGCCCAAGCTTTTGTTGGCTCCTGGATTTTAGGGGGAGATTTTAATCTGATCTCGTCTCTAGAGGAAAAAAAAGGGGGCAGGAGGGTCTTGGATAAATTCCAGGAAGCTTTTTGAGATTTCATCTGCCAAAGCCCCTTCATTGATACTGAGACTGGCAATGGTTTGTACACTTGGAACAACAAACGAGGAGGCACCCATTTGGTTGCTTCTAGGATTGATCGTTTCCTGACTACAGAGGACTTGGTCAGAGATAGGAGAGAGGCCCATGTTGTTGTCCTTCTGTCGGCTGGCTCTGATCATTGTCCCATTTTCCTCCAATGGGAATGGTCTAATGCTTCTCTGTTCAAACCTTTTAGGTTTGAACAATTCTGGTTAGAACATAAGGATTTCAAAGAGCTGGTGGGCCAGTGGTGGCAGGAAATTGTCCCTCCCTGGGGGACAGGGATGTTTCAGTTCCAACTGAAATTAAAAGTTGTCAAAGCCAGGATAAAAGCTTGGAACAAATCTGACTTTGGGCACATTTTTTAGGACAAGGCAAGGGTGGTGGCAGAATTGGAGTTGTTGAACAGAAAGGGTATGGATGAAGGGTGGACTGATGAGCTCAAAGAAAATGAATATAATCTGATGAATCAACTAGAAGCCAGAGAAAAACAGGAAGAGATTTTCTGGAGACAAAAATCTAGAAATCAGTGGCTCCAGGAAGGGGATAGGAACACTAAATTCTTCCACAATGCGGTGGTTCATAATCCGCATAAATACAAGATCTTTAAGATCCGCAAAGCTAATGGTAGTCAAGCTGAGTCCTGGCGGGACATTGAAGATGAACTTGTCCATCACTTTGAAGACATTCTTAAGGAGGATCTGGTGGATCGTAGCATCGCCATTGCTAGGATAACCAGACACATCCTTCGTCTGGTCACTGAGGAGTATAATGAACTCCTGAAGAAACCTCTTACCCTCTAGGAGGTTGAAGAAGCCATGCAGTAGATGGCTTTGGGAAAAGCCCCTGGCCCTGATGGCTTCACTTCTAATTTTTTCCTTTTCTTTTGGGATTTAATCAAACAGGAGGTTACGGACATTATGGAAGAATCCCGAAGAAGTGGTGGTGTTCTGAGAGCCTTCAATGCCACTTTTTTTACCTTAATTCCCAAGGAAGAGGGGGTAGAGGTGCCTAGCAAGTTTCGACCTATTGCTTTGTGTAATGTCATCTACAAAATTATCACGAAGGTGATTGCTAATCGCCTGAAACCTTTGCTCCCGATTTTGATCATCCCAGAGCAATATGGCTTTGTGGAGGGCAGGCAGATCCTTGATGGAATCATCTTAGCCCATAAAACCATTCATTCTTTGAAATCCACCAAGAAACCTGGTATGACAATCAAGCTTGATATTGCGAAAGCCTACGATAAATTAAATTGGCAGTATATGCGGAGTATGTTGGAGGCCTTCGGCTTTGGAGAAGATTGGGTTACTTGGGTAATGAACCTGGTAACGATGCCCTTCTTTTATAATCTTCTTAATGGGTCTCCCACTAGGCTTCTTCACTCTTCTCGTTGCATAAGGCAAGGTGACCCCCTATCCCCTTTTCTCTTCATTCTCATGGCGGAAGGGCTAGGATGGCTGATTTAGTCACTCACTGTGGAAGGAAAAATCAGAGGCCTAAACCTTCATGAGGGAATGTCCAAACAGACCCACCAATAATTTGTTGATGATACCATGCTAATGGGGAACCCTTCAGTCCAAGAAGCCCATGCTTTTAAAAAAATTCTTAAGCTTTTTGCTAAATCCTCTGGGCTCGAAGTTAATTCTGATAAGTCTCAGATTTTATTTTTCAATACTCCCAGTATTACTCAACGCAATATCATTCGCATCCTGAATTTTTCCAAAGGTTCCCTCCCTACTAAATTTCTGAGGGGCCCGCTCTTTGAGGTCACCCTTCGGGGGATCTCGTGGCAAGACATGCTAAACCGCATCAAGGGTAGACATAACAACTGGATTAATAGACCTTTAAACTTCCCTAGAAAGTTAACGCTGGTCAAATCCGTCCTGCAGACTATGCCTATTTACCTTTTTTTAGTGTTGTTTGCGCCTAAAACAATTCTTAGAGAGATCAGAAGCATCCAACGTAATTTCTTATGGGGTGGTAGGGAGACCAAATCCAAATTTGCTCTGATCAGATGGGACTTCTTATGTCGGCCTAAGGTTCAGGGTGGCCTAGGACTCAGGGATCCGGAAGTGGTCAGTGACATCCAAGGTTCTAAGTTGTGCTGGCATTGGTGTAACCACAACAATGAACCTTGGGCTAATATTTGGAAAATCAAGTATGCCAGGAACTATCAAACCAACCAGTTAATCCATTTCAATTCTGAAATTATGGTCTCTCATATTTGGTCGAAAGCTTTAAAAGGGAGAAAGTTGGTCCAGGATCACAGCTTCTGGGAAATTGGTGATGGAGAGTTGGCTAATTTCTGGGATGATTCTTGGAATCAATTCCCTAAAATAGGGAGTGATCGTAGGTGGCAGATTATCAGAGACCATGGGTTGTCTGAAGGAAGAATTAAGGTATGTCACTTCTGGTCTAATCAGCGAATGAATTTGTGCAGATCTAGGTTAGAGCAACAATGGTGGACTGGTATTCTTAACGAAGACGATGGCAGAACCTTTGGGGACCTACTCCAAGAAAGATACATTCGCAGAAGAACTGGTCCCGATAAGCTTAGATGGGGATATCAGCAGAAAGGGATTTTTAGCATAAAGGAAGCCTATGATCTGCACTCTAACAGGGAGGATTTTGACGATATCCCCTGGGATAAACTTTGGAGAATGAACTCTTGGACAAAAATTGTCATTTTCTGTTGGTTAATCACTTGGCAAAGAATTCTAACAGGAGAAAACCTCAAGAAACAGGGAATTCAAGGTCCCTCATGTTGCCCATTATGCAAGAATAGTGAGGAAACTATTAACCATTTTCTCGATGAGTGCGAGCATTCTTATTTCCTTTGGGACAGAGGCGCCATAACGTTCCCAAGAAGCGATCGAGCTCATGGCCATCCTGATCATACTTTTGGAACATCCAAACTTTCAGTAATCCTATTATTGCCCTTATCTGGCAGATGTTCCCTGGGATGCTCTGCTGGAACCTTTGGAAAGAATGAAATGGAAGAATTTTCAGGGACAAGAGTCACCGGAAGGAGGAAGTTTGGGAGACTTTGGTCCGCAACATTCAGGAAACCGTCTGGAGCCGATAGTGGACTGATGAAGACAAAAATCTCTCTGAGGAAGACATGTTAATTGCAAAAGCCTGGGTCTTGGTAGGGAGGATATGCTCGCCTTAAGAAGACGTGACAAAATCTATAAACCCAATGGCCCCAATATTTGGTCTCCGCCTAGGCAGAAGGAATTCAAAATTAATTTTGAAGGGGCTTCGCGGGGAAATCCAGGGGCAGCTGGTTATGGCGGGCCGGTTTGTAGAAATGCGGATGGGGTTATTGTTCACGTGTTCTTTGGCTATCTTGGCCATGATACAAATAACTCTGCAGAGCTTGATGGTCTCATCCATGGTCTGCAATTGATTATTCATGGTGGGTTTTTTTCGGCTACCATAGAGGGTGACTCGAGAATCATCATCCACATGGACAAAGGGTTGGCGCAGGGAAAGCTAACTGAACAAGTGACTACTAGCTGGAGGCTCTCCCATCACCTGGATCTCCTAAGACATCTTGTCCGTTCCAACAGTTAGTTGTCTTTTCGCCACGTCGGACGTTAAGCTAACAAAGTGGCAGACTATCTGGCGAACTTGGGTGTTGATGGGGGAGGTGGCCATACTTCCGGCCTCATGGCGGATCTTCGGAACGCTGCTTGGGCCCCTAAGTGCTTACAGCTGGCAGCAGAGGACTTTGGCAGAAGCCACATGGTGGAGAGTACGCTACACCTGTCCCAAGGAAGTGACATGCATAATGCGGTGGTCATTATTTTGACGCAATAATGATGGAACCCTTTAGATCGAGACTTGATAATTCCCATGGGTTAGTTATTACGGGAAGGCAGATGAAGTACAAATTTTGGTTTTTCGCTATCCAGGTGAAGGATTTGTACAAATTTCAATCTTTTATCATTATGGCCACTATTATTCTCTGTAATGGTGAAGGTACGTTCCTGTGTCGGCTCATATATTCAAGGGACTTAGCCATTTATGGCCTAGTTTGCGTCATCATGAGTGGGAGGTCCTTATATGGTGGCTCATCTATACTAAGGATTATTTCCTGCTCCGAGGGTGGCATTCCTTGTCTTTGTGCCTTTATTGCTTGTTTTTTCAGAATTCCTTACAGGGTGTGGTTAGCGCAAACGCGGCCACCTGATTTCAGTCTGTCCTCTGTTCTCTTTACCAACCCTTCGCTTGGGATGTGCTGCAATTATACACAACACTCATCCCCCTAGGATGAATATAAGTAGATATGAAGCCGAGGCCTTCAAAAGACTAATGTTCAACATGTACATTTTAGTTTTGAAAGGTGATAAAGGAAACACAACGATGGTATTGAACAAATGTGACTGAATAAAAATGCTTGACCACTATCAAATAGTGGAATCTACAAAGTGTTGTCCAAAGATCCTAGTAGCAAAATCTTAAAGGACGTTACAACAACCATAAAAGAATCTCACCTTGATGATGACCTAAAATCAAAACTTATCCCCAAAAGCTGTGTTTTGCCCAGAATCTATGGGCTTCCAAAAATACACAAAGAGGGTGCACCATTAAGACCCGTTGTAAACACCATAGGTTCTCCCACTCACAATATTTCCAAACTTCTTTCTCAAAAGCTCAGAAATATCACTGGGATAATTCAATCCTTTGTCTAAGACTCCCCTTACATGATCAATGAAATTGAAAATTTTAAAGTCAAGAGTCATGACCTCCTTGTTAGCTTTGATGTGGTCTCTCTCTTTACCAAAATCCCTATAGATGATGCCATCCAGGTTGTCAAAAATCTCACAAATAAAGACACCTCAAATCTTGTTAAGGTATGTTTGAAATCCACATTCTTCAGTTTTCATGGGGTCATCTGTGAAAAGGTTGAAGGTGTAGCAATGGGTTCTCCCTTATCCCTATTGTTGCAGATTTATATATGGAATGGTTTGAAGAAAAGGCCCTTGATGCATATCCTTTCAAGCCTAAATTATGGAAAAGATTCGTAGATGATACACATATAATTTGGCCACATGGAAAAGAAACTTAGATAAGTTTAAGACACACTTGAATAGCCAAGCAGATAGCATAAAATTTACAATGGAAGTAGAAGAAAAAAACAACATTCCATTTCTTGATATTCTCATCTCAAAAAAGGATGATGGCTCAATAACTCACCAAGTTTACCAAAAAAAAGACTCACGGGGGCATATACCTCCACACAGATTCTAGTCACCACCCCTCCCAAAAGGCTGACATAATTAACACACTTGTAACTCGTGCATTTAGGATATCCGATAGAGATCATCTAAACCAAGAACTTCGACATCTTGTCAAGGTTTGCAAAGACAATGGCTACAAAGATCAACAATTCAAGAAGTCTGTCCAAAAATCCACTAGAGGGAACCATAATTCTCGAGAACCCTTTGAAGGAAAATTTGTCACCCTCCCTTATATCAAAGGAAACACTGATAAAATTGCAAGAATTCTAAAAAAGGGAAATATCAAGGTGGTTTCCCCCCCAATACCCTAAAAAATTTGAATGATCATGCCAAGCATACTATTGATCCAAGAAATCAAAAGGGTGTTTACAAAATTCCATGCTCTTGCGGTAAACATTACATAGGTGAAACTGGAATATCATTGAACATCAGAATTAAAGAACATTGCATTGATATCAAGCACCACCGTTGTGACATCCCCATCCCTCAATCCGGCCAGCAGGAGGGGACATCAACTAAATCGGGGCTTCTAAATTCCACCCCATAACGACAATTACGAATTTTTACAGCTAAAATGCATGTGCAGACATGGTAATAAAAACACACCGCGGAAATAAAATTAATCCACTCACACACAACATGCAATTCCAAGCATAATTATCACAGGAATATAAATTAAAAATCATTGCACATCGAATACATAAGAATACTTATATTTAAACAAAGAAGATCTAAGCATCTGGTTGTGTAAGAGTGGTTTTCCACCCATCCATAGGCACTCTATCTAGCATATGCTCTTTCTGCTGAGAGGCCACCAGAGCGAAGGAAACACATATAGGCTTCTATCTCTCACCCCACAACCCATTCTGCTCACTGTGGTTAGCCAAAAAGCTCAACTAGAGCCCTACAAGCATCTCACTAAGCCATCACAGTCATGGGACTCCTTCCCAATTTCCCCACATAACACAAGGAAGGCATTTCTCTTCACCGATCCATAGTTCCCTTAGGAAATCCAACCCTTACAGTGCTTACCAGTGTGTGCAGTAAGAGTCCAACCTGTTGTATGCTAATGGAGAACCTCCTGCAACATTAATCCATGGCTTTTCAAGCATCCAAAAGTAGCATAACTCAATGGGTAAAGGTTCCTAGCTTGCCCAACCTCCATGCTCACCTATACCCATCTTTTTTCCCTTTCGAATTTCTAGATTAAACATAGTCTGGTAATGGACATGAATGCCAATGGAAAACTCTACGTAGTGTAAAAACATGCATGAGAGAATGAGAGAATGATCAAAGGAGTGTTGACTCCAAGTATATGAGGTAAGGGTGAAAAGAAAACTAACATAGATTCTGACCATAGAAGAAATAAGACTGCTGACAACTGACATAACTATCACAACCCCCATGCTTCAATAACTACATGAAGTGAATTTCCCCACCAACCTCACATATGCATTCAATGATTGGATTTAATAGTCAAAAGAAGGTAATTGGCTCATTTAAGATACATGGAAGATTTTTTATGAGTTCTAAGGTTGACACTTGGAAGCATAGGATTTGGTTTTCCCATAGGCCCCCTTTCCTCTTCCCCTCTGGTGGAATTATAGCCCCTCTAGTGCTCTTTACACAACCATCTTGGACCATTTTATTAATTTCTAACATAATATTTACATACATTTCGTATTGGCATGATAAGCCAATCATATGGTCCAAATAAAATATATACATCATACATACCTAGCCATTCACTAGTTGGGCCTTGTCCTTGAGCTCCACACTAGGAATCCATACTAACATATTTACATCATTTTGATTAAATACATTTCAAGTCAAAACTGGGGGTATTATAATCCCCTCCCCCTTGGAATAACAATGTCCTCAGTGTTTTCTCAAAATCAGAACAAAAATGGGTATGCCTCTTTCATGGCATCCTCCAACTCCCACGTAGCCTCATTAGGACCGAAGTGCTTCCATTGCACCTTTACCTGTTCGATGGCTTAGTTCCGAAACAATGTTACCTTCCTGTATAAGATGCATAGTGGCTCGGTTTGGAACTCTTCCTTGGGTTCCACCCGAATCACATCCTAATCAATCACATGGTTATGATCATTTACATATTTCTTAAGCAAAGAAACATGAAAAAAATTATGAGCTCTAGTGTTAGTAGGCGATGCAATTCTATATGCAACTGGCCCTATTCTTTCAAGCACTTCAAATGGCCCACAATATCTTGGTGATAGCTTGGCACAACTTCCAAGCTTCAAGGAACTCTTCCTTGGCCTCACTCGAAGGTAAACATGATCCCCAACACTGAATTCTCTATGCATTCTATTCTTATCTGCATAGCTCTTCTACCTATCTTGAGCTGCCTTTAAATTCTGACTAATTTTTGCAACCTCTTGTTTCATTTCCTTAAGCAGTTCTAGCCCAATTACAATTTTGTTCACTGGATTATCCCATGTCACTGGTGTCCTGTACTTTCTGCCATATAAACTTCAAATGGACTCATGCCCAATGAAGCTTGTTGCCCATTGTTATATGCAAACTCTACCAAGTGTAGATAATATTCCCACTTGGATGGTTTTTCCATCACATACATGCGAAGCATGTCTTCAATAATCTGATTTACTCTTTCAGTTTGTCCATATGTTTGTGTATGATAGGCAGAGCTAAAATTCAGCTGTGTTCCCAAATCTGCAAAAAGACTTTTCCATAAATTTGAAGTGAACTTGGTGTCCCTGTCTGAAATTATTGCCTTAGGCAATCCGTGGAATCTGAAAATTTCCTTCATAAACATATTTGCAATGGCATCTACTTTATAGGAGGATTCGACTGGTATAAAATGTGTCAATTTTGACAATTTATCCACCACAACCATGATGGAATCATGTTGTTTCACAGTCATTGGAAACCTATAATAAAATCCATGGAAATTATTTCCCATTTCCATTCCGGAAATGGAAAAGATGCAACAAACCTATTGGGTGTTGATGCTCAGTTTTCACTTGTTGGCACTTCATGCATTTAGATATATACTCAGCAATATCCTTTTTCATCATTGGCAAAAAATATTGCTTCCTAGATGTAGCAATTGTTTTTTGATATCTGTTGAGCATTGGTTGTCATTGATGTCAACTAAAACTAATTTCAAGTGTTTGAATGTCAACTAGTGTCAAAGAGGATGTCAATTGATTCAGTTTGAGTCATTGATATCAACTGATGTCAAAGTGGACACAACATTCCTGTAGAAGTATGAAGAAGTATATGGAAGCCACTTTGAAGCAGTTCATGCGCAAGATGAAGAAGAAAATGAACACTAGAAGTATATGCGCACATGGTGAAGGTGACAGACATGTATGCAAATTTGCAGTATATCTAGAAGTGCATTTAGTCTGAATATGTGTATCAAGGATACAACATGCATGACAAGTTTGAAGAAGTACATAAGAAGATACATCATGAAGATCCAGTCCAAGAAAGAACACAAGTAATGTATCCTACAACATTTGGTCCTTGCACAGAAATCAAGTCCACCAAGTCATACATTCACATGGTATCAACCAAGGAGTTGGTTGGAAAATGGTACAAGTGCATAAGCAGCCAAGGAGTTGGTTGAAAAACTGGTACGAGTATGCAAGAAATCTTGAGTGTTGCTTGGTTAAAAGTTGGAAGTGTGCAAGCGGTTATTGGTTGGACAATCCTGAAAGAGCGCAAGCATAGCCAATCAGAAGATGCTTTCAGTAAGTGGAATGCACACAAGTTCCTAGAAAGGTATAGCGGTTGAAAACCATCTATGAGAAAATTCCACAGCTGACGGTATAGCAAGTGCACAAGTCCAACAAGTGATGACGAAGCAAAAGCCAAAGACCCACCAAATAGAAGTTGGTGTATGCGCAAAATTTGTTAAGTATCAATATACCAAGTGCGCATTACCCACAAGTGATCAAGCGATAAAGGTCAAAGACCCACTTAGAAGAAGTTGGAGTCTGCGTAGATCCTACAAAGTATTAACATCAAGGGTGCATTACCCATAAGGGTTGGTACCACAAAAGTCATGGACACACCAAGATGAAGTAGAAGATTGTGCACATACAATAAGGAAATGGTACATCAAGAGCAAAATGCTACACCACCAAGGTGTGAAGTCCCACTAAGATGTGGACCTTGAGGGCACTTGATACATCAAATATGACACATCAATAATATAGATGATGACACGTGGCATATGCACAATCCGTGAAGTGTGGAAGAAGAATGCCACGACCAACTTGTGAAGATGCAATCCGTGCATGACATGTATAAATAGAGATGCAAGTTGGAGATTGAAAGTAAGCTTGATGGCGAGACCATAAGAGCTTCGAGTGAAAGTTTTAGATTATTTTTTGGGGCATCAAGAGGATCGTGGATAGAACAGAATGATCTAGGGGAGAGCCGAATGCGCACATACAGTAGAATGAAGATCTGATGGTGGGCATAATGATGCGATAGAACTATGACAGATGTGCGAATACTGAAATGAAGAAATACTGAAGTATGCACAAGTGTTTGATGTTTTAGTCATAGATGTTGTAGAGATAGAATTGCAGAGATGGAACCGAAGTTTATCAGATATTGTGTAGATGTCTAGTTGATGCATATGAACAGAAGTGAAAGAGTGCGAAGCTGAGAACTCTTTTAGAAAAACAGGATCGCATAGCAATAAAAATAAACACGATGCAAATATAAATCACATAAAATAGATTACAAGAGACACCAATATAACGTGGTTCACCCAAGATGGGCTACATCCACAAAGAAATTGCCAGTCCTTATTATTATACCATACAACAAATGAAGGGATACAACCTGCAGCACATCCGCTGCAACTTCCTCTTCACTCTCTCATAGTCTCTCTTACACAATAAGATATCTTTACAATGCTATAGTACATTACACAACCATATTACAATGTCTTCCTTTTAAAGGGGAACTACCGTGGGAAAATACCACGGGCTATCCAAACCACGGGCCCGTAATATGTTGGCCAATAAAACAACCCAAAAAAATCTTTCGGGGGCTTTGCCCCCGACCCCCCAGCCGGGGAGGGTCCCCCCCAAACCCTCGTGGGGGGGTGATGCCACCCTACACCCCCCATTGGGGTGAGTGTACAATCCACCTACATATCATATAAAATTGGGGTACAAACAAGGCTGAAAACAACAACATCTATGAATCAAGAAGATCAGGCTCCACAACCAACAAACTCCATATGATGCGCAACAACAGAACAACAACAAGATACGATAGGTGAATCATGATGCAGATGATCTGAGACAAGTGCGTTAAACTGAACATACAAATTATTTGATGCACAGGACATCGCAGATTATCTAAGAGACTGTAGCACTTAAATAGAACGGACGAACACATCATAAAGTGCGCAGTTCCTTCTGTTACTAGTGCTTCATTTATGAATAGCAAACTGTAACAAATAAAATAATATATAAACATATTTATAAACAAATAATTAAATAATAAAAGAAAAGTAATTAAACAAATATTAAATAAAATTGATATGTTATTAATCAAATAGATAGAGACGTACCTTTCCATTGAAAAGGCACATAAGACTATATTTAAATGGTCCATCAAATTGTAATGTAATCATATCTCATCAACATATTTCTCATCAATATATATTTAAGATTATTTATTCTTTCCAAATGGAGTTATTTTCTATTGGTTGACTATTCACTTGAATAGTCTTATTGTGATTCAGACACGATCAAAACATGAGAATATATGGATATGGATATTACATTGGTATCAAAACCCCTTCTTGGGCTTGATTCCAACTTTTGGCCAAAAACCATTCTTAGAGCTTCTCTAATTAAGGATCTTTGATCCACATTGGATTTTGGCCATCATATTTTGGGTTTCCAAAAAATCTAGGACCTTGTCCAAAAGTAGGCTTTTGGCCCAAAGAAGATTTACTCGCAACTTTGAAGCAAATTAAGTTAATAAAAAATATATGTTATTCCGCTGCAAAATAATCAAGTTAATCAAAAATATATATTATTCCGCTGCAAAAATTCAAAGACAACCGAAGAATACAAGAAGGGAAATTAAAAAAGAAGAAGAAGAGAAAAGTAATTATTTCCTTTGCAACTAAAATAAGATGAAGAGAACAAGAAGTAAGAAAAAAAATATTACAAAGAAGAAGTGGGAAAAAAGAATTATCCACAAGAAAAAAAGAAAGAAAGAAAGAAAGAAAGAGTAAAAGAATAACATTCATGAAACTGCACATGGTTTTACTTAATATATTAAAATTCTAAAATAATTTTATAAGGTATATACGAAAGATAGATCGAATAGATAGAGATGTACCTTTCCATTGAAAAGACACATACGACCATATTTAAATGGTCCATCAAATTGTAATGTAATCATCTCTCATCAATATATATTTAAGATTATTTATTCTTCCAAATGGAGTTATTTTCTATTTGTTGACTATTAAATTGAATAGTCTTATTGTGATTCCGGCACGATCACAACATGAGAATATCCAGATACAGATATTACACAAACTATCAATTGAAAGTACAATATCAATTAATCATTGCAATCACAAAGAGCAGATCGTTGAACTAGAAACGCAGACTGCAAAGTCAACACAATACACAGTACATGAAGTAGGTCATCAACAAAAGTGTGAGTTGAGAAGTCAAGTGATCTATGCAGCGCAATGACAGAGTACATTCTCCATACGAAGGTGCGCATAGCAGGATTATCATTAGATTATCTGAAGAAGTGCGCAGAGTTGGAGATCAGTAAGACATTAAGATATATCATACATCAGGGCGGTCGGATGTGGCAAGGAGATAGGGAGTCGCAGCTTCCTTCAGGTTGGTTCCTGTAAAACAAAACAGACAAGGGGTCAACCCCTCCTTCCAGTTGGTGCTGGAGAAAACACAGGGAGTAGAAGCTTCCTTCAGGTCAATGCCTGTAAAACCAGGGGGTTGGTGCCTCCTTCCACTTGGTGCTAGTAAACACAGGAAGTTGGTGCTTCCTTGAACGTATTCTTTCTCATTATAAAGAAGCATTATGTGGTTTTCTCTCGTTTGGGTTTCCACATAAAAATCCCGTGTGTTATGTGTTTTTTATGTGGTGCATATATGTAGGTATGTTTATTTACTGATGCATAATAGAAGATAAATATTAAGTAAAGGCTAATCTATTAAAGAAGGTAGAAATTGCTAATAACTACACTAATACTGATTCACCCCCCTCTCAGTATTAAATCGATTCCAACAATTGGTTTCATAGTGGGTGTCTTCAGTAACATATTGACATTTGGGAGATAGATCATTGCTGAAAAATGGATAAACAGGAAGGCCTTTCTACAAACAGAGCACCAAGGTACGACGACACCAATTACATTTTCTAGAAGGTACGTATGGATGTTTATTTGCAATCATTGGGAGGAGATGTTTGGCAATCTATCGTCGACGGTTATGATGTCCCAACAGTTGTATCAATCAATCCAGTGCAAAGGAGACTCTATGAAAATAATGCTAGAGCCATAAATGCTCTGCTATGTGGTTTGACATGTGATGAATTCATCAAGGTTATGCATTATGCATTGGCCATGGAAGTTTGGGACAAACTCAAAGGTATATATGAAGGCAATGACAAAGTAAAGAAAACAAATCTACAAAACTACTCTAGGCGGTTTGAATCTATGAGAATGAGAGATGAAGAGAACATCACATCTTAATTCCTAAGAGTAGATGAGATAGTTAATGCTATCAAGAGTCTTGGGGTCACTCTGGATGAAGAATCAGTTGTACATATGATATTGAGAACTTTGCCTCAAAGATTCAATGCGAAGGTTTCTGTGTTAGAGGATCGAGCTAATCTTGAAGAACTAACCAAGGATGAGATTTAGGGGATTCTCAATGCATATGAGATGAGAATTGATAAAGAGACTCCCATTAGAAAGGAAGTTTCCTTCAAAGCCATAGGAAAGGACAAGCATGATCATGACAAAGAATGTTGTGATGAATCAGATGATGAAGAATCAAACTTTGTCAAGAAGTTGAAAAGAGGACGAGGCAAGTACAAGAACAAGTTTCCCTTTAAATGTTTCAGATGTGGAGGAGTAGGTCATTATGCCTCAGAGTGTCCTTACAAGGAAAATAGAGACATCGAAAGTGATGAGGAATCTAGATCATACGATCGAAAGACTGCGCGCTCACAACATAGACCTGAGTGTGAGATTTTGTGAGATTCTCACAGAGATCTAGAGACAAAGATAAAATTCACACTAACTCTAACAGAGATCAAAATAATTGAGCAAGAAAAAATTGTGTTACAACAGAAGAGAATGCAGAAAAATTGGAAAAAATTCCATTACATCTTTATTAAGTAAAATGTGTACATAAATAATACATATCCAAAGGAGAAATTCGTGAGCCTAAAGATGCAGTTGGTGTCATGTCCCCAATTTTCCAGTACCAAGGGCAACAAACAATCCACCAACCCCCCATGGATCCTAGTGAAGACCAAGGAATTAATTAATGGAAGGGGGATAACGTTAGACTAGGCAATTATTAACTAGGAATAAATTATCCTATAGTTGTTTAATTAATTAAATTAGAAGGATGTAATGATTATTTTCATATTTAAAATATATTAATTATTTGTTTTGGTGAGTTTGATGATGATAAGGACACTGTTATCACATATATAGTAGCCGGGCTACCATACATTATTTTTTTGATGCCAGTACACTATTCAGCCAGTTCCCTTACATATGAGATGCTGAGATGAGCATCTATATTGGATCACTATCAGATTTTGGACAGCAGTGTATATTCCCCATGCCATGACTGAGTCTCAGGACACTCAGAGAGATGACCGATGTAGCCATTATACCATTGGTACAGAGCAGTCAGTAGTGCCCAGAGTTACAACAGCAGTTTCAGAGGACATATGATGGTATAGGTTGATGAGCATTCAGGTATATGACTCAGCAGGTATATCATTGTGTTATGGTTATATTGCTTTTATACTTATTCTTATAGCATGTCTTAGCACTTAGTGTCATGATCTGGCGATCATATAGATATGTGGACCTGGTTGATTTTATTATATATATTATATTTGTCCCTACTCAGACTTAGAAGTTCACTATTCATACTCATTGGTTTTACCCTCCTTAAGGAGAATAGAGGTGATCATTCCACCATACCTTGGCTTGCTAGTGTTGGCTCCATTATTCATTGTCTTCATCCATCCATTGCCTACCTTTTAGTTTATCACCCTGACTTACTACTTGACTAGTGGCATGGAGGACTTTTCCCCATTGTAGCCTCTGTATTGGATGAGCTTCCCTATTGATTGTGTCTCGGCTCTGAGTTGGTGACAAAACTTACCTATGGTGATTTGGAGTTCCTTGGAATTCCCCCTAGTCACTAAAGTTGTGTTGGCTAAACCTGAAACTTTTAGTGCTGCCATGAATACAAAATCTGGAAAATAAAATGCTATATCTTGTATGAAAAGCCCATTCATGCAATGTGTTTCTAAACACACATGAATGAAAGGCATGCCAAATGAAAATGGCCATGAAAATAAAATGTTATATCTTTTGGAAATGTAAATACCTAGGTAAACAAGCTGTCCATGACACACCTAGAAATGCTCAGGTAAACAAGTGCCTTAAAAACACACCTGCAGCAGAAAGCCTAAAATAAATGTAAATCTATGCAATGTGTTTATAAACACACATAGATCAAGGCTATGGAAACTTCAGGCCCAAAAAGCAATGGAACCTAAATGCTATATCAAAACAATTGCTGGCCTTATTTGTATTATGGATTGTGCGCATCTGTTAAAGGTGAATAAACCCTCTTTGAACAACTCATCCATTTGTGAGACACCGCCATTCCCTGTGTTGTTGCTCATTTAGTATATACTATGGTGTGTATTCCCCTTCCCTTTGCCAAAGTGTCACAAAGTTAAGTCAGCCAAGTCATCCCTTAGCCTAGCTAGTTATTTTAGCCTTCACCCTTCACTAGCAAATTGATCACAGCTATGAAGTGAGTATGATCTTGAAAGTCTGGTCTGAGTAATAATAATAATTAATGACATTATATATTTGGATTTAGATCGCTAGTAATGATTAATTTGTGCTATAATTGTTATTTGAATAAGTTGTAGAGCATGCATTAACCTTAGACACTTTGCAGCAGCTTTTGATGATGGTCTGAGTTATATTTGGTCATGTTGACTTGGTTAGACCTAGTTTGACCAAGGTCAACCAAAGGACATGAGATGGTTGGACCTTGTGATGATATGGATAGATGATATATGGTCTATGTACATGCACCTGATGATTCTATGCAAAAACTACAGGGTTATGATGATGATTCTTGGTTTACAGCAGTATTTGATCATTTACAGATTATTATTATTTACCTTGTTCCGGTATATTGGATATATATTTTGATCATGTAGAGACTCATAGGGTGTATGAGTACACATCTTGGATGGATTTGGACCTTCTGAGTCCAATGAGACAGTTTGTTTTCAGTTCCGGGCACTTACAGTGGTGATTGAGCCTCAGTAGGCTATCCTAGTGTAGTTTTGGTCTGTCGGAGGCCCTGTCAAAGCAGATGTGATTTTTATCCGGTTGACCTAGGGCGCTGTGCTTGGAGGGGGTGGTCCAACCACTTGTTTTTACCATATTAACCCCCCTCCCGGTCACACTGGTGCCCTCACCTTGACAGCGCAGGCACTCCAGGAGGCAGTTTGGGGCAGTTTCACGCTTCCCGAGGCATTTCAGGATTGGTAGAAATGGTTATTAAGGAAATCGATTTGGGCTACTGAGGAAATGTTATGGCATGGGATGATCAGTGATGATGGATCGATGTCTTCCACACCTCCTCCGGCAGTTTCAGCTTCATCAGGGCCCACATCCATCACTTATGGCACTTTTTGATGATTTCTGAGGTCTTTTGAGGCCTACGATTTGACCATGGAGGCACGATTTGGTATATTGATGATTATTTATTGATTATTGTGCTATGGGGATTGACCAAGGGTGGCTAAAATTACCCCTTGGACCCACCATAAGATTCCTATTATATTTTGTCATCATGATTTGGTGGGATTCCCCTCTTCTACGACGATTTTGTCCACTCATATTATATTTTATTAGTGATCCATGTATTTTATTGTTGAGCTCATCTCAACCATTGATTAGACATTTGTATCTTTTAATCTTAGCCACTCATTCAAAAAGTGGTTAGGATTTTGATGCCTCTCCTTCCTATTTAAAGGAGAGAGCTTCTCATTGTAAGGGGTCTTTGGCTCTTGGATTATTGGTATAGAAAAACTCTCTTGTGGAAATTCTTGTGGTCTCCTTTGAATTTGGTGTTCTTAGATGGTGATTGGAAAGTCTATTGCAACCTAGCATTTGGAATTTGTGGTAAGATCTATCTATTTTGGAAATCATTGTCTTGTCTACAGGAGGGCGACTTCAACAAGGGCAATTTTGCAAGGCTTCTTCAAATCAACTTTCTTGGCATTTGCTTGTATCAGGGGGTTATCATTAGCATCATTGTGATTTATGCTATCTTTCTGTTACTTCTCTTGTGGCATTAGTCTTATCTCTTGATTACATCAAATTTGATATTGTTGACGTTTGTTATGCAGGAGAGAGGGCGCATTGGCTTCTTGGACTAAATCGATTGCATAGAAAACTACCTCAAAGCTTCTCAAATTGATCGGGTTTGCATAGATCATCATCATCAAGGCATCTACAAGGTTACCCAGGTAAGATCCCCAGGTTTGTTTCTCTTATCTTGATCCAATCCATTGACATAGCTCATAAATTGATAAAACCCTAATTTCTTCAAACCCTCATTGTTACATTTTCTCAGATCTACTTAGATCTAGTGGGTTGTTGGGTATAATATTGAAAACCCACCTCTATAGCATCCACAACATCCCAGATCTATAGTTTGGTGAGGATTGGCTTCCATTTGACCCTCTTCCCAAGCCAACTTAGCTTCTCCAAGCAAGGGCGTACTTCTTGGTGAGGGTGAGTTGACCTAGATTTAGTTGATGGGTAGTTGAGATCCCGCTTGATTCATGATCTACACATCCGATAACCTACCCCCAGATTGTCACTTTTCTGATTTCTACCTTGTGGGCCCTATTCCACATTTTAAGGGATTTAATCCCCATTTTGGACCACTTGGTATCTTTAAACTCAAATCTAGTAAGATCTAGCTGTCGGATTGCCTTAAAATTGTAGATCCACACTCCTACCTGATTAACCTACCTGGATCTAAAGTTTGGATGCCATCGGACTTGTCTTGACCCACTTAACCCACATTTTAGCCTCCTTGGGTAAAGTCGCACCACCTTGGAGAAGGGAGTTGTCCCACTTCTAGGACGTGGGTACTTGAGATTTCAGTGGATTTGGAACGGGAATAATTCAAAACCTAGGTCTAGTAGGTCACTTTGTCAAATCTTGCCTTGGGGATATCATTCCTTGTTTTAAGGGATTGTGGTCCACTTAGGTCAAACCTAGATCTAGACCTATTCATCCATCAAGACTTTAATTGCCCACTTGTCTCATGCAATAGGAGTTCTTAACCACAAGTTAAATTTACTTTTAATCCATTATCCCAATTCCCAAGGCACTGGCCTCTCTCCAAGTCAATTCGACTTTCCTAGATTGTTGGATTAACTTGTGGTTTGACCCTTGATTGGTGAGCTAAACCCTTTGATGCCATCATACTGCATGATCAAGCTTGTCACTTGTACTAGTTAGCCCCAATTCAACCCCTAAACTACCCTGCATTGGACACGGTTCCCAAGGCAGTGGATTTTGTCACATTGAACTAGTGCTTTAATCCTGGATCCTATTTCACAAATCATAAGTCACTCTCACATCATTAATGAACCAAATCTATACTCATTGAACCCCACACTTGTCTTGTGACTTCATCTTAAGGTCTAGGATAAACCATACACCTTACTTCACTTAGAATTAACTTGATTTGGTGTCTTGGTTTTGATCTCTCATGTCGGGAGTAGATCAGGTCTCCCCCTTTGTTGTCTAGGCTAGATAACATAAAGTGAAGGTTGCCTCAACTGGCGTGACAACCATCTATTGGAGGTCGAGGTGATCATGGTTGCACCTTTTGAGTTGCCCTTCCCTATTGTCATCCATGAGTGGATACATCCATAGGGGTAACTACAGTTTAGGTGATAACAGACACCATGAGGGCGCATGGAGAGATAAGGCTAGCCTTATGAGTTGTCACACCAAAGAAGAAAGTGGAGAAAAGTAGAACAAAGCAAGATGCCAAGCTAAAAGGAAAGAAACTGACAAAAGAAAGCACGTGAGGAAAATATAAACATCCAGAAAGCAAAGGAGGGTGCAGTTTCCTAAAAGGACAAAATCCAAGACAATTTAAAAAGTAGGAAACCTCATGAAAACCAGGGAGGGCACACTTTCCAAAGAAGGATGAAAAGCATGAAACATTGGAAAAGACAGGAGGCGAAGTTTCCAAAGAAGGAGAAAGCAAGCAAGTTCGGAAAAGCAGGAAATCCTATCCACTCAAGGAGGGTGAATTTGGAAGGGCTGTCACAGGTCACCAAGGACATCAACTTGCTTAGCAAGTCATCAGGAATTTTATAAAAGAATCCAAGCAACTCCTTTTCACAACTTTTGCTCATTATTGAATTTGGGTGTGAGCACTTTAGCTTACCAAGGCAAGTAGATGTGCCCTACTCTTCTGCACATGATCCAGTGCATCCATTAGTACCAAATTGCAGATATGATCCAGATATTTCATGTGAATATCCATCATTCAAATTTCGATGCAAAGATCCACAATGCTTGAGGTGGTTCTGTAGAGTTTCATAGAGAAAGAGTAGTGAGTTGGAGAGATTGCAAGAAGACACAGAAGGCCATTGCACACCTCATGAGAAGCCAGCAGCTCAGGTCCATCCTATAGATTTGATACAATGTCCACACCTTTTCTTCTCACTCCTTTCTGTAATCTCCTTCTTCTATCATTGTAAAATTGAAGTACAAATATTATCTATGATGTCTGAGGCTATGCCATTTAATGTTTAAGCTTAATTAACTCAGTTACTATTTGTTGATGTTGTACATAACATATTAAAGATCCATTAAATATCAAAAGATGAATTAGAGAGCCTCCTTTGGCAATTTGAGTCCTATCTTTCAAAGACTAGCTCAATGTACACTTTCATTAACTAGTTTTCTAGTTTATGCATTATACAGAGCTCATAGTAACTAATTTTCTTTCTAAAGGTTGTTTTTGCTTTTTGACTCCCTATAGAATCCATCCCCATCCAAAAATTAGAGTTTCGTAACCCTCTCTGGTGGTTTGATTCCTCAATTATCAAGACTAGCTTATTGGGCACCCGAAATTGACTAGTTTTACAATTTGATCAATCAATGAGTATTTGTATGCCCAAATTAGATTCTGTCAGTTTTATTGGGTGACGAGTCCCTGTGACCTCACTTAGAAGATTGTATTCTTTAGAATATTAAATTTCAATATACTTGTTACTTTTTTTATTAATAAAATTTATTTAATAAAAAAAGATTTGTCGTTATTGTATGGTAATGTACTTTTCGTTATCAATTACAATGCAAACGTACTTTTCTTTATCAACTATAATGCAAATTCATAAAATCAAAATATATGAAAAAAAAATAAAGTAATATTTAATAAAAAAGAATCTTTACAAACTTTGTCATACTTATTTTTATTAACTACAATACAAATTCATAGAATCAAAATAGAAAGAAGAAATATATTTTTATTAATTACAATACAAATTCATAAAATCAAAATATAAAGAAGAAATGTATTTTTATTAACTATCATACAAATTCATAAAATCAAAATATAAAGAAGAAATGTAATGAATTCTTATTTAATAAAAAAAAATCTTCAAAAACTTTGTCATGGTATAACAATGTACTAATTTATGTGAGCGTATCCTTTGTTAATTACAATGCAAATGCATACAATCATAATATACAATCATAATATAATAATAAAGAAGAAATATAATAAAGTTTTATTTAAAAAAAAATCTTCATGGACTTTGTCATGATATGACAATGTACTAATTTATTTTATGGGAACCTATCTTTATTAACTACAATGCAAATGCATAAAATCAAAATATAAATAACATATTTCAACAATTATTTATAAAATCAAAATATAGATAACACATTTCAACAAGAACATTTTTTTCCAAGGGAAACAATTATTACATCATTAAAGTGATACTACAATGCAAATCCATCCAAATATAAATAGCACATTTCAACAATTATTAGATTATTGAAGTAGACATTTTTACAATATAAGTAGAGAGCCACTTGACTCTTCCCCTACCAAATTAGCACATTATTATTATGATGATCACATGCCTCACCCAAAGAGGAGCTAATAGGGACCACTAGCTTCTTTCTTCCCTATATAATGAAAAGTTTATGACTTTGGTGTTGACAATTTCCAGAACTTTAAAGCCTCCTAAACGCACCAATGCTAGCTGAAATCAACTTGTTAATGATAATGATTTTCCAGTATTTGGTTGGTGCCAGCCTTAATCAACATGACAAGCCTCCATTGACTAGTAGTTTGATTCATGCAATTTAATTTAATTTTAACTATTCAAACCAATGATTTAATATTAATGCTTACATACTATACATGGCGGATTTGTTTATTTTAGTTTATTAGTGTATGTAACAAGTATTTTGGTGTAAGCTAAGTCCGATGGGACCCTAGCGCATGCAAGTCATGATCCTTTTGGTTAAATAATAATTTAACAAGACACAAATCTCTAGAATTGATGATGTAAGGTATGGGTCAAATGTCACCCATTTAAGAAAATGTCTTCCATTAGATTTTACTTCCAACCCATGTGTGGAACTTTGACAATTAAAGAGCTTGCATATGTATGGAATTTTGCTAACTGAAGAGCTTATTTTATAGTAGTTGGGAGCAAGGTATATATGCACCAGCGTTGATAATCACTTACACGTGTCAATGTAATATATGCACCAGCGTTGATATATGATGATACGTGTCAAAGCCATTAACGTACTTCCAAAGTTTATGGGAAATGATCCTTTCTCGAAAGTACAAAGTTGATCTTTTCAGGTGTATAGATATCCCTCTACTCATTTACTACTTTTCCTTTACAACTTCCAATAAATTATTATTATATTTAAAAATTAAAAATTATATATATATATATAATTTGATATTTTAATATTTAATAGGGATTCAAGATTTAATATATTTAATGATTAATAATTTAATTATATTTTACATTTATTATATTAAATATTAATTTTGTTGTTTTCGCAATATTTATAAATGTACAATTTTTTTTATTTTTACTGGGTTTAATGGTTAAGAAGATGTACATTTTTCTCGAAAATCATAAGTTCAAATCTAGAGGGGGTAGTGTATGTACACACCTATAAACTAAGTAGTCAAATCATTCTTTGGAGAGAGTTTCGTATCCCACAAACAAGGGTTTTTTTTATTATTATTAATGCACCTAGGGTAGCCAAGTGCTCTACAAACTTATAAAGAATAAAAAGTAATTAAAAAATTCATGTTGACTTATAAAATAAAAAAAATTAAAACCAACATAGATCCATCTTAAACCCGGATTTATAGAGAGAGATCTAATTTCTTGATGAGTAAATTTTTTTTGTTAATTTTAAATTTTTACACATCAATACAAATTTTACACCTCAAGAAATTGGATCCCTCTTGAGTTTGAGATGAGAAATTTTACTAACACTAATAGTTTTTTATCATTTGATAAATATTAAAGGAAATTATTTATTTCTTTGGTTTGAACTATTTGATTCGCGCCTCCTTTGGGATTAGCAATAAATGGTTCAACTCGTAAGTCAAAATTGTATATGTGTCTTCATCGCTACACTTAGTGGATGCAAATTATTGCTTGGAGAGAATCCCTTGTCCCCAAAACGAGGGGGTTGTCTCGTACATTAATTTAGTGTCTAGATAGATTGTAACCTTAAAAAGTATTATTATTATGATCATAACAATAGGTTCCCATTTCTCGGTTTTTTCTTTCTTTCTTTTGTATTTCAATCTAATTGATTGATTAGAGATCACTAAATTTTTTGCAAAAATAGTTTTAACTATTGTTAGTGAAAATATTAAAGAAAACTGTTTCTTTTCTTGATTTGAACTATTTGATTCATGCCTCATTTTCATCTTTGTCAAGTGAGAGGAATAACAATAAATGGTATGACTCCTAAATCTTAAGTGTATATGCGTCTTCATTGTTACACTTAGTAGATGGATTAAAGTTCTTTGTATAAACTATAGGCTAAGTGCTTTTCGACCCTTCTTTATTATAATACCACCCAAAAGGGATTTTTCATAATTTTCTCTTTCAAATGCTTCTACGAAAAAGTTTTTTTTTCCTCGAAAAAAGAGGTCATAGTTTTTTTTTAAATAAACAACCACATTGTTCATGGACCTCCAAGGTCATTACATAACATAAAGATATTCCTTGAGCCAGTGTAGGCCTTTTCAAAAAAAGTATAGCCCAAATAATAAGGCCAAAAAAGAAGTGTTGATATCATCTATGCTCAAAACAAGACAATATGTATGTCATTGTGCATGCCAGTTGATATATTTGCTTTATCTCAAAACTATTGATACTTATCTGAGATATGGTCCTGGATCAAGCTCCAAAAGCTTGTCATTATCCATTTCCCATCTTTTTCAAATTCCATCTCCCAACAGTATACCATCCTTGGACAAAAGATTTGCCATAATATTCCTCTCTCTATAGATGTGATGATAAGATATCGCCTGAAACAAACCAACAATGCGTATTAGTTCCTCTTAGATAGGCCTCAACATAATATTTTTGGGGGGTTGCTTCTTTCTCATCTAGTCAATCACAAGTTTAGAGTCCTCGAACACTTGAAGCCTCTGAACACCTTTTGACAAAGCAAGAATTAGTAAGAGTTTTAATGCAATCAACTCTGCTATGTTACTTGAGTTAGGATCAATACCAACTGAGTACTTAAACCACTGTGCATCTGAAATGTATTAAATACCTCTATCCCCTCCCATAACAGGGGAACCTTGTGAGGCACCATCAAAATAAGACCAACTATTTGGTTTGTCTATGACTTCCTCAACTATCCTTCTAACCTTTTGGGGACCATCACCCTATGGTTAGTGACCAATAATGGCCAAACCATTTGAAGTTGTGACAAAAGGAGCTATGTTGATATAATCAAATATAGCTTTGTTTATGGCAATCCAAGCACCCCATATAAAAATGACACGCAAGGCAAGAAAGTCTTTGTTTGCCACATTATTTACCCATGCCCATAGAGCCCCAACCAAGTCTTATCCAACCCAAATAAATTGAGTATTTGTAACAATAGAAAGCAAACTCCCACATCTTGACAATGTATGGACAGGTAATGAACAGATGACCAATATTCTCATTGTTTGCATTGCACAGGGGGCATCTGCTTGGGCCCACCCAGAACCTTGTTACCATGGAGTCTCAAATTGGGACTTTATCTAAGAGAGCTAGCCAAAGAAAAAACTTTGTTTTTTAAGGGGCACTTGAAGTGCCAAACCACTGAAGACCACCAAGGAGGATCGGGTAAGTCTTCTGCTTCACTAATGACCCTATAACTGATATTTGGAGTGTATCCACGTCCCACAACATTTCCGAACCAAAGAAGATCATCTACCTTGTTCATCAATCTAACATGGCTATCTTGTAGAGCCTTAACATAACCTTCCCACATAAATTTCTATTTTTATTAACTAAAATATTAATTTGATATTTTAATATTTAATAGGGATTCAAGATTTAATATTTAATGATTAATAATTTAATTATATTTTGCATTTATTATATTAAATATTAATTTTGTTGTTTTCGCAATATTTATAAATGTACAATTTTTTTTAAATTTCACTGGGTTTAATGGTTAAGAAGATGTACATTCTTCTCGAAAATCATAAGTTCAAATCTAGAGGGGGTAGTGTATATACACACCTATAAACTAAGTAGTCAAATCATTCTTTGGAGAGAGTTTCGTATCCCACAAACAAGGGTTTTTTTTATTATTATTAATGCACCTAGGGTAGCTAGGTGCTCTACAAACTTATAAAAAATAAAAAGTAATTAAAAAATTCATGTTGACTTATAAAATAAAAAAAATTAAAACCAACATAGATCCATCTTAAACCCGGATTTATAGAGAGAGATCTAATTTCTTGATGAGTAATTTTTTTTTGTTAATTTTAAATTTTTACACATCAATACAAATTTTACACCTCAAGAAATTGGATCCCTCTCGGGTTTGAGATGAGAAATTTTACTAACACTAATAGTTTTTTATCATTTGATAAATATTAAAGGAAATGATTTATTTCTTTGGTTTGAACTATTTGATTCACGCCTCCTTTGGGATTAGCAATAAATGGTTCAACTCGTAAGTCAAAATTGTATATGTGTCTTCATCGCTACACTTAGTGGATGCAAATTATTGCTTGGAGAGAATCGCTTGTCCCCAAAACCAAGGGGTTGTCTTGTACATTAATTTAGTGTCTAGATAGATTGTAACCTTAAAAAGTATTATTATTATGATCATAACAATAGGTTCCCATTTCTCGGTTTTTTCTTTCTTTCTTTTGTATTTCAATCTAACCGACATATTGATTGATTAGAGAACACTAAATTTTTTGCAAAAATAGTTTTAACTATTGTTAGTGAAAATATTAACGAAAACGGTTTCTTTTCTTGATTTGAACTATTTGATTCATGCCTCATTTTCATCTTTGTCAAGTGAGAGGAATAACAATAAATGGTATGACTCCTAAATCTTAAGTGTTTATGCGTCTTCATTGTTACACTTAGTAGATGGATTAAAGTTCTTTGTATAAACTATAGGCTAAGTGCTTTTCGACCCTTCTTTATTATAATACCACCCAAAAGGGATTTTTCATAATTTTCTCTTTCAAATGCTTCTACGAAAAAGTTTTTTTTCCTCAAAAAAAGAGGTCATAGTTTTTAAAAAAAAATAAACAACCACATTGTTCATGGACCTCCAAGGTCATTACATAACGTAAAGATATTCCTTGAGCCAGTGTAGGCCTTTTCAAAAAAAGTATAGCCCAAATAATAAGGCCAAAAAAGAAGTGTTGATATCATCTATGCTCAAAACAAGACAATATGTATGTCATTGTGCATGCCAGCTGATATATTTGCTTTATCTCAAAACTATTGATACTTATCTGAGATATGGTCCTGGATCAAGCTCCAAAAGCTTGTCATTATCCATTTCCCATCTTTTTCAAATTCCATCTCCCAACAGTATACCATCCTTGGACAAAAGATTTGCCATAATATTCCTCTCTCTATAGATGTGATGATAAGATATCACCTGAAACAAACCAACAATGCGTATTAGTTCCTCTTAGATAGGCCTCAACATAATATTTTTGGGGGGTTACTTCTTTCTCATCTAGTCAATCACAAGTTTAGAGTCCTCGAACACTTGAAGCCTCTGAACACCTTTTGACAAAGCAAGTATTAGTAAGAGTTTTAATGCAATCAACTCTGCTATGTTACTTGAGTTAGGATCAATACCAACTGAGTACTTAAACCACTGTGCATCTGAAATGTATTAAATACCTCTAGCCCCTCCCATAACAAGGGAACCTTGTGAGGCACCATCAAAATAAGACCTACTATTTGGTTTGTCTATGACTTCCTCAACTATCCTTCTAACCTTTTGGGGACCATCACCCTATGGCTAGTGACCAATAATGGCCAAACCATTTGAAGCTGTGACAAAAGGAGCTATGTTGATATAATCAAATATAACTTTGTTTATGGCAATCCAAGCACCCCATATAAAAATGACACGCAAGGCAAGAAAGTCTTTGTTTGCCACATTATTTACCCATGCCCATAGAGCCCCAACCAAGTCTTATCCAACCCAAATAAATTGAGTATTTGTAACAATAGAAAGCAAACTCCCACATCTTGACAATGTATGGACAGGTAATGAACATATGACCAATATTCTCATTGTTTGCATTGCACAGGGGGCATCTGCTTGGGCCCACCCAGAACCTTGTTACCATGGAGTCTCAAATTGGGACTTTATCTAAGAGAGCTAGCCAAAGAAAAAGCTTTGTTTTTTAAGGGGCACTTGAAGTGCCAAACCACTGAAGACCACCAAGGAGGACCGGGTAAGTCTTCTGCTTCACTAATGACCCTATAACTAATATTTGGAGTGTATCCACGTCCCACAACATTTCTGAACCAAAGAAGACCATTTGCCTTGTTTATCAATCTAACATGG
Organism: Larix kaempferi; assembly: GCA_027924585.1. Classification (NCBI taxonomy): domain Eukaryota; kingdom Viridiplantae; phylum Streptophyta; class Pinopsida; order Pinales; family Pinaceae; genus Larix; species Larix kaempferi. Next base: position 39,558,511 of record BSBM01000372.1, on the reverse strand, counting down.
CTATCTTGTAAAGCCTTAACATAACCTTCCCACAGAAATTTCTCATGATCCACAAAGCCTAAAGCATTAGCTTGTATCCAAGCTTGTCTAAAGGGGGTAGAATTTGCAACATCCCCTATCTATCCAAGTAACATCATTCCTTGATCCCTCAGACCAACCTTCATGGCCAAAGGTAATTTATGAACTCTAGAACTACCCATCCAAGGATCCTGACCAAGTCTGACATTGTTTCCATCTCCAACACTACAAACCAACCAATCCCCAATCACATCAAAAACCATAATTAATACTTTCCAAATAATAAAAACATTCCTTACGAACTTTCTTTATTCTTTTACCTATTAACCGGATCCTTGAAATTTAGAGAAAAAAAGTACCACACACCCATATTCAAAATTGAGTTTGCAAAAACATAATATATTCATAATAATCCATTAGTTATGTCACATCATTATGATTTTTACACTCCAACACAATTTGATAAAAAAACTTTTTAAAATCCATATAAATTATTTTTAACATAAAATGAATATGTTAAACCTCCAAACCCAAACCCAAAGGAATAAATTTACCTCAAAATATTACTAATAATCACAAGAAATTTTAATCGAGACTTTTGACAATGACTACAAATGTGAGTTGAAACTAGGAAAATACAACTCACAATCGTTCATTCATTTAGTCCTTTCCCTCATTCTCCAATGTTTCTTTGTGCTTTTTTATCATTATCTTTTTCCTTTCTTTTAGTTAGAGTGGGGTCATTCTCTCGTCAGATGGTATTTATCTAAATTCTATTAATTTGTATAAAAAATTTAAAATATATTGTTTGAAATATTTAGAAATTTATTATATTAAAAATAAAAATTAAATTATAGAAACATAAAAATAAAATAAAATTTAAAGTAATTTATTTAATATCATCACATTTACGGCAAATTTTTTCACACATTTCATCCATCTAACCAAACTCGCAAACTGTTTTGCACAGCACATTTCATCCATCCAACTAAACTGGAAAGACACCTTAATTGAATTATAAACTCCCACCAATCTAAACAGACATGCCGGGCGGACAATCCATCAGGTAGCCAGCCAAGACTAAGTACCCTGGAGAATATAGTCTTGTATGGAGCGTCTCCCACAAAATTGAGGAAAACGTCCGGTACCGCGTAATCAGCCGGAGAGCCTCTCAACTGAATCCAGTCCATCACGTCTTTCAGTTGGCAAATTTTATTCATCTCAAAGCTTTGATATCAAATCTGAGGGGGCATGCCGGTAGCGTGGAGCGAACATGTTTGAAGTTTTTTTTTTTTTCACGAATGATCATCTCTCCATCCAACGGTAACAACAATGCGGCCTCAAACTCCATGCCCATTTTCTCCTGCAGCGAACTTCGATGGTTGTGAGGGCATTAATTACAATCGATCTGCTTAACGCCATAGTTCCTAAGGTTGAAAATGAGGGCTGAGGGCCGTGCACGTTGTTTTCTGGGACGTAGAAAACCGTACGGGATTCGAACTCTGTTCTTGGTTTTGGCCGTTTGGTTTTGCAGCATTGGGGCTAAAGCGATCCGGGATAAATTTGAGGGGATTTCGTCGAATGGGTCGAGTTTTGAGGGGATTTCGTCAAATGGGTCGAGTCTTGCGGATTCAAAAGAGGACAGTTTTGCAGAGATCATCGACCGGGCACTGGAAAAAGAGTTTTCAGACAAGGACCAGCCCGATGGTAAGTCAAATGTATCATATATCGAATGTATGTAATTATTATTAGACTAAAGCATGATTAAGCATACTTATTACTGTGCATCATGGTCTAGACTGACCAAACTATTGTTAGCCGAGCTTTGTGGTATGTTCAGGCCCCATTTACCTATACCCGAAATAAAAATAAACTGGAAAATGGGACTACGATGAGGTCACTGCAGCTAATTGGCCGTCCGCCCCACACCCCCAACCCACCAAAAGAAAATGTATTCATCCAAAACTGAGCTCTGTAGGTGAGATCATAGAGGTGCATTGGACTGTATTCTATGATCTTGGATCTCTATCCTTAAAATTCCTATTCCAAGGAGATGTTCTGTTAACATTAGATGTTGCAGTAATGCTATTTTATTTTGTTTTAACACTTAGTGAACTACGGTGGGCTCACTGTAGCTAATTGAGGCCCTTCTTCCTTGCCCACCCCGCCCCCGCCAAATAAAGAAGATGAATTCATCAAAAAATGAGCTCTGTAGGTGAGACCATAAAGGTGCATTGGACTGTACTCCATGATCTTGGATCTCTGTCCTTGCAATTCCTAATTCAAAGAGATGTTCTGTTGAGATTAGATGTTGCAGTGATGTTATTTTGTTTTGTTTAAACACTTGGTGAACTACGGTGAGCTCACTCCCTCTTCCTTGCACTCCTCGACCCCTTTCCCCCAGTAGAAAATGAATTCATCAAAACATCAGCTCTGTACGTGGGACCATAGAGGTGCATTTGACTTTACTCTACGGTCTTGGATCTCTGTCCTTAAAATTCCTAATTTAAGGAGATCTTCTGTTAAAATTAGATGTTGCAGTGATGTTATTTTTTTAACAAGAACGGTTATATTGTATTGATAAAAGCTGAAAGATTCAGTAAAAGAGTACAAAATTTCCTCATATCAGAATAAGAGGATCCAGTTCAGTATGAAACTTAGTTACAGTCATCCAAAGTAAAATGTACTTGAGGCAAAAAAATTAAAACAGAGTTCACCAAACTACTATAGATTCTTACATAATGCCTGAGGAGCAGTCTGCAAAAACACTTCATAAAAGAACAAGAAAACAAAACTTAAGAGCTGGTTCACTGTCCGAGGCCTGTAATTCCTGAGCATTTCCTTCATCTTCCTCTGAATTGGTCTCTGAGTCACCATCATGTGCATCAGCTTCTGTGTCCTGAATATCTTCCATGGTGTCATCAAATTCCACATCATGTCTCTAGTTTCTTCTGGCGTGTCTTCACTGCCTATAACTTGAACATTTTGACTGTCATCTTCATCTTCATCAGAACTGGTTATTTGAACCACAGGTTGCATGACAGAGTCTTCAACATTTTTATCTTCAGAATTCTCGTCCAACCGAGAATTTTTACCAGCAATAAGGTCTTCATGTTTCATCAGAGGTTTAGACATTGCTGCCAGTCGAGTATCACAAGAGCAGAAAGAACCTTCAACCGCAGAAAGAACCTTCAACCACATCCAGACGGGCGTCCAGACCCGAAGTAACATTAGAAATCAGATCGGTAGTCTGCTCAATATCATCAAGTTGGGTATCTATAACAGGAACAGGAGCAGTAATTAGATGGACTGCTGCAATTAAAACTTCCATCTGGGACTGCATCCATCTTAGTTGAGAATGGATATCATGAATTTCTGCCTGAGAAACACTGATTCTTTCCGAAAGGTCTTCCACAATTTTTTCAACATCTATTTCAGAGGAACTATTCCAAACTCCCTCATGAAAGATAATTCGAATATCAACCCAATTAGAGCACATAACAGACATGATAACCACAGCAAGACCAATAACATCCAAGAGAGGCAAGAAATGCCCACAATAGGATCCAGAAAAAAGATCACACAAAGCGTATGAAAACCAGCTAGCAGATCTATCCTTCCAAGCCAACTGTAACTTTAAACAAAGCAGCAGCTCCCCATTATCCCAATAGGATCCAGAAGAAAGATCACACAAAGCGTTTGAAAACCAGCTAACAGAGCTATCCTTCCAAGTCAATTGTAACTCTAAACAAAGCAGTAATTCCCCAGTATCCCAAACCTCCCAGATAAAAGACAAAGCAGAATCCAGGCACAGGAAAAGAGTTACCTTTGAACAATCCTCCACACGAAGAGCACTGAAGACTGCAGGGAGCCAATCTCCAGATGTGCAGAAGACATTAGAATCCTTCGACGATTCACCACCATTCCAAATTTTCCCAACACACCAAACTGCCTTACTCCAGCACTGCTTGAATGACAAAGCAAGCTATACAAAACGAAGAGGGAAACTTCCTGATGAAGCTTCCGGACAGTGTCATAAACCCTGAGTAAATGCCTGAATGCACGGTTCAAGGTAATGAAGAGATGTAGATTCCTCCGTAGACAATGAACTCTCCACATGTCTCGGGAGATAAATGCACCCTGCAGCCAGATGTGATAACAAGGAGTTGACAAGACCAAGGGAATAATCCTCATGAAATCAAACATAAACAAACTATTAAGGGAGCCAGCAATAAGTTTGTTGATCCCCATGCTTTCTAATGCCCTCTCTAGGAAAGCTTGAGGCTTGATTAGCAAGGTCATCCGCTATCACATTAAATTCACGTTGAACATGGAAAAGCTGAGTAAAAGGAATTTGTTGAAGCAATCTAGTGATGTGCTTGTGTAGATGACCAGCTATCTGATCCTGAATTCCTTAACATCGCCTAGATTGGGAAATAATAAGGAGGGAGTCACCGATCACCACAAGCGACCTAATTCCAATAGAAATTGCTGCCTTTAACCCCAAGTATAAAGCATAGCGTTCTGCTTGATTATTAGTGCTGATCCCAAGTCCACAAGCAAAAGAAGTGACTATATTTCCACCAGGGTCGAAGATTACCCCCTTGCACCTCCCTCCCCAGATTATTTTATTTTGTTTTAACACTTAGTGAACTGCCTATTGTTTAGAGGGGAGGGACTATGAAATTCCGTTCCATGTACAACAACTCTGTAAATGCCATCCCTTTACTGCTTTAACACAACCCATTAATTGGTGGGGCATGCTCGCTGGGTTTTGAACCTGGGTCATCGCAGTGGTTGTCATCCATCCTACCACTAGACCACAGCCCGACCAACTAGTGAATGGTGGGTCTTGATTAACTCTATTTGTTTTGAATGTTTTTGCAAACCGGGCATTCCAGGGGTGCATGTTTTTTGGTCTTCAACCATGTTTTTGTTGCAAAACTTGCATATTGTCTGTATAGCCCATTGCTTGCTTTTGCAATGCAGGCTATGTGGGCCAGTTCTTATTCTACTGAGTTCATTTTCAAGGCCAAAATCTGTGTGATGTTACACGCTGCTGTTGATTTTTTTGCAACCTATAAGGTGCATGATGTACCGAGATTAACCTTGTGGCCGCTATGTACCCAATAACCTTCAAGCTAACCAACTCTGTTCCATGGTTTAGATCTGTCTATCAGTTATATCTTTAGTTTGCTGCTGCTTTTAACCAATCTGTTTCAGTTGTTGTCACTAGAGCTGGCAGTATTGCCCTTATTGTGTATTCTAAGTTCTTTAGTGTAGGTTGTTCACATACTTTAAGCACTTGATTTGTGATATTATCTTGTGGAAACTAGATCTGCAAGTATGCTGGACCCAGGTTGATGCCCGATACTAGTACCTTCAATTTTCAGCTTCAGACCAATACCTGAGAGGCAACTCTATTAGCAGTAAATTTGCCTCGACTTATTAAAATCTATGGCCTTTCAATATACCTTGATGAGTTCTATTATTACTTCGTTGAAAGTTGAAACAACCTTTTTTCATTACTAATATGTAAAACATTTGTTAGTGGCTTAAGATTTAATATATGTTTTCCATTTGTTCGAATTGTCTGCTTGAACTGTATAAACAATGGCCATAAAAGCTTCAATGGTCAACTCAATCAGTTGAACCATCTGCCCAAGGCATATTGCTGACTGGGGGAGCCCATAGGTCACAGGCTCAAATCTGGTTGGCTCCCTTGGGGTTACCAGCCACTATTGTGTCTGGCAGTTGAGTGCTCCTCCATCCAGATATTCCAGGAAAGAGGGTGGAATCCCGTGAGGTTTTCATTGGAAAAAACTCATTGTCATAAAGCCTTAAAGCTTGAACCAAAGTTATCTTGTTAAACAACATGGCATCGTTGAAGAGCATAGTTTTAAAAGTAGGTCAACTTGAACCCAAAGTTGATTAAGTTGACTGGTTTGACATCTGAGGGTATTGACTCAGCCTCCAAATTGGCCTGGGGACTGGTTTGGTACTGAACCAGTCCAACTCAGCTGAGTGCATACCTACTTGACCGAGTCTGTACCTGCTCAGTTTACTACAGGTCGAGGTGTTGTTTAGGGGCAAAAACAATTTGCTTGACACATAATGACACAAACCAACCTGGAACTATAATATAAAATTCTTAAAATACAATGGTATTATCCTCCCATCTCGTGACATTGAAAGCACATGATCTTACTAAGGTCATTCCTTGAATTTGCCCCATCCTTCTTCTTGAAGCCTTTCTTGCCACCCTTCTTTGTCTTTCCGACGAGATCGATGGCATCTACTTCCCCATGTTGTTCTGAACATGACTGTAATCTGATTTCCTCCTCAACAAGAGCAAGCCAAAGCTTTGGGAAATTTGGTAGTTTTTCTTGAGCACAATACCTTGATGAAAAGGTGTCCAAGGAGGAAGCCCTTTAAGGGCAATAGATACTATCTCTCGATCCTCTACCTTAGTGTTAGAGTTTGCACTTTAATTCAATTTAACTAGGATCTTTAACTGAAAGAATAACAAGCACAGCAAAACACAATAGACACAATAGTTTTCCTTGGGGAAACCATAAAGGAGAAAACCCTGCAACTTCCTCAAAGATAGATTCGTCACTAATACAATATCACAAAATGGAATACCTAAAAATAGGAAGTCTTCTGCAGCTCTCTCTTCTTTCTCCTCAGTGAACTTGTCTTCTCTCTCTTGCTTATGCGAACTTGAGTGAGTGAGAGGTGTGTCCAAATGAGAGAGCAAGCTTTCTATTTATACTTTATGTTTGGGTGACCTAATTCTCAATTAGGTCGGCCTCACTAAACCTGACTGGGCCGACTTGTCCTAGGGGGACTTAATAATACATTTTACATTCATTCTTTGGGGTGCTGTTTCCCCGACTTACAATGGAGGTTTTACCTCAATGACCTAGCATGACCAAACATAATAATGACATCCCCGAACGGAGGAAAAACATCTCCGTCGGAGGTACAAGTAAAATACAATAATATAAAATACAAATGAATATCTTCCGAAGTTACATTTACAACAACACTTAGTTCCAATGGTGGTTAGTTGATTGTCAAGTTGCAGCTCATCATAGTATCTCTCTCACTCATGAAAATGACTGAAAGGTAGTTTCGCAAGAGCATTTGTCCAGAGGCACAAGAATTCTAAAATAACTTAACCAAAGCTCAAACATGCTCTTATTTGACGTCTTATCAACAATGTGTGCGATGAAGTGATCCTTCATAGAATCAAGAATGATTCTCTTCACTTTGGCTTCCTTTTTCCCATTAGTGGCCAATTGTGTTGGATCGATAGGTTCTGGTCTCTAGATTGGTCTTTTCAACATGCTCCCAAAGATCAGCCTTCTCCATAAGGATTTGAAGCCCGAGCTTCCATGAAACAAAATTTGAAACTCCATCCAACCTGTGACACTCTCTTAGATTGAGAGTAACTTTACACATCTTGAAAAAGTCTCAGGTGAAAAAATCAACTGTATATGAAGTAGACAAAATTACCCTTACAAAGTTGCAGGTGTTTATCTCAAGCAACCTAGGGTTTTACACCCAAATGACCTTGACTAGGTCAAGTACCTGTTCTAGGTAATCATTGGCTGAGATACAACTCCCTTCTACTCAAGAGTGATCTCAAGTACAACCGCTCTGATATCACATTGAAATTTCATTGCACTAGGAAACTATAGTGCAAAACTGAAATTCATGCTCTTCAAAAATGGTTCCTTGAACCTTAACTCTAGAATTTTCACTCTTTAGGACTGTTATAAATTAATGTGAAACAACAACGGAACAATCACAATATTTCACTTCTAGTAGCCCCAAAATTCAGGGCAATTCACTAAGAAAAGATATTGTTACAACTTGATTTAGCACTTGAGTGGAAAAGTCCAAACAATTAGTGCTATTAAGGGGCAACTTCAGAAGAAAGCACCACTATCACCTCATTGCTAACGTCCCTCTCTTTTGATTAGCTCTCAAGGTAAAGGGGGGCTTCCCTAGGGTTGATTAAGTGATTCCCAATGAAGAGAGCTAGGAGGGGATTGATTTTAACTTAATTAGATGTGTGTGAGTGAATTGCCAAATAAAGATAATTCCCCAAAGACTGCACGAGTGTCCAAGATTGTTGATGTTCTAAATAAACCAAATACTTAGCTATGGAAATATTCAAGGGATTGAAAAATGTTAATTTGAACAATGTGAGTGAATTGCTAAATAAAGTTAATTCTCCAAAGAGTGCATGAGTGTCCAAGATTGCTGATGTTCTAAATAAACCAAACACTTAGCTATGGAAATATTCAAGGGATTGGAAAATGCTAACTTCAGAAGAAAGCACCACTGTCACCTCTGTGCTAACTTCCCTCTCTTTTGACCAGCTCTCAAGGTCAAGGGGGGTTTCCCTAGGGTTGATTAAGTGAGTCCTAATGAAGAGAGCTAGGAACAGATTGATTTTAACTTAATTAAATGAGTGTGAGTGAATTGCCAAATAAAGATAATTCCCCAAAGAGTGCATGAGTGTCCAAGATTGTTGATGTTCTAAATAAACCAAACACTTAGCTATGGAAATATTCAAGGGATTGAAAAATGTTAACTTGAACACAAGTACATCAAATCATTAATCTTCAATGATCTTCAATTTTGGAAAACAAAAGGAAATGCAGAAAAATAAACTCACAATGATTTGACACTTAAAAGTGGTTAATGAGTGGGTTTATTTGCTGCAAAGTAAAATTTATCCAAAACTGAAAAAAGATTGTAAAGAAAGGTGCCTATTGAATATTATTAAGGCGCAAAATTTTAGCCGAAGGTGAAACCTTGCTTGTGAAAAGTTCTAGAGCAAGGGGTCACTCAAGGATCTTAGATTAGTGAAGTTTAGATCCTTTATGAAAATTCCAGATTTATTGAAGTGATGAGAATAACTTATCCAAATGTGGATTTGAGCTAAAAAACTTAGTTATAAAAAGTGTTTCAAGAAGCATAGACAACTGATTTTGAAAATTGCTTCAATGAGCCATAGTTGGTGTGCAAGTGCAAGAAAAAGCATCCCAAGATTGTGCAAATAAGAAATATTGAAAATGTGTAAATTGCACAAGTAATTTCCAGAATTATAAGAAAGAGTGAGTCACTTAGTTAAGGTAGATGTGTTTAGCTAAAACCATGAACCATAATCCAACCATTGAACCAAGATAATCATTCATAAAAAGATTTTGTCTCAAAAGACAAGTGCTGATACATGAAAGAGCAAGATAGCTTATAAATTAGAATTCACCATGAAATGTTTAGCAGGAATTTAAAAGTGAAATCTGAAAATTAATAAGTGCTAGCAGCCCACAAAATTCTAGAATTGCAAAAGATAAACAAAAGTTATTTTTCCAGAATTATTACTAAATGAATAGTGAGCAAATTATCGCTAAAATATGCCCTAACCAGAAATGTGATTTTATGAAGCATTAGGGGCTGTTTTAATTATGTTTAACTAGTGCAGAACATAAATAAATCAAATGAAAACAAGCTGTAAGAATGATGCAAAGAGGTTATATTTACCTAGGCTTGATGGCATAGAAATCTGGAAAGTAATTTGGCCTTAGAGTATTCAGATTTCTAGCCAACAAAATGGAAAAATAAAAGAGAAGTTTTGTTTTTTATTGTTGGTGAGATTGGTAATGACAAGTGCCTTGAATCCTTGGGCTCATGGGGTTTTATAGTTAGTGTTAGAATTTTGATACTTCCATGATGGTTATGTTAGATCTTCAAACAATTTATATATTATCACAATAACCAAATGCAATAGGATCACTGAAAGATAGACAAGCACAACATAAGCAAGAGAACACAAAGATTTACCGTAGGAAAACCCTCTCATGGGAAAAACCCAGCAAAACTTCTTCAATATAGATTCGTCACAAGTCAAGCACAACATAAACAAGAAAACACAAAGATTTGCCCTGGGAAAACCCTCTCGTGGGAAAAACCCAGCAAAACTTCTTCAATATAGATTTGTCACAAGTACAATGCCAATCTAGTACGTCAAGAGTAAAGGCTCTTACACAAAAATCTCGAGAATAAGATAAGATAGAAAACCCAAACATAAGCTTCCTCCAGCTGCAGCTACTCTCCGATGCTCACTTGTTCACTTGCTTGAGCGAATTGTGATGATCCAAATGAGCAATTCGACCCCCTTATTTATACACATGTCTGGCTGGCTTTTCCACTATAGGGCCGACTTCACTGGGGCAGTTCTGCCCATTGTTTGGGGCAATTTACCCACTGACTTCTGTTGAGCCAACTTGTCTATTTTGACTTATTCTTTTAGGGTTTTTGCATAATCAAATACAATATGAATATTTCTCGAAGGAAGTACAATAAGAATGCAATAATAATACAGTAAGAATATCTTCTGAAGTTACAGAATCTTCAACATTCCCTCTTAACAAGGAAGGTATTCTTCTGGCACGATCATCATCGTCATTATTGTCTTCATTGTCGTCATCATCATCATCATCATCATGATCATGATCATTATCACTGCTGCTGCAATTTTGTACTCTGACCATTGAATTGTGACATCTCTCTCGAATCTATACATCACTAGAAGTTCTTTTTATGAGCAAGCCATCCAGTGGGTACAACCCAGGAGCACAAATTATGTCACTAGGTGACTACCCGCATTACCACACTATCATCTCGTGAGTGAGGCCTAGGAGCACAAATTATGTCACCAAGTGACTACCTGCCATCATGTCACATCCAGATCATCTCGTGAGTGTAGCATAGGAATACACATTACGTCACACACAATGACTACCTGCTAACACGTCACATCATGTGGAGAACAACCTAGGTCTGAAACTTGCGTCTTCGCACATTAGAGCAACACGACTCTACGAGTGTAGCCTAGGAATACACATTACATCACACACAGTGACTACCTGCTACCGCGTCACCTCATGTGGAGATCAACCCAAGTCCGCAACCTGCGTCTTCGCACATGCGTGTATGCTTGCCATAGCATCCTCGCGAGTGTAGCCTAGTAATATACATTATGTCACACATAATGACTACCCGTTCACACATCACATCATGCGGAGAACAGCCCAGGTCCATAACCCGCGTCTTTGCACATGTGCTATGGCACTCACTACTCCCTCTTTTGAGGAACATCGATCTAGACCACTCTAAGCTTGTCCCTGAAGTACTCCAACTTCACTCTTGACAGAGGCTTGCTCAACACATCAGCTATCTGCTCATTTGTCAGCACATACTGGAGCCTCACTACTCCTATCTGCACCATATCTCGGATATAGTGATACCTGATCTCGTTGTGCTTCGACTTGTCATGAAACAATGGATTCTCAAACAACTTCACACAACTCTGGTTGTCACAGAAGATACAAGTCACCTCTAACTCGAGATCGAACAATCCTGCAAGTAACTTCCGAAGCCATATTGCCCCACATCTAGCCGAACAAGCTGCCATGTACATTGCTTCGATTGTACTAAGTGCCACACTTGTCTGCTTCCTACTGAACCAGTAGATCATACCTGATCCCAAATTGAAGCAGCACCCTGATGTGCTCTTCCTATCTTTGACACTATCAGCCCAATCTGCATCAACATAGCCCTACAGGTTAATCTTTTGATCTATCGCATATCTGAGCCCATAATCAATTGTACCCCTTAGGTACCTCAACACATGTTTTGCCGCAATCAAGTGAACACGTCTCGGATCTACCATGTACTAACTCAATGTGTTCACTGCAAAGCATATATCTGGCTTCGTGTTTGTTAAGTACATCAACGAACCAATCATCTGCCTATATACAGTGGCATCCACTATCTCTGAAGAAGTATCACACATCAACTTCAGATTCGATGCCATAGGTGTGGCCATGGCCTTGCAATCCATCATCTCGAATCTCTTCAGGACCTCTACTACATATTTTCCTTGGCTAAGGAAAAGTTATTCTGGATTTTGCCACACCTCAAGACCTAAGAAGTAGTGCATCATACCTAGGTCTTTCATCTTGATTTTCGCGGCAAGTTTCTTCCTTGTTTCTGCAATGAGGTTCTCGTCATCTGTCAGGAATAGGTCATCTACATACAAAAGTAGTATCACTGGTTTTCCATCCTTAACCTTGAAGTAGAGGTTGGAATTTGCTTTACACTTGGTAAAGCCCAAGCTTGTCAGAAATCCGTTAATCCTACCGTACCACATCCTGGATGCCTGTTTCAAACAGTACAAGGCCTTCTTCAATTTGCACACGTGTCTGTTTGTCACGTGTCTCAAATCCTAATGGTTGCTCCACATACACTTCCTCCTCTACTACGTCGTTCAGGAAGGCAGTCTTTACGTCCATCTGGTGTACCTTCCACTTCTTCACTGTAGCTATCGCACGTATAGATTTGATCGAAGTGTATCTGCTCACCATAGGAGCAACAACGTCTCGCCATAATCGACTCTCTCTTTTCAAGAGAAACCATTAACCTTGCCTTGTACTTTATAGTATGCTTGATTTTGTAAATTTACTTGAAAGTTACTGCTTGAACATTCATCACTTGTTCTTCGGAACAAGTCTCATCATCCTTCTCTTGTAGGTCATAGAACACGATCTTCCTACAAGTCAAATTCAGTGGTATGATTAGTAACCTTTCATAATCATCAAATCATATTGACATTTTAATGACAAATTCATAATTCACACAATTATGTAACAATGCATTTTAGCCAATGCCTCAGCACAACCCTCTTCCATATCCCGTATACACACAATAACTATCTAGATGCCCTCCATCTCTATCGGAACATACTATTAAAAGCGTGCATTGCTCTCAATATGTTAGCAAAGTGGCTTCAGCCTAGACCAGCTCCATCAAGGGCTCATGGGATGTTGTGCAACACTATAGGCCACTTACCCATAACATGCACTACATGAGCCTACTGCTAGTCAATTTTAGTCATATATAAATGCATAAAAGAAAATTGTATCACAAATCTACATGTAACTGTTATGGGCAATATCTTTCAAAATACTTAGGAATTCAAATGACAATAAATACTTATCTTTAATGTGTTTTGTAGGCTCCCTCTTAGTTTCTGCCTCCTTGCAGAAGTCACTGGAGTTTCTGGAAGAATACTCTGCTCCATCATCTGATTCTGAAGACCTTGATCTTCTTCTTCGTATAGTCTGGAGCTTTTTGAAGTCTTCATCCTTGGTCCTCATATACTGGATTCAAGATCTCCTTTTGCTTGGAAACGTATTCTTCACATCCTTTACATACACCATCATGTTTTGTTTGGATCTCGAGTAGACCAGTCACCATTTTGCTTACAATCGGTAAATCCTTGTAGTGTATGTATATATATGTATGCAAGCCTTTCTGTGCCATAGTTCATTTGTTTCCATAGTGTCATGAACTAGTGCTTGATTTGGTTGGCCTTTTCATTTGTATAAGCCTCCCTCTTGCTCTCAAATTACTACTGTATCATGAAAAGTTCAAGACATATTCTTCATCACTTGAGGAATCTTCCCTTGCTCTCTTCTTAACTAGTTCATCATCTTTTGCAGCATGAACATGATAGCTATTCTTCTTTCTTTTCTTGTTATGGCCTTTGCTTTTGGGGCAATCTCTTGCAAGATGTCCCTTTTCATCACAAGTGTAACATCTGTAATTAGAGTAGTCCTTATGAGGTCTGTAATTCCTTTGAAATCTTCTAGGCTTCTTGTGAGAGTGTTCTTCTTTCTTGCTCTTTTTCTTCTTTATATGAGCAACTAAGGCTTGATTGTCATCTTCACCCATCTTCTCTTCTCTGGCTTCCTCTTATGTACAATTTCCCCATAACTTATTGAATTTGGTGAGCTTCTCTCTAGAACAAATCCCTTGGATGAATGATTCCCATGACCTTGGGAGACCATTTAATGTAGTCATCACCAATTCTGCTTCTTCAACATGTTCTCCAATAGCTTCTAATTGTTCTTTGATTTGGGAGACCCTTGTGAAATAGGATTGGATACTTTCCGAGTTTTGAATCTTCACACCCTTGAGTTGAGTTCTCAAGGTCATCTTCCTGTTAATGTTCTTCCCTTCGAATAGTCTCTTCAATGCATCGAACATCTCTCTAGGAGTCTTCAAAGATGAAATATGGGGGATCAAGTGATCGTTGATGGAGTCAGCAATGATCCTTTTGGCCTTAACCAAATTCTTCTTGTGTTTAGCTTTGTCTTCATCTCCCTCTGGCTCCGCAACTTCTTCCTTGACATAGTTGTCCAACTCATTCTCTTCTAGAATGACCATCACTCTATACTTCCAGGCATAGAAGTTATCTGCTTCTTCAAGCTTATCCTCAAGCTTGGTATTGTTTGTCATCTTGATAAAATGAGAACCTCAAATGGAAATAAAGACAATAGGACTTACCAATTGCTTGTCATCTTGATAAAATGAGAACCTCAAATGGAAATAAAGATAATGACAGATGCTCCAATCAAGTGCTTGCTTCAATGTTTTCTGAGATCTGACTTCAGGTTGACCTAGGGTTTGTTAGAGAAACCCTAATTTTTCAATTTTGGAGTCTTGAAAAACTGACGAGAGAGAGAGATGCGCCTCCTCAAGGCGAGTTGAGTAGACCCTTCCTTCAACCAAAACTGTGGATGCAAATCTCAAAAATCTAATGCCCTAGTTTTCCCAAGCAGTAGTGACAGGGTCAAAATTCAAAGTTCTCGGATTTGGAAACTTCCTCCATAGAAAAATGCGCCCTCCTAGGACGAGTTGCTTTGACCTCCTTTTCAGGCCAATCTATGGTGAAAGCCCTTCAGAACAAGAAACCCTAGTTTTCACTTTCGACAGTTTCTGCTGCACAAGGTCTTCTTTCAGGCTAGATCTGAAACCATGTTAGAATTTTGATACTTCTAGGATGGTTATGTCAGATATTCAAACAATTTATATATTATCACAATAACCATATGCAATAGGATCACTGAAAGATAGACAAGCACAACATAAACAAGAGAACACAAAGATCTACCCTGGGAAAACCCTCTCACATGAAAAACCTAGCAAAACTTCTTCAATATAGATTTGTCACAAGTACAATGGTAATCTAGTACATCAAGAGGCCATGGTTGAGGAGTATGACTCAATCATTAAGAATCAGGGATGGGAGGTTGTTCGGAGGCCAGAGGATAAAAAGGTGGTGGGATCTAGATGGATCTACAAGGCACGCTTTGTGGCAAAGGGGTATTCGCAGAAGGAAGGTATTAACTATGAGGAAACCTTCGCCCCCGTCGCTAGGTATTCTTATATTCAGACTATCCTATCATTGGCAACAGAGATGGGTTGGCGTGTTCATCAAATGGACGTGAAGACAACTTTCCTCAATGGATTTATTGAGGAAGAGTTTTATATTGAGTAGCCAGAGGGGTTTGTGGCGGAGAGTAGGGAGTCGCATGTATGCAGGTTGCAGAGAGCTCTTTATGGGCTCAAGCAGGCACCTCGAGCATGGTACTCGAGGATTGATAGCTATCTACAAGAGATGGGTTTCCAGCGTAGTGAGGAAGACCATAACCTGTACTTCTTGTCAAGTGAGGTAGCTCTCATACTGGTAGTAGGTACTATATGTGGATGATCTCTTTCTTACAGGAGATGAGAGGCTGATCAGGGACTGCAAGTCCAATCTTGTAGTGGAGTTTGAGATGAAATACCTTGGGTTGATGCATTACATTCTAGGTCTGGAGGTTTGGCAGAGGGATGGGTGCTTCTTCATTGGACAGGGGAAGTATGCAGTGGAGATCTTGAAGAGATTCATGATGGAGGACTGTAGATCTATGGTCATACCTCTAGTTATCAACTGCAGGAAGATTGATGTATCGGTATCAGAGGATCCTACACTGTATAGGCAGCTTATCGGGTCGCTTATGTATCTGGTCAACACTCGACCAGACATTAGCTTTGTAGTCAACTCTTTGAGTCAGTTCATGGTGAACCCTCGAAGAGTACATTGGACAGCTGCGAAGCACATACTTCGCTACATCAGAGGTACAGTGGAGTATGGTTTGGTTTATGAGCGCAGTGGGAGTATGGTTTGGTTTATGGGCGCAGTGGGAGTATACAGTTGGCAGGTTTCACGGATGTTGACTGGGCAGGATGTGTAGAGGATCGGAAGAGCACTTCAGGTTGCTGCTTCAACATTGGATCAGGGGTTGTCTCTTGGTTCAACAAGAAGCAAAAGTCAGTTGCATTGAGTTTAGCAGAGGCTGAGTACATGGCAACCAACATGTCTACATGTGAGGGGATGTGGTTGAGGAAGTTGCTCTCAGGATTGTCCGAGAGTGAGTTAGAGACTACTATAGTTCACTGTGATAATCAGAGAGGTATCAACCTTTCTGAGAATCCAGTGTTCCATGACAGGAGTAAACACATTGACATCCGGTATCACTTCCTCAGAGGTCGTGTTCAGAGAGGAACCATTCGGTTGGAGTACATTAAAACAGATGAGCAGGTGGCAGATATATTCACCAAGGCACTTTGCAAACTCAAGTTTGTAAAGTTTAGAGACAAGTTGGGGTTGTTACCGAATCCCTTCCTCATTGAGAGGGAGTGTTAGAACTTAGAAAGTGACAACATGGAAGGTCTTCTTGCATTGCATGTGTCCTTGCATGCAGAAGACTTAAATAAAGAAGCCAATTGTATTTAATGTATTTTTCCTAAGTTTTACTTTGGAAAATATATTAAAGTGATCTAATTATTAATTGACTTAATGGAACACTTTTTATAAAGTGAAAGTGAAAAATATTTAAGTGATGGCTAATCTAATCTTGGCCATTGATCTCACTGGAGGATCTCATCCATTGATCCATAGTGAGATTAGGTTTTTCGCTTAGCTAATGAGTTAAAAGGAGGATCAATTGGTGGAGAGCATACACATTCCGACAGAGACAGAGAGAAAAGTTTGAGAGAGAGAATTTTCAGAGAAGATGGAGAAGCAAAAATTCAGGGTGATCGATAGAGCATCCAGGCAAGAGTGACCGTACGGATTCCGTACAGGCTGTATAGTAGCAGGCCGTACGGATTTCGTACAGGCCGTACAGTTGCGTTGGGGACCGTGCCATTCCATAGGTTTTCTAAGTGAGTTTGTTGTGGTTCGATTTTGCCAGGTTGGGCATAAATCGATTTTCTGAAATTGTAAAAGCTTCATATTTTCTTAATAAAATATCCTCTCATACTGCTGCACCGGTTTTCCAATCTTGGGTTTTGTCAGGGGGTTTATACCCAAAAAGATTGTGTTGTCTCTATTGGTGTGATTGATTGGTATTTTCTCTCGGTGTTTATTTTCCCTGCATTTATTTGTGAAGAAATCCATGTGTGGTTATCAATAGCAATTGGGTTTAATTAATTAATCTGGCATACGCTATCCCTAGAGTGGATTTTAAGGAAATTTACATCCTTCTTAATGAGAGAGGTCCCAACACAATCAGCTGGACCACTGTCAAGAGCTTCTACTAAATCTGGAAGCTGATGTCGGAACATAAGTGGATCCTGCTCATCTTCTCTGTGCTGGCTGAGTCTTCCGCTAGTGCAACTCTCCTCATCTGAAGTTACCATCTGTGCATCTGCTTCATTTTCAGACTCTGATTCGAATAGCCATCCACTTGAACTTGGAAGCATTACCTCTCCATGCAGAAAGTAAAGTTTATCTTTCCTATTCCCAAGTAGAATATGCTCATCTGAGTTTTCTGTCTGATAGAGAAACACATTTCCTCTTTTAATGAAAACTCCATACCCATCATCCTCCAACGATGATATAGAAAGTCTGCTGACTTTCATGCCTGGGACAAACAATACTCCGTCTACTTCAAGAACCTCTCCAAAACTTAGTTGGAATTTCACAGTTCCAACTCCTCTGATTTCTGCCTGAGTACTTCCAATACCCGTTCCAACAAAATATCCTCTGGCTATTTCTTCTATTTTCTGTAAACTTCCATATTTCCCCGTCATGTGGCTTGTTGATCCACTATCAACTACCTACATGTCATGAAAATCTACCTTGCTACCTATACTAGTTTGTATTGAAACTAAAGAGAATTCTTGTTCAAACTGGGAAGCAAAATCTCTCATTTCTGCTAATGGTGCTCCCTCTTTTTCTTCATTCCCTTTTCTTTTCGGACACTGACTAGCATAATGACCATTTTTATTGCAATTAAAGTAACGTACCTTACTGAGGTCTTTTTCTTTCTTCTTCCATTTGCCCCTACCTTTAGTTGCAAGAGAAACATTGTCTTCACTGTTTTGAGTGCCATTTTGAAATGTCCCCTCCCGTGACTCTTCTTGAACAAAGTCATCCCATAACCTTGTCCAATCTGGAAGCTTTTCTTTGGCAACTACTCCTTGCACAAAAGTGTGCCAATTTGCAGTGAAGCCATTAAGAGCATACCTCACTAGCTCTTCATCATCTACTTTCTCACCTGCAGCTCTCAACTCATCTCTGACTTGAGTGATCTTAGTGAGATAAGAAGATACAATATCAGTATCTGTCATCTTGGTGTTCCTCAATTTCTCTTTGAGAACCATCTCCATGTTTTGGTTCTTACTTTGATACAAGGTACATAAAGCTATCCACATTTCAAATGCATATGTCTTACCAGTGACATGAGGTATCACATGATCCTTGATAGAGTCCAAAAAGAACCTCCGAGCTTTAATATCCTTCTTATCAAAGTCAGCTTTTTGTGTGGAATCTGTAGGAACTGTTATTGTAGCAGAAGCTCCAACAATATCCCACAATCCTTGCTCTTTGAACAATACTGTGATACTCTCTTTCCATGGACTGAAGTTACCAGCTCCATCCAGCCTATCCTCATACCTTAATCCTGTTGAGGCCATGATTCTTGAACTGATAAACACATGCAAGACCCTTCTATTCTATGTTCACAAAAAATACAAACTGTATTCAGCAATCTTACAGAGAGTCCCTGGCTCTGATACCATGGAGAAATTTGATAAAACAACAAATTCTCTTTATGAAATTTATTAAACACTTTGAATGCATAACTTGGTTTATCATTTGTCTGAGTTATGATTTATGTAACTCTTGTACAATAAATCTACTGATAACGGAAACATAAGCACTTATACATTCTCCCAATGACCTAGCTGAAGACAAATGCATACACTTTAAAAACTCAGAAATTTAGGGCCAAGCCCAGGGCAAAACCCTCACACTTCATGAGGGAAAACCCAAAGAGATTTTTATTAGAGAGCAACAAGTAAATTACAGCAGAGACATTATATGCTAGGCAATCTTAAATACACTGAGAAATGTGCCACTAAACATAAATAAAAGTACCAGCAATAAATGCAGCTGTACGGTCCTCTTGTACGGTCTCCTTCCACAACAAAATTGCCTTGAAAAACATGCCAATGACTGCCCTCGATTTCGGTGCCAATGTTCTTCAACAAACTGCAGAGAACAACCTTGAAATCTGTGCCAAAAGACTGCTTCTCGAATTTGCAGCAATAAATGGTATTGTATGGACTGTACGGCTTGCTGTACGGATCCGTACAATATGACTTTTCTTGGTTTCTGTGCATAGGTACGAATCCCTTCTCCTTGGTATTTGTGCACTAGCAAAACCTAGTCTCCTCCTTGCTGCAATTTGTGCTCTCTCTCTCACATGTGGGTTTGCTCTCCTTGAAACCCTTGATCTCTTTCTCTTGTCTCTCTTGTGTGTTTTGGCACTCTTCCCAAGGTGCATTATATAGATGACTTTATCCTCCTTGAAACCCTAACTAACACAAACTAACTTTTGGATGGCTAAGATCACTTTTGATCTAAGGGTTTATATTTAATGCACATTAAATGTCCTTTTAAATCATTTAATGCACAAAATACATTTAATAAAGTCATCTCATTTTTAAAACATAAAGTCACTTTTTATATTTCAAAAATACATTTCCTAGGGAAGACAACTTATGTCCTCACCATGGTAAACACAAAAACATGGAAAAGGACCTTTCTCATTACAAATTTGAACAAGGGACACAAGGTGATGTATCTATGTAAGACAAGTCCACACCACTCCATCCGCAGTCTCCATGAACTCCATCCTCCTCAAAAGCCAAGTACTCCATTGGGGCAGCTACCCCTTGCAAGAACACTGTGGAAGCCCTAAGCATCTTTGAGCCATCTCCAATCCTTTGAACAGGTAACCAAGCTGCACATGCCATCTAAGGCTTGCAGCCCTCCTCCACAATGCACAATGCTCCTCATATCTTGTAGGGAATTCTCCCACTAGGTGAATCCTCCATGTGGCCATCAGACATGGCATCCACCATCTAGGGAAGAGATCTCCATTGCCCTAGGGAAAACAATTGAGCTAATGATCATATGAGGTATGGTATCCACCGAGCAAGCTATCACAAGTGTGCATATTGATCATGGACCATCTCTCACGCTATAATCCATCTTGGAACATCCAGCGGCTGAACATACACCATGTAACACCAAATGTCATGAAGCACCCCAAATATGGTGCAAACACTTTCAGAGTAACACGACAGTCTAACACCAACTTCTAGTTTCTAATTCCTACATTACTTCTCCCTGTCTTTCCTTTCAACTTTTCTTGGAGCTTAACTACCTTATTGTATTGGATGGCAATTCAACTACTCAACACTGGCATTTTTCATAAGTAACTCATCTTGGTCTGTTGGTCTACAAATTTGGTCATCTTGACAGGTGGTTGTTGTTTGCCCCTCTGGGTGTTGGTCTCTTGTAGATTGAAAGTTGACCTTATGATGTTGGCCACAATTTTATTTAGTTTGTGGAGTGGAGAACAACTCATCTGCATCCATTTTTACTACAGTACTCTTTAAGTCTGTTAGTTAGAACAAGGCTTTTTACTTTATATTTTTTATGTCCAACTCTAAGGTTCTTGTTAACTCTAGTTAGTGGTGGTTACTGCAATTTATAACCTTAGTTTGCTCTAGTTAGGTTAGTCATCGTTGGATCAATTGTGTACACTGTAAACATAGTGTCAAATTGGCAATCTACCATATGGTGGTCTTAGCACATCCACACATGCATTATTGGGCCTCCTTGTAATAAGGCCGTGAAGACTATATTCTAATAACATTTTTAGATTTGGTCTTATTTTGGACTGTTTATCTTATGGAGGAATTTATGCATGTTTGAACAGAGTCTCAACAAGTTAGTATTGTAGATTTTTTGAAGTTGTTGTTTCATTCGCTATTGACCAACATTTGATAGATGCTTCTGGTGACAACTTCCCCAATATGTGAATTTATCAGTGTTACAAGGGAATGTCAGTACCTAGTGTTGGGGGCAACCCCCCCTCGCTCCCTATCCTCTTGGGAAGGGTAAACCTCCTTCAGAATTTTTACCCACTCTCCCTTTTTGGAAGGATGTGGGGAAATGCAAGGGGAAACCTTCCCCCCCAAAAGAGGAATACTCCCTTTTTCGGGTGATGCCTGGATGCTTCCCTTAAAATATGGGGACACTTGGGTGCTTCCCCTGAAACAGGGGACTCCTGGGTGCTCCCCTCTGAGAATCATCCATCATCGGCAGCCTTTGAAAAAGGTCACCAAAAATAAAAATAAAAAATCCAACCATAATTTGTCTACCCCTCTACACCCAATTGATATTTTATAAAAGCACATAAGGTCAACCCATAGGCATTTCTCTTTTGCATATATGGTTGAAATTGTTTGGGAGAGCCCTGTTGGAGAATAACCGTGAGATTTAATCAGTGAACCGTGATGATTTGAGCTGAACATGTCAGTGATCAATATCTTTTGAATATTATGAATTACATGAGAAATGCAATGGTGATTGATGGAATGTGATAGTTACACTTACAACCAGTGTTGCATATATCGTCTCGGGGAAAGTATCGGCGAGGGTCTGGAATATAACTTCTTGGTGGTGTCAGCGGAAAATATCGGAAAATCTTGGAAAATGTTGGAAGACCTCAAAAAAAAACAAAAAGACTCATTTTTTTTCAAATTTTAAAACATATAAAGCAACAACAACATCAAATAGACACGTTGCTACATAAATATGATGGTACAACAAATAAATAAGATGCATAAGATGTCAAGTGGTCATATATCGATATTAAACTGAAAATTCTGAAATATGTTCCTGATAGGATGATACAAAAACTTTGGATTGGAAGAAAGCACAAATGACTTGATACAATCCCCTCCTGATTTGTTGTTTGTGAAGATGATAGTGCACTTAGAGATAACAATATGAATGAGGGATACAGGTTGCCCTGCTTCCAACTGAAAGTACCAACTGTATGCTATAAGAAATACACAAGGAAGATGAAATTCATAAGACTTTAATGAAACCCTTGCCATGAATGTAATTTTATTTTAGTGGAGATGACATGATGTAGACAAAGAGGGTGGAGAAAGGACTTTATAGAATCTTTCAATTCAACTTGAAATAATTTATATCATTGTAGAAATTTGCCATCAAATCTGGACTCACCTCTATAATTGGTCCATTTGGTGTTGGATGGCATAGTGTACATTGATCATGGTCATGGTCAGATAGGACAAGGATCTAGGACAGATATTGTAAATTCTATCGATAATAAGTTCAAATATCCATACATTAATGCATTGAAAATTTGAAATCCATGACCTCATTTTACACTGGAAATCATCTACTCTAACATCATAAAAAGCCAACCTGCAGACTTAAAACACAATTCCGGGCAATTTTTTGGCAATTTCGGTCAGCAGTCTGATATTTTACAATTTATCGCGATATATTTGTTAGTTTTTGTACCTAGGGAAGTGTTCCCCAAGTGACATTTGCCTAAGTCACTTAGAAAGGGGGAAAAATGTGACTCTCACATTAAATGCACTTAATGAGACTTTATAACATTAAAGTCACTTTTTGATAAATTTAAGTGGGTGAGTGAAATTAATTATTTATGAGAAATAAATGGAGCATTTAATTTCAACCATTGATCTAAGTCAATCTCATCCATTGGATTTAGGGAAACCCTAGGGTTTGATCAAAAAGCTTGAGGGAGGCTTTCTAACTCACTTTTGAGAGATTCAAGTGAAGCGAAGAGCAAGAGAGTATTGGCACGATTTTCGAGGCAGCTTCAGGAGAGATTTCTGAGCAACACGCATTTCGAGGGAGGCAAGTTTTAGTACAGCACAGTTCCCAAGACAGAGAGCCGTACCTTAGGTATAAAACCCGAGAATTCGTACACAACATTTATTGTTGTCCGTACAACACTGTTTTCGTGGAGAAATCTGGGCACAAATCCCGAGGCAAGGGCACAAGATTCAAGGCATAAATCTGGGCACGATTTTCATTAAATTACAGGCACAGATTTCGAGGTCCGTACAACAAGTACAGATTGTACTTTCTGGCACAAATTTCGAGGCAAGTTTTTGCACGGTTTTCAAGGCACCTAGCACAGAAATCGAGGTGGTGTTTTTTGCACTGAAATCGAGGTGCTGCTATGCACATAAATCGAGGTGGTGTTTGGGCACAAAAATCAAGGTGATTTGATGCACAGAAACCAAGGCAGCAAGGCACAGAAATTGAAGCAACTTTATGGGTGTGTTTTTCTGGTTGAGATTAGTAGTTCTTTTGACTGAAAAATATTGTACTGAAATATTGCTGAAGAAATAATATATCTCTCTCTCTCTCTCTTACTGGTTTTCCCCGTGGGGGTTTTTCCAGGGCACAGTTGCCGAAAATTCTGAGTCTCTATCTTTTATGGTGTGCATGTTTAAATTTATTTTCTCTCTGTTAGAATGAATTTTCAGCGTGTTTAATTGTCTCAGAAAATTTCACAAGTAGTTTGCAGCCTATGCAAAACCGACTGTAAATGAAAACCACTGAAATGTTGACATAAACCATCAAGCAGAAAACTCAGAAAGATTTACATGGTATCAGAGCGTGGGGGTAGAAAACAGTGTTATTTCGCAGACACAGAAATTTTCCAGAACTCAGAAATTTTAGTATTTTCTTCTGTTAGTGAACAACACTTTGTTGGGTTGGCTGAAAGATGGCTACAGGACTTAGGTTGGAGGATAGGCTGAATGGGACAGTGAACTTTGTGCCATGGAAGGCCAGAATTTTACTGATATTAGAGAAAAATGAACTATGGGAGGAAGTGGTTAGGAATATTACAGAAGTGGTTAGGAATATCAGATTCTCGCTGCTACAGATGCAGCAGCATTATCAGCCTTCAACAAGAAGGACTGTAAGGCTAGGAGGATAATCCTTGATGCAGTTAAAGACCACATAATCCCTCACATTTCAGGCAAGACTAGAGCACACTTGATGTGGACAGCTTTGACCAGTTTGTATGAGAGTACCAATGAGAACCGGAAGATGGTTCTCAAGGAGAAACTCAAGAGTATAAAGATGAATGGAGGAGAGGGAGTGACAACATACCTTACCAGGATATCTGCAGTTCGAGATGAACTGGCAGCGGTTGGGGAGGTGGTATCTGCTACTGAGCTTGTACGTACATCAGTGAATGGGGCTTCAAAGCCCTGGGGTGCATTTGTGCAGGCCATAGTGGGTAGAGAGAACCTACCGTCTTGGGAGAGACTGTGGGATGACTTTGTGCAGGAGGAGACCGGGAGAGGTCTCGTACAGGGCAGTTCATCTCAGAGTGGGGTAGATGAGGAGAACGTGGCATTGACAACAAAGGGGAAGAAGAAGAAGGGTCCCAAGAAGGGTGGGGCCAAGCAGCAGCAGCAGGGTGGGCAGAAGAAGGACTTGAGTAAAATCAAGTGCTATGGTTGTCAGACGTTTGGGCACTATGCTTCACAGTGTCCAAACAAGAAGAAGAAGAAGGGACAACATACAGCAGCCTCAACGGAGGTTGATGACTTTGGAGACAGGTTTTAGAGGGAGTTTTCCCTATATGCTGGACAGATTGAGAGAGAGAGAGTCTCTTTAGCCATCGACACAGATATGGATATGGAGATTGAGCATTCATCGTTGGCAGGCCATCACGCGAGTCCATCCACCACTAGTACTTGGTACATTGACAGGGGGGCCTCTTTCCACATGACTGGAGCTTGAGAGATGTTCTCCGAGCTATCATAGACAGGTAGAGATGTGGAGGTTGTACTTGGTGACAATACCATTGTTAGAGCAGTTGGTCGGGGGACCATTACATTTCAGAGGGAGTCTATGAGTCCCATGATTCTGAGGGATGTGTTGTATGTCCCTGGGCTGAAGAAGAACCTTGTTTCAGTTTCCACTATTGAGGACAGGGGTCTTGGGGTGTGTTTCTCAGATGGGAGAGTGCAGGTTTTCCCCAGGACTACAGGTGTATCTACCCCCATGGACATTGGGGTTAGATGTGGAAAGCTGTACAAGCTATTGTTTCAGCCGCAGCATGCTCTAGCACACAGCAACAGTAGTGAGCTATGTGAGCTATGGCATCAGAGGATGGCCCACCTACATCACCCAGCTCTGAGATTGTTGAGGAGCATGTTTACAGGTTTACCCGAGTTCAGCACTGAGCAGAGTGATGTGTGCAGGGGGTGTGCTTTGGGAAAGTACACCAAGACTTCTTTTCCAAGCAGTGACACGAGAGCAGCAGGAGTGCTTGACTTGATCCATTATGATATTTGCGGTCCTATTTCATCGATCTCTTCGACCTGTTTTGAGTACTACATCATCTTCATTGATGACTACTCCAGGAAGACCTGGATCTACTTCTTGAGGAGCAAGAAGTCTCCCTTAGTATTGAGTGTCTTCCAAGGGTTTAAATCCTTTGTGGAGAAGCAGGCAGGGAGGAAGATTCAGATGTTGAGATCGGACAATGGGGGTGAGTATACCTCCAAGGAGTTTGATGCTTTTTGTAGACAGGAGGGTATACAGAGACAACTGATAGTTCCCTACACTCCTGAGCAGAATGGAGTAGCAGAGAGGAAGAACATGTCGATTATAGGAGCAGCGAAAGCGATGCTTCATGATCAGCGGTTACTGTTCTTTCTATGGGCAGAGGCATGCAGCATTGCAGTTTATCTGCAGAACAGGAGTCCTCACCGTGCTTTGGGGAGGAAGACTCCAGAGGAGATGTACATAGGCAAGAAGCCTGAGGTGAGCCACTTTCGTATATTTGGGTCTTTGACTTACTCTCACGTCCCTTCTGAGAAGAGGACGAAGTTTGAGCCCACTGCTAAGAGGCATATTTGTGGGATATGACGAGACTTCGAATGCCTATCGGCTTTACCTACCTAGCTAGAAGAGAGTTGTTGTTAAGCGAGAGGTGAAGTTTGATGAGGAGAGAGCCTTCAGGAAATCGAGAGAGTTAGAGCAGAGGGAGCCAACAGCTCCCACACCTCAGTTTACACAGGCTTCTTCGATACAGGTATCAGGTCCACAGGTTTTCGGAGTGACTGGATCACAGAGTACAGGTACAACTTCTACAGGTTCAGTGGTTTAGGTGATAGGTACTTCAGGGATAGGTTCAGGTTCAAGTTCACAGGTTATAGGTTCTTCAGGGACTGGTACATCAGTCACTGGTCCTCGGGGTGTTGGACCTTTTGCTTTTGGGAGTTCCTCAGATGAGGATAGACCAGTATGGGAGGAGCCTTCAAGGAAGAGGAAGCCTAAATGGCTTCAAGACACCTTGAAGGAAGCAGAGGCATTTGGTAGACCCCAGGAGGAGATCAGGACAGTAGTGTGCCAGACAGATTGGGGATGGCTCTTGTTGCGAGTCTTCGTGACTTTGAGCCTTCCACATTTGAGGAGGCTTCTCAACATCAGGTATGGAGAGATGCCATGATGGAAGAGTACCATTCCATCATGAAGAATGATGCTTGGGAGATAGTGCCGAGATCTAAGGGGAAGTCAGTGGTGACTTCCAAGTGGATTTACAAGATCAAGCATGCTGCAGATGGCAGTGTGGAGAAGTACAAGGCTCGATTTGTGGCTCGGGGGTTTTCACAGGTTGAGGGAGTTGACTATGATGAGACTTTTGCGCCAGTTGCTCGGTATTCTTCCATCAGAGCAGTGATATCTATAGCAGCAGAGATGGTTGGAAGATCCACCAAATGGATGTGAAGACCGCATTTCTCAATGGTCTTCTGTAGGAGGAGGTGTACTTAGAGCAGCCACAGGGATTCGAGATTCATGGGAGAGATTCTCATGTGTGCAGGCTGAGGAAATCATTGTACGGACTAAAGCAAGCTCCTAGAGCTTGGTACTCCAGGATCGATGCATACTTGACTTCGATGGGCTTTCAGAAGAGTGAGGCTGATCCCAACCCTTACTACATTGTGGTTGGTGGAGATCCTCTCATTCTTCTGTTATATGTTGATGACTTGTTTATCACTGGAGAGGAGCGTCTCATTGCACATTGCAAGAGAGACCTTGCAGCTGAGTATGAGATGATTGATATTGGGTTGATGCATTACTATTTGGGGATGGAGGTTTGGCAGGAGCCTGGACATATTTTCCTGGGACAGGGAAAGTATGCAGTTGATATTCTGAGGAGATTTCGGATGGAGGACTGCAGGCCTATGTCTACACCTATGATCACCAGCTGGAAGCAACTTCATGCTTCTGAGGGTAAGTTGGTGGATCCTACACTTTATCGTCAGCTCGTTGGAGCATTTGATGTATCTGGTCAACACCAGGCCAGACTTGTGTTTTGCGGTGAACACTCTTAGCCAGTTCATGGTGGAGCCTAGGAGTGTACATCGGACTGCTGCAAAACATGTGCTGAGATACCTAGCAGGCACAGTGGACTATGGTTTGGACTACAGGGGTTCGGGTGGAGTCAGCTTGGTTGGTTTCACAGATTCAGACTGGGCAGGTTGTGTGAGGGGTCGGAAGAGCACTTCCGGTTGTTGTTTTAGTTTGGGCTTGGCAACAATGTCGTGGTTTAGTCGGAAACAAAAGTCTGTTGCATTGAGTTCTGTCGAGGCTGAGTATATGGCAGCCAGTCAGGCTACTTGCGAGGCACTGTGGCTTCGCAAGTTGTTGGTAGATTTATTTGATCAGAAGCTTAGACCTACGATGATCTATTGTGACAATCAGAGTTGCATTTAGCTCTCTGAGAATTGAGTGTTCCATGACAGGTCAAAGCACATTGAGATTAGGTACCATTTCATTCGAGACTGCGTTTAGAGAGGAGCAGTTGAGTTGCAGTATATATCCACTGATGAGCAGGTAGTAGATATCCTGACGAAATCTTTGGGGAGGGGCAAGTTTGTCTTCTTCATAGACAAGTTGGGAGTGGTGCAGAACACCTTCCTCGGTAAGAGGGAGTGTTAGTTTTTGTACCTAGGGAAGTGTTCCCCAAGTGACATTTTCCTAAGTCACTTAGAATGGGGGAAAAAGGTGACCCTCACATTAAATGCACTTAATGAGACTTTATAACATTAAAGTCACTTTTTGATAAATTTGAGTGGGTGAGTGAAATTAATTATTTATGAGAAATAAATGGAGCATTTAATTTCAACCATTGATTTAAGTCAATCTCATCCATTGGATTTAGGGAAACCCTAGGGTTTGATCAAAAAGCTTGAGGGAGGCTTTTTAACTCACTTTTGAGAGATTCAAGTGAAGAGAAGAGCAGAGAAGAGCAAGAGAGTATTGGCACGATTTTCGAGGCAGCTTCAGGAGAGATTTCTGAGCAGCATGCATTTCGAGGGAGGCAAGTTTCAGTACAACGCGGTTCCCAAGACAAAGAGCAGTACCTTAGGCACAGAACCCGAGAATCTGTACACAGCATTTATTGCTGTCCGTACAACACTTTTCGAGGAGAAATCTGGGCACAAATCCCGAGGCAAGGGCACAGGATTCAAGGCAGCAATCTGGGCACGATTTTCAGTAAATTACAGGCACAGATTTTGAGGTCCATACAGCAGGTACGGACTGTACTTTTTGGCACAAATTTCGAGGCAAGTTTCTGCACGGTTTTCAAGGCACCTAGCACAGAAATCGAGGTGGTGTTTTTTGCACAGAAATCGAGGTGCTGTTATGCACATAAATCGAGGTGGTGTTTGGGCACAAAAATCGAGGTGATTTAATGCACAGAAACCAAGGCAGCAAGGCACACAAATCAAGGCAACCTTATGGGTGTATTTTTCTGGTTGAGATAAGTAGTTCTTTTGACTGAAAAATATTGTACTGAAATATTGCTGAAGAAATAATATCTCTCTCTCTCTCTTACTGGTTTTCCCCGTGGGGGTTTTTCCAGGGCACAGTTGCCGAAAATTCCGAGTCTCTATCTTTTATGGTGTGCATGGTTAAATTTATTTTCTGTCTGTTAGAATGAATTTTCAGCGTGTTTAATTGTCTCATAAAATTTCATAAGTAGTTTGCAGCCTATGCAAAACTGGCTATAAATGAAAACCACTGAAATGTTGACATAAACCAGCAAGCAGAAAACTCAGAAAAATTTACAATATTCAATGTACCCGACACATTGAAAATATCGGAAATCTCGCGATATTTAAGATCCTATATATCGGATGGTGGTTTAACTCGGCGATATATCTGATATATTCGATATATCGCCGATATGTGCAACACTGCTTACAACTTACATGCCAATGTGAATATTTATTTCATGGTTTCATTGTTCATGTTTGTGATTGATTGAAATCATAAATGTCATTGCTTTTCTTATGTTAACATTTAACTGCTAGATCTCTCTCTCTCTCTCTCTCTCTCTCTCTCTCTCTATATATATATATATATATAAGGCTTTCAGGTGGGGTCCTTATGCTGGGGATCACGACACCTTTGGTAATGTTCCCTAAATTTTGTCGGGTGTCTCAACACATCCCTTGATTGCATTTCCTTGCTCCCGCATCCCCATGTCCTGGAAACCTTGTGGAACACATGAAGCAAGCATGTCTTACAACTCATGAAAGCAATCCCTCAGCTAAGATGTTACGATTGTGTGGTATCTATTCCACTAAATTTGCCCAGTTCTTACACCTGGCCCAAACTACATGTAACTGCCCATGCAAATGTGGGGGGATCATGTCTTTGTGGGATTTGAATTTTGAACCTTAGTGGGCAGGAGAACAACATGCCACTTTACCAACCAATGAAGCCCCCATTGAAATTGTTAACCAACGCACGTGTTACATATCTAACTCTCTTGATAATGTATTTTAGTAACATCCATTTACTTAACAAAATGTATCTCCATGATGGAATAATTATTGATCTTGTTTATTTTATTAAAACTTTTCATGATTCTGTTGCCTTTACATTGTTATGGTTGAAGCATATTGGAAGTGATAAGCCGTTTGGGGCATTGCATGGTATCTATTCCACCAAATTTGCCCAGTTCTTGCACCTGGCCCAAACTGCATGGAACTTCCCATACAAATGTGGGGGGATCATGTCTTTATTGGATTTGGATTTTGAACCTTGGTGGGGGGAATAGCAACATCCCACTTTACCAACCAACGAAGTCCCCATTGACATTGTTGACCAATGTACGTGTTACATATGTAACTCCCTTGATAATGTATTTTGGTACTTCCATTTACTTAACAAAATGTATCTTCATGATGGAATAATTGTTGCTCTTGTTTATTTTATTCAGACTTTTTATGATTCTGTTACTTTTACATTGTTGCGGTTGAAGCATATATTGGAAGTAATATGCCATTTGGGGCATTGAAATCAACTATTTGGTAATTTTGGTTGTGGTTTTCTTTAGAAGCTGCACTTGCATGCCCACTATGTATTGTTTCTGATGTATCTAGCAGTTCCTTTGACCTATTTATTGTCACTTGATGGACATTAAAAAGATTATTTTATTTTATCTTATCATACATTTTACCGTGTTGAATCACCTTGTGGTCCAGAACAAGGTTCCATTGAAACCATCATGTTTGGGTACATCATTGTGCACCATGTTGACTCACTTTGTGGTACATCATGTTTGAGTAATTGATACCAACTACGTGGCAAATTTAGTTGTAGTTCAAACTTGCTATTCCCATACATTGTACATCATGTCGACAATCCTTGTTGCCCAAAACAAGGGTCCATTGCTATTGGACAAGTATTTAGGTCATTTTGAAGTGGAATATTCATAGGCTATCTGGCAGGCCTTATTGATCAAATCCCAGATAGTTTAGTTTTCATTTTGATGACATGCTAGGGGAAACTTATGTGCAGAAAAACATGCAATAAATGATATTGCCGGAAAATGATATGTGAATCGTAATGTCATAGAATACTAACTACTTTTTCCAGAAATCTCTGCAATGTATTCTTACAGATTCTTGTTTCCCATAGTTGCAATTTCTGAATATTTTGGTCTAATCTGGTAATTTTTTTTCCTTACTTTGTGGCAGGACCAGATATAAGCAGTTTTAACAACAGTGTCACCGAGCAACAGGTTAATTTGTCGTGACTCATACCTATTCAAGCTTAGTTCTTCAAACATTTATGATTTTAATTATTGCACAAGAAGCAGAGTTCATGGCATAAAAGAATCTGATTTATAGTAGTCTAGTTGGGTGAGTCAAACTACACTGGCACCTACAGTGGGAGATATTTTGTTAAGAAGGAGCACATTCAGAAAATTTTGCTTAACTAGGCCAGAAAGCTGAAAGCACTATGAAATTTAGAATATATAAAACTACAGAAAAGAAGTTGTAATATAGAAGTCTGGAACAGACTATAGCCTACCATTGTATTCCATAGCATGAGCTAGGAATTGGGGCTATTATGAAGGTAGCTTGTTAGTCTAGTCACTCTGCTGAGGTCATGGAAGAGATAATGGTAGAGAGTTCCTTATACGCTTTAACATGCTACTTTGGTATACATTGTGAGTCAGGAATCAGACTAGATGATACTGGATAAGAGAGAGCTTGCTTAATCAGTTAATTTTCTGTTGGCATTAAAGATATTATTTGTTTGTAGCATATGTTTTTTTTCCTTGGAAAATAACTATCCAGGAAACTCCCAGGCACTGCCCCTCATTTTGAGGATGGTTCCTGTTATCACACAACTTGTAGTTGCCCCTAGTGGTATCCCATCCGGGACGGTAGAGGAGATGGGCAACTAAAGAGGTGACCCAAGAGATGCCACGGTTCCCAATGCAGGTGACCCAAGAGATGCCACGGTTCCCAATGCAAGGTGGGAGTCACGTCAACCGAGGCACTCTTCACTTTAGATCTAGATAAATCAAGACCTAGGGGGAGACCCTATAACCAATCAAAGATGATTGGACCCAAACAAAGGTTCCTAGGGATGAGTAAATGGTAAGTTACGAAAACCAATGCAAGTGGACCTAGAAATTAAAGTATGGTTGAAGGTGGTTTGAGAAATGTTTAGTGTTTCAACCAATGTATGATTTAGGCCAAAGTTTGAAAAATCGAAATCGGACTCGGAATCGGTCGAGGGTCAACTCGGAATCGGAATCGGAATCGGTAATGAATCGGTCATAAATCGGTCGATTTGAATTTAATGAATCGGTTTGCTCAAAAATACATAAAATATTTAATTTTTTTAAGAAAAACAACATTTTCCAGGATTAATACTGTTATTTGAGATTCTAAAAATTCTGGGCGAAATCGTGGCAGGTTTGGACAACTTGTGTTTACAAATTTTGCTTTATGTTTATTAAAAATTTTAAAATTAAATTAAACAGTAAACTTTAAAATTAAATTAAAAAGATAAGAAAAAACAAAAAAAAACAAGTGTGCAGTGCACACTGCACAGTCTGAAATTCATAATTTGAAATACCTTGAGGCTTGCACAGTCTGCACTCTGCAGTGTGCAGTTGCACACACTGCATAGCCCTCTCCGAGTCTCCCCGAGTCTCCTATGGCACAACCAGACCACGCACCCACCCCAGGGCCTAAACTCCACCGCAATGCTCCAAACCTCCATTGTCTAGCTCACGGTCACTGCACAGGTAACACTAATAGGGCCCGTCACGACTCACAGGGTTGACACAGACCACAAGTTGACGGTTGCTCCAGCCTCCGGATACTCCCACACGGCTGCTAACTTCAGTGATAAGTGTAAAGTAGTGAGTGTAGGTTGGGATGGGTCGGGTTGGGTAGGTTAGTAACTAGTTTAGGTTTAAAATTTTAAATATTAAAAAGAAAACTTAAAAAAAAAAACAGTGTTTAAAGCCCCACGGGCTCGGCCGATTTTTTACGTAAATCAGTCTAACCGGACCGATTTGTCTACCCGGACCGATTTTTTACATAAATCGGTTTTTCCGGCCGATTTTTTGCCACCGATCCGGTTTGGAAACCGGTTTGAACCGGCCGTGCCATAAATCGGCGAATCGGCCGATTCCGATTCCGATTTTGGCGATTTTTAAAACTAGGATTTAGGCCACATGATTTGTTATGATGACAAGATATAGTACCATATGGTACACAAGTGGGTCTTACCTTCTTGGGAAATGTGAAATGGCTTAAAGTGAACCCACAAGGTGAAATTAAGGGATTGAATTGGCACTAGAGGATATGTAATGAGTAGATCTATGGATCTAAGTTGAAATTAGGAGTACCCACTTACTGGATCTAAGGTTTGACACAATCCCCAAGGAGTGCGATTTGCTTAAGGAAGACTAGTGCCTTGTTGGATGGGTTAATGGAGTCAAAAGATATGTCAAAGTGTAGATCGGGACACCTAGAGGTCAAGTCAAGTGGGCTAATTGAGATAGAATGGTTGGATCTTGCTAGATCTAGGATTTCATGAAATGACCCAAGTGGACCACAATCCCTTAAAATAGGGAATGCTATCCCCAAGGCAGATCGTTACAAAATGATACTCTAGATATAGGTTTCAAGGTATGCCCGTTCCAAATCCACTGAAATCTCAACTACCCAGGTCCTAGAAGTGGGCAAACTCAGTCACCCAAGGAAGTGCGACCTTGCTCAAGGAGGGCTAAAAGGTGGATAAGGTGTGTCAAATCAAGTCCAATGGCCACCAAAATGTAGATCCAAGTAGTTTAGGCATTGATCTATGTGGATCTAGAAAATCAAGCCAATCCAAGGGTTAGATCTTACTAGATATGAGTTTTAAGGTGCCAAGTAATTCAAAAGGGGGTTTTAATCCCTTAAAATGTGGAATGATGCCCACAAGGTAGAAATCACTCAAGTAAAAGTCTAGGGGTAGGTTATCAAGTGTGTAGATTGCAAATCAAGTGGGATCTCACCTACCCACATGCTAGATTTAACCCAAGAAGCCTCTCCAAGGAAGTGTGATTTGGTTCAAAAGGGCTATATTGCCTTGAAAAGTGTGTTAATTTTAACCCAATCACTACCAAACTATAGATCCAACTAGTGGTGGATGCTATAGAGGTGGGTTCTTGAGATATTTTCAAAAGCAAGGCTAGATCTAATTAGATCTAAGAAAAACCAAAATTTGGGGTTTTGATTAATTAGGGTTTGTGACCAATGAAGAGAGAATGGATGGAAAGAGGCACATACCTTGTAGATCTTACCTCAATTTCTTGTGGCCACCTTGCAAATTGATAGCATTCTCCTATGTGTATATTCAAGAGTGAGATCCAAGAGCTCCAACCAAAACATCCTCCTCCAAGATAGCCAAATCGTCCTCCTCCTACAAGACAAGATGAAAGAAACAAGTCAAGTAAGATGATTATGAAAATGATAAAAAGATGTAATAGAAAGCATCAACTATGTCACGAAGATACAATAATGATACTCCCTGTCACAAGATCAACCCAAGAGAGAATATGTGGATCCCTCCAACAATAACCCTCAAGAAATCGCCCTCCTCTCCACCAATTCGACTTTCCTGCAAGAAAACTAGTAGAAGCACCAAAATCCACAATGATACATAGAAGAGAAAATGTATACTCAAGATGCAAGAGAATCCACAAGACAAGAGAGATATGCTCCACAAAGAAGTGTTCTATTCCAATATTCCAGAGCTCCAAAGGTGAGCTATACAATAGGGGGTCTCCTCCTTATATAGGATAATAAAGACCAAAACCCTATACCACTTTACAATACTGCATCAAATGAGTGGTTGAGATTAAAAGATCTCAATATACAATCAATGGCTAAGATGAACCATAATAACATAACACATGGATCACTCATAAAGTGATGACGTCATAGTCTAAAATAATCATGGAGGGTGATGTCATCCACTAGAGGGGGTAAAAGTACCAAAGCCCACCTCATAATGACTAGGACATGACATAAGAAGCACATGGTGGGGCTAGGAGGCATCAATCCTTACTAGCTCATCCCCAAGGCACAATAAAATAATAAGATATGTCCACTATAATATAAACGATCAAATCTGTCCTCAAAATCTGTGACAGACAAGCAGTAAAAGACCTCCTGTGATCGCTGTGGGCCTACCCACATGGTGAAAACTGGCTGGAAGATAGTGGGATCACCCTGGAAAACCTCTGTGAAAACCAAATGCCAAAATGTTGCCTCAATTGCCCAAATCGAATTCCTCAGTGACCACTTTATCCCATTTCTTAACTGCCTCGGTAACTGTGAAAGTGCCAAAACTGCCTCCTAGGGCATCTGCACTATCCAACTGAGCCCACCAGGCTCTCCAGATGGGGGGGTAAATGGTAAAAACAAATGGCTGGACCACCCCCTCCTCATACAGTGCCCTAGGTGAATTGCCTCTCATGGCCCCTGCTGCTCAGGCTGGGAAATCAGCCCCAAATCTGGTCAACAAGTGTAAAACTGCATCAATCACTGTCAAAAGTGCCTGGAACTGAAAGATAAGTGTCTCATTGGATTCAGAAGACCCAAATCCACTAGGAATGTGTACTCATACACCATGGGTTGCCCTAATGGGCCAGCTGTAGGGTCCACCATATATGGACAGTGCATAATCTGATGATCTGAAGTAATAATAAAACCTGCTGAACTGCATCAATCATCATCTGAACGATATGTTCATCATATGATATCATCATCAAGTATGTGGGACCATCAATCATTATCAATAGGTATATATATATGCCCACATCATCACGGATCCCAATAATATACAACCAAGGATAAATCACATTAGTAGACTAAGACATGCTTCTCTAATCATTCTCACAGCCAAGCTCAAAGTAGAACATCCATTCAGTGGCATTAATCAAGTTAGCATATTCCTTTGTTATATAAAATTACTTGCACAATAGTTCAAATGACAAACTCACCCATTAGACATGGTCAAACTGCTAGTGAAGGATGAAGGCTAGGAACAAGGTTGGGCCAAGGGGTTGACTTGTCTAACTTAACTCAAAAATACTTTGGACTGGGAGAAGGGGGAAGCTACAAACTCTGTGCTTGGACAAAATAACACGGGGAATGGTTGTGCCTCACAAATGGATAAGTTGTTTAAAGAGTGCTTATTCAACTGAGGCATCATGTCTACATCAAGTTGATCTAGGTTCATTAGGATCATTCAATTTCATTTCATGGCCTTTTTGGTCTACATAACCCTTCGGATCTCAGGTGTGCTGAAAAGCACAACTAGTTGCAGCTTGCATCCAGGGCATGTTTTCATATACATATAAGGTCAACAATTGTTTAGATATAGCTTTTAAGAACCATTGCTTTTTGGACCTTTCTTATACTCTTCGAGGAGTATTTTTAGCTGTTCATCGCTCTTGCCCTTTTTAGTTTCCATGGGTGAATTTATAAGTTTCCATAAGTAGAACATGAGTTTTCAGTTTTAGCCAACAACATCTCAAGTGACTAGGGGGAGTTCGAGCCAATGCCAAACATCGGGACAACCGACCAGAATGATTTAGGCCTACAATCCAACTCACCAAAGGCAAGTTTTGTCACCAACTTAGAGTCGAGACACTGAACATACAAGGATGCGGTCCAAACATAGAGGTAGAAAAATGGGGAAGTCCTCAGTATCAGAAAGTCAAATGAGACAGGTCAAGGTTTAAAGTCAAATAGGAAAGTCATGTATGGATGGAGTCAAGTGAATATGAAGCCTACACTAGCAGACAACTGGTGTCAGGAAAGACCATATCTATGTAAGGTGGAAAACCAGTGGGTTTTGTTAAATGACCTAAATGTGCAAGCAATTGTCCATTTTATGATTTATAGTTCATTTTAAACAGTTTGCCACATCAGGAATAATATACCAAGTAGATGCTGTGAACATGATTAAATCAACAAGATAATAATCCACAGTCAATGATAAAATATCCATAGATCATACAACATCATCATAGTAATAAACATCATATACCATCTGAAACACTGCTGCAATACATCTCTAAGCACTGAACTGAAACTGTATGGGATAAAGGGTCACATCGGTCATCAAATCTGAACTCTCAAGGCTCATCCTTGACACAAGGTCTAACATAAGTCTGAATAATACACTGCTCTGATCATGAGTGATCACAAAATATACAATCATCATAGCCATGCTCTGAATAATGGAAGCTCTGGAATGTGTAGATATCTGCTAAACAAGAATAGTAGCCCTGCTACTATGGTGTGATAACATCTGGCTCCAGCTGGGACAAGTGCTCTAAGGGAGAGAGCGCTTGAGAACCTCAGAATCTCTGGTCTCGATCTGCTCTGCATCAATCTTCAATCCAGCACTGCACCATCCTTGCTTTCAGCTTTTATTTTGCACCTGTTTCCTGCGCTCACAAACACTAGAATACCTCATGGAGCATGTATGGGACAAATATAAAATAAAACTGAAAATGAAATCTGTTCTAAAACAGAAACTGAAATGCGTAAAAGAAAAATTTAAACTAACATGGCATGTATCATTTATTCATCATTCATTATTTTTGTTACTGTGCAGGAGGAAAGAGAACTTTTTCAAACAGGCGATCTCAACTTGCATAGGCAGCCAGAAATATAACAGGAAATTAAAATTCTTAAATGCATGCAGGAGAAGAGACAAGCTTAGGAAGGAGCAAGGCTCAACTCAATCAAAAATACAGACAAGCAGACAATCCAAGCAGAAAAGAAAAAATGGCAACTCATCACACAGAAAAGAAAAAGCACACAAATCCTACTGCTCAAGTGAGCTTATTTAGAAACTACCTACTCTAAATAGGCAAGGCAAGGCATAGCAAGGAAGATTAGGGATGATAATCCCTTAACTCCTTCTGGTTGATAGGGAGTAAGATACGTTGGCCAGTCCCAGTGGTGAGAAAACACATCTCACCCATGCAACGCTCAACAGTGAGCGGATCCAACCCAAAAGTCACCTGATCCCCTAGATCGTATATAGAATAAATCATTAGGCATTACGACCCTATCACCAATTTCGAACCTTCGGTGATTTACAGATTGAGGGATGGCTTCAATAACACGTTCAGGAATAGGTTGGATATCAGAATTGCATTGAGGTTGAGGTGTTACTATGCTTGAATTCCTATTAGGAGGAATTGCATCAAATCTGGGAGATCCACCGTCTAAAGGTACAGCTACCCTACCAATCAAGACTTCTCTCACTATTCTCCTAGGAGGGCTTTCTAACCTTGGCTCTTCAACTTGTGGGTGAATGATATACTTTGGAGCTTTCCCCACAGTCCAAAAGTCTCTATCAACATCCTCATCTCTTTCAGTATAGACTATGGGTGGTAGGTTTTGATTTTCAATACTTCTGCTACTACCCTCTCCAGATGGGATAGGAATGGTCATATTTTCTAAAGTTGCCAGATGGTCAGCAAGAAGGGACCTATGACTAGGAACCGTGCAAGGCATACTCTGAGTTCTTATATCCAAAGATGTTGGTGAAGAAACAGGAGTATGAAATGAATCTGTGGAGTCCATATTCTCTTCACCAGTAGGTAATTCACTGGGCAAAATGAAACTAGGGTAAGGTGGAAACAAACTTGGCTCAGCGGGTTCTTCCTGAAAAATGGCTAGATTGTTCAAAGAAGAATCCTCCCCAGGGGCATCATGGATTAAGGCATGTTCTTGCCAACTCATGGAGTTGTCATTCACTTGCCTCAAAACCCCATCCTCCAAGGACAAATGGGACAAATGATCAGGGACATCAAAAAAGTGATAATCAACTGGTTCTTCGTCATTCCCCTCAGATGAGGGGAGGTGTGTTCCTTCATTGTTATTTGCCCAAGGAGTGATGTGAGGTAAGCCTTGTCTTCCTCTTTCTGTGTTAAGGTCAACTAGGAAAAACCACTCATGTACCGTCCTAGGTATATACTCACCCCTTCTAATTCGATCAAAGTTAACTTCAGAAGTATTTAGTTGAGAAGTGGGCTCAGGTTGTTCAATATGTGGCCCTATACTACTAGGTTGGTTCAAAGTCCTAAGTTCTTCCGACATTTCACCCCGAAGTGACTCAAGGTTTGCTTCTCTAACAGCAATAGCTCTTTCCCTTTCTTCCTCAGAAGAACTATCATCTCCAAATGATCTCCAAATACTTTCCCTTTCTGGACTAGGATCATCATCGTGGCCACCCATGACCATGAAGATACCTTTAGGTAATAACTCACCCTCACCAAAAGTGTTCCTCACACCATCCTTATAATTCTCAAGATGTCCATCATAAAATGGCTCCCGGTACACCCTAACCAAAGACCCATCAGAGTTGGGGATAATAGCATATGATAAATCCATCTGAAGATGTCCCCCTAGCCCAGCGGACCACTTCCTACAAAGGAGCATACCATAGGCTGGAGGGAGATCTATAACTACTATATCCATTAGCATGGATATGTCGGGGCATGAAAACAGGTCAGCTCTCAAGTTTTTAATCAAACCAAAGACTTTAACTGGTTTAGAGTCAATCCCACAAATGTTCCCATAAGGCCTAGTTATTTTTAATCCCATGGCTTCCATGACTTGCAAAGGCATCACATTCATGGAGGCACCAGAATCCAACATACAATTATGAAGAAGGGTATCACCAATGCGAAGTGTAAGATAAAATGGTTGGTGACCACCATTCTTTCTCTCATATAAGGCAGTTTGGATGTTAATGGGAGGGTCATCCTCTTCATCAACCATAGCACTAGGTGCTGAGTTTTGAGAAGATGAACCTTCACCACTACTTGTGGCAGTCTTAGGGATACTCTCGAAAAAATCTACCACTTGCTCCTTTATTGATGGGATTTTCATTAACGCAGTGAGTGGAATGTTATGCATAACTTTGTCCAATTCTCTCTCGATGTTGATATCCAAGTCATACTCAGGTAGAGGGATTGGCTCACTCATTGGACTAGGCAGCTCATTGCTTCTCTTTTCACTAAAAGGTATGGGCTTTTCGCCATCCTTTCTTCATTGATAGGTTTTAGGGGGAACTTGAATACTACTACTAACTTGCTCAGTAGCATAGATGGGACGACTAGGGTTGGGTTCTTCTATGGACTCTTCTTCATGATCAATCAAAATCCTTCCGAAGTCCTTGTCAAGTTTTAAGTCATCAACCCAATTAATGTTCTTTGGAGAATTCGGAGTATCATCACCATGGGTGGTATACTCAGGATCTTCCAGCTTTTGCTCTTCAGACCAGTTTATGATAGGAGGTTCAGGTGAAGCTTGGCTCACAGGGTTTCTTCTATCACCTTCATTAGGCTTCTTTTGTTGATTCCAATAAGGTTTAGGGCCATAGGGGTGCCTATATCTATCCACCTCTTTGCCCTTAGCTAGATCCCTTGTCAAGAGAGTTGAATTCTTCATCATTTCATGCATGCTCTCCATCATTTCATTGGGATCTTTGCTAGGTTCCTTACTCTTCTTAAACTTAGGCTCAAATCTGGAAGAAGATCCATTGATTAGGTCAAAGAAATTTTGTTTTCCCATGGAAGCAACGTTTGCTTCGGCTTTCCTAGCATTATCTTGTGCTATCTTCAAACTACTAGGGTCTTTGTCTCTCAGATGGTAACCCGGGTAACCTTCATATGCATTGAGGTAATGAATCAAGATGGCTTGATCAAGGGGCCTTATGTTACTTGGGATGTTGGCCACAGTCTTATCAAAGCGCTGGTTAAACTCATGGACAGACTCATTCTCCTTCTTTTTGATGTCAAAAAGTTGGTGTAAAAGGAAGCGCCCATCTAACTTGACTGACCACTCTTGCTTGAGTTTATCGGTGAATACATCATATCCATTGATTGATGATGCAGGCAAGCGGTCAAACCATTTACCAGCATCACCCTCCAAGGATGCAAAGAGACCCCTTATAAACACATCTTCTTCCTCAGCCCCATAAGCTTCCATGTGAGCCCAGACATTTTCTATGTGGTCCTCAATGGAGGTCACACAATTCCCGTTAAACTTTGGGATCTTTTCAAAGTACTTGTCTGGCATGTTATGGGGAGCACCCAAGATCTGAGAAAAGTCTAAGGGAGAGGCCCTAGCCTTGTTTCCAAAAGCACGAGCAACAGGAGGATTGTTTTGGTTATTGTTCCTAGAGTTAGATTGACTTCGTCCAGCCATTGGATTGACTGGAGCTGAAATAGGGTTAGGATTAGGAGATGAAGGAGGAACCGAATTGAACAAAGGGGATCCCAAGATACGGTTTGGAGAATCTGAGTTAACAAGTTTCCAAAAGAAGTTAGATGATTGGGCTTTAGGATCTCTTTTGTGATAGGTGAGTGGGGTTCCTTCAAATTGATTTGGATTTGATTTACTTCGAGTGTTGTAAGGATGACTATGAGCTCGCTCCTCAGCGGAGTCACGATTAGGAGTCGCCAGGTAGATTTTTAAACTCTACTACCAAG
The DNA here is from genome assembly GCA_027924585.1 of Larix kaempferi. NCBI lineage: Eukaryota > Viridiplantae > Streptophyta > Pinopsida > Pinales > Pinaceae > Larix > Larix kaempferi. Next base: position 39,516,788 of record BSBM01000372.1, on the reverse strand, counting down.
ATGTATGTTGTTTGAAATACAGGGAGAGAAAGAGACACAAAGGTATGATGAACCAAGGTAGGCCTCTACCTTCCTCGGCAACGGCGCCAAAAATGTTATCACACAACTTGTAGTTGCCCCTAGTGGTATCCCATCCGGGATGGTAGAGGAGATGGGCAACTAAAGAGGTGACCCAAGAGATGCCACGGTTCCCAATGCAGGTGACCCAAGAGATGCCACGGTTCCCAATGCAAGGTGGGAGTCACGTCAACCGAGGCACTCTTCACTTTAGATCTAGATAAATCAAGACCTAGGGGGAGACCCTATAACCAATCAAAGATGATTGGACCCAAACAAAGGTTCCTAGGGATGAGTAAATGGTAAGTTACGGAAACCAATGCAAGGTAAAGTGGACCTAGAAATTAAAGTATGGTTGAAGGTGGTTTGAGAAATGTTTAGTGTTTCAACCAATATATGATTTAGGCCACATGATTTGTTATGATGACAAGATATAGTACCATATGGTACACAAGTGGGTCTTACCTTCTTGGGAAATGTGAAATGGCTTAAAGTGAACCCACCAGGTGAAATTAAGGGATTGAATTGGCACTAGAGGATATGTAATGAGTAGATCTATGGATCTAAGTTGAAATTAGGAGTACCCACTTACTGGATCTAAGGTTTGACACAATCCCCAAGGAGTGCGATTTGCTTAAGGAAGACTAGTGCCTTGTTGGATGGGTTAATGGAGTCAAAAGATATGTCAAAGTGTAGATCGGGACACCTAGAGGTCAAGTCAAGTGGGCTAATTGAGATAGAATGGTTGGATCTTGCTAGATCTAGGATTTCATGAAATGACCCAAGTGGACCACAATCCCTTAAAATAGGGAATGCTATCCCCAAGGCAGATCGTCACAAAATGATACTCTAGATATAGGTTTCAAGGTATGCCCGTTCCAAATCCACTGAAATCTCAACTACCCAGGTCCTAGAAGTGGGCAAACTCAGTCACCCAAGGAAGTGCGACCTTGCTCAAGGAGGGCTAAAAGGTGGATAAGGTGTGTCAAATCAAGTCCAATGGCCACCAAAATGTAGATCCAAGTAGTTTAGGCACTGATCTATGTGGATCTAGAAAATCAAGCCAATCCAAGGGTTAGATCTTATTAGATCTGAGTTTTAAGGTGCCAAGTAATTCAAAAGGGGGTTTTAATCCCTTAAAATGTGGAATGATGCCCACAAGGTAGAAATCACCCAAGTAAAAGTCTAGGGGTAGGTTATCAAGTGTGTAGATTGCAAATCAAGTGGGATCTCACCTACCCACATGCTAGATCTAACCCAAGAAGCCTCTCCAAGGAAGTGCGATTTGGTTCAAGAGGGCTATATTGCCTTGAAAAGTGTGTTAATTTTAACCCAATCACCACCAAACTATAGATCCAACTAGGGGTGGATGCTATAGAGGTGGGTTCTTAAGATCTTTTCAAAAGCAAGGCTAGATCTAAGTAGATCTAAGAAAAACCAAAATTTGGGGTTGTGATTAATTAGGGTTTGTGACCAATGAAGAGAGAATGGATGGAAAGAGGCACATACCTTGTAGATCTTACCTCAATTGCTTGTAGCCACCTTGCAAATTGATAGCATTCTCCTATGTGTATATTCAAGAGTGAGATCCAAGAGCTCCAACCAAAATGTCCTTCTCTAAGATAGCCAAATCGTCCTCCTCCTACAAGACAAGATGAAAGAAACAAGTCAAGTAAGATGATTATGAAAATGATAGAAAGATGTAATAGAAAGCATCAACTATGTCACGAAGATACAATAATGATATTCCCTATCACAAGATCAACCCAAGAGAGAATATGTGGATCCCTCCAACAATAACCCTCAAGAAATCGCCCTCCTCTCCACCAATTCGACTTTCCTGCAAGAAAACTAGTAGAAGCACCAAAATCCACAATGATACATAGAAGAGATATTGTATACTCAAGATGCAAGAGAATCCACAAGACAAGAGAGATATGCTCCACAAAGAAGTGTTCTATTCCAATATTCCAGAGCTCCAAAGGTGAGCTATACAATATGGGGTCTCCTCCTTATATAGGATAATAAAGACCAAAACCCTATACCACTTTACAATACTACATCAAATGAGTGGTTGAGATTAAAAGATCTCAATATACAATCAATGGCTAAGATGAACCATAATAACATAACACATGGATCACTCATAAAGTGATGACGTCATAGTCTAAAATAATCATGGAGGGTGATGTCATCCACTAGAGGGGGTAAAAGTACCAAAGCCCACCTCATAATGACTAGGACATGACATTAGAAGCACATGGTGGGGCTAGGAGGCATCAATCCTTACTAGCTCATCCCCAAGGCACAATAAAATAATAAGATATGTCCACTATAATAGAAATGATCAAATCTGTCCTCAAAATCTGTGACAACCAAGCAGTAAAAGACCTCCTGTGATCGCTGTGGGCCTACCCACATGGTGAAAACTGGCTGGAAATAGTGGGATCACCCTGGAAGACCTCTGTGAAAACCAAATGCCAAAACGTTGCCTCAATTGCCCAAATCGAATTCCTCAGTGACCACTTTATCCCATTTTTTAACTGCCTCGGTAATTGTGAAAGTGCCAAAACTGCCTCCTAGGGCATCTGCGCTGTCCAACTGAGCCCACCAGGCTCTCCAGAAGGGGGGGTAAATGGTAAAAACAAGTGGCTGGACCATCCCCTCCTCATACAGCGCCCTAGGTGAATTGGCCTCTCATGGCCCCTGCTGCTCAGGCTGGGAAATCAACCTCAAATCTGGTCAACAAGTGTAAAATTGCATCATTCACTGTCAGAAGTGCCTGGAATTGAAAGATAAGTGTCTCATTGGATTCAGAAGACCCAAATCCACTAGGAATGTGTACTCATACACCATGGGTTGCCCTAATGGGCCAGCTGTAGGGTCCACCATATATGGACAGTGCATAATTTGATGATCTGAAGTAATAATAAAACCTGCTGAACTGCATCAATCATCATCTGAACCATATGTTCATCATATGATATCATCATCAAGTATGTGGGACCATCAATCATTATCAATAGGTATATATATATATGGCCCACATCATCACAGATCCCAATAATATACAACCAAGGATAAATCACATTAGTAGACTAAGACATGCTTCTCTAATCATTCTCACAACCAAGCTCAAAGTATAACGTCCATTCAGTGGCATTAATCAAGTTAGCATATTCCTTTGTTATATAAAATTACTTGCACAATAGTTCAAATGACAAACTCACCCATTAGACATGGTCAAACTGCTAGTGAAGGATGAAGGCTAGGAACAAGGTTGGGCCAAGGGGTTGACTTGTCTAACTTAACTCAAAAATACTTTGGACTGGGAGAAGGGGCAAGCTACAAACTCTGTGCTTGGACAAAATAACACGGGGAATGGTTGTGCCTCACAAATGGATAAGTTGTTTAAAGAGTACTTATTCAACTTAGGCATCATGTCTACATCAAGTTGATCCAGGTTCATTAGGATCATTCAATTTCATTTCATGGCCTTTTTGGCCTACGTAACCCTTCGGATCTCAGGTGTGCTGAAAAGCACAACTAGTTGCAGCTTGCATCCAGGGCATGTTTTCATATACATATAAGGTCAACACTTGTTTAGATATAGCTTTTAAGAACCATTGCTTTTTGGACCTTTCTTATACTCTTCGAGGAGTATTTTTAGCTGTTCGTTGCTCTTGCCCTTTTTAGTTTCCATGGGCGAATTTATAAGTTTCCATAAGTAGAACATGAGCTTTCAGTTTTAGCCAACAACATCTCAAGTGACTAGGGGGAGTTCGAGCCAATGCCAAACATCGAGACAATCGACCAGAATGATTTAGGCCTACAATCCAACTCACCAAAGGCAAGTTTTGTCACCAACTTAGAGCCGAGACACTGAACATATAGGGATGCGGTCCAAACATAGAGGTAGAAAAATGGGGAAGTCCTCAGTATCAGAAAGTCAAATGAGACAGGTCAAGGTTTAAAGTCAAATAGGAAAGTCATGTATGGGTGGAGTCAATTGAATATGGAGCCTACACTAGGAGACAACTGGTGTCAGGAAAGACCATATCTATGTAAGGTGGAAAACCAGTGGGTTTTGTTAAATGACCTAAATGTGCAAGCAATTGTCCATTTTATGATTTATAGTTCATTTTAAACAGTTTGCCACATCAGGAATAATATACCAAGTAGATGCTGTGAACATGACTAAATCAACAAGATAATAATCCACAGTCAATGATAAAATATCCATAGATCATACAACATCATCATAGTAATAAACATCATATACCATCTGAAACACTGCTGCAATACATCTCTAAGCACTGAACTGAAACTGTATGGGATAAATGGTCACATCGGTCATCAAATCTGAACTCTCAAGGCTCAGCCTTGACACAAGGTCTAACATAAGTCTGAATAATACACTGCTCTGATCATGAGTGATCACAAAATATACAATCATCATAGCCATGCTCTGAATAATGGAAGCTCTGGAATGTGCAGATATCTACTAAACAAGAATAGTAACCCTGCTACTATGGTGTGATAACAGTTCCCAATGTAAGGCGGGCGGTGCCGAAGATCAAAGCACTCAGCTGAGGGAATCAAAGAGTGTCGAACCCCTGATCTCCCCTACATCGAGGAGAGAGATCTCACCTCCGGCTCATGATCACTTGAGCTAACCCTCAAGTCTGTTTGTAACATATGCTATCAAATATTGTGTGCTGAAGCTACTTAGGTTTTGGAAGTTTGTTTGACTGCAGCCAAGACGGTAAAAAGGGTATACGAAGCAAAATACATTTGTGGGATGAGGAAACGTTAAACAAGGATTTTAAATTACATAAAGTATTATAACTTATTCAAACCCTTAAAATCTGAGGTTAACTCCTTGTCACATCAAGCTTCTCAAGTGTCACTACCAATATTTCTCCACTTCTCCTAAGAGTTTTTTGTTTGTTGGAAAATGTAGTCTGGGGAAGTGTCCCAAAGAAGCAATTAGATAAAGAATTTGGAAGAAGAGTGTGGGATGAGCATGTTCCAACTGAGAGGCCGAAGATATGGGAGTAATAATAGGTAATTTAACTTAATAATTAAATAATAAACCAATGAGAAGATATAATAAATAATTAAAATATAATTAAATTATATAAGAAATGGAATATAATTAGAATATATAAGGAGTGGGGTATTTACTAAATAATTAATATAATTAGTTAATGGCAAAAAACTTAAATGGCAAAAAATATAATAATAATAATAATTTAATAAATTAATTAGTAAATGGTAAAAAATATAGTTGGAGAAAAGAAGGGGTGGGGTTGAATATATTAAGGAATTAATTTAGATATATAATGAAAAACTTTAGAAATAAAAATAAAAATAAATTAATTAGAAGTATGATGTATGATGAAGTAGGAATTAATTGGCCTCGAAAGGCTGAAATATGATGTATGATGAATCTGCAAGTGTCCCATGTTGCTCTTTGACCGGTTTGGCCAGGTCAACTTGGGTTTCACCAAGTCAAAATGTCAAAATTGACCAATTATGAAAAATAATGGGATGATCTTCTGCATATCCTATAGAGGAGAGTAAATACTCAATCATAAGTAATATTGATGAACAACTAAACACAAGATATATCCTATAATAGGTGATTATTATGTGACTCCTCATATGACATGTCAACATAGCACAAAAACTTAGCAATGCATCAAATACAAGTAAATGAGTTATATACATGTTACCCTCTAATCAAAATCATCACACAGTGTTTGGTTCTTAATACTGGATGTACACTTAAGGAGATGCCCGAAGCACTCCCTGTTCTCTCTTTGGCATGTCATTTTCTAGAGAGGAGATGCCCTAAGCACTCCTTGTTTGGCTATTAATACTGGATGTACACTTAAGTCCCATTGACCTATCTTTTGTCACTAGTGGGCATTAATATAATTTCTTTCTTTCTACCTTATCATGTCACTGCACACTTTTCAAGATGTCAGAAATCCAGGACTGATAGCCCATTGGTTGACCAAGTTTTCAGTTTGGCTAGACCAGACTTTAATGATGGTGTTGGCTCCATCCTGTTTCCCTTGCATGTTGACTGTTGACCAGGCATTGAAGTCGGCCTCTCTGAATTCAACATCTGATGACTCAACATGATGATTATATGACCACATATCAGCATGTTCAAACTAAGTTAACTGGAGGCTTTGTATCCAATGGCAACCATGCTCTAGAAAAAACGAGAGAAAATAACATGATAAAGTTTTGTTCATGCAAGGGAAAAACAATATATGCTAGTTTTTCTGAAAATATATATTTTAGAAATATCCTTCCACAAGACTCATAACTGGATTCCATGAATCTGTAATATGCCAAAGAGAGAACAGTCTGACAAAAAAGGACAGTACTAGATTCGAGAAATTGTGAAGATGTCATTATAAGTGATCAGCTTTTTTAAACTATATTATCCCTATCAAAAGAGGCATCACTGGATTTAATGAATCTGTAAACGGAGCTTGCAACAAGAAGTTGATATTCACTTTAATGGAGAAATACCGTTTAAATTTGTGCTGAACTATATTGAAGTACAAATCATAATCTTTTATGTACATAACCAAAGGATTGAACATAAATGGTAACAGGTCTCTCAATGGGGGTCACTGGTGCTTTGCTTTATAGTATTATACATACCTTTTGGAGGAGCAAGGATGATTGAAAATAGTCAAAATACTCCTTATTCTCAACACACTTTCCTATCAGTTTTACTTAATGGTTAAATTCTTCATTCACACACTTTCAACAATAAGCTTCATAAATTTTATCAAACATATTCATACTTTTAAGTTTTAGGGACATGTGATCCTTGTTATCCCTTTCTTGGATTATTTTTAGGAAAGCAGCTCATATTAGAACAGAAAACAGTGAAAACTGATCAGAGTGCTGTTGCTGTTGTGCCCAGGAGCTATGACATTTATACCTCCTGATTGTTGATCACATCATCTTGTTTTTAAACATGTTCCTTCTCTTATAACTTCTCTAATTCCTCATTTTTAGCATGTTATTCGTCTCAACTTTCTAGTAAAGCAAAGCTATCTTATGTACATTAATAAATGCAGCTCATTTTGCATTCCTGCATTGTTTGTGTGACAATGTTTTCCCTGATATGATGAATAGAATAAACCGAGCCTCAATTTACTGGGTTATTCTAACTGATCAGTTAGAATGAAAATTAGAACAAAAATAGTATGGACTTCACACAAGTGCTGATCATGATGTTGTTCCTATGCGATGTTTCTTTGGGGTTTGTTGGTTCAGTAAGCTTTTTTTTTATGGTTCTCCTCATAATCACTTGTCATGCTGGTCCAGTCCCAAGTTTTATGTGATATAGAAATAAGACTAGGCTCAATTTAGTTTGTGTTTCTTACTTATCTGTTTGAATGTAATGATAATTCAGGCCGTGCTGGAGACTGTAGCCAGAGTTACTCGTGACAAGCCAAAGAAAAATGACACACTAGAGACAAAGTAAGCCCTACTGCAATTTGTCTAACTCTTTGCTGTTAGTGTTTGTGTATGGTTGAATAATCCAATATCTTATAACCTTTAGTTGATACTTATCACACTCATTTGATAGATGAAAGGTATTTGCTTTATGGCCGTCTAATGGGGTTCTTCATCATCTCTCTGTCAGTGGAACTTCTAGATCTTTCCAACTTCAGGACGTTTTCAATTTGGATAATGAGAATGGAGTGGAAGATACACCAACTTTAATAGATAGAAAGGTCTGGTCTTAAACTACTGATGATTAAATATTCACAATTGAAACTGTTAGATACTTTCTATCAAGTTTTCCTGCTTGAAAAGTTCGGCCCTTTAGTGCTTATTTCAAAACCTATTTATACTTTCTAAGCATATGCTTAGAATTGGACTATTTTTGCAGGATAATATATTTATAATGTCTAATCCAAAATCAAAGTATCCAGTGCTACAGTTGGATCAAAGGTAAAATGCAACTCTTCATAAAGTAGTCACGCAAGTGCCTGAAATGTTCTTGCTAATCATTATATGTTTTATTGTTGTTCTTGAGTACTTTTCTTAACTTTTATGGAATGCATTATGCATATGATTTTCCTGCAGGTTCATGTCAGATTTAGTGGTGGTGATTGTCTCAGCAGCAGTTGGTGGAATCACCTTTGCTAGGCTTGGACAGCCGGTCAGTCTGTTGTGTCTTTTGCAAGGTGTAAATCCATAGGACTGGGACCAGTCAAAACTGGATTCCTGGATTCTGTGATGATAGTGGCTAAATTTATTTCATAAGTAGTTTATGAGCTTTTGTCTGGCCGTTGTGCAGTTAAATTTTGTTTTCTTGAAATATATTTGAAATTCTGGGCAGGTTATTACGGGATACTTACTTGCTGGCTCTGCTATTGGTCCTGGTGGTTTGAGCTTTGTAAGCGAAATGGTGCAGGTAGGCTGTCAGTCTCATACTACAGGTTGATATATATATAACAGTGGTTTCATAATGCTGGCCTTGAGGAAACAACTTTCTCTTTGGACAAGAGATTTGAGCTATTTCTTTTTTCCTTTTTTGTGGACTTAGAATGTAGCCTATTGTGGTACCTATACAGGTTGGTACCATGTCTGTACATGTGTATCATATTTCTAGGAAAATTGCATAGTTAAGACCCCATGGAATAGGGTACACAAGGGACAGGGCTTAACAGCTTTTGATATATGGGAATCGAGAATTTATACTTCACTTTTCAATGTTGCGTTGACACCCTTGAGCTTAGTTAGATACAACTTTGTTACTGGTGATGCATGGGTATTCTACTAAGTTTTGTATGTGTTGCTTCTTTGATTACTAGAATATTGACTTCTCTGACAGTAGATAAGGTTTAATCAGTAGACAAGGTTCATCTCTGATTGCATCTATGAGGTTCCCCTGTCAACAGTTTATCCCTTGATTTCTGCAAGTGTTGTTTATTCCATTGGATATGTTAGTGTTTCATTGTCAACAAGTTGTTTCTTGATTTTTTGTTGTGCCTTTTATGAAATTTTCAAACCCTAGGAAACTACTGTCCTAATGTTCTCAACTAAACAAAGCTGTTATTTAATTTCAGAAATTGAATTCTTCAATTGCAGTAATCACACATACAGCTGGAAAATAAACAGTAATCACAAGCACAATACACAGATAATTACTGCTTCAAATAAGCTTTTCATTAACAATTCAAAGCTTAAAAGGAAACAAAACAGATCTACACACTTACCGAGGAAAAATCTGCCTGCTAAAATTGAGAAAACTGCCGGCTGATTGCTGCCTGTTGTATGGCCTGTTGACTGTACGGATCTGTTCCATACAACTGTATATATTTGTCTCTACGACTGTACGGATTTGTCCATATGGATCCATGCAACTGTACTGATCTGTCCTGTATGGACCTGCCTGCTGCTCGCTGCCTGATTGCTGACTCTGGCTCCTCTTCGACACTCTAACTCTACTCCACAGATGAAATAAATCACCTCTCAACAAAACTTGTCTTTGAGTGAATAACGAAATGTGTATCTCAAGACTCTATCTTGACCTACCTCTATAGTTGAGGCAAACCCCTTTTCTCTCTGTGAGATGTACAGTTGTGATTAATCTAAATTGCTAATGTATAAAAAAAACATTTTTTTTAGATTCAACAACAGGCAGATCCAAAAAATGCACTTTATTAGACTCAAAGTCAATGAGAGTGAAAATAAAAAAATGGAAGAAAGAAAGTGTGCCCATCATCTAATGGATAGGACAGAGGTCTTCTAAAGCTTCGGTATAGATATAGACCAATAGAAAGTATTACCGGGATCTGATGAAATAGCACAATTCAAGGAAAGATTTTCAATTTCAAAATATGTTTTGATCTTCCATAGATAAACTATCCTATTAGTTAATGAATAGGATTTTGAATTCCTTAAATCTTGGGAAAAAATATCTTGTTGCCTTTACAATAACCAATATATTTGACTCAAACTACTTTTGACATGTTTGACACTAAACCTGTGGGGAAGTTCTTATCTGAGTTATAATATTCAATACTCCCTCTTAGCGAGGAAGGAATTCTGCACCAATCCAAGCCAATCCAAATTTGTCTTTGAATGTTTCAAACTTCCCTTTTGCTAAAGGCTTGGTCAGAATATCAACTACCCGATGGACAAGGCAGAGTTGTGTAGCTAGTGCATGTTCCGCGATGGACTAGATTGAGTTGACGCACGAAGATTGATTTGTTAACACTTCTCGATGGACTGAGAAGACCTTCTTTATGATATAGAGATGTTCGAAATGATTGTGATGTACCGATGATATCCAGATATGTTCCAGTATGATGATGCCTCCCTGGATAAGAGGGAGTGTTGGTGTAGTAGCTGCGTGAGGCATCCTCACACAAGTTGGCCTAAGAAATTAAAATAATAAAATGTATTTTATTGTGGTATAACATAAGTTGGCCCTAGTGTAAAGTAGACAAGTCGGCCCCAGTTAAATTCACCCAGAAAACAGTATAAATATAAGGCACCTCACCTCATTTGTACACACAACTCAAGTAAGTTCGCCTCTGTTACAAGGAAGTTCGCTCCAGCTATTAGGAGACTGTTTTCTGGGGTTATCTGGCATAGAAGAAGTTCACTCTTGTTTTTTTCTTAGAGTTTATGCTACTACTATCTGAATGTACATCGATCTCTATTGGAAGGTGTGAGCGCAGGGGAGACAATAGTTTAGCATTGTCTATGGTTGGGAGGTGATAGATTATCACCATGGTTAAACGAGCTCCACATTCATTTTTGTTTCTGTGCTTGGTCATTCTTTTAGTGATCCTGATTATTATACTGCTGTCTTTATAAATTCTAACAATTCTAAGCCCTAGATCTCATTGGTTCAAGATTTAATCTTGACCATTAGATCATAAAAGTGGTTGCCTTGAATAAAAGGAGGAAATTAGGGATTGAGGGTACATTTGTTCCTTTTCCAAAGAGAATTTGGAGAGCAAGAAGACAAGAGCATTCGGTCTTGAGAAGAGAAGAGGCTATGAGAGAGGAGAGAGAGGGTCGAATACCACACATTTCTAGAAGGCTGGCACAAATCCCAAGGCTGCACAGCAGCAATCGAGTGGCACAAAAATCGAGAAGAGACTGGGCATGCTATTCCTACTGTCTAGCACAATTTTCAAGATAAAAATAGCAGCATTAAATTCTGAAACCGTATTGTTGGAAGCGCAGTGTTACCGGATGAACTAGCAGGATTAGTTTCCGATGACAAATATGAGAGAAAAGGCCACTATCACCTTAGCCAATTCCCAACTTCTTCGGAGAATTGGGACCTCCAAGGGGAAGAGCCCTTATGTGGCCTGTAGAAAACCTAAGCAGAAGAAAAGCTATGTCTCTCTTTGACAAAAGTATTAGTGACCAGTGCCTTAGAATAAGAATTTAAGTGAATAAAAGAGACATACTACTGAGGTTTAGTGCTTGTGAACGCAACGACAAAGTGTATCAAAGCAAGTATCTACCTCATCAATGTAAATGGTTAGTAAAAGACACCATTGATTACTTATATCATATATGGTAGAGTGATAATCAATGAATTAGCCTCAAATCGTCAAAGAACATCTATCTAAGTATTAAGACCAATCTACTTATACCATTGACATCCAAAGAATCATGTATAAGCATTTATCATGCAAACATGTGTAATCACTTCTGGAATCCTAGCATCTCTATGGCTGTAGAATGACACCTTATATCAGATTTCGTTTTGCAAATATATCAACAGTATACTCGTTATTGCCAATAATATCAAACTTGCACTTGCATATCATAAGATGGTCATAGAGCTATCAGTGTTTATCATTCGATAGAGATCATTCGATAGAGTAATAGAGATTGCCAAAAATACAAAGTCAATGATACTAATGATGAACATACCCAACTAATTACAATGCAAGATCTGATATGTCATTACCTTAGAAAAACACTCAGAAATAATTGTATCAGGTCTGTAATAAAGGTATTTTCTGCAGTGTCTTTTGCAGTATGATGGGTACTCAGTATGTCATAGCAGCATAAATGCAACAGTAGATATCCTTGTTAGTAGGCAACCTTACAATAACACAAACAATAGAAAAGCTTGTAATGGAGAAAAAGATAATAACCAGTATAGCAAATCTGTGCATGCAAGTTCCAGATTGACTTGTATAGCAGAAATGTTTCAGCTTGGACGCCAACAACATATGAAATTAACCCCTTTTAATTGCTTGTGATCAAAGGTAGGATACTTGGAGTTTGCAACTGTACAGCAGTAGTGGTATCAAAAGGGAGTGTTTGAATCCGAATGAGCAGCCAAAATAAGGAACCGAGCCCTGTTTGTCATACCCATGAAAGGGGGCAGCGAAGAGGGACCTGTGGGAGGAGGCCGAAGGCAAGGGAAGACCTAAAAGGGGAGGACGAGCCCCTTTTTAAGGTGAGCGAAGGTGGGTAGGAGATAGAGGATAGAGGGTGTATGAGAGGGCAGCAGAAGTAAAAAAAAGGGAAGAGCGAAGGTCTTAAAGAAGAGGAAGGGGGAGTGAAGAAGATAAGGGCAGGAAGGAAGGATGAAAGGGAGAAAGGGAGAGGAGGAAGAAGGAGAAGGGAGAAGGGAAGGAAGAGGAAGAGGATATGGAGGGGAGTGAATGTGTAGGAGGAGAGAAGGAGAGGAGCGAGCTGGTGAAGAAGGGGCAGCAAGGGTTCAAGGTGAATAAATTAATAATGGAGGGAGAGCGAGGTCAGTAGGAGGAGGAGCGAAGGTAGGAGAGAGAAAGACGGGAGGCCGCTAGGGCAACCAAATCTGTAATTAGGGTTAAAACTTAGAAATTAGGGTTTCCTTTTTTAATTTGATTTCATAAAGACATAAAAAATAATAATACAATGCTAACTAACCAACAGTAATCTAATGATTACAAAAATACAATCTAGGATTTGAAAGATGTAGAAAGTAGGGCAACTTAGGGTTTTAAAAGATTCTAGCCTAACCCTAGGGCATCAAGGAAAGAGGCTTCCCCTCTTGAGATGGTGCTTGGCAAGTTTGGCAACCAGGGCCTTCCTTAACAACCTCAAAGGTTGGTTAAATGAGACCTAGTGATGGCAAAACTTGAAGACCTAAAGCTCAAGCCTAAGAAGGACTCCTTTGGAGGAGGTCCTAACAATGCTATGCTGATTAAAGGCAGAAAATGACCTAGTTAAGACAAAATGAAGGATTAATGGCTACCATTCAACCCTAAACAAGCATCATTTTCCAACAATTAACAAAGAGACATCAAAGAAAACATAGATACCTCCTTGTGCATGTCTTAAACTAACAATTCTAGCATTACCTTAGCAAGAAGTATGAACAAAAGAAATTTCAAAGAAAATTGCTGCAAACCACAAGTAGATCCCTTCCTCAAGAGGTCCGCATCAATCCAAGAGCCTTAGTGAGGGCAAAATCATCATAAAAGTTTTATTCCATAAGTTGTGTTAAAATGAAGTGAGGAGAAGTATATTTATACTTTCTGATACTCACTTTATTAAAAATATAAAAATATCCAGGCCGACATGCCTTTAAATTTCAATTTGAAATTATAAGATGTCAACTTAAAATTAAAACAAAATAAATATAAAATAATCAAATCTATGGGTAATTTGGGGCATTTTCCCCAGAATTTACCCATACATGACTAAATAGCTAAAAATAAGCATATCACTATGTTCTGAAGGCCAGAATGCGGAGGGGGGGGGGGTTGTCATGCTCAATCTAACCCCAATAGTAGTGAAAATCCCTCAACACCCCCCCTAATCAAGCAATACAGCCTCGCCTGGAGGATGATTTCATCATGAAGAGGAGCCCAAGTAGAGAGGGCGTTGGTGAACTGGAGGACCAGGAGGGTGTGGAAGGTGACCTGGAGGAGAGACATATGCCTTAGTACTGAAAGATTTGCCATCGGAATGATAAATCAAGGTTGGGGTCATGTGACCCAGTGACCCAGCCCTGGAAGCCTCGTACACCAACCTCAGGGCTTCAAGCCCTTTCATGAGGCAGTCAACAATGCCACTAAGCCATAGTACTTCCAAGGGAGAAACCAGAGGGTCTGGCCATAACCCCCACTTAGAAAAAGCTGGCTGACATCCCTCTTGATCAGAAAAAATGACCTTCTCTCCCTGGGTCACATTTGCAGGTGCGCTGGTACTAGTACCATGTAACATGTAGTTCTTAGGCAGATTGAGGGCACATAATTCGAGGTGAGACTGACACGAGTTTTGAGGCAGAATACTAATGTTATTGTTAGCATGGGTTTCAAGAAACAGAACTGTGTGTAGGCAGTCCATATTGTCAGAGATTGGCACAATTTTTCATGTTGTTTATGCATAGAGAATAAGGCATTTACAACATTAAAATTTCCAGGCTTGAAGTTTGTCTTCATTTGGTGGAAATAAGTTGGCTAACTGTGTTTCTTATTTATTGTTGTACTTTTTTTTATAAAAGAAGGAAAAATAAAATCTCTCTCTCTCTCATCAGGTTTTCCCTTTGGGGTTTATCCTAGGCCTTTTTGACTAAAATTATGAGTTTTTTAAATTTGATCGTGTGACTGATTTAAAATTTTTGTGCATTGAAAAGTGTGTAAAATTTCCAAAGTGTTTCATTTACTGTATGGTTTATGAGAAAAACCCTAACTTGTAGTTGAGAACAATTTGGGGTTGGGCATTACACTATATGCACAGTTGAAAATTGAAGCCGGGTTGGGAACAAGAAAAATTTACATAGCATAGCCTTCTCTCAAGGCTAGTACAACAATCCAGCCATCCAAAACCAAGTGAACAAATCTCTTCAACAAATCTAAAAGGCAAGATGTCTCCTCTTGTTTTATCATTTATGATAAAACCCTGATCTCCAATCTCCAATGATAAGATCCTAACCCTAGAAGTCCAAGATACTCCAAGAAAACCTAGTGAAGAGAGAGAGAGAGAGAGAATACAAGTACAAATGAAGATCCGCGAGAGAGAGAGAGAGAGAGAGAGAGAGAGAGAGAGAGAGAGAGAGAGAATACAAATACAAGTACAAGTGAAGATCCGAGAGAGAGAGAGAGAGAGAGAGAGAGAGAGAGAGAATACAAGTACAAGTGAAGATCAGAGAGAGAGAGAGAGAGAGAGAGAGAGAGAGAATACAAGTACAACTGAAGATCAGAGAGAGAGAGAGAACCATGATCATCACAAATGTTTCCTCCATAAGAGAAAACCTTAGTCACAAGAGCAAACTCCAAATGAAGACGTCCTCTTTGGACTTCATAACTCCTCCTAGGGTTCATGAGGAAACCCTAACAACTTCTTCTAAGAAGATAAGTACAAAGAAAAGAGTACAAATAATGATATGAATGGAAATGTGAAGATCCGAGAGAGAGAGAGAGAGAGAGAGAGAATGATGATCATCACAAACGTTTCCTCCACAAGAGAAAACCTTAGTCACAAGAGCAAACTCCAAATGAAGACGTCCTCTTTGGATTTCATAACTCCCCTAGGGTTCATGAGGAAACCCTAACAACTTCTTCCAAGAAGCTAAGTACAAAGAAAAGAGTACAAATGATGATATGAATAGAAATCCTCTCTTGTTCCTCTATTTATATAGGTAAGGGAGGCCAACAATACTATGTGTCTACAAGCCCTTATGAGCAACCTACATGAGCCTTGTGGGCCAACACAAGTGAGACTTCCACTCTAAAGTACATATGTCATGCTCCATGGTGATGTCATACACAATAAGGACTGCAAGGTGATGTAGCTATGTAGTATGCAAGGCAAGTCCACACCGATCCATCAAGAGTCTCCACGGACTCTATCGATCCTCCCAAGTAATGTACTCCATTGGGTCAGCTACCCCTTGCAAGAACATTGTCGAAGCCCCAGGCGTCCTCGAGCCATCTCGAATCCTGTGAACATGTATCAAAGTTGCCACATGCCATCTATGGCTAGAAGCCCTCCTCCATGATGCAAAAATTCCTCATCCCAAGTGGGGTGCTCTCCAAGCAAGTGGTTCCTTCATGTAGCCACCATGAAGGGCATCCACAAATCAAGCAAGAGAACTCCAATGCCTAAGGGAAGAACACCAAGCCAACATGATCGTGAGGTCAGGCATCCAATGAGCAAGCAATCTCAATTGTGGATATCCATCATGTACCATCTCTCATGCTGCAATTCATTTCAGACCATCTAGGGGCTGATCATACACTGTAACCCCAAATCTCATGAAGACCATCTAGGTGCTGATCATACACTTTCGGAGTAACATGAATATCTAATATTCGGTCATTTCATATACATTTAAACCCATAAATGCCCCACTATGGTCATTTCATACACATCAAAACAGTCTGGTTAAACATGGTCAAACAGGAGGTTTGACTCAGTGTCTTTAGATTTCAAAAAGGTGGGGCACTACGGTCTTTTTGGAGATTTTAGTTATCAATAACTATTTAAATAATCTAGAATTCATTGATTATCTCTCATAGACTGCAAGGATGCTTTATCATTCACAGACCTTATACATTGTGTGATCAGGAAGTATGGCTATAAAATGGACACAACTCCATGAGATTGGATAGCTATAGTGACTCTTCTTTCAATCTTGAATATTGACCTGAATATGATTTATTTGTATATTTGCTTGAATATATTCTCCTTTCTTTATCATTTACATGATATGGCTGTTCATCTTTCTTTAAACACTTATTTCAGGTGGAGACTGTAGCTCAGTTTGGTGTCGTCTTTCTCCTTTTTGCCTTGGGCCTGGAATTTTCTTCAACAAAGGTAAGATAAATATGAAGATGTTTTGAATTTGATTATGTCCCTTTATGCCATACAGACATGAATGCCACATTCTGACTAAATTTGGCATGTTGTTTTAGGTTGTAGTATGCTGTGATTCAAAAACTTTAGGAGCTGGAGATAAGAATTGCTTTAGCATAATAAACAGTGCTGTAAACAAACTAACTGAACTGGGATATTTCTCTTATTGTGCAGCTTCGAGTAGTTCGGTCTGTTGCTGTTTTAGGGGGTTTGCTCCAGATCTTCCTTTTCATGTCTCTGTGTGGAATTACTGCCTTGGTATTCTTCGCTCTTATCTTTCCATCTGTTCATATTAATCTATGCTACATAATCTAGTTATATATGATTGCTAATTGAAGATTTTTAATTTGTTTATGTTTCTTTTGAGTGCAGTTATGTGGTGCAAAATCTTCAGAGGGAATATTTGTTGGCGCTTTCCTATCAATGTCATCAACAGCTGTGGTAATTTATTCAATTTGATTTGGACAGTGTTTTGTGTAATTATTCTTTGTTAGTCCAAATATTAGTGTAATACTTACTAATTAATAATTATAAATACTTACAAAGTTACGAGTAATAAATGTTTTAAATTATATTACTATGAAACTTTGCACATAAGTTATTATGAAAAATAACAATTTAAATAAAAAAACATACAAAATATAAAAAATAACAAAGATATAAAAAATATAAAAAACATAAAAAACATAAAAAACATACAAAGATATAAAACATACAAAATATAAAAAATAACAAAGATATCTAACGCTGCTAAATGTAAAATATAGTGAGGACTACAAGCAAATTGTTTCTCCATTCAAAAAAAAGTTTTTATTTAATTAAAAGTTACTGATGTGTTAATCAATGAACAAATAATTCATTTTTTTTAAAATAAAAAGAGATTATTCATCACATGCAACTACGCGGCTGCACAGACGGCCCGACCGTATAACTACATAGTCATCCATATCGCGAATCTGAGCGGGAAAACCATGGCAGATGCTGAAGCCTCAACAAGTGGGCAAAGACGTGCCCGAAGAAGTGTGAAGTCTTCCCCACGGAACTTATCGCATGCCCTCAAAACTTCTGCTTTGGAAAATCGTATTCGTTGGTGTATTGGATGTGGGGTCGGCCACGTTTTTCGATGGGGTTAAGTTGCAGATCTGTTACAAGAGGGGGCATTTATCATGGATCCGTTTAAGCTCGACGGGATTCATATCCGTTTTTCCTTGAACCGTTTGCTACCGTATTTTTGGCGGATCTTGGCGGATCCGAATTTGGAACCTCAGATCCGCGGATCCTAGAACCCTCCCTGGCGGATCCGGTAACATAGTTTAACCACGATGATAAGAACAATCATCTCCCAACCATAGACAAAGCTATTTGTCTCCCCCGAGGTCACGCCTTCCAATAGAGATCGATGTACATCCCAGATAGTAATAGCACAAACCCAAGAAAACAAGAGAGAAACTTCTCCAATAGTAGAGAACCCCAAAAAATCAGTCTCCTAGCTGCAGTAGCGAACCTCTCTTAGTAGAGCGAACTTGTCTTGTTGCTGTGTGTCCAAAACGAGGAGAGGCGCCCTTCTATTTATACTTTATCTTGCTGGAAAATCTAATTTTTAATTGGGGCCGACTTGACTGCTTAACTAGGGCCGACTTGATTGCTTAACTGGGGCCGACTTGTTATTTGTGCAACAATAAAATTAAAATGTATTTTCATTTTATTCTTTCTTGGGCCAACCTATGAGGTGATGCCTCACGCAGCTACTACACCAACACTCCCTCTTAGCCAGGGAGGCATCATTAGTATTATCATACTGGAACATATCTGTATATCATTTGTACATCACAGTTATCTCTAACCTCTCTATATCATAAGGAAGGTCATCCAACACAATCTCAGTCAGTCGAGAAGTGTAAACAAATCAATCTTCGTGCATCAGCTCAATCTAGTCCATCGGAGAACATGCACTAGCTCCACAACTTTGCTCTATCCATCGGGGAGTCACTCGTGCGTCATCTCAACCCAGTTCATCGGGGAACATGCACGTGCACAACGTGCCTCACCTCAACCCTATCTATCGGGGAACATGCACTAATACAATGTGCCTCAGCTCAACCCAGTCCATCAAGGAACATGCACAAGCTCAATGAGCTCACTAGGGCTACAACCACTAGTGAGTCATCAACACATCATGGGCTACAATCACATGTGGGCTCACGAGGACTACAACCTCATGTGAGACTTTCATCATGTCCGTATGGGCTACAAACTCAAGGGACAATGAGCTACAATCCATAAATATCCCAACCACAAGGGTTGCTGGGAACCAACCCAGTGACAAGTCTCCCAACCACAAGGGTTGCTGGGCACCAACCAAGTGACAAGTCATTAGCATCATACAGAAGTACCGGTGTGCGCCAACCTCTCCATCCTTTTTAGGATGTTCGAGAGATCTCCTCACTCCCTCTTGGAGTGATCGGGAGAATACATGAAACATGTACTGGCCTCTCCATCCCATCTTAAAATGTCCGAGAGATCTCCTCACTTCTTTCGAAGTGGTCGTGAGAATGCATTGGCCTCTCCATCCCATCCCAGGATGTCCGAGAGATCTCCTCACTCCCTCTCGGAGTGATTGGGAGAATGCATTGGCCTCTCCATCCCATTTCAGGATGTCCGAGAGATCTCCTCACTCCCTCTTGGAGTGATCGGGAGAATGCATGGTCTCTATGTAATCATCCTTCCCTCTTAGCAAGGGATACAATCATGAAACCAATCTCCCCACTCCATCATAGTGTTTAGGGAGTAAAGTCAACCTTCCCTCTTATCAAGGGAGTCAATCATGGGACCAATCTCCTCACTCTCGCTCAGAGTGATCGAGA
Organism: Larix kaempferi; assembly: GCA_027924585.1. Taxonomy (NCBI): domain Eukaryota; kingdom Viridiplantae; phylum Streptophyta; class Pinopsida; order Pinales; family Pinaceae; genus Larix; species Larix kaempferi. The sequence goes on along the minus strand of BSBM01000372.1, from coordinate 39,496,989 downwards.
GAAGATACCTGCACACATATCAACTAATAGAGGCATCAAATATATTGGGGTAGACATTTCTGTCCTGCCCTATTCTAGTCATGAAATGCAAATAAATGAAATAATAACAAATCACATGACAAAATTCATGCACCTGTATGGAAGAGGATCAAGAGACTAGTCTCCCCACCCCATCACATGATGTATGGGAGATCTTCACACTCCATCTCAGAGTGTTCGAGCGAAGATAAGGTATTGTCATCGAAATACTCACAGTTAGCCAAGACACATGGCTAATACTTGTATGATATTGCAATCATGTTCATCACATCTCCCTCTGTGCTGGAGCGCTCTGCTCCCCCTGTATGAGCATCCTGCTCTCTCTGTAGCTGAGCGTCCTGCTCCTTCTCTGGAGCGTAATTATTCGTTCTGGTGATGACCAGGTACATCAAGGATCCTCTCAACTGTTAACAATATCATCATTAGTATAGTTATGTACTCACAGTCATTACGCTAGATCTGCTCAGGATCTCAATTGTATTCTTCCTTAACTTAGGAAGACTTCATCAGGTGTTTGCCATACGGTCAATAAGTCATGCAATAGACCAAGATCCTCATCTCAAGGGATAACTCCCTTTGTCTCGGTGAGGAATAGATCATCAATATACAACATCACGAACAATTGATCATCGTCAGCAATATGTTTTGAATCCTGTGACACAATTCTAACTGAATAGATGTGCACCTCCTCAGAAATCAACTGAGTAACTCTCGTCCTTCAGGACTAACATACTCTAATCCTTCTGTCATGACTCTAACTGGAAACCAATTGCTTTCCATAATAATCATTGAAGAACTGAACATATGTAGTAGAGAGACTGACATTCGTTGGAACCTTCTGCTCCCATTTGCCAATCTCTACTATCCACGAACCACGCATTGATGAAAATTGTGCTAGAAATACAAGAGACTAACGAGAACTCTTTCTCGAACTTCTGAGCAAACTCAACAACCCGAGCTTCTGCAGTTATTGTTACCTGCTAAGACTTGCTCTTCTTTTTCTTCCGTTTTGGAAATTGTGAAGCATAGTGGCCACACTTGTGGCATGCAAAGCACTTGACTTTGCTCATGTCCTTCTTCTTCATCCCTTGTGAAGTTGACTCTCTACCTGTCCTGTTTTTGCTTCTCTTTTCCTGACTGGTAAGAGCAACATTCTTCTCATCATCCTCCTGTTGGCCTCCAGATAAAGACTCCTCCTGAATCTCCACTTGGATAAAGGCATCCGATAACCTCTCCTAGTGAGGACGTTTCTCCCATGGAATGATCCCTTTGACGAAGGGTGCCCATGGCTTAGTGAAGCTAGTTAGGATAATCCTCACCAACTCTGGATCTGCCATTGTCTTCGCAATTGTTGCCAACTTATCACGAACTTGTGTGATCCTTGTGAGATAAGAAGCCACAATATCGGTCTTAGACATCTTGGTGCTTCTAAGCTCCTCCTTTAGCACCATCTTCTTGTTTTTGTTATTACTCTGATATAAGCTTGTTAGAGCACCCCACGTCTCCTTGGCTGAATTCTTCTCAGCTATGTGAGGGATCAAATGATCCTTCACCGAGTCCAAGATTGTGAGCTGCGAGGTCCTTAGGATCCATCGATGCTCACGCGTGTGCCTACAAACTACCACAAGCTGTTCTCCATGAGAACCAGTGTGACCCGTGCCTTCCAAGGGTTGTAGTTGTTTGCCCCCTCCAACCTGTCTTCATACCGTATCCCTGTTGTAGCCATCTTGTAGACAGAACCTGCAACCTACAACTTCCCAAGCCTGCTACTGCTGCCCATATTCCTTTATGGGTTGCCTAAGCTCTTTTATGGGCACTGCTCAGCCACTTACTAGGATGCCCGCACCTTCCTAGGTGTTACACAGGGCCTATTCTAGGCTTCCCAACGCTGCCTTGATCTTGCTAGGTGTTGCTCGGCTCCTTTTCAGGATTGCCCGAAATTTCCTAGGTGCTGGCCAACTTTGTTGGGCTTGCCCAACGGTTGCTATAGTTTGCCTAGGTCCCTAGGTTTGTTGCTCAAGTGGCTTTCTTGTTGCCTTGGACCTGCTGCTCGGGTTCTGCTGAATTGACCTGTTGCTGGTGTCTAGCTGTACCTGAATTTTGTAATTTGTTGGTACTTTTCTTGTTTAATGGAACCCTAAGTTTAAATAAAACTTTTATTTGTTTGACCCTTCTAGAAGATCTTGATCCTATATATTGAAGACTTCTCTGTTAATCTAATTGTAACTTCAGAAGATATTCACTTGTATATTTTATATTGTATTTGTATTTTGTTATTGTACCTCCGACGGAGATGTTTATTCCTTCGGTCGGGAGAGTCTATTGTAATTGAGTCATGTAAAGTCATTGAGGTTAACCCTCCTTTGTATGTCGGGGAATTAGACCCCAGAGTTACGTTGTCTATGGGTTATTAGACTCTTCTAGAGAAGTCGGCATAGTCAAGTACAACTAGGGGCTGACCTAGTTGGGTAAAAGTCAAGTGGAAGATAAAGTATAAATAGTGAGGGTGCCTCTTTTATTTGTTCAGTCACTCACTCATCAAGTTCGCATAAATGAGTAGGAGGACAAGTTCGCACAATCGGAGAAGAGAGAAGGTGCTGGAGACCATTTCTACTTTTGGGGTTTATTGTATTGTTGCTCATTCTATCTTTGAGGAAGTTGTGGGGTTTTCTCCTTTATGGTTTCCCTGATGAAATTCTTTGTGTCTCTTGTCTCTTGTGTTTGAATTGCTGTGCATATTATTCTCTCAGATAAGATCCTAGATAATCCTATATTAAATTGTGAAAAACTAACATGGTATAAGAGCTAACCTGAGAAGAAGACATTGTGCAGCTGCGAAAGCTAGGGCTTCTTAATTTTTGGGTTTCTCTCCACAGATCATCAACAAAAGGAGGCTAGACTGACTCACCTTAGGAGGGCGCATCTTTCTGTCGAAACAAAATTTGATTCCAAGCATTTTCAATTTTTGACCTGTCACTACTGTGGGAAATTAGGGCTTTTCACAGAAGAAGAATTTTGGAGTGCAATCAGCACAGGATTGTTCTCCTCCTCAAAATCGAAATTTTGAGACCAAGATCAAAGTTTTTGGTTGGGTAGAACCTTGGGATAAGTCAAACCCTAGTTTGACTTTGGACCAGAAAAACCAGAAAACCAGAAAAAATCCAGAAACTGCAGATCCGAAATTCTCAAGTCAATTTTCAGGGGTCAATTTTTGGAATCTTCAGAAACCAAGTGTACTAGCATACTCGCCTCATCCATGCAAATATTCCTGTGAAAACTGAATTCAATTCCGAGGATTTTCATTTTTCGCCTCATCACTACTGCTGAAGGAAAACTAGGGCATCAGATATTTTTGGTTTCTGTTCACTGATTTAGGGAAGTGCATTGGACGACTCTCCTTGGGGAGGCACATCTATTTGTCCAACCAGAAGTTCCAAATTCCAACTTTGGAAAATTAGGGTTTCTCTGACAAACCCTAGGCCAGCCATCTCTACATCCAGTTTCAGCAAATCAAGTGGTAAGACCTAAAGCTTTTATATATTCATTGGAGTTTCTCATTAAATATGTCTCACCACAACAAGCTTGAGGATAAGTTTGAAGGGTTGATAACTTTCGAGCATGGAAGTATAGGATTGGGCTTGTCCTATAAGAGAATGAATTGGACACCTATGTGAATGAAGAGGTTCCAGTTCCAGAGGGAGATGAGGCTAAAGCCTTACACAAGAAGAACCTGGTTAAGGCTAAGAGAATCATTGCAGATTCTATCAAGGACCATCTCATACCACATGTGTCATCTCTAAAGACACCTAAAGAGATGTTTGATGCCTTGACCACCTTATTTGAAGGGAGGAATATAAATAGGAAGATGACATTGAGGAACCAATTGAAGAATGTCATGATACAAAATGCAGAGACTATGCAATCCTACTTTACAAGGGTCTCTCAGATAAAAGAACAACTTGAAGCTGTGGGAGAAGATATAGAGAATGGTGAAATAATGATGACCACGTTGAATGGTCTTTCTAGGTCATGGGATTCCTTCATCCAAGGAATTTGTGCAAGAAGAAAGTTGATCACCTTCAGTAGGCTGTGGGAGGAGTGCTCACAGGAAGAAGCTCGAATTATAGCTCGAGAAGAAAAGATGGGCAATGAATACCAGGCTCTCACAACACACACCAGGAAGAACAACAACAAGAGGGAGCATCCTTATCACAAGAAGGGTAAACACCATCACTAGAATCGGAGGGAGAACTTTGGAGGATCTAGGAGAGATCATTCTCACATTCAATGTTATACTTGTGATGAGAAGTGACACTATTCCAGAGATTGTCCTAGGAACAAAAGTAGCTCCCACAAGAAGAAGAACAACAATAAAAGACATCATGCTCACATTGCAGAGGGTGATGAACCTCCAAGGAGGAGAGCTACAGAAGAAAGTGAAGATTCTTCAAGTGATGAAGAATATGTATTGTAATGAAGGTAACCAGCTACAAGTGTTTATTGCGAAGCTAGAGATAACTTTCAGTATTACATGAAAGGAGTAGAAGAAGCTACTGCAGAGTTGGACTCCGGAAAACAAATAAAGATCAATAATCTATGGAAGAACCTCTCATCCATTTTTAGCATTGGTTAAGGTGCACGCTATCAGAGCACACTCCAGTAGTTCCTGCAAGGAAGCAAAGATCAAGCGGGAGCACACTCCAGTAGTTCCTGCAAAGATTGAGAGGGACTCCACCCAACAACCAAACAAAGATATGTATTTTAATTGTCATTTCTTGTATATCTGATTACTTAAATGATGTAGTTCAATCATGTACATACTTATGTTCCTAGATTTAGGATGTATATCATGCATGTTAGAAACGTTGCATTAATGAACAAGATACTACTAATATGCAAGTAATGGGTAAGTGGCCTATGGTACTGTACAACATCCCATTGCTACTTATCTAGAATGAAACCTCTTTGCTGACATGTTGGGAGTAGTGCACACTCTTAACAATGTTTTGGTAGAGATGGAAGGCATCTAGGAAGTTACCGTATGAATACGGGATATGGATGAATGTTGTGTTGAATAATTGGCTAAGATAGTTGCATGGCTATGTGAACTATGTCTTTATGCATAAGAATTTGTTCTAAAAAATTATGAAATTTCTCTAATCACGCAACTAAATTGTCTTGTAGGAAAGATCGTGTACTACAAGGGAGACTTGTTTCGAAGAACAAGTGACGATGATTCAACGAGAAGAAGAAGCTAAAGAACCTGAAGTTCCCAGGATCCGAGATACAACAATGGAAGGAGTAATTCCAGAAGAATATGAAGAACGCGAGATGGAAGAACCACAGGAACCTATAGATCCACCCCATGAGAAGAATTCTCACAAGAGGAAATAAACATGGGTACGAGAAGCAATTTAAGATGCAGAGAGATATGGCGCTCTGGAAGGAATGCACATAGAAAGCAAGAGACCGAGGCCATACTCCAGTTATGTAACCCTGCTGTATGACATCATTGACAAAGAACCTTCCAACTATGAGGAAGCAACTGAGAAGAATGAATGGAAGGATGCCATGATCGAGGAGTACCAGTCGATCATTAAGAATGATGTTTGGGATGTCGTCCCGAGATCCGTAGGGAAGTCTGTTGTGACTTCCAAGTGGATCTACAAGATCAAGCATGTTGCAGTTGGTAGCATAGAGAAACACAAGGCAAGATTTGTGGCACGTGGCTTCTCCCAGAAGGAAGGGATAGACTATGAGGAGACATTTGCACCTGTATCCAGATACACTTCCATCAGATCAATACTTGCTCTGGCTGTAGTGATGAAGTGGAAGGTACACCAGATGGATGCCAAGACAGCGTTCTTGAATGGTGTAGTAGAAGAGGAAGTGTGTGTGGAGGAGCCACTCAGATTTGAGACACATGACAGGGAGACTCATGTGTACAAATTGAAGAAAGCCTTGTATGGATTGAAACAAGCACCCATGACGTTGACGTTGTACGACAAGATAGACAGCTTCCTGACTAGTTTGGACTTTACCAAGAGTAAAGCGGGTTCCAACCTTTACTACAAGGTTGAGGAAGGGAACCCAATGATACTCCTATTGTATGTAGATGACATGTTTGTGACAGGTGAGGATGGGTTGATTGTTGACACGAAGAGGAAGCTTGCTGTCGAGTTCGAGATGAAGGACTTGGGTATGATGCACTATTTTCTAGGCATGGAGGTGTGGCAGAGTGCGGATGGAATCTTCCTTGGACAAGGGAAGTATGCAGTAGAGATCCTGAAGAGGTTTGGGATGACGGACTGCAAGGCCATGGGCACACCTATGGCATCGAACCTTAAGCTATTGAGTGATGCTTCATCAGAGTCAGTTGATGCCACGATGTATCGTCAGATGATTGGATTGCTGACACGAAGAGGAAGCTTGCTGTCGAGTTCGAGATGAAGGACTTGGGTATGATGCACTATTTTCTAGGCATGGAGGTGTGGCAGAGTGCGGATGGAATCTTCCTTGGACAAGGGAAGTATGTAGTAGAGATCCTGAAGAGGTTCGGGATGATGGACTGCAATGCCATGGGCACACCTATGGCATCGAACCTTAAGCTATTAAGTGATGCTTCATCAGAGTCAGTTGATGCCACGATGTATCGTCAGATGATTGTATCTTTGATGTACCTGACGAATACGAGACTAGATTTTTGTTTTGCTGTGAACACACTGAGCCAGTTCCTGACAGATCCGAGACATGTTCACTTGATTGCTGCAAAGCATATTCTGAGGTACCTGAAGGGTACGGTGGATTATGGGCTCAAGTATGATGCGAATCAGAAGATTAACTTGGAGGGTTATGTTGATTCGGACTGGGTAGGCAATGCCATTGATAGGAAGAGCACTTCAGGGTGCTGCTTCAGTATGGGATCAGGTGTGATCTCTTGGTTTAGCAGGAAGCAGTCCTGGGTGGCATTGAGTACAGCCGAAGCAGGGTATGTCGCAGCTTGTTCGGCTAGTTGTGAGGCACTATGGTTGAGGAAGCTACTGTATGATTTGTTTGATCTCAAGTTGGACGCGACTTGTATATATTGCGACAACCAGAGTTGTGTGAAGTTGTCTGAGAACCCGGTGTTCCATGAAAATTCAAAGCACATTGAGATCAAGTATCACTATATTGGGGATATGGTGCAAAGAGGAGCAATGAAGGTCCAGTATGTTGCGACAAACGAGCAGATAGCCGATGTGTTGACCAAGCCGCTAGCCAGAGTGAAGTTTGAATACTTCAGAGAGAAGCTTGGTGTACTTTAGATCGAGGTTCCTTCCAAGGGGAAGTGATGAGTCTAGAAGACGCAGATGCACATGGGCCATTCTCGCATAGTGGTAGGAAAGTCCTCCTATGTTGGTAGATGTAAGGGCTGGGCCATTCTCTCATAGTGGTAGGAAAGTCTTCCTATGTTGGTAGATGTAAGGGCCGGGCCATTCTTGCATAGTGGTAGGAAAGTCCTCCTATGTTGGTAGATGTAAGGGCTGAGCCATTCTCACATGGTGGTAGGAAAGTCCTCCCATGTTGTAGATGTAAGGGTTGGGCCATTCCGGCATGGTGGCAGGAAAGTCCTCCCATGGCCGTTGATGTAAGTGCTAAGCCTTTCCCGAATGGTGGTAGGAAAGTCCTCCCATGTCGGTTGATGTAAGTGTTGTGTCTGACATGCTGGTAGGAAAGTCCTCGCATGTTGGTAGACAGGGTCTTGTATGGTGGTAGGAAAGTCCTCCCATACTGGAGACATTGTGATGTGCATCTGGGTTGTTCTCCGTCGACGATGAGATGATCTGAAGATGATGAGGAGACAGTAGGGTACACAGGTTTTGCATATGCATATAATCAGTCCTTGGATGCTCCTTTAGGTTTTGCAGTGGCATATAATCAGTCCTGGGAGATCCTGCAGGTTTTGCAGTGGCATATAATCAGTCTTGGGATGCTCTTTCAGGTTTTGTAGAGGCATATAATCAGTCTTGGGAGATCCTGTAGGTTTTGCAGTGGCATATAATAAGTCCTGAGATGTACCTACTTGATGGCTTGCTCACAGAGATGATGAAGACCTACATGGAGGCTAGGCCTACATCCAACATGAAAAAGGGCTGGCTCTGTAGAACATCCTATGACGAGTAGATTGGAGACTGATGGTCGAGATAGCAGCAACAGTGATGATGATGATCCAGCTTTGATGATGATCCAGTGACGAAGACTTGTGCTGATGAACTGTGTCAAGAGAATACCTTCGTAGTTAAGAGGGAGTGTTAATGTAATTGTAACTTCGGAAGATATTCACTTGTATATTTTATATTGTATTTGTATTTTATTATTGTACCTCCTGTTAGTTCTTCATTTTTTAATTCAATATGATCTAGGATCTTATCTGAAAGCACAACATGTACAACATATCAAACACAAGAGACAAGAGATACAAAACATTTCACCGGGGAAACCATAAAGGAGAAAACCCCGCAACTTCCTCAGAGATAGAATGAGCAATAATACAAAACCCCAAAACAAGTAGATGATCTCCAACAACTTTCTTCTCCTCCACTTGTGCGAAATCCTCCTCTCTCTCACTAATGCGAAGTGAGTGAGTGTGAATGATCAAATAGAGAGGAGCACCCTCTCTATTTATACTTTACCTTTCACTTTACCTTTACCACTTGACAAGTCGGCCTCAACTAAAGTTGACTGGGCCGACTCCTTTAGGGGACTTAAACACCCCAATACAAATGACTCTAGGGGACTAATGCCTCGACTTACATGGGAGGATTAACCTCAATGACTTTACATGACCCAAGTACAATAATGACTTCTCGGACCAGAGGAATAAACATCTCCGTCGGAGGTACAAAAATAAAATACAAATACAATATACAAGTGAATACATTCCGAAGTTACAAATACATCAACACCTCTGACGGAGATGTTTATTCCTCCTGTCGGGAGAGTCTTTATTGTAATTGAGTCATGTAAAGTCAATGATGTTAACCCTCCTTTGTATGTTGGGGCATTAGACCCCAGAGTTAAGTTGTCTATGGGTTATTAAACTCTTCTAGAGAAGTCGGCTCGGTCAAGTACAAATAGGGGCCGACCTAGTTGGGTAAAAGTCAAGTGAAAGATAAAGTATAAATAGTGAGGGTGCCTCTCTTATTTGTTCATTCACTCACTCATCAAGTTCACATAAGTGAGTAGGAGGACAAGTTCACACAATCGGAGAAGAGAGAAGCTGTTGAAGACCATTTCTACTTTTGGGGTTTATTGTATTGTTGCTAATTCTATCTCTGAGGAAGTTGCGGGGTTTTCTCCTTTATGGTTTTCCCGATGAAATTCTTTGTGTCTCTTGTCTCTTGTGTTTGAATTGCTGTGCATGTTATTCTCTTAGATAAGATCCTAGATAATCTTAAATTAAATTGTGAAAAACTAACATTCTCTTCGGCATTTGCACATCATAACATTAGCTTTGCTCCTTCCTGTGCTTGACGTCAAGGGCATCTCAACTGCTCTTTCCGAGGTTGAAGGCCGCCCACCTGCTGATCAAGTTTAGATCTGTTTTTTTTAAGTTAGTTTTGTTTTGTTTGCATCCAAGGTTTGATATATAATCTTTTTTTATGACTTGTGATCTGCTTGATTAAGGTTATGACAGCTGTGACTCTATTGATCTAGCCGAACCCTAGTTGTGTTCTTTCTGCTATCGATCTGGTTATTATCTGCTGCATTTGTACATGTTAAAGAGGTCGTAAGCCTAGATCTGCTAGCCCATGGACTTCTTTCATTCACTTGAGGTCCGATCAGATCTTTGGTGACTTGCTAGAGGCCAGATCTTTCATATTTTATGAAGGCCAGCCTATTGTTTTATTCGGTCAAGCTATTGTGGGTTGATTTGAGGAGGCCGTGAGGCCTAGGGTCAGACCACATCTCTTTTGTGGAGGCCGTGAAGCCTAAGGTTCAGACCCGCCTGTTTTGGTGTTCATTTTACTTAATGTGGAGTGGTTGTAACCCTCGTTGACTTGACCACATATGTTAAAGTCTGGTTCTTGCTGACTGTTTCACTACTGAGATTTATTTTGACCAGATTGCCGAGACCTCATCTCTGTGCTGATCCTTTTGTGTTGATTGAGATCACATTTTTTGTTATCACTTAGGGCTTGGAACCCCTTGTGATTATACCTATTGGACATCAATTATTTGGGACTTTATTGTGACTGCCATTGTTGTTTTTTTGACTGTCATTGACCATCCTTGTTTGACTGAACTACTGTCCTCTCATCTCTCTCTCTCTGGTTTGTACTAACCCTCTAGCAGGGTCTCCGGTTCCTAGTGATTGACTGATCTTTGAGAGGCACAGTCCTTTTTCTGAATGTAAATATTCTGAGTATAAAACAGGAATGGTTCCACACTACAGGTAAGTTACCTAACTTGTTTTTCTTATTAATCAGAATTGTTATTCCTAATATTATATTGCTGGTTACATGTTAATGAAGATTACTTTAACACAGTGAGCAAATTGGTAGTGTTAAAGATCAAAAGTTGAAAGAGATGAAAATTATGTTTAAGTTCTATTTACTGCTGTACTATTTTGTTTCAGTATTAGTTTGTTAAAAGTAATTTTGCATTAAAGTACATTGATCTTTATTATTCTGCATCTAACCCTAACCCTAACCAAAATTTAACAGAAATGAGGTCCAAGAGGACCTGCCAGGACCGACCAAGGTGTTTGGAACACCGATGTACCAACACTTTTACATAAAGAACAAGCCCCAACTTGGCCTTTTACAATGGCAAAAGGACCCTCCTCTTTGGCACATCTATTCGGGTGCATTGTAGAGAATTTGGTTCGTAACACAGAGAAACGTGGTATCTACAAAATAAAAAAATATAGATATATAGTATTTTTAAATAACACATAATCTTACAAGAAAATAAGCAACATAAGTAAGAATGATACACATAGATGACACTTTAGAAGGAAACCCATGTCTGTATTAACTCTCATAGCTGATTACATGATGCAAAATCCTATAGCTTGGTGGTCTTGAGTAATGCTAATCCCATACCTTCATGCATGATAGGATCCAGTGGAATTTGGAAATGCTACAATCTTGCTAACCGTGAAATCTTGAAAATTGTTAAGTCACTGAATTTTGAATGGGATATGAAATTTTACTTTCTCCATATGAAGTCTGATGAGGTTGGAACCACTTTGAAACATCCTGAAGCAATTAATGGTAATGTTAATAATTTAAGTAAAAGGATAGAATAGGTAAGATAAAGGAGAATGTTACTTAATATTACCATTAATTACAAGGTGTTAAACTCCTCAGAGCTCAATGTCCTATCTTTGTTTTGTCTTAAAGGGTCATTGAGATGAGCAAGACGATATTTTTCTACGAGTCCCACATCCCTCATTGGCACTTTGGTGGCCCTAGAAACTTCCAAAAGCATGCCCGAAACCTCATTGAAAATGGCCGAAATATCTTGGAAACTTCCTTGGCCTTACCATACAATGTTTCCATATTTGGAAACATCATACGGTATGCCCAATGACGTTTCCAAGGCATTTTGTACTTGTTTCTATGCTTCTTGGCGATTTCGGGACTGGTACGACACCATTTGAGGCATTTCCTACATCTTAGATTGCAACTCTTTATAAGAAAGTTTTCACTTTCTCATTGATGTCATCCAATATGGACAACTCTTTCTAGTTAACTTTGGTTTCTTTATGTGTTTGATTTCCATGATATGACTGATCTTGGCGGGTTATGAAACCCGAGTTCTGGAACTGTTGCTCTTGGGAAATGCGCCCCCTGCTGTCAGTTCAGATCTAATACTTCTTAAGATCTGCCTCAACTTGTCTCAACCTATAATTTCTCACTCTATACTCCACAACCCTGATCTGCTCTATCTGGGATGAAATCCTGCAACTGCTCAATGTAGAATGGGCCCTTGCTGCTCTGCATGGAAAGTGCGCCCTCCCTCAACTGTCAGAAAAACGCCCTAGCTCAGATCTCTGCCGATCTGAACTTTGATCGTCACAAATCTTCTTCAAACAATGAAGAAGACCCTACTCTGCTGATCTCAACTGCTCAAGCCTCAATCTGGATCCAAAACGTCCTCTCTCCAGGAACTGCATGTTAGAGTTTGGACTTTAATTCAATTTAACTAGGATCTTTAACTGAAAGAAAAACAAGCACAACAAAACACAAAAGACACAATAGTTTTCCTCGGGGAAACCATAAAGGAGAAAACCCCGTAACTTCCTCAAAGATAAGATTCGTCACTAATACAATATCAAGCAAAATGGAAAACCCAAATATAAGATGTCTTCTGCAACTCTCTCTCTTTCTTCTCCAGCGAACTTGAGTGAGTGAGAGGTGTGTCGAAATGAGAGAGCAAGCTCTCTATTTATACTTCATGTTTGGGTGACCTTTTTCCTAATTAGGTCGGCTTGACTAACTTGACTGGGCCGACCCGTCCTAGGGAGACTTAATAATACATTTTACATTTGCCTTTTGGGGAGCTATTGCCCCGACTTACAATGGAGGTTTTACCTCGATAATATTGCATGACCAAACATAATAATGACATCCCCAAACGGAGGAAAAACATCTCCATTGGAGGTACAAGTAAAATACAATAAAAATATAATCATAAAATACAAATGAATATCTTCCGAAGTTACATTTACAACAACACTCCCTCTTAACTAGGAAGGTATTCTCTTGCCACAGTCATCATCATTCTGGACACATATTCTGGATAACGTCATCATCACTGGAACATCTTCAATGCTGTTCATCATCATCAACACTGGAATCGTCGCTGCTGCAATAATCCTCTTCTTGTTGATCATTGATTAGTGACATATCTCGAATCTATCCGTCATAAGAAGTTCTACAGAGCCAACCTTTTTTCATGCTGGATGTAGGCCTAGCTCTCATCTAGGTCTTCATCATCTCTACGAGCAAGCCATCAAGTAGGTACAACCCAGGACCATACATTAAATTGCCACAACAATCACTTGTGTCTCCTACGATCATCTCATCATATCCAGATCATCTCATCATCACACAGAGAGCAGCCCAGATGCACACCTCATGCCCAACAGACCACCTGCGTCTCCCACCCAGTGGGTACAAGCCAGGAGAACCCCAGGTGCATTACGTCTCTCAACGGTCAGCCCGCGTCTACAACATGGGAGTATAGCCTAGGAGCACTCCAGGTGCATTACTTGCCAAGGACTACCTGCGTTCTAGGGGACACTTAGAATTAACTGTCCCTTACTCCATCTCACATCACAACCCGTAGGCTCCATGAGGAATTTGATCATTACATTTAATTTCATGGCCAACAGTGTTTAGATTTCGCATATATTTAACCATTGCTTTCTTTAGGCCTTTACGACCCTTTTGGGGATTTTGCATGTGCTTAGAAGCACAACTACTCAAGCTTTCATCCCGGGTATTTTTATTTCATAGCCCTTTTTCATTGTGCTTAGAAGCACGGTTTTAGTTTTATTTCAATGGGCTTGCACATAAGATATAATAAAGTTTCCACATGCATGTAATGATGGTAGTACTATTTGCTTTAGGTTTTAGCCAACACAACTTATGCAATTAGGGGGATTGTCTACAATCAAGACCAAACATCGGGGCAACTGACTAGAGAGATCTAGGTATCCAATCCAACTCTCCGAATGGTAAGTTTTATTGCCAACTCAGAGCCGAGACACAAACTAACAGGGATGCTATCCAACAAAGAGGCAAAAGTGGGGAAGTCCTCCATATCACAGGCTAAGGTGTAAGTCAAGGTAAAAACAAGAAGTGGAAGATAATGGATGGATGGGGAAAGTGAAAGGTGATGCCAAAAATAGCAAGCCATGAATGGTGGAATGATCACGTCCATTCTCCTAAGGAGGGTGAAACCAATGAGTATAAACAAGAGTTTCATATTTGGAGTAAATTAGATCGTTTTAGATAATCATTGAAACACACATATCTATGTAACATATATATACTGCCAGATCATAACTACAAGATACCAAGTCAAGCTATCATAATGAGCAAAGGAGCAAGACATCATAACCAATGCATATAAATATACCGGCTGGGTCATATACCTGTACCAACCATCGGAACCATCAACTGTCAATTGGAATACTGTTGGTAAAATGGCTACATCGGTCATCGAATCTGAGGTCATGAGGCTCAGTCATGCCATAAGGCTATACTGTCTGCTCAAGGGCTGCTTTGAAAATATGAGTGATCCTGGAATGAATGCTCATCAGATGTTGATCTCAAGCATCTCAATGTAAAGGACTGGCTGGAAAAAGGACTGGAATTTGATCTGAAGATATGGTAGTCGCGACTGCTATAAATGTGATAACAGATATCTCGACCAAAGATGTTTGGCCTTATACTTGTAAGAGGCTTTTTGGCCTTCCTCTCTCATCCAATAGCCACATACACATCTTGGACTAGCTTCTACTTTGTGGATCACTTCCTTTTTCACGATGCTCCCATATACTAGGGCACCAAGAGGTAGATGCATAACGATCATATTTCCAACCTAGATTGGTGCAGACTCAGAGAACCATCTCCACTTACGTCGATATCATCTAGATCATAGCAACGTGCCCCCTCCTCTAACTGGCAACAAAATATAGTCTTACTGAATCTTTGAGTAAGAAAGGCTTGCTTAGTTCTTCCCGAGTTTGGGTTTTCCCAGGATAAACTATTGTGTCTCTATTGTTTCTGTGCATAGTTATTCTTTCAGTGATCCTAGTTTATAAGTCGAAAGAGATGAAAATTATGCCACTATAATTAAAAATCTAATATGGTTTCAGAGCAGTACTGAAGGAGACTATTGCCAGAAACTAGGGTTTCTTGTTTCCCAACCTTCATCCGCAGATTTGAATCGCTCTTAGCATCATTGAGCTCACCCTAGGAAGGCGCAACTTCCTATGGAAGCAGATTTTCATTTTGAAAATTTTCAATTTGGACCTAATTACTGCAGGAGGTCAAGATTTAGGCTTTGTTGTTTTTCATTGTTCGATCCATAGATCAGTAAGAAAAGGAGGTTAATTCAACTTGCCTTGGAAGGGTGAATTCATTTGTGAAAGCAGTTTTCCAAGAATCCAAAGTTCATTTTTGACCTAGCTTTTGCTAGGATTTCTAATCCAGGTTGCAATTTTGCTTCTTAGTCAAGATGTCGAGCATCAAAGTTGAAGATATGCTTGTTGGAGCTTCAAATTTCCATTCATGGAGGTCTAGAGTACTCATTGCTCTAGAAGAAAATGACCTAAATTTTGTTGTGAAAGGAGTACCAAAACCTGAAGAAGAAGCATAGAAGACTTAGTGGAAGAAGAATGATGACAAGACAAGAAGGATCCTAATAGATTCAGTCAAGGATCATTTGATACCTCAAATTTCTCAGAAGAAGACAACTAAGGCAATGTTTGACACCTTGAAGAAATTGTTTGAGAACACAAATGTCAATCGGGCCCTTTCCCTGAGACAACAACTTTCAAATGTCAAGATGTCCAAATCTGATTCTATTGCATCATATTTCATGAAGATCACAAAGATACAAGATCAATTGGGCACTATTGGTGAAATTATTGCAGATAGAGAATTAGTCATGATGACTTTGAATGTCCTCCCTCAATCTTGGGAACCATTCATTCAAAGCGTGATTGGAAGATCTAAGCTACCAAAGCTTGAAAGATTGTGGGCAGACTATAGTATGTACACAAGAAGAAACCGGACTTGTGGCCAGAGGCAAAGCTCATGCCCCTCATGAAGAAGATCAAGCTTTTATTGCACATACCAAGAAAAGAGGGAAGAAGACCTTCGGTAGAAAAGACAATGGTGAAAGTTTAAGTTCATCCCCAAATCAAAGGAAGAAGAAAGATCTTTCACAAATCCAATGCTTCAATTGCAGAAGGTTCGGCCACTACAAGAATCAATGCAAATCAAAGAAGAGAAAGGAACATGCCTCTACAACGGATGTTGATGAAGAAACTCTACTAAGAAGTCAAGGAATGTAGGAGATGATGACTGTTGAAAGGAGTTTTTCTTCTAGTACACCAATGATTGAATTATCTATAGATGAGGAGATTGTCATTGGTAATGTATATCCAGATTGCAGTTTCTTTAATGGTGTTAGAATCCTTAGGGTAATTTGTAAATAAATAAAACTTCCATTTTGAAAGACGTAGAGTCTAGGAGACTCTAACGTACCATTTGGAATATGAATGCCAAAGGTCAGAAATACTTTGTATAAATACAATGCTTGATGAATGAAATAAACAATCCGGGAGTTATTTCCTGTCATGCGGTATCAGAGCTCAGACCTGCTCTGCCATAACTCCTGCGCTGGTCAGATTGCCAATTTTGGCACTGTGTCCTTCCTCAGAGCCCAGACCTGCCCTGCCATTGCTGCGCTAGTTAGTTTACTTCTTTTTAGCTCTACGTCTTCCTCCATTTTCTGAGAACTGCAGACCAATGGGCCTCTTTGGTGATGCCTTCACCTCCAGCGAACCATATTTTTTTCCCATGGTGTTGCGTATTGAATTTGTGTGGGAGTTATTGTGCTTCTAGGGTGTCCATGGCGTAATGTTTTTGCTTGTTAGCTAATTCTTTAACCGAAATCTCAGAGCTTTTTATTGCTGTTGCCAAATCCTCCCATTTCTCACGAACTTCTTGAAACCTCATGGAATATACAACACAGAGATTTGCGATTCTCTCCGGAGCTAGAGACTCTAAAGCTATCTCTATCAAGAGGATGATGCGGATCCTTCAACATGAGATCAAATTCCATGAGAGGATGGCCCCCAATACAACGATGGAGAGAGGCTGAGTGTTATGGAGAGACACGTCCATGTTTTTGTGACCTGCGTTGAGTACTGAGTGCTATGCTGAGTCCATTGTGAGTGCTATGCTATGCCGTATATCTCCACTTCAACTGCGAGTTGCGACCTCCATGTTTTTGTGAAGCTGCTAGTTGTGACCTGTGCGACCGTGAAGAGATCACCGTGGAACCCATGAAGAGATCACTAGCTACGTACGATATTGATGTTTGTTGCTGTGACCTTGCTGCAAGATCTAACCCGTGAAGAGATCACCGTGGAACCTGTGAAGAGATCACTGTGCCAACTTCTGTCTTCTGCAATCTCTGCGTTGAAGACTGTGAGCTGTCCATGTTTGGAGCTGAGGTGATTTGCACGTCATCTCTCATATTGTTGCGAGCTCATGTGCATTTCTCATTGGAGCAACGTGAAGACTGAGATTTGGTATTTGCTAATGGGGTTGTTGTCCGCCGAGATGAACACTAGCAACAGAAATCTTTCGAAAGCTATCTCCTCACTACAAGTGGGAGAGGTGTGGCCTTGGGGGCAAGCAATGAGCCAAGTACTGTCACCTGAATCCCAGCTCCTCCGTTTAGGCTAACTCCTAATGAAGCCAAGGGGGGTTGTCCCTAACAAAGAGTTTTCTATGGCTCTTGTTTTTTAAGTGTTTTTAGGTCGCGGATGCGGATGGGTGTTGTTTAGGAGTTTTTTAATGAGATCACAATTTATAAGATGACAACAAGATAAAATGCAATCCACGTTGCGATACAAGATTATAGATCAACAATATAATGAAGACTTGTACAATAAAATGACATCCACAAATAAATAACTTAGACAAATTCCAATGGACAAATGGCCCAAATTAATGATGATGCATAAAAGTTTAGAAGACTAGTGCCAAATGGAGTCAAATGTGTAGTGCTTGGGGATGCTGAAGATACAAGTCTCAAAATGATTGTTTGTGAGAACGTTTTGCGAATTATCTTGGTTGATTTTATGAGTTTTAGTGATCTTGATTATTAGGGCTAATAAAGCAAGGCAAAAGTCCAACCGGAAAAGTATACCTTCAGTGGTTCCCCTTGGTGACTTGATGGACCGTCCAGTATTCTAGGCTAGGTGTCCAAGGGACTTAACCAGCAAGCTAAAACTCTATGACAATGGTGATTTCCGGAGCCACTAGTAGGAATTTCCCCACTGCCTGAGTATTTCTCGAAACAACGCCATTTCGTTGGTTTATGGGGGTGAAGATTTTATTATGGTTATCACTTGTAAGATTAACAAATCCAGTCATCGTTCTAAGTAATAATCCAACTTTTTAGGGTTGGCAGAGCATACTTGGTGGTGGAAAGCAACGAAATAAATTTTAGAAAGGGGAATGTGAGTTTGAAAGTATTTTATTAAGAGCACAATGAACCTCTTCGACAGAGAGTGCTCTTGACTTCGTCTTATGACAAAGTTCAAGAGTCTTGGTTCCTTTTAAAGATATGTAGATTTTAAATAAGGAAACACAAATGAAAAGCTCAAATAAATGAAATATGATCTGACAACTAGTAATCTAATGCAAGTAATAAACTAAGCAAACAATTAGTATTTCTAAGAAAAAGAACTAATCTAGCAACCTAGCATTCTAAAAGTAAGCTAATCTAGTAATTGATGCAAGAAATTGAAGCTAAGCTAACAAAGCAATCACTCAAAGAACACTACAAGACTTCCCCAAAAGGGGGGAAGTTGGGGTGTGGGGGATTAACAACCCCACTTACGAAACCTTTTATTAAAAGTACAATATTTTGGATTTTCAACCTTAGAGAAAGAATGAATAAGCTTAAAAAAGACCAAATGGAACAAGCCTTAATGGCTCTTTACAAAAGGAGAGTGATTGAAAATTTTGTCTTCTTTGGTTCAAATCCCAAGTATTTGGATCTTTCTTGGTTTTGGTACTTGGTTGCAAATCCCCCTTTTGTTTGCAAATGGTTCTTTTCTTCCTTGATAACCCTCTTCTCTTCTTCACTTCTTCTTCTTCCTTGGTTTGTTTTTCTTCACACAACCAAGAAACAAGCTACAAAGACCCTTTAGCATTAGTCAAATCAAAACCAAAAGAGACTAGATTCAACTAGGATCTAAATATTTAAAATGAAATGCAACTATATAAAGAGATCTAGATGCAAATGTTTGAAGTAAACTAGATAGCAATCTTTAGGATGAGATCTACAAAATGCAAACTAACAAACTAACATGCAAAGTACCAAGTAAAATTAAACTAGAATGAGCCTAACTAGGTTTTACAAGTTCTTTGTAAGACTTTTTTAAGGTTTTAAGGAGGGACGAGAGGAAGGAGGCTTGCTAAGGAGAGGGGGAAGAGAGCTAGCAAAGGAAGAAACGAGGGTTGAAAGGGGAGAAATGAAAGGGGGAAGAAGGGTAGAAGAAGGCTAGGAGAAGGGTGATCTTAAAGGCAAAACGAAAGGGAGAGAGGGTAAGGAAAAACAAAAGGAGAAGAGGGGTTTTGAAGGGAAAGAAGAGAGCAATGAGATGGAGAAGGCCAAGGAAAAACGAATGGATGAGGAGGCACAAAAAACGAGATGGAAGTGGTGTTTTATGGCTTCCAAATTAACCAAGTGACCAGTTTGAAGTAGATTTAAGAGATGAATCCTTGAACTAGTGTCTCTTACCAAACTTTCTAATGCTTGAGATCGACTTTAGGAGGCCCTAAAATGCACACAATGTTAGAAGATAGGTCCTTTGAAGAGATGAGAGAAGCAACCGAGCTCAAGCCTCTCTTCAAACCTGGGAGATCTGTGATACGAACTGTTACACCAAAACCTCGAGATGTTAGTGAAGGTCGCCCACTAGGATCTTAACATCCCACCACGCTCCGCAGTCCAGACTCTGGGCTGGATGTGCGCCCATACGGTGGTGTCCCCTTTGAGCCGTACGAGCCTCGGGCGAACACTGCAATGCCGACGTTGCCACCCGCTCTATGACTTGAACCTGGGTGGAGGCTCTGATACCAAATGATACGAACCGTTACACCAAAACCTTGAGATGTTAGTGAAGGCCGCCCACTAGGATCTTAACAATCTGCACAAGAAACCACTCACAAACACATCTTGATCAAATATAGTATGCAAAGCAAAATGGGATTAGAAGAGTATGGGGAGGTGGCCTCCACCTAGGCAAGGCGCCCCCCATCTCAACATATATCTTATCACCCTCAAATGCGAGCTTGCCAAGTGTGAAACACATGAATATCAAGGATATACGTGAGCCCTTCATGGGAGATCCAATCTTTAGTTATCATAAGTGCTAACTCGTGATCAAAGGGAGCCAAGCCTTGTTGGTGGCACAAACTTAGGAGGGCGCCCACTTTAGCAATTAATACAACTCAACAAACCATTTATCACATGCTACATCAACAAAATCGACTTTTGCGTGAAGGAGGGCGAATTCCCTTGAAGAGATTGACTTGGTGTGACTGGATAGTTAATTGAATCTCACTGGAGTTGATTGGAATCATCATGAATGCCCTGTGCCATGTCACTTAGCCTTTTATTTTATTCTTTTTGGTTTATTTTGGAGAGATTTGGATTATCTCCAAAATATTCATTTTTAATATTTTAATTAATAATTTCTCTGTAAATGAGTTTTTTGAGAAATTATTAATTATGAGGCTGAATTGACATCTGAAACTTAGGGTAAGCTGATCCGGGGGTCATGTATGATTTTTGGCTTATGATTTAAGCCTTCAAACTCTGAAATCCACCCCCGGGTGACTGAAATATTGCAAATTTGTTTTTTCCAATTAAATATTTGGAAAAATAATTAAAAAATAATAAAATTAATAAAAACTCATCCAACGCGTCTGGTAAAATTTTTTCGGACAGTGTTTTTATTGGACGAGGACCCTATAAAATGACCATCTAAGACATACATGGTGTCTAGTAGGCTTATACACATCAGTTGGACTCTAATAAGCCCCCAAGGCTCAAATTTTCAAAATCGGGCATTCCAGCTTTGGAGGAGGCGGGAGAAAACCTTGTCGATTATTACTCGGCTATAGGCAAAGTATAATTGACAAGGGAAAAAACTCCCTGGAATGCCTTAGTTGCATAACCGAGTCATGGGGGACCGAGCCACTCGAAATCCTACTAGCACACTTATTACAAACCCCGTGGGGCCATGGTCATTTTGACTGAAAAATAAAACTGGCTAGCCAAAGTTGGCTAATTATTGCAATCTCAACCCTTGATACTCTGGAAGTGAACATTGATGGTGTTCCAACACTGGTGGCTCAATGGAGGTTCAACCATTGTACAAAATAGTTGATAACAGGGGTCAATTTTTGCTTAAAGGTATAAGTCTTAATACAATTTTTGCATATATTTATGCTTGCAATCCTTGTGAAAGTAAAGACAGTCTCCTTTATTTTTACTAGGTTGCGTCCATATTTTGAAGATTGGTAAATCATTATGTTGTATTACAAGCAAAGGGTTAAAGTGTAATAACTAATAAGCCATTGTTTGAAGACTATCAGATCTTTGTGTGATGATTATCTTGAAGAAGCATTGTAATAATACTATCATTGTAATTGTCTTGTGAGAGTGAGAAAAGAGTGGAAGAATTTGTCGTAGACAACTGCAAAATTAAATCTTGTAATTTGTAAGCAAGGAGCAGGACTTTTAAGCCTGCATCCTATATCTTTTCAAGAATTGTATAAGTTGTAGGTTCAAGATGCATTCAATAGCATCAGTTGTTGGTGCTACACTCATTGACAAAGATACATTTTCAGAATGGTGGAGGAAGCTCAAGGCTGCGTATGTCTACAATGACTTGTGGGACGACATTTGCGAAGGAAAGACCACTCTCAACGGCGAAGGCACCGTCATCAGTTCAGTGCCAAAGCCCCCATCATCAGAGAAAGAACTTGCTATTTGGCAGTCCAGAGACAAGAAAGCATTGGCCATGATTTCTGCCATTGCCAGTGAAGATGTGAGCCAACATATTCTTCCTGCGAAGACATGTTATGAAGCCTTAAAAACTCTAAAATATCTGTATGATTCGCACTCTGAAATGGAAGTCATTCAATTAATGCTAAAGTTATTTCCTATCATGTGTCATGTTATTCAGTCTTGAAGTAAAAAATAATGACCCCTTGCTGGTCGCATTTGAAATAAAAGCCATCATGCACAAGATTCAAGCCTCTGGTATGAAACCAGACCTTCCACTTGCAACATTTGTTAAATCTCTTTATCCCACTCACTCAAACTACCTTGAATCCTTGCAAGCAAGTGACAAGTTCAAAGACCTCACCTTTGAAGTTCTGGTAGAAAAGATTGCAGACAGAGAGAAAGCTTTTGGAAATAAGACAAGTGAAAGTACTACATAATCTCTTTGCTTTGCTCAGAAAGCAAAGAACAAGCCTAACGACCCTTTTAAGGGAGATAGCAACAAAAGAGGCAGAGGAAGAAGAAATTTCAGAGGAAGAGGAGGAAGAAACAATTCTAGCAAAAGATTAGATGTGAAATGCACACGATGTGGAAAGAATGGACATGAAGCAAATTAGTGTTGGGCATCTTGGAACTCAATCAATGGTAGACAAAATAAAGAAGATAAGAATAAAAAACCAAGAGGGTGGTAAAACCCCTGATTCTGTTCATTGTATTGTTGCACATTGTAATCTTGGAATTAATGAAATGACTTCTCTTTCACCTTACAAAGATTGTTGGCTGCTTGATACTGGTGCAACATCTCATATGACTTTTAGAAAAGACTGCTTTGTAGAACTGAATGACATTACGAATGGCATAGTATACTTTGCAGATAAATCTAGTCTTATGGAATTGGCTTAATCAGGCTAAAGTTTCCTGGATTCCCTGATTTCATATTAATGAATGTTCTCTATCTTCCTAAGTTGTAGAGAAGCTTGCTGTCCTTGGTGTAGATTCGACAACAAGGCCATTCCATCCACATGTTTGATGGGATTGTGGAGATAAGAAAATCCTCTGACAACAAGGTCGTCATGACTGGCTATGAAGATGGACAACTATTAAAGTTGAGAGGCTCTTATGTAAGAGTTCAGAACTTTGCCTATATCTCTCAGCATGAAGAAAGTACTATGTCATCCAATTTACTATGGCATTCTAGATTTGGTCATCTTAATTATAACAGTCTTAGATTGTTAAGAAAGAATGGTGTATTTGGTTTGCCCACCATTCCTTAGCTAAGGAACAAGTGTGATGCATGCATACTAGGCAAACATAGTAAGCAACCATTTCTAGAGTCTAAATGCAGAGCATGTAGAAAGTTAGAATTGGTTCATTCTGACTTATGTGGCCCCATGCTTATTCCTTCTGCAAATGGTAATAGGTACATTATGACATTTGTTGATTATAGTAGAATGTGTTGGGTGTATTTGTTGAAGACAAAATCTGAAGCATTTCAAACTTTCAAGAAGTTTCATGCATTGATAGAAAATCAAGCACAAGTACGTATTGGTACATTCAGATCTGATAATGGTAAAGAATATACATCTAAGGCATTTGAAGACTATCTTTGCAAACATGGAATTACACATCAAACTACAGTTCCCTACAATCCCCAACAAAACGGTGTACCAGAAAGGATGAATAGAACCTTAATGAATATGGCACGATCAATGATGTTTTTCAAGAATGTGAAGCTAATGTTTTGGGGTGATGCAGTCCTATGCGCAACATATTTGAGAAATGTAAGTCCTTCTCATGTTCTAGAAGATAAGACTCCACGTGAAATGTGGTTTGGCCACCTTCCTTCGGTTTGGCATCTCAGAATTTTTGGTTCCTCCTGTTATGCCTTGATACAAAAGGAGCAAAGAAACAAGCTTGGTGCTAGAAGCATAAGATGCATATTCTTGGGATATTTAGAAACATCCAAGACATATCGTCTTTATGATGAGGTAAACAAGAAGTTTGTTATTTCCAGAGATGTCATTTTTCTTGAAACTAATAAAAATGACAAATCTATTGAAAGACAACTTGATCGTCTGGAGAGGTTTGCTCATCTAAAGACATATTATGAATGTGATAATGAAATTCTACATATTGAAGGGGGGACCCCTATCTTGGATCAATCCATGGAATTTCCATTTGAAGCAACACCAACAACCCCTCAAGAAGAGAACGATGAAGAAGAAGTTCTTGTCACATCAACTGAACAAGAAACTCAATTGGATGATGTAATCGAGAGGATTGGAAGATTGAACCTAGAAGAGAAGAATGCACCACCAGCTGATCAACTTGGACCATCAAGGAAGATTCCGAAATGGGCCACAAAGACACTTGAAAGTGTCCGTGCAGATGAAGAAGGAAAGACGAGAACAAGAAGCTCAACTAGACAAGAAGATGGAGGAAATGCAGAGAACTCAGGTGATGACATGGATGTCTCATTTGATTGTGAATTGAATTTTTCTGTTAACGTTGAACCAACTTCCTTTGAAGTGGCCACTACTCGCAATGAGTGGAAAGAAGCCATGCAGAATGAGTATGATGCACTCATAAAGAATGGAACTTGGAAGCTGGTCGATCCTCCAGTCGGAACCAAACCAATTTGAAGCAAGTGGGTGTACAAGAACAAATACAAATCAGATGGCTCACTTGACAAACACAAAGCAAGGCTCATGGAAAAAGGCTATGCACAAAAAGAAGGAATTGACTATGATGAAACGTTCTCTCCCATATCAAAATGGGGCACCATCCGTACTATACTTTCCTTAGCTGCACAAAATGGTTGGAAAGTTCATCAGATGGATGTAAAGACTGCCTTCTTGAATGGAGACTTGAAAGAAAATGTCTTCATGTCTCAACCCGAAGGCTTTGTTGTGAAGGGACAAGAACACAAGGTATGCAAACTTGTCAAATCCTTGTATGGCTTGAAACAAGCACCTCGAGCATGGTATGAAAAGCTAATCGAGCATCTTCTAAAGCTAAATTTCAAACATTACAATTTTGATGACGCAACACTGTTTGTAAAGAAAGTTGGAAGATCTGTTGTATTTCTTGTTGTATATGTGGATGATCTTTTGATGACTGGGAACAATGAAAGTTATATAGCATCCATAAAGAAACACTTAAAGAAAGGCTTTGAAATGACTAATCTGGGACATCTTCACTATTACTTAGGAATTGAAGTGACTCAACATCCTAAGTACATTTTCATTTCTCAGACAAAGTATATTGGAGAACTGTTGAACAAATTTGGCATGACAGACTGCAACCTGCTCTCAACTCCATTGGAATAAAAGATAAAGCTCACATCAAGTGAAGGAAAAGATTTTGAGGATGCAACCAAGTACCGACAGCTTGTAGGAAGCCTTCTCTACCTTACCACTAGACTAGATATTTCTTATGTTGTTAGCATTCTTTCACGGTTCATGCACAAATCTTGTGAAGGACGTTGGTTTGCAACAAAGAGAGTTCTAAGATACTTGAAAGGGACTGAAGACTTTGGACTCAAATATTCTAAGGTGGATGACTTCAGACTTATTGGGTACTCTGATTCAGACTTCGATGGTGACAAAGAAACATGAGTGTCCACTTCTGGATCCATGATGAGTCTTGGATCAGCAGCTATCTCTTGGAGATCACGCAAACAATCAGTTCTAACAGATTCGACAATGAAGGCAGAATATGTAGCAACTGCAGAAGCAACCGAAGAGATTGTGTGGCTCAGGAAGATACTTGAAGATTTGCAGGAGAAACAAGAAGACTCCACTCCACTTGTGATTGACAACGCTTCTGCAATCAAGTTGGCCAAGAATCCTAGATTCCACTATCGAACCAAACATATCAACACAAAGTATCATCTGATTCAACATCATGTAGAGGCCAAGACAGTCCATTTACGTCATTGTTCCACAAATGATCAAATTGCAGATATCTTCACCAAAGCACTTGGACGAGAAAAGTTTGAAAGATTTAGAACCATGCTCATAATTACAAACACCCCTTCGGATTGAGGGGGGAATGTTAGAATCCTTAGGGTAATTTGTAAATGAATAAAACTTCCGTTTTGGAAGATGTAGAGTCTAGGAGACTCTAACTTACCATTTGGAATATGAATGCCAAAGGTCAGAAATACTTCAGTTACTTTAGTATACTACCTGAAATGTGGGGACTACATGAATAACAGTTAGCTTCCAGTAGAACATTACTTGTGGAGAATTAACATGCTATAGGACAAGAACCACTCAATTGACCTCAGAGGAGGTGCAATATACATCTAGTTAGAGCAGTGGCCCAGGATTCAGCATGTGCAGATGACACATGTTGCTGCTGCTGATTGCCTGATTGGATTTTGTATACTAATAATCAGTTCCCCACCGAGACAAAAATTTCCATTGACAGGTATAGAGGGAGTTGTCCTCTGAGTACAAGATGAAGAGTCTTAGGCTGATGCTTTCCTTCTTGAGATTAGAAGTATGGCATAGACCAGATGAGGCATCCCTTAGTTAGAGGGAGTACACAGTTGAGAGATTCAGGATGATGGACCATAAGTTCACGGCTACACAAATTTGAAGAAGCCGAGTATGCTTCCGATTCAGATTTGGTAATAGTTGATTGAATCTATGATACTCTCATTTGTTCTATGAGAGCTGATGTTTAGGATGCAGATGGCATCATGGATGACACCTCATACATACTGATGTACTAGCCAGTGAGAAACTCCAAAAGGAGAGTATGATGCAAAGTTGCAGAAGTAATTTGCAGCAGAGATGCAGAGGGAGTCTAGATTGCCATCCAATATTATTGAGAGAACATGAAGTTCATCTCAGTAGACTCATTTAATGAGACATGACACTAATGGATGAACAACAGTGTCCCGTAGTATAGCTTGCAGTGGAATGCTCTAGTTCAGAGGGAGCGGGAGATTCTAGCACAGAGGGAGCAATTACATCATATCGAGGTCAAGTACCTCTATATTAGAGACATAGTACAGAGAGGAGTAGTTTAACTCTTGTATATTCCGATTGATGATCAGATTGCCGACATTCTTACGAAGTCTCTTTCTAGAGTGAAGTTTGTATACTTCCATGAAAGAATTGGAGTATTGGAGAATGCTTAACTTAGTGAGAGGGAGTGCTCTTAGGACAAGCAGTCCCGTGTAGACCGAGAAGAGCTCAGTGCAGTTAGGACAAGCGTTCCTGTGTAGACCAAGAAGAGCTCAGTGCAGTTAGCACAGGCGGTCCTGTGTTACGACAAGCGGTCCTGTGTAGACCAAGATGAGCTTAGTTCAGTGAGGATAGTAGGTCTTGTGTAGATCGAGATGAGTTCAGTCTAGTGAGGACAGACGGTCCTGTGTAGACCAAGAAGAGCTCAATCCAGATAGGATAGGTGGTCCTGTGTAGACTGAGATGAGCTCGGTCCAGTGAGGGCAAGCGGTCCTGTGTAGATCGAGATGAGCTTTGTCCAGTGAGGACAAGTGGTCCTGTGCAGACCAAGATGAGTTTTGTGTGAACTATTGTTCTTGTGAGGAACATTCTCATGTGTGGAGAGGACTCTTGTGTAGAGTATACTTGGATGCCTGTGTGGGATGTTGTCCTGTATGGACTGTGTTGACCTTTCTTATGATGACAAAATGTACGAGTCAAACTGTGATGATCAAATGATGCTCAGATGTATGAGTCCAGCTGTGACGATCAGATGATGCTCAGATGTACGAGACCAGTTGTGACAATCAAATGATGCTCAGATGTACGAGACCAACCATGACGATCAAATGATTCTCAGATGTGTTCCAGTGTGATGATACCTCTCTAGCTAAGAGGGAGTGTTGTTGATGTAGCTATGTGAGGTAACCTCACTAGCCAAGCCGACCTACAAAATTAAATAAACAATAAAATGTAATTTTATTATTCCAAAAGATAAGTCGGCCTAGTAAAAGGACAAGTCAGCCAGTTGAGAAAAATCACTAAAAAGTATGTATAAATACAGGAGTCGCCCTCCTCATTTGGACCTCACCTCAAGCAAGTTCGCTCAAGCAAGAGGAAGACTAATTTCTTGGTTGTAGAAGAATTTTGGAGCTATTTTCTTTGGCATCTATTCTTCTTATTTTTTTTATCTTTGTTGTACTGAATCCCTGAGTAAGAAAGGTTTGCTGGGTTTTTCTCGAGTTTGGTTTTTCCCAGGATAAACTATTGTCTTTTTTGTTTTTATGCACAATTATTCTTTCAGTGGTCCAATATTGTTTATAAGTTGAAAGAGATGAAAATTATGCTACTATAATTAAAAATCTAACAATTTTCCCAATATCGTGAATTTGTGACCCTTGTTGATAAATTGCCGATAATGATATTTTTAACAATGCTATTTAAGACTTCCTAATGCCCTCTCTTTCCAATCTCTTCATGACATAACTTATGGTCTACTTTCTATTGAATATGCCATCACATAATATTAACAAGACTTTCTAATAACACTTCTATCAACCACAGGTTTAAGTGATAATAAAGGATAAAAATACATGGATTAATTCTCTCCCATTGCAAACCTATATGCCAAAATCCTCAAATCGATTTTTCCCCTTCTACAGGTTGTGGCTTGATTGTTCTCACCTAAAATCACTATGGAAGAGATTTGTGGCATGTAGTGTTAGCCGAAGGTGGTCACTTTTTCATATTTTGTCTTTACTAACGTGGTTGATGGAAGTCTTACTGCTACTACAATTACTATGTGATGACATATACCATGCAAATACTAAATGGGGACATATGCAAAAGAGGAAAAACACTAAATGGGCACATATGGAACCGGAGGTAACCACTAAATGTTGGAAAAGATTCTCAATGACACCAATGTGAATTTGCCATACGGTAGGGAGCGTTTAGATGAATCCCTGGCACATCTTGATTCTTATTAGCTAATCTGATCATATAAAAGTCACAATGAAAATTGAGGAAAACAATTGCCTGCACGTCTTGGATGCTCTTATTACAAAAAACGAGGATGTTCCTTAGCACATCAAGTTTATACATTATATAAAAAAAACACATACAAACAAGTAGGCATATGTGGACTTGCATCACCATTCAGCACAAAAGTATCATCAACGTGATGACAATTTGGGCTGTTAGAATCTGTGACAGGGAACCTTCGGAACAGGAAATAAAAAACTTTCAAAGGTTTCTAAAGAAAATGGCTATGAAGATGTTCAAATAAAAAGAGATCTTCAAAGAGTGGAAAGAGTTCCTTGCATAAGACATGTAATGTCCCTTTTTTGATTTTTATTAAAATAGTGAAATTTTCAACTTTTTTCCCTGGTTCGACCTTTGACTAGTTTTGAGGTCTAGGTCTCCAAATTGCTCTAAATGCTCCCAAATCTTTAGAGAAGGTGTATGACTAATATCAGGACTTGATTATGATGTTAAGGGATGATTTAGGACCATCAAAAGACTTCTGCAAACCCCTTTAAGATTCTGGCCTATGTATGGAATTTTACCAGCAGTTTGAGGTTCAAATCCCCCAAGGGTAAGGGCTGAAGTTGGCTCTCCAAATGTTAATGAACCCTCTAGAATTTCTGAACAGAGGCAGGGGACATCAAGGGGACATCAACAGGGTCTGAAATACATCTCCATTCAATTAATTTGGTCTGCTACAACACTCTCAAAATCAGAAGCAAAAGGCTAGTTTTGACCTTGGGGGAAATGGCATTAAATCCTCTCCAAATGATATAAAACTGAGCAAGATGACTCCAAAAGCTTAAGCACTGAACATGGAACTTGTGAAACTCATTAATAACAGTCCATTCATCATAAATACATCAGTGAAACACTTGTCCATTCGAATTCATCAACACTTCATTGGTATACATCAATATAGTGGGGAAATGGTCACTATTTACTCATTAATCATCAATTCTACATACATCCACTTGGAATATCGACCTGATAGAGTTCTGAATGTGAAGAACAGAGCACATACATCTTATTACAAAAGAAATGGGGCATTAGAAACTCCCCCAAAGAGAACAATAGCTCACCAAAAGCGCCCTCCCTCAAGGATCAAGAATATGCAAAGAAAATTGGAAATGGTTGGAGGAATGAGCTGCACTAGAAGAAACCACGAGTTGTCATGTAGCTTACACCTGCAAATAAAGACTCCATTAAAGCTCCCATGAAAGGTCTGAATGGCCTTTCCACATACCAACTAGGATGAGAATCTTTCACCCTCGAAATTGGCTAAGGCAAGTAGACTAGTATTCCACTAGCTCTCTTCACAAATGCAAATTCTGAAAATGATCAAAAGTCCTCTTACTTCATTCCTGTATTTTATAAACATCCTTAGCCTTCTGAGGTTCCAATTACACCCATAGTCTCCAAGCCAATTCGAATTAGGGAGTGATTGAAGTATTGCCACATGTCTCCCACTTCCTAGCCTTCCACCTTCCAGAAATTCGAGTAGGCATCTCTTGGCCTTCTCTAACTCCCTTGAGCGCTCACCTAGATGCTATTTTTAGGTCTGACATGTCATAATGGTCAGATGTTAGCCCTCAGGTCTGCAATTTGTCATAGATGTCATAGCATCTTCATCATTGGTGTCATAGATGTTAGGGAATCTAGCCCAAGTGTCCAAGAACCTCCCATTTGACTCTTCCTTTCCCATGTAAGTTACACTTCCATCCAAATTCGACCTATAATTCATATGGCCAAGTGTATGAGCCTTCTAACTCATCCCAAGAACATTAGGCTTCCCATGGATTCGAAATTGCAAGAGGAGGATGCCATGTGGCACAACAATTCTAGCTTGTGTGGGCTCTGTTGTCCGCCAAACTGCACACCAGCAGCAGAAATCTTTTGAAAGCTGTCTCCCTCACTGGAAAGTGGGAAGAGGTGTGGCCTTGGGGGCAAGCAATGAGCCAGGTACTGTCACCTAAATCCCAGCTCCTCCGTTTAGGCAAACTCCTAACGAAGCCAAGGGGGGTAGTCCCTATAAAAGAGTTTCACTAAGGCTCTAGTATTTATAGTGTTTTTAGGTGTTGTGATGCGGATGGGTGTTGTTTAGGAGTTTTTGAATGAGAGACACAAATAAAATTTAAATGTAAAACAAGATAGCGCAATCCACGTTGCAAATATAGAATGATAGATACACTTGGACAAGAAATAAATCACTTTTCACGTAAAAAGAAGCAAATACTCCAATATTGATATTTAAGCAAACACGATATATGATGAAGGACCAGTGCCTTATGGAGTCAAATATATAAAAAGTGATTGTAAACAGGTTGATACAAGTGCTTGAAAATAGAAGTTTGTAAGAACGTTGTGCAGCTTATCTTGGTAAATTTAAGATTTTAATTGTCTTGATTATTATGGCTAAGAACAAGGTATCAAAAAGTAGTGGAACCTTATCCAAGAAAACTACTGGCAACCCTAGGTGATAGGTCGGAAGCACCCAGATTGCGAAGAGGGCAAGTGTGCTTGCGGCTTGATCGCCCTCGAGTCTGACAGTGGATTCCCGGCACCACCTCTTGTGGGAAGAACAGTAATTTGTCTTGGTTGAGGTTTTGGGGTAAAGTTTTAATTAGATTTTCACTTGTGAATTAGCAAGTCTTCCACCTTTCTAAGTACTAGCCCAACCGTTTCCGGTTGGCAGAGCATACGGGTGTAGGACAGAAACCAAGGTAAATTAATTAAAGGGATGTGTGGGTTGAAAAGTTTTAAACTAAGAGCACTTTAGTTCAACTCTCCGACAGAGAGCGCTCTTGACTTGGTCTTATGACCATAGTTCAAGAGACTTGCTATTTTAACAAATGCCTAATGTAGGGATAATGCAGAACTAAAAATGCCCTCCGATAGAGGGTGCTCTTGACTTGGATTTGGCCAAGTTCAAGAGACTTTGGTTTGTTTTAAACAAGCAAAAAGTAGATTGTAGTAGCAATGAATTCCAACTTAAGTTTTGATTAAACAATATGATAGATCAACAAGATATGGAATATTACTAAAAAATCACTACTCGCAAGATAAAATGAAACTTGAAAAGTCTAGTGTTTTACCACGAAAATTTCTAATCTAATAGGGGGGATCGATCTCCGAACAAGATCAACCACTAGAAGCGCCTGCACTTGAGAACCTCCAGCTAGCTGAAAGCTCTACCAAGGAAACCGACGGGGAAGGAAGAGTAACCACAAATCTATGTGGTCCTGCCCTTGAGATGAAATTCCAAGGATAGAACTTCCGGTCAAAGGCTTTGGAAGAGAAGTACAAGATAATAATAAATAAAAATAAATCTAAACTACCCAAGAGTCTCTTTCAGGTCAAGGACCCTACTCGGGAGAGCATGGGGGTAAGTAACTCGGAAAGATAGAGCAAGTATGACTTATTTGAAATAAAACTAATCTAAGAGCATATGAAAAGATCTAAACCAAGCCAATCCAACAAAACCCAACACTCTTCCCCAAATGGGGAAGAAGACCAAAGAATGGAGGACCTCTCCACTATAAGTTTTATTAATTTTTTACAAGTGCCTTAAGGAAAATTCCTTGAAAGGTCTTTGATGGATACTAGAACAAACTTATAACAATTGAAAGCTTGAAGCCCTTAATGGCTTTTACAAAGGATAAGAAGAAGTATCTTAAAATGTGTCTTATGATGCTTAGTTTCTTCTTCTCTCTTTGGTTTGATCTTTTGATTCAAGAAATCTTTCTCTTCCCACAATCCTACCACAAGGATAAGCCAATAAACTCATGCACCCATTAGCGTTAGAAAATTAATCAAACTTTGAACTATTAAGTCTAAGTTTGCAAAATAAGACTAAAATATGAAAGAGCATGAGATTTTGACTTGAAATAATTAGTATGGTAAAACGGACCAGCAAGCTAAAATGCTCTAAAAAATGGTGGGAATGAGAATACAACTACAAGATTTTACACTACTTGATATGCCAATTTGTTTATTTTTGAAATGAGACTAAGAACTTTTAAGGAAAGAAATTAGATGCAAGTTCTAATACTACTTCTAAAGCATGAACTAGGAACTACTAAGTAAAAATGATTGAGATCTAATCTATTTCAAACAAAAGACAAGATTTATGCTCATAAAATAAGTCTAACTAACCAAACTCTTAACTTGTTTTATGTTTTGTGTCTTTTTGTAGGTGGACGAAAGGAGGAATGGACGAGAGGAGACCTAAGGGAAACAAGGAGGGAGATGAGAGGCTAGAGGGGAGAAATAGGACGAGAGCAAAGAGAGGAAGGTAAGGAGAGAGACGAGAGGAGGAAGGTAAGGAGAGAGGGACGAATGCAAGGAGAGGAAAGCAAAAAATGAAGTGGGACGAATGGGATGGAGAGGAGATGAAGCAAGCTAAAAGGGGTGGACGAATGGAGAAAATAGAAGGCAAAAACGAAAGGGAAAGATGGTAGGATGAAGACAAACCTATGGAGAAGTAGATCTAGGGCAAGGGTCTTCAAGTGGAACACTTGGGGGTTTAGAAAACACTGTCTTGGAAATCCTCTTGTTAACTGGTGATATGTCAACAACAAGTGTTGAAGAGAGCACAAGGGAACAAATCCCAAGTTATTCCCCAAGGTTGAAGGAACTTCAACCTTATGGCAAACTAATCTATGGCTTGAAGACAAGAACAATCTCGGATCAAGACTAGAGGGGCTAGAAAGGGCTTAGCAAGTCAAAGCAAAGATTCAAGGAGCAAACAAGAAGGCTTGAAGAAATGGAAGCCTAAAGTAACAAGTAACCAATATTGTATTTTGAATGTTTGATGGAGAAAGATCCAAACTCCCTTTGTTTCTCAAATCCAAAAGCTAGAACTTCTCTGGTCTTATGTAGAGTGAAGATATACTTGCAAGAACCTTAAGCATAGATAATATATATGCAACAAAATATTTAAGTGAAAAGAACTAGATACATGCTACTTGTGCTAGGTTGTTAGCCATCTTGAACATGATCTACAACTTAAGAGCCTCAAATAGAATGTAAAACAATATCACCTTAATCTCAAGTGAAGCAATGCATATCAAGAGCCTCCACGTTTTTGACCTCCAAAGTCTCAACTTTATTCTCAATAAAAAGTGCTTACAATTTCATCAGAGTTTCGATGCATAAAGAATCCATGAGATAATAACCCCAAAGGGCCTCTCTTTATAGCAAAAGACACAAGCTAAACCCTAGGTCGAATTGGCAATAGATAGGTAAGTCGAATTCCAATCAATCACAAGCTTGGAGCAATAGACAATGGACAAAGTCGAGTTTTAGTGGTAGGTATGATTGGATATGTGGCAAACTCGACTTGGGTGGTAGGTTTAGATGTATCAACAACCAATAAACACCTTCCAACAAGGATCCACGTGAGGCATGGTAGGTTGACGTGAGGACAATGGAAGGTGCGAGTTAGAGGATGGAGAGACAAGTGTAATATGGTAGGTGCTAACTTGTATGGTAGAAGGAGCCAAGTGTAATGTGGTAGGCAATAACTTGAATGGTAGAAGCATGGGATGTATCACAACCAATAGGCAAGCTCCAACAAGACTAGACGTGAACCTAAATGAGGATTGACGTGAGGATGTGGAGATATGCGAGTTGGTTAGGTGGGTGACATGTGTAGCTTGGTAGGTATAGACTCGAATTAGCAAAGGGAGCCAAGCATGGTAGGTATGAGGGCGCCTACTCTAACATTAATGCTCATCCACCACCTAATCATCAAATGACAACAAGCCAAATCGAATTTTGCATGAGGAGGGCGAATTTGCTTGAATGGATAACCTTCTAGTGACTGGATATTTGATCGGAGTGACTGGGAGTTGATTGGAATCCTCATAAATGTCCATTGCCATGTCATTTAGCCTTTTATTTTAATCAAATTGATTAATTTTGGAGAGATTTGGGTTATCTCCAAAATATTCAATTTTATTATTTTAATTAATAATTTCTCTGTAAATGACTTTTCAGAGAAAATATTAATTACGAGGCTGAATTGACATCCGAAAGTTGGGTTTAGCTGCTCCATGGGTCATGTGTGATTTTTGGCTTATGAAACGAGCTATCAATCACTAAATTCGGACTCCGGACGACTGACATATTACAAATTATTATTTCTCTATTTAAACTATAGAGAAATTTATTAAATTTTAAAAAATAAATAAAACCCAAATTTCGACGGACCCGGTAAAATTTTTTCGAAAATTTTTCTAAGGGTTTTATGGACCTAGGACATGACCGACACCTATTCTAACAATGTCTAGTAGGCTTATATACATTGGTTGGCCTCTAATAACCCCCCATGGCCAAATTTTCAAAATCGGGCATTCCAGCTTTGGAGGAGCGGGAGAAAACCTCATCGATTATACATCGCCTTAAGCAAAGTATAATTGACAAGGGAAAAAACTCCTTGGAATACCTTAGTTGCTTAATCCAGTCATGAGGAACCGAGGCACTCAGATCCTACTAGCACACTTTATTACAAATCCCCATGGGGCCATGGTCATGTCGACTCAAAAAACAAAACAGGCTAACCACAACTGGCTAGCCACAACATGCTGGATCATCTGATACACTGGAATCAAACATTTATCATGTTTGTCAAATGGCGGCTCTCCAGAAAATCCAACTATGGTACAAAAAAGTTGGTAACAGGCCCCACAACCTCCATGTGTCTTCATGATCAATTGCCACTTGATTTTTCCCTTGTATGTATTTATTTATCTCCTTTATTAAATATTTATTCCTTCCTAATGTCCAAACATCATTTATTAGCTCCCTTATTGCGAATCCTCATGTCTCCATCCAACCTAGGGAACTAGTAGGATTGACGGAATTTCCCTCTTATGAATTTATTTGAATGGGGACATTACAAGACAACATTATGAAAAAACAGAGGGGACAAGGGTGACCTTGCCTTATATCCTTGGCACACTAGATAGAATTGCAAAGATCCTAATGAGGCAGATAAAAGTCATTTTCTTTGCCCCCAAATACTATAAGAAGTATGTTACATTTCTGCTAAGAACCCAACTGATCCAAAATGACACAAGATTGTGTATTTGATATCTTATTCCTGTGGAAAGACATAGTTCAGAGATACTGGCCCTTGTGTTGGTAAGGCTAAAAGAGCATAGTGCAGATATCATGATGCATAATCGGGTTGAGAAATCTGTACTGTTAAAGCATTTATTTAGTACCAAGCAGCATCTATGGGTGGACAGCACCAACGTGATTGCTAAAGTTGAACACTACTCCAAGAGATATGTTAGAGAGGCCCTAGAACTTGATAAGCTTTGCAACATTTTAAGCATGGATGATGATTTAGAAATCAGTGAAACTTGGAAGCCAGTAATTAAAAAATTATAAATAATCCTCTTCATAGTCCCAATGGAAGGCCTTAGCACACTGCCCTAATTAAGTTCTCATTCTCATGGTGAAGCTATTTTAATAACAATTCTTGGCTTGTTATAATGGTTCATATAATTTAGAAAGGATTACTTTTGATATACGAGCATTGTATTGGCTTTTGGGTCAAATTTGAAATAGCTCATTCTTAAAAATTGAGAGCCTTTGATATTCATGTCTTATTTCCTATTTTTTAGCTGACTTCATTGGATGAGTTATTTCATGAAGATAATCTTTAAATTTGAATGTATGATACAGATTTGTTCCTTGGTGCTCTTCTCCAGGTTAATCACTATCCTGATGATGGACCATAGATATCTTGTTCAAAACATCACTGGTTAAAAAATCTTAACACAGATCGTCTAGGATATTGAAGAGTACAGCCTGTGTAAAATCAGTCCTAACTTATTGATACAGTTGGTCATGCATATCTTATTGATCAATGCTTGTTTATAAGGCCTAGGTTTGTCAGTAGTAGTAGTGTCATAGGAGGTATCTTATTTTTAGGATTCTATGCTATTAGGTTATCATGGAGGTCTCTTTACCTAGAAGGACATTTGCTGCTTTGAATAGTTTCAATCTATTATTAATTCTCCTAATTGTGTATTGTTCTGTCATATGGAACATATTATCAAATTAGTCATTTTCTTCACACTTCAATGTTGGGCATATCTAAGTCAATTCCTGTTTAAATGATTTCTAAAATTTATGACCTACAGTGAAATATGTTACAATGGGATGTGGTTCTGTGGTTGGTGATATGTCCCCTGCCTTCCGGGGAATCCTACGTATTGGGATGCCTGAGGGTGTTCCCCTGTACGGGGTATTCTGACTGACATGTTTGATATGGTTGAGGGATATCCCTACCATATTGGGTACATAAGGGCATCCCCAATGTCAGATTCTTTTTTTATTTGCATTTTTTTGACTAAAACTAAGCAAAACAACTTCAATTATCTAACCCATTGACCAGAAAAAAAGATTTTGAAAGTTTAAACCTTCTCACTAACAAAATTAAAGAAATCCTTGCCCACAAATTGTGAAAAGAAAATTGACAGCTTGGGATAATTAATTTTTCATCACAGTACCTTGGGAGGACTGATCTTTCATCACAGTACCGTAGGAGGACTGATCTTTCATCACAAAGGACTGATTTTTGACCAGCAGCTGCTTGGGAGGGCTGCTTCTAATCTTGTGAGACCATTGGAAGAGTTGATTTGTCAACTCCGCTTGAGTTGATTTGGACATTGATGTATACAATATAATATACCAATCATGATTTTGTTCATGGATGAATCTAATGCTATTGTTCTTGTATGAATCTCATGTTTCTGGGTCTTTTTTATTTTGACTAATGCGAAAATCAATAACTCATCCATTGTGGTACAATGTATACTCTACATTTCTACAGTATATTTATATTGTTTTAGTATTCTAATTTGATGTCCATGCATTTTATTGTTTTAGAATCTAGATGTGAAAAACTGTTTCTAGATTTTTTAGATCTTTAAGAATTAAGTTTTGTATTTTTATAATTTATGTATACACTACATTTCTACAGTATATTTCTAATTTTTTAGTATTGTAATTTGATGTCCATGCATTTTATGGTTTTAGAATCTAGATGTGAAAAACTGTTTCTAGATTTTTTGGATCTTTAAGAATTAAATTTTGTATTTTATAATTGCTGTTCCCGCCCATCTTCCTCTGAAAACTGTGGGGATTCCGCAGCCATACTAGAACCTCATTCCCTTGTCTCCCACCATACCCCCACCCACTCCATCGCAATCCTTGGTGTAATATAGTGATGTAATGACACTTCATTATTGATGTTTAATTAGTCTGATATGATCACTTGGTATAGATTTGCTTTTGTTAAGATGTTATAAATGTTGTTAATTGGGATGCTCTCAAGCCAGTTTAGCACTTGGATTGCAATATTTGCATGGAGGATTAAATAAGTTATTTGTTACATGCTTTCTTTGAAGCCATGTGATGTCATTGCAAGTCCTTTTACTTTGTATACTTCCATTTAAATTTTTCTTCATTGTCTTTTCAGGTCTTGAAGTTTTTGATGGAACAAAATAGTGTGAATTCCTCCTTTGGCCAAGTCACAATTGGAACTCTAATTCTTCAGGTATTGTGTGATGGGTTTTATTTTGAGTTGTATGTGTGACTTCACTTTCTAGGTCATAATTTGCAATGGCCAGCTGGACTGAATGTAGAATGCATATGCCATTGGAATATGTTCTGGGTACTTTTTTGGAATAAAATATTCCTGATTGAACTCCGTAAATAGAGATAGCATAGATGACTAAGCTTTTAATACACTTCATTGTAACATGATTGTCTTATGCTGTGTAACTTCCATTATTCAGGATTGTGCGGTTGGATTGTTATTTGCCCTGCTCCCTATTCTTGGGGGAAATGGAATTTTGCAAGGGATAATGTCCATGACAAAATCGTAAGTGGATTCCTTCCCAAATGCATTATGGTGCATTCTTTATTATTCAATTTGCACATTGTTCATTTCAATGCTGTCATATTATCTTAACAGGCTCTGTCTATTGTAGTTACTTTCTCTACTAGGGCAAAATGCTTCTTTCAAGGTAGTTCTTTGTCTTTACTTGGGAAAAACTGTACATATTTGATATTTTCAATTATGAGATTTGCATCTCAGATACATTTTCAGTGTTTAAATATTCAATAAAAGGCTAAATTAG
The DNA here is from genome assembly GCA_027924585.1 of Larix kaempferi. Classification (NCBI taxonomy): domain Eukaryota; kingdom Viridiplantae; phylum Streptophyta; class Pinopsida; order Pinales; family Pinaceae; genus Larix; species Larix kaempferi. The sequence continues at coordinate 39,457,985 of BSBM01000372.1, read as the reverse complement.
TAGTAGTAACAACCAAACTTAGTGTCAGATGTTCTAACACTTACTTAAATCTTATTCTTTGCAAAGAATTATGCTGCCGGATAGATGGAAGGAGAGAATTTTTGGTCCATATACCATTAACTAATAAACAGATCTGCTTCTTCATTTCCCCTAAAACATTAATGACAAAAAATGCACTTTTGGTTGAAATCAAATTTTATTTCTTGCTAACATGGATGGTTAATTTTGTTTGCTTGGGAAGATTCCTGGTTAATTCTGTGGGATTGTCATATGAATAATGTAGAAGATCTCTGTTGGATTAATTGGTGTTACCTGTACATGTGGCCACGATCCATTCATACGTACTTAATGTACTAGGTTTCTAGTTGAGGGAAACCATGTCAAACTTGATATGTTTGCTCAATATCCTCTTGGGGTATGTGCCCTTGTTATGTGGGCCCATAACCCATATTGGGAGGATACCTTATTTTAAGCTCTCATTTGTATCATCTCATCTTGTGATATTCTTGATCTAAAATATGAATTGTTATAAGCCTAAAGGCACTTAATTTTGGCACTCTTTCTTGTGATTGGCATCTTTCTCTTAGGCATGATTGTGTATTTTTGTTTCAGCACTTCTGCTTTTTTTTGCACTCTCTCTATAGTGCACTTGTCAGGAGGCTATTTCAGAATTTGGTTCCATCGAATTTTTTGTTGACCCTTATAAATCTTAACATGGTATTAAAGTGGGTGTGAAGTGTGAACATAATTGTCTCGATTCTTTTGGTTGATCCGAAAACTATTGGTTGGTGAAACCTTTGTTACATTGTAGAACTAAAGTTTTCTTGGAACATCTCTTATAGGGTTTCTCTAGGGGTTCTAATGATATAAACCCTAAGTTAGGGTTGTGCCTTCATTGTTGAAAAGTTAACTAGGAAAGTGGTTGGATCCTTAACCTTGCTTCATGCAGAAGCAAAACTCTATTTTTGAGTTTTCATGCATGCATTTTTTAATTAAAAGTTTGTTAGACACAATGGGTCACTGAGAGGGGGGGGGGGGGGGTGAATCAGTGACCCTACACTTAATCCCAATTTCAACTTCAATTGCAATCTTATGTTATCATTAATTCACATTTACTTCAATATAGTATTCATTCATGAACCATCTACCAAGCACATGTTATTCATCAAATAAACACATCAACACATTGCACAAGAGACAAGATTTAAGCTTTGTAAATTTGTATAAGTGGAGACAACAATCTCCAGAATGGGCTACAACCCATAAGGTGGCACCACCCACCAGATGAATTAGTCAGCTGCAACTGACTGAGATCCAGACAAGCTTCAACTTGTCAAAAGACTAATTAGTCTTTCCCCAGCTCCACCCTACCTCCCTAAGCAATCTTTCAAGTGATTAATCAGACTTTTCTCAAGTCTGAAAATTACATACAATATCAACTAAGAAACCCTTGTTTGCTTCAACAGCCTTTCTCATTACATGACCAGCACCTTGTCACATCAACAACTTCATTAACATATCCTGCATTTCTGACTGTCATTGTGTCAATATAAACTGTCCAGTAACATTCTGATCATCATACTTCTGTCTTCAACAAAACTGCCATCATTGCTGCTGCCCTATCAGATAATCCTCCTGTCCAATCATCAACCAGCTGCCCATTCTCAAACCCTGTCTTAGCATATCATGTTCATCATCATTATGTCCTCATCGAGCATCTGCCTCAAATTAACCCAGAAAAATCAAAGATAAAAAAAGGGTTCTGCTGCTGCTGATCTGTTACTACCACCGAATTGTCATCAAGCTGACCCGAAATCAGAGCTCCTTATGTCTCCTATCTTGCACCAAATTCACTCACATCTCTTCACCGAATTTTCACACCAGCCACACCAAAAACAACGAATTGCTTTTTGATTTTATACCTTGTCTTGTCCAATTTATCTTCTCAATTTATGGAGGCTGACATGTATCAAAAATAATAATAATATTTTTCATTTGCATTTTATCATGAGGCCGACTTGTCAATGATCTTTTATTCTTTCAAAAGATATTTTGTTTTGCTTCCACGTTATCAATAACAAAATATATTGTTCAAACTTCTGAATTCTTTATTGCCAAGTCATTAATCAACCCTTCCAGGATGCCTGCATAGTCTTCAATCTGGTTTCTAACTTGTGCACGCATGGATCCATATTAGAATGCCCGCACACTACTTCAAGTATGCCCGCAATGACATGTAGAGGATGCCCGCATGTGTCCATAGTGATGACCGCAAGCTCCTTGTCCACTTCACCATTATGCCCGCAGATGTGTTTTTAACATGCCCGCAAGGGCTAATATAGATACCCGCAGATTACTTCAAGTGTATGCCAACAGGTTGCTTCAAAAGATGCCCGCAATCTTCATTTTCTCATCTTTGTTATGCCCGCATGGTGCAAACAAGATGCCCGCAGGTGGTTGTGAAGGATGCCCGCAAGGGCCTTTCTATTATGCCATCAAGTGTCTTGTAATCATGCCCGCAAAGGCTACTAATTATGCCCGCAAGACCTCAAAATATGCCCGCAAGCAGCATTAAGATGCCCGCATCATCCTCCATTGTCCTCATCCTTGTTCTTCCATATTTGTCTTCTTTGCCATTCAATGCCATGCTGGCCACTTGTCATCAAATGCTTGCCAATCCATGCCCATGACATCAATCATGTTTATCCTTTGTCATTCATGTTGTCATCAATGACAACCATAGAAAACCACATTCATCAATCTCCCCCTTTGTCATTGATGGCAACCAACCAATTTCTTCTTCTCCCCCTTTGACATTAATGACAAAGGGTTGATCAGCCATTGAAGGCTACACAATACCCAAAAAAAAAAATTATCTTTGAAAAACTTGATGAAATCATTGGCTGAGTTTGATCTTTCATCTTTTTACAAGTATAAGTAGCTGAACAAGCTCCCCCTTTCATGTAGACTTCTTCACTTGTTGATTTATCTGCTCCCATGATACCGTGATACATTGTCTAATGTTAGTGTATGAAACCATATCTGGACAACTTCAACACTTATAGTTATTTAGGTTACAGATTCGATCAATTTCCAAATCAACAGACTTCTTGTCAACCACATCTTGTCAAGCTAAGTCAAATCAACACCGTCATAGCACTGGATATTGGGTATATTTTCACAACACCACAATTTTTTTCAGAAGTCAGCATTAATGTATCAATTGTGCAAACTTTGGATAGCTTCAGAACTGTTGACAAGTTTGGATTGCTGAAGATAACCTAGCTGAGTTTAGACCAAAAACTCAACTTTAAACACTGTCAGCCAAGGCAACCCAAGATGCATGCTCACTGTTGTTTTCATAGGCATTTAATGTTTGTTCATACTCAATCTTCACTATGCCCAGCACACTCCTCATTCTTGTCCATGCATATCATGCTGCTCTGAAATCAGAGATGTGGTATCAGAGCCAGAGAAGTGCAATAATTTTCTGGTATATCTTATTCACTTAAATCTGATGAATGCATTTACTGTCTGTTAAATCTGCTGCAATATCATTGTTCAGTTTCTTATGTTGATTATACACATTCTACAATAGTGTTCTGTAGGCGGTGGAAATGACCGCTGAGTGGATTGTTGGGTCATTGAGAGTGTAAGAGTCGTCTGAAGTCAGAGTAGCAGTAAGACCCGTTGGGATAGGGGAGTAAGTCTACATAGTTGCCGGAGACTAATTTAGAGTCAGCACTCACTCTCTTTAGAAAATGGACTTTTCAATGGACACTGTTGAGTTGACAAACTTAGAATGTGAATCTTCTAATGACACTAAAGTCAATCTAGCAGAACGAAGACAGTCATCCTTTAATCCTTCATCATCAGATTCTTCCTACATTACAATCTCTGATCATAATCCTTCAGAGAACTGGCAATTACCTCAGATACTTCCTCGTGAAGTATACAGACTACCGTGGTGGAATATCACTGCTGCCACACACATCCGTGTCTCAAGTATTGATGTCTCTTTTACTGACAAACAAGAGCCTGTTCACATAAATCTTCTTGATAAATGTCAAATTGATTGGGCTATTAAGCAAAATTATAAGTATGCTCACTTTGGTGCTATTAAATTAGGACTTGGCCCATTAGTCCGGCCTCGTTTAGCTGTATCTTCCCTGTGTTGCATTGTAGATACTCGTCACAGGAAGTTTTCCGATGCCGTAATCGGGGGCTTTACCGCTCCTCTTCATGATGGTCCTGCTTTTGGCACTGTATATCCTAAGTTTTCAGTGAGTCTAACTGATCCTCATATCTATAATTTGCTTAAAGCCTATATCTTACCCAAAGGATTCGATATGGAATCTGGTTCAAAGATTATCCAACTCAAAGGTGGAGTTTGTGTTAGGTTTGGCAATGACACTCTTCCCCAACTTCGAACTCGTGTCCATCAGAGTTCTGCAGACACCAGCGTGGTGGAAAGAGAGAAATCCAAAAATGCTACCCCAATTACATTCAATTGGATTGGCATTAATTAATCTCAGTCTTGGGAAATGAAATACACAGAGCTTAGAAATCAAGAAAGAGTTGCAACTTCCTTTAACTCCCAGCCTTTGATTTTTGATGAAGCATCCAGCTCCTTCCGTGTTCCCAATGAACAGCCAACCCAAAGGTTTGGTCCTCCACTGATCAAATCTGCCTCCATCTCTTCCTATAACAATGCCAGATTACAAGCTTTGTCAAATCAAGTTAGCAAAGCTAATGAATCCCCTTCTTCTTCTGTAAATACCTATCCCTCTGATGTTTCCGTAGATGTAGGCCATAAAGGTCAGCATGCTGCCTATTAGGCATGCCAAAAAATCAAACAAAAATTGATCCACCAACAAAAACAGAAACATCAGGAACTGCCTTCCCTAGGTATGTTTTCAGTCTTACCTTCATTCGGAATGATGTCTCTGCCAAGAGAAGGTTCAGGTTTGGAAGTTGTTAATACTGGCCAAAGATCATTTATCCCTGGTAGGAATTTGCCTGAGTCTGGTTTTAGGCAATATACACCTGATGGCCAAACCAAAAGAGAATTCATGCCCTGTAAGTCTTCCAGCCAAGATCAAACTGTTTCTGATGAGATTAAGCTTGCAAATTGGGGTAATTTGCAACAAATACATTCTGCACGAAATCTCGATGATATGGCCCGAGATATCCTGGTTCTAAAAAGTCAATGTGCAGAGCAAAGGGAGCATATCAGTAAAGTGGAAACAAAATTAGAATTGTTAGATCATCTATTACATGATTCCACAGAAATCAAGCTTGCAATCAGTGAAGCTTCTCAAAAGCTTGAGAGAAGACTTCGTGTTTTAGAAGATCTTTGTCACAAAACAGAGAATCTCCAAAAGAAGCATTATGTGGTTCCGGACCATGTGTTTAAACTAGCCACTAAAGGTCACACCAAACGTCACTCTTTAGGACAATTCAGTGTTCAAACTGAAGAAGGAAAACCTGAATGGGACTTTGGAGAAAGTGATGCGATCCGAAATGAAATTGAAGAATGGATCTTTGAGTTTAAAGGTTTTAAGCCTGTATTAGATCCAAAGTATTTGGTCAGTTTAAATGCTGTAGATGTTGAGTCTTCCAACACTAGAAGACTTCCTCTTGTCCGCTTTGACACCCATATGTCAGATGCTACTACTACTGCAAGTACTCCTGCCAAAGTTTTCCACTTTGGTATTAATTCCATGAATGAACTATTGTCCCAGATGCCTGAGCAACCTGTGCTCAATATCCAGTGTCAGTCCAGAGAGGACATTAGAAATGCTATACAAATGCTGGCACAATGGATTCTTTATAAAAAGCAACAGGACAATAACCTTACCGGTCAGATGTTGGGTACTCAGTTAGTTGCAGGCTTGTCAGGCCTTACATATGAATGGTGGCGATGGTTGCCACAAGAAACCTGCAATGAAATGCTTGCTGCTGATGATGCGGATGAACAGATTCTAAGTGCCCTTGGTAGGGAATTCTATGGTCCTGAAGATGGTGAAGATTATGACCATCTTGCTTCACTCTTTATGTCTGCTAGGTTATGCGATCTCAGTAAGAGTGAGGAATATTTTTGTTATATGCAAAAGCTTTTGATTTCTTCTGTAAAATATGGAAATCCTGCTTATCTGAAGCACTATCTCAGAAGCTATCCAGGACATGTTCCTGATGCAGTAGAACAAGCTCTTAAAGATAAAAAGGTAGAGTTGAGAACTCTTTCACTTGCCTAGTTACATGCCCACATAATGGAAACATGGCAAGAACACTGCCTAGAAAAACGGGTAAGTAAAGATTTCAAGAGACACCAACAAATGTATTCTGCGTCTTTTTGTAAAGATGTTGCTGGTATGCCTGATTGGGGGTGCGGTGCACACAACAGAGGACACTTTGGTCAAGATTCTTGCAAATGCAAGAAAAAGAAAAAGGAATTTTATACGTCTGAGCCTAGATATCATCCTGATAAACCCTATCACCATAAGTCCAAGCACAAGCACAAGTATAAACATCCGTATGAAAAAACCTATCGTAAGTCCAAATACAAAGCCAAGCGCTATGTTAATAGAAGGACAGAAAAGGGTAAGAAAAATGTTTGTTTCATTTGTGGTAAATCAGACCATTGGGCTACTAAATGTCCGGAAAGAAAATCTAGACCCCGTCTTGCTGCTTTATGTCAAGGATTGGATCCCGCATGGTGGGATTTACTTGAAGTATCTGTACATTCTCCTGCTCCTTCCGGCGAAGTGGTCTACCTTCCCGATGATGATTATTCTTCTGATTCCAGTTCCGATTCTGAACCTCCTGCTTTAGCTAAATTTGCTCCTGACTCTTCCTCCTCCTCTTCCTTTGAGTCTGATCCAGATGCAAATTTAGGGGGGTGTAGCCTGCCCAAGTTTTATTTCTCTTTGTATATGTTTTCCCGCTCTTCTTCCAAATCCTCTTCACACTACCACTTGGAAAAGCAATTAGTTGATTTAGACCTTCAGCTTTCCCTTATTCCGGTCTATCGCCATTTTGAGAGAACTGAACTTAGAACAAAAAAAGCTAGGCTTCAACAACAACTAGAAAAACTGAAGTCAGATACAGATAAAGGAAAAGAAAAAGTCCAGTCTCTGTCTGTCAGTTACAACCCTGTTGAATTCTATAAAGAATACCCTGACGACCATGAAGATAGACAGTCTCATAGGAAAGATAAAGAAAAACTTTTGAGACTACAGCTAAAAGAAAAACAGGATAAACTTAAGCTCCTTGTCAAAGAAATTGAAAACATCAAAAGTATGATTTCTGTTTTGGTCACTGAAAGAGATCAATCTTCTGATGAAGAATTATCCAAATAGATAGAAAGAGCTTGTTTTAATCCTGATCATAAAGAAGAGTCTCCTACATCCACTCCTCCACAGTCACCTCAATCTCAAGTCCCGAGTCATTTGGGTGCCTTGTCTGGTCCCAAGTTATTTGTGTCCTTACAGTTTTGTCCTCTAGAATTCAAATCTTATTCTGTACATTGTTTAATTGATTTTGGTTGTCAGTTTAACCTTGCTAAAGGAAATGCAATACCTCAGTTTTACTGGGAAAAGAGTCGTGAGTTTGGGTCAGCTATTGAAGGTTCTCTAGTATCTTTGTCTGGTGAAGTAAAGGAATTCCTAGTACAAATCTCAGGTGTTTTGAGTAATTTGTCTCTTTTCAGATTAGATGTGTTGAAAGAAGACTGTGTCTTAGGTTCTGAGTTCCTTTAGAAAGTAAGTCCGTTTTCTATTGATACTAGTAAAATGGTATTCTCTTGTACAGTTGCAGGTCGGTCTGTCTCTATTCCTTTAAGTTTTAGTCCTGTCAATAAATGTAAGTCTCTTCCTGTACAGTTAGTTGAGTCAGTCAAGTCTGTTGATTTAAATAAGATGGATCGATGCATAGCATATGCAGAGATTCATGGTGAGAAAGCTCTGGCTGAAATCAAAGAGAAGCTTGTAAAAAACTGTTGCTCTGAGAGTCCGAATGCCTTTTGGACTAGAGAAAAATATTTTGTCTCTTTGCCGTTTGATCCCATGCAGAAGATCAAACCCATGAAAGCATCAGCCCGTGTGATGAGTCCCTCAGAAAGGGAATTTTGTTCTAAAGAAATTCAAGAGTTGCTGCAGAAAGGTTTGATTGAGCCCTCCAAGAGTCCTTGGGCTTGTAGAGCGTTTGTGGTAAACAAGCACTCTGAGCAAAAAAGAGGTAAGCCCCGACTGGTTGTGAATTACAAGCCTCTTAATGCTGTTCTGCAGAAAGTAAGATATCCTCTGCCGGATAAAGCAAGTTTGCTACAGAAGATTACTGGCTGCACTATATTTAGCAAATTTGATCTTAAATCTGGTTTTTACCAAATTGGCATTGAAGTGAAAGATCGTTTCAAAACTGCCTTTGTGGTCCCGCATGGCCAATATCAATGGAAAGTCATGCCCTTCGGTGTGAACAATGTTCCATCTGAATTCCAGAAACGGATGGAAGACATATTTAGAGACATTCCATGGTTGTTTGTGTTTATAGATGACATTCTAATAGCTTCCAGGAACCTGCAAGATCACCTCAAGCATCTTCATAAATTCTATGATCTTGTGTTTAAACATGGATTAGTTTTGTCTGAGTCTAAAATGGAGATTGGTAAAACTGAGATGGATTTTGTTGGTTTCCACATAAAGAAAGGTCAGGTTGTTCTGCAAAAACATGTGTTATCCTCTTTTGAGCATTTTGCTGATAAGATCTTAGATAAAACCTAGCTTCAAAGGTTTCTTGGTAGTCTGAATTATATCAGACCATTCTATCGTGGTCAGGCAACAGACATTCATTGTCTACAGCAAAGATTGAAGAAAAACTCTGTTGCATGGTCAGAAGAAATGACTTTGGCAGTGCAAAAAATAAAGGCCAAAGTAAAAGAACTACCAGCCCTTCATCTGCCACAAGGTACTGGTGAGCTGATTATTGAGACTGATGCATCATCCAGCACTTGGGGTGGTGTTCTGCTTGAAGAAATAGATGGCAGAGAAAATATATGTGGTTATGGATCTGGTTCGTTCAAAGCAGCCGAATTAAACTATCCCAGCAGCCACAAGGAGATCCTTGCTGTTAAGAAAACAGTCCAACATTTTATTTTGTTCCTGAAACCTGTTAGATTCACTATTAGAACATATTTAAAGATAATGCCTGGAATCTTTAAAAATGAAAATTTAATGGTAGAAAATAATAGCAGGATACTGAAATGGTTTATCTGGCTTTCTAACGTTGACTATGATATTGTTTATAAGCCAGGTTATCTTAATTGTTTAGCTGACATGCTGACACGTGAAGTTTTGCAGCAAAAAGAAGCTGTCAGTTTAAACATGTTTTCTGTTGGATCAAGCTCTGCAGCTCCGAAAGATGATAAGGGCAAAGCCCCAGCTCCAGTAGAAGGAACTGAACCTGATTATGTTAGGTTCGAACCCAGAAATGCTTTGTTGATGAAGCCCTGGGATGAAAGCTTATCTCCATCTGATCGAAGAGAGTTACTGGATTATGCTGATAGACATACTGCTGAGAAATATCTTAGTCTTACTTTGATAAAACAAATCCAGTCATCTCCATGTAAACTGCATATCATGGAAAGATGGGAGCGTTCAACTTTCAGAGGTTTTTCCCAAGCCCAAGAAAAACTAAGAAGATGCAGAGAACTTTGGGTGGATTGCAATGAGGAACAAGAAGGTCCGGTTTGGTACGTTGACATTGGTGAAGGTAATTTAACCTGGACTAACTACAACCTTATTTTGTAATTCTGTCGTGAGGAAAAGTCCATTGTAATATGTGCAGACCCTGGTAATATGAGAAACAAGTCCTGGTCTGGGTGGACTGAAATTCTTTTGGATAAGTTCTGTCCAAGAACAGATTGGACAAATCGGTGAGCAAACTTTATACTCCATATGCAAGCCGATATGCAGGTGGCGGACTAGAATAACCTCTGGTTCAAATTTTTGTTAAGACATCACGGTGGCCGGTACACCAAGTTAGAGCACACTGTGCACGTTACCCAAAAATACATCAAGCGTGACTACAAGGGTAACCGTATTGATACAAAGGTCCATAGGCGAACCCTCCCATTGGATTTTAGGGTTGAATCCATGTTTGAGAGCGAGTTCATTGGCGAAGAAAATGAAGTCTTGCACGGCTCTGACATTGAGAAGTGTTTCAGTACCTAGCTATATCCTCCTCCGGTTTTTTCAGACCAAAGTCCTGTACTAGATGACTCCCAAGACGTGGACGCTCTGCTGGAAGCACGAGAATTAGAAGAATATCTACAGGACAATGACTTTGATTGCCCATGTGGCGGACAGCCAGTCGGACCACCAGGAAATCCTGATTTGTTTTGTGTTTGCCGCTCAGGCGATGACTGATGTACATAGTTGTCATTCTGTATTTTACTTTATGTCAAATAATGGAAGCCGTAGTGGGCCGGTAACAGTAGCTCCACTGTGTAATTTGCCGGGATTCTGTCCCCTGAATAGTTTTGCTTTAAGTCAGTCTCAATCCTTTGTGGGCCATGTCTGTCGGCCATGATGTTTGTCCGGTCTCCGGGTCCCCTTATGGCACCGCCTCCTACGGGACGAGATAATACTGGTGTGTCCCACCACTACCCCGGATTCCTTGCCTTTTGACCGAATGGTGCCTGTTTCTTGCAACCTATAAACCGACTAGAGTGCTATAAAAGGAAGGCCTCAGTCCTCATTTCATTCATTCGAGTCGAGTGCATCGAGCTAGTAGTTTGCTCTGCAACTTAGAGTCTAGAGCCAAGCGATCCAGTAGTTGGAGCTCTGCGAGTCATAGGAGTCTTGTCCAGAGCCAAGGTATTATGCTCTGCTAGATGCCGAAAGGTATAACACAGCATCAGAAAGCCGAGGTTCACCTCTGTAAAAAATGTGTCTGTAAAGTGTTAGTGGGCATATCTTAGGATCCCTAGGTAGCCTCTGAGTAAGTTCATCGCTCTGCGAAGTTCTGAAAAGTAAACGGGCCTGAGACATTGTGCCTAGGCACTGAGTTTGTGTTTGTAGTGATGAGCTTCGCCCTCCGAAGCCAATCTACAGGAGTCTGTATGTCATGCTGCCAATAATAAAATCAATCGAATGCTGTGGAATTGCTGTTTGAATCGTTGAAGATCTCTGGCTAAGGTGTACTTTCCAACATTTAGTCTTTCCTTCTTTGACTGAGACAAGGCCATCCTGATTAAGCTTAGTGCCTTTTCATTGCTTTCAAGTGGCTTCTTAGCTGCTCCTCCTTCAATTGATTTTCAGATATCATATTGTCGTGCCTGTATGTTATACTTCATTCTGATGCTCCAAGACTCACAGTTTGATTCATTGAGCAATGGGACTCCATCCTCCGAATAAACCTCCATGACTTACTTGTGTCTACTAATTTCCTTCAAGCTTTGTTAGGCTTATGCTGAATGCCGGCTCTGATACCAATTATTAGACACAATGGGTCACTAAGAGGGGGGGGTGAATCAGTGACCCTACACTTAATCCCAATTTCAACTTCAATTGCAATCTTCTGTTATCATTAATTCACATTTACTTCAATATAGTATTCATCCATGAACCATCTACCAATCACATGTTATTCATCAAATAAACACATCAACACATTGCACAAGAGACAAGATTTAAGCTTTGTAAATTTGCATAAGTGGAGACAACAATCTCCAGAATGGGCTACAACCCATAAGGTGGCACCGCCCACCAGATGAATTAGTCAGCTGCAACTGACTGAGATCCAGACAAGCTTCAACTTGTCAAAAGACTAATTAGTCTTTCCCCAGCTCCACCCTACCTCCCTAAGCAATCTTTCAAGTGATTAATCAGACTTTTATCTCCTCAATTTATGGAGGCTGACATGTATCAAAAATAATAATAATATTTTTCATTTGCATTTTATCATGAGGCCGACTTGTCAATGATCTTTTATTCTTTCAAAAGATATTTTGTTTTGCTTCCACGTTATCAATAACAAAATATATTGTTCAAACTTCTGAATTCTTTATTGCCAAGTCATTAATCAACCCTTCCAGGATGCCTGCATAGTCTTCAATCTGGTTTCTAACTTGTGCACGCATGGATCCATATTAGAATGCCCGCACACTACTTCAAGTATGCCCGCAATGACATGTAGAGGATGCCCGCATGTGTCCATAGTGATGCCCGCAAGCTCCTTGTCCACTTCACCATTATGCCCGCAGATGTGTTTTTAACACGCCCGCAAGGGCTAATATAGATACCCGCAGATTACTTCAAGTGTATGCTAATAGGTTGCTTCAAAAGATGCCCGCAATCTTCATTTTCTCATCCTTGTTATGCCTGCATGGTGCAAACAAGATGCCCGCAAGGGCCTTTCATTATGCCATCAAGTGTCTTGTAATCATGCTCGCAAGGGCTACTAATTATGCCCGTAAGACCTCAAAATATGCCCGCAAGGAGCATTAAGATAATCGCATACAAGGCTTTGAAGATGCCTGCATCATCCTCCATTGCCCTCGTCCCTGTTCTTCCATATTTGTCTTCTTTTCCATTCAATGCCATGCTGGCCACTTGTCATCAAATGCTTGCCAATCCATGCCCATGACATCAATCATGTTTATCCTTTGTCATTAATGTTGTCATCAATGACAACCATAGACAACCACATTCATCAAAGTTTGCGTGGCGGGAATTTTGCATGGAACTCTAAAAGTCAATCAAACGATAAAATAGAGTTGAGAAGGAAAAAGGACTTAGTTAGTGATTTGTGAGAAGCAAATCAAGTGGAGAGGACAGAGAAAGCTCAGTGCATGAGCTAGGGTGCATTCCTAAGGAGAGGGCACATTTCCAGAGGGAGAGGGGTGCAGATCTGAGCAGAGATCTAACATACTTCATCTAGAGCAAAGGGTGGATCCATTGGAGGCAGAGTCAACTTTTGAGATAGATCGGATTCATCAAGAGAGAGATAAGAGATTGATCAAGACAGAGAGGGGCACATTTCTGTGGAGGAGGGTGCACTTAACTGGAGGAGGCCGAGCTTAGAGATTGAGTTCATTAGATCTGAGAGAGGGTATCACCAAGATAGTGATCCAGAGGCAGAGGGGCGAGAGGCCCTAGTCAGAGAGCAGCTTCAGAGAGAGGCACAATGAGAGAGAGGGGCACATTTCCTAGCTATCCTTCAGACATAAGATTTGTGCATCTGAGCTTTTGGCAAAGAGATAAGTCTATGTTGGATTGTTCTATTGTAAACCAAAGTTACTAGAAACGTCACAGTAGCCTTGGTGAAACGCCATTCCCCGTTTCGGATCCTGAAATGGAGGGGATACGGCCCTGAAACATATCAGAGTGGTACAGATACGTTTCAAGGGTTTTGGATACGTTTCAGGGCAATTGTGAAACGTATCAGAGAGAGAGGGTGACTTTTCTAATCGTTTTTTATTCCTGAAGTCGACTTTTTAATTGTTTCCCTGGTCTACATTGAAACCTTGAAGGACCCACAACCTCTCCATGGAAGCTATAAAGAATATTAAATGGTAATATTAAATTCTTAAAGTAAAAGGATAGAAAATGAAATACAAGGAGAATAAAAATGAAATACAAGGAGAATGTCACTTTTACTTAAATTTTTAACATTGCCATTAATAATTTAATTGTTTCAGGATGTTTGAGAGTGGTTCCAACCTCATCGGACTTCATATTCAAAAAGTAGACTTTTTAGTCCCATTCAGAATTCAACAGACTTAATAGTTTTCAGGATTTCAGGATTGCAATGTTGCCACTAGATTCAATCAAGCACATCAACCCCTCTATGTACCCTGATGTTGGTGGTGTTGATTGTTGAACTCCTATGTCTTAAAATGGACTTCGACCCACTTCCATAGCTAGAGAATATGAACATTGGTGTTGGATGAGTGCCTCCAAGCCCAGGGGAATCAAGCCAGGCTCAGGATCCGTATTTTTGGTCTACTTTTGTTGAGGACATAGATGATGACTCTGACTTTGAGCATGAGGATTCAAATGATATTAGTTAAAAGTTTTCATAGTATCATGTTACATGGATGATTAATGATATTTGATAGTAGTGTTAGGTGATAATGATGATGTACAATGATAATATTATGATGATTATGATGACAATGATAATATTTATGATGATGACGATCTATCTATCTATCTATCTATCTATCTATGTTGTTTCCCCGCCGTATCGTATCTGGCTTTTTTGAAAATTTGTCGTATCCGTGTCTCCCCCCGTATTTGTATCCGCTTCAGTGCAACTTAGTTGTAAACTGCTTATGATAAAAAAGATTCTATCTCTCTCATTGGTTTTCCCACAAGGGTTTTTCCAGGGTTACATTGACTAAAAATACTGTTTCCATTTCATGTATGTGTATTGCTAAATTAAAAGAGTAGATTAGATCTCATGTGTTTCTAGTTCTAAATAATTTTTTATGCTATTTCATTCTTTGGGGTTGAGAATCGGGTTGTGCATCTAACTTGTGATTTAGCGAGACTTGAAACCGAGTTGGGATCTGAGATTTTCTGAGATTTATGAAAAATCTACATTCCTTCTAGGGTGTTCTTTTGACACTTGTCACCCTTCTATAAGGCCATCACTTTCATTCTCGGGGTGACTTAGGGTTTTGTACCATATGTATCTATAAAGGTGAATTTTTGAAGTCTTCATTCTGCAAGGAGCCTTAATCTTGCTCATGTTGCATGTATGGATTCAAAGTGTTTGTTTTTGTTGGATAGGGTCAACTATCATTTTTGTTAGTTTTTATTGATCCTAGAACCGATCTTCAATCCCGAATAATTTACATCAATTATTAACTGAAAACACAGTGAAGTCCTAACTAGTTATGCAGTAGAAAAAAACAGGAAATCACATTCACATTTGACACAGATTTACCTTGGAAAACCCCAATTGGGGAAAAACCAACAAACAATTGATTTTATTAACTATAAAATCCTGGGATCCCGTCTTGGGATAATGGTCCACAAGGAAAATACAATGACAGAATGCTAGCTTGAAACCTCAAGATCAGTCCTTCGATCTTGCTCGTTGCTAACCCTCGATTGCCACTTGCTCCGTTCCTTTGACGTCTTCCCCCTGAAACTGTACACTTGCTTGAAAGTATGTCTTCAATCAAACAATGCGATCTCACTCACTCTATATGACTGATATGTGTCCTCTCACCTAGGCTGCCTTTTATAACATTACAATATGCAAATACCTTGGGCCACAATACCATGGGCCCTCTAGTTCACTTTACATATAGTAATTACAAAAGTACATTCACTTTATTAGTTCACTTTACTATAATGATTCTCCTAAGTCTGAGAGTCATTAATGAAAACTTCCACCTATAGACACTATCCATGTGGAAGTACCTGTCTGATGCTACAAAAATCAACAATTCTTGGGTGGATGAAATCATTGCTCCACTTTGAAGCAAAGGTCTATGGATGTACTTGGCAACGCTGCTTCCCGCTGAAGATGATGACAATGATGACATGGTATGTTTGAAGATGGATGAAGCTCTTGGTTAGATCATTCTTTATGTTGAGCCTAATCTTATTCATCATACCGAGGATAACAAAGGTGCGAAGGAAATCTGGGATACCTTTAAAACTCACTTTGGAATGGTGAATACTACTCATGTCAACCAACTTGAAACCGAACTCTCCAACCTCAAGTTGGGCGACTTAAACATGGTTGAGGATTCTATTCCAAAGTTTAAAAACTTGAAGGAAAATTAGATCGAGAACTTGTAAGATTGTTCTTAATAATCTCTCTCCAGCATATAAATATTTTTCTCTCATA
The DNA here is from genome assembly GCA_027924585.1 of Larix kaempferi. NCBI lineage: Eukaryota > Viridiplantae > Streptophyta > Pinopsida > Pinales > Pinaceae > Larix > Larix kaempferi. The sequence goes on along the minus strand of BSBM01000372.1, from coordinate 39,442,118 downwards.
TTCTACTTCATTCACTTATTTGTCAAGGATCTTGTACCTCCTACTCTTGAAGAGTTTTTCTGCTCGCTCATTCAACATCAAGTTACTTTGATGAATATGGATGAATTTATCCCCATGAGATCAAGCTCAACTAAACACTATCTCAATCCCTCTTAAATCGCAAGTCAAAACAATGAAGCATAAGTAACACTAGGAGAGGGGTAGGAGTTATAACACTTTATTATGAATTTCAAAGATGGATAACCTAAATATCTCACTATTGTAATGGAATTGTAGCAGTCAATAACACTTAAGAAAATTGATAAAAATGAACCCAAACAATGTCAACTTACCACATATGATGTACCTTGTATGCTAAGGTAAGTGATGTGCCTCTAGAGGGTGAAGGGAAGCCCTAAATTAGTCCTCAAATAGACGGCGGACCCGTGTAAAACTTATCCAATAGATTCCCAACCCCCATTGGCCAACCCTAGGAATTTTCATTGCCTTTTGGGCCTTCAAACTTTGCCAATTTGACTGATGTACCAGCTGTTCCTGTTATACCAGATCTGAAAAAGCCCCAGACAACAAAAATCACGGTGAAATTCTCAATCTAGCCACAAGAAAAGGACACCCTTGAAAATCCACCAAGAAATTCCCTAGGGCGCACTTTTCTAGCAGAGAACAATTTCCAAATTCACAATATTTTTTGAGATATGAATTTTCTCTATTTTTAAGGTTTTTCAAAGATTATATTTTGTTGTATTTTTTGTAATATAAACAATAGAATTTTGATAAAAATTGAAGAAGAGAACGGGTTAGACCTCAGTCCTCCACCCTAGGGAAATAAGAGATCAAGGTAAATGTCCCTACTGAATTTGGCTATTGAAGATCTACCAATTAGGGCAAAGACTAGTAGCCCTAGATGGGTCAAAGTAGCCTAAGCCTAATTAGGGAAAACAATGAACCCCAAGGCCCAACTATGGAGAGCTCCTTCAAGAGGAAAGTCTTCTCAAATAAAATTGACAGGATACCAACAAAACCCTAATTTACTTGGCTTAAGGTGCAAGAGCAATGTCAAACATGAAAATTGAAAGATCTTACCAACATCTACCAAGGAAAGAGCAAGAGATAGTTCTTAGGTCCTCTTTAGTCACAGGTTATAACAACCATTCTTTGAATCAACCTTGAGAGATAGCAAAACCTTAAGATTTCATCATCCAACCATTCATCATAAGAGATAAGTGCCAAAAAGAGAGCTGCACATAGCCTTAAGAGCTCCAATATACCATGGGAAAGAGAAATAAGAACATATTTTAACCATCGTCTTGTTTACAAATGAGAGCTAAGAACCTCTAGTTAAATGAGGTATCCTAGTCTTTTTTAGTTTTACAACCTACCTTACTAAAAGATAAAAATAACTTAAAATTAGTGTTTGTCACCCACAAGTCGAGGAAGTAAACCACACAAAACTAAAAATAATGATAAAATGGTTCAAATGGCCTCACCTAGTAGTGTTGAGTTGGAGGAGGATGCCATGCCCCAACTAACCCCATGATGTAGAAGATCCCTCAACGTCCTCCCCTTTAGCAAGGTAAGGCCTTCTAGAGGTTGATGTCATCATGAATTTTGCACATGGAGACCAAGAGGAAGGGTAATACATGAAAAGATAAGGTCCAAGTGGGCATGAATGAGGTGTGCTAAGGTGGGTATGACAACCCTTACACGCGCAATCACCTTCTACATAGCATAAACATAAGTGTGCCTAGGAGCCCCTAAGCCATGTGTCCTAGTGGGTTCTTCCCAAGAAGCACCAACCCAGGGCACAAATGCCTAACATGATGGGGGACTTATGCCCATCAAGGGGTAGTCAACAAAGCCACTAAGCCAATACTCCTTGAAATGAAAACCAAGAGGACCTGCCATGACCAAAGCAAGGGTCTTGAGCCCTGCTAGACCAACACTTTTACATAAAAAATCCCAGACTTGGCCTTTTACAATGGCAAAAGAACCCCTCACTCTGGTATATGCTGAAAAGGACGCTGTAGACAATCTGGGGCATAGCAATATGTGCCTTTATATTTGTTATATTGCCTCCCTCTTCAAAGATGTTTTGTCCTTGAAGCATACAAATGTTATATCCTCGTTATTGCTTGTAATGATCTCACGTGATACTCTGTTCCCAATGTTGTCATAGTTGAATAGACAAGGTGGTATGATCTTCTATGCCCTAATTGTCGTATTATTTAAGGGTTAGTCCAACCCATTTCATTCTTCTGTGGAACTGTGTGTTGATAGGGTTCTTGGATAAGACTTTTTGTATTGTGGTTCCAAGGAAGATTGCTATTTTGTCTTGGTCATACACTTCTATCATATTATTGATAATTGAAATGTTATTAGTAGAGGCTTTTGGATTTGCTATGGTTTTTGTATCTGCTGTTTGTATTTTGATGTTCGAAGATATCCCTGATTCAACTCGATCTGTCATTGTTTGTGTTGATTAATGAAACTTTGTTGATAAGTTCTAGTTTTTCCCATTGTATCCTCTTTTGAACTTTTCTTTTTTTAACTTTGATTTGTGTGATCAAGTTTTGACAATGATTTTTGAGATGCTAAATTTCTTCATCTTTATTAGCTGGAGCCTTGCCAAGTTTCTCTGAAGATCCTACATCTTTTGTATGACTTCTGATTATCTCGAAGGATCACATATGATACATTTTTCAAGTTGCTTTTTGAGGGAACTTCTGAGCATGACTTTGTAAATTTTCTGTGTTATTTCAGCTTGCTGGTTTATGTCAACTTTTCAGTGTTTTTCATTCCCAAACCGGTTTTGCATTGGCTGGAAGCTACTTATAAAAAATGTAGACAATTAAACACGCTGTAAATAGACTTTAACAGGCAAAAAATTAATTTAACATGCACACCAGAAAATATTTCAGACTCAGAAATTTTTGGTCAATAGCCCTGGAAAAACCCCCACGGGGAAAACTAGTCAGAGAGAGATTTATTATTTCTTCTGAGAAAATTCAGAGCAGTAATTTTCAGTCAAAAATACAACTTATCTCAACCAGAAAATACAACCAGATGACTGCCTCGATTTCTGTGCAACTGCTGCCCAGATTTTAGTGCAAACCCTTCTCGAAATTTGTGGCAAAATAACAGCCCAGTTCTGCCCTCGAAAACTGTGCACAACCTGTCTCGAAAACTGTGCCCAAACTGCTGTATGGTACAGCAATTAATGTTGAAGTACAGTCCTCAAAATGTGTGCCCAGAAACTCGGGAAATGTGCCCAGAACTGCCTTGAACCATGTGCTGTACGGACTGTAATAAATGCAGTGGTACGGCCTTGAAATTTGTGCCAGAAATTAATGCTGCTGTCTTGGGAAATGTGCCAGGAACTTTTCTTGAAATATGTGCCAAGAAACCTCGAAACTCGTGTCCAGAATCACGCTGTACAGATTGCTGAGCTCTCCTCGAAAGCTGTGCCTCTCATCAATGCTGAACTTGTGCCTCAATTTCAGTGCCCACTGTAACTCTTCAGTAATGGCTACCTCGAAATGCGTGCCCACTCCAGCTCTCTCTCTTCTGTTCACTTCAGTCTTTTCTTTTCACTCTCATCTCAAGAATGGAATGTTTTTGCCTCCCTTGCCCTTTTTGTCTAAACCCTACGGTTCACTCAATCCAATGATTGAGATTAGATGAGATCCAATGGATGAGATTAAATGCTCACATTAAATTTCATAAATATTAATCACTCACCCACTTAAATTTATCAAAAAGTGACTTTAAGTTATAAAGTCAATTAAATGCTCATCTCAAGTCATTTAATGCAAGGGTCACCTTTTTCCCCACTTAAGTGACTTAGGCAAAAAAAGTCACCTCGGGGACATTTCCTAGGTGCAAAAACTAACAGACTTCATTGTAAGGTGGTCATGCAATGTTAACTTCTTCTTCTTATAGGAGAATGTAAAATAAAATCTTTATGTTTAAGATGAATGTCCCCAATGTTTCCATCTAGGGTTAACCAAGAATTATGTCAACATCTTTTCTACACTGTTGTAATAGTGAATTAAGATATGAAAATACAAATGTCAAATTTTAGTTGGGGATTGTTTAATTCATATCCTTTTGGGTTTGTGAAACCACTTTTTTTTTCTGATTATGCACATCTCCAGATTTAATAATTGGTTGGCCAAGCTGATATTAATGTAGTTTTTCTTGTCATTCAGATAAATAGCAATGCTGATATGTTTTTCCTGAAGAGTCCCCTTAATTTTTAGTAGAGTTCAAAGTTCAAACACTTTTCTCAAAATCATGACAAAATCTTCCTCTGTTTTTGCTGTTAAGCTTTATTTGTCTTCATTAGATCCTTTGAAAAAGAATATGGCCCTTTATATTTATATTTATATCTAATTTTTTTCAAGGGCAGTCTGTACTTGTACTTAGTGGTTTCCTTAATTTATAATGGTGTTTCATAATTCATTTAACCCTTTTCTAAAGTTGAAAGTTTTCTGAGAATTTCAACCAACCTGGTTTCAATAGTGAATTAAGATATGAAGATACAAATGTCAAATTTTAGTTGGGGATTGTTTAATTCATATCCTTTTGGGTTTGTGAAACCACTTTTTTTTTCTGATTATACACATCTCCAGATTTAATAATTGGTTGGCCAAGCTGATATTAATGTAGTTTTTCTTGTCATTCAGATAAATAGCAATGCTGATATGTTTTTCCTGAAGAGTCCCCTTAATTTTTAGTAGAGTTCAAAGTTCAAACACTTTTCTCAAAATCATGACAAAATCTTCCTCTGTTTTTGCTGTTAAGCTTTATTTGTCTTCATTAGATCCTTTGAAAAAGAATATGGCCCTTTATATTTATATTTATATCTAATTTTTTTCAAGGGCAGTCTGTACTTGTACTTAGTGGTTTCCTTAATTTATAATGGTGTTTCATAATTCATTTAACCCTTTTCTAAAGTTGAAAGTTTTCTGAGAATTTCAACCAACCTGGTTTCAATGTCAAATTTTCATAGTTTAACCCAGTTTTGTAAGATGGCTGGAAATTACTCATAATTTTCAGACATTTAAAACACAGCTGAAACTCGCATTTAATGACAGAAAATTAAATATTCAATGCACACCATAAAAATTTCAGACTCAGAATTTTTGGCTAAACGGCCAGGAAAAACCCACAAGGGGAAAACCTGTCAGAGAGAGATGATTTTATTTCTTCAGTCAAAAAATTTCAGAACAGAAATTTACAGTCAAGATACAACTCATCTCCACCAAGCTTTCACCTAGAAGCTGCCTCGAAATTTGTGCAATCAGCTGCCTAGATTTCTGTGCAAAACAGTACCTCAAAAATCGTGCCAGGAAAGGACAGTACGGACTGCCTGTACCTTCCTTGATTTCCGTGCTGTGTATGGCCTCGATTTCTGTGCCTGCAGTCTCGGGATTCTTGCCCAAAAAAATCTGCCTGGAAACTCGTGCCACTGCCTCGGGATTTGTGCTCAGAATCTCTCCTCGAAAACTGTGCCCAGATTCACTGCTGTACAGCCTTGGGATTCGTGCTGCTGTAAATTCTCTCTGCCTTGAAATTCGTGCTGCTGCAATAAATGCCCAGTACGGCTGCCTAGAAATTCGAGTCCTCTCTCTTGCTCTCTCTTTTCTTCTTCTAAAAAAAGTGAGTGAAATGCCTTCCCTTGCTCTTTTTGAGTGAAACCCTAGGGTGAGTGAATGGTCATCTAATCCAAGGCTGAGATTGGTTTAGATGAGTGGATGAGAAAAAATGCTCATTTAATTCTCATGAAAATTAATTTCACTCACCTCACTTAAATTTATTTAAAAGTGACTTTAATCTTTAAAGTCAAATTAAATGCTCATCTCAAGTCATTTAATGCAAGGGTCACTTTATTTCCCCCTTTTAAGTGACTAAGGCAAAAGTCACCTAGGGAACAGTTTCCTAGGTACAAAAGTGACCCTTAGAAATACAATATATATATAATATATATATATATATATATATATATATATATATATATAATGCTTGTGTTAATGGTTCTTTATTCCTTCAATCATGTGGTAATTAGCTCCTTCTGTGGTTTATATGCTATGTGAATTTCCACCAATTCATTTCACAAATCCAATGGAACCTTTCCATGACCAATATGCTACTGTATTTACTTGAAGCATGAAGCGACTTCTCTAATTGTACCTCCACTTAGTTCAATGAATTGCTTGTTAATCCGCAGCCATTGATTTTGGAATTGTTTTGGAATGATTGCTTCAATTGCTTGAGGCTAGGTTTACTTCTTAATTTGTTATAAGGTACTCACATTTCCAGATTGATCTAAAAAGGTTCATCAATTGACAGTTATTTACTTCACCAGTACTAGATATGGTCTACTTCACAATTTATGGGTGTATTTGTGTTTGTACCAGTGTTACCAAAACCGGTAAAACCGGTTGGTCCAATTGGTTCTGACCCCTTTCCGGTTCAAATCACGCGCTCAGATTGGAAATGACCGGTTCCGTACGGAACCGACTTGTTTTGCCAAAACCATCCGGTTCCATATGGAATGGAACTGTACATCGATGCTCTTGAGGGTGTGTTTTGCAGTGACAGCATACTGGGAGTTGGATTGAGTTGAGTTTTGGGGGGTGTGGCGTAAATGTGTGTGAAGGAGGAAGATATTTATCTTGTGCCAAACTCTGACGATGATTGTTAGCTATCATCTCTCTGATTTCCTCAGCGCATCCAAATGAGACGAAACATCCCATGGATTCCCTACGACTGGGGTTTGTGGTCTGCTTCCTTCCACCTTCTTTCCTCGGCGGAGTACCCAGTTGGGCTGAGCAAAACCGATGAGGGAGGCAATTGTTGACATTCTTGGGTTAGCTATTGGCAAAAATTTTACTACCAAAAGAATGTGGATGTCTTCAAGGGTTTCACATCAACGACGAGTCTTTTTGGATTTGGGTTCACCTGGATGCACACACACACACATATAAAATTTGAATATTTTATGTATTTTTGGTGGACTGGGTTTGTGATCTGGTTTTTTTCCTGGTTTCGGTCTGGTTCCGGTTTTTGGGGTCGGCCGGTTTGACTACCGGTTCAGTTCTGGTAACCTTGGTTTGTACGGGTATAATTGTTTCTATTGTTTTTAACAACTGAATTGAATAACAATGGTTTAGACGATTTCTGCAGATCTATTTTCACTATTCATCTTATGCTATGTGTTACCTTTCGAATTAGCATGTGAAATTAAATACCAAAAGAACAATGCTAACCCAAGGGTAATTGAGAAGGGCTACCCCTTGTCACCTCAATAACACCCTCTCCAACTTTAGGATGTCTTTCAAGATTCCTCCAACTCAAGTGGGGTATCCCTACATAAGATTGCTAAGGCTATGGCAATGATGCTCAAGGTGATACAAGGAAAATAATCCTTAACAAAATGGATGCAGATGTAGTATAGTGAAATGTTAATGAATGGATTAAGAGGAAAATGTGAGGGAAAACCCAAGGATTAGGGCCTGCCAAATCATGGGATAAATGGAGTCAAATGGGATGGATCTAAGAGGGTAGTTGTATGAATGTGTAAAACAAAAAGGGGCTGTCGTACATGTCACAAATCTGCCTTAACTTTGCTGGATTACTGCAGAAAATTTCCTTGGAGAGCTGAACATACTACTTGATCCTATGTTATGAAGGTGATGTTATATTAATCCCACAACAGCTGATTTATTAGATGCAAGGTAAATAAAACAAGAGGATTTATCTCACATTATATTATCCAACAAGGTCTTCAAACTAGTTACAAGGATTTCTACAACAATAAACAACAATGTGAAAAATAAATACAACATAAAAGCTTCACATGAAGTAAAAGCTATACCTCCAATCTTCCATTAAGCTTCCAATTCTGATATATAATGTAGCCCAAAGGGAGAACTCCTTCAATCCCAATCTCTCAACCATCATGCAAAGAATGGAGAGAAAAATCCTTTATATAGGAGGAGTCAGATCTCTCTTACAATAAAATATAATTATTTTTCTAACCAACTCCTTGACAAGTCTAACAATAATAAAAAATAGAGTTAGTTAGGCCTTTGCCAAGTCAAAGGTCTTCATTTCCTCAAGGAGAATCCGCTCTACTAGAAGAATTAATAAAATATTACAAGGGAATCTTCAAGACACATTAAAATATGTCCTCATTGTGTACCTTTGAAGATGCTTTGAAATGGTATGAGTAAAATAATGTTTTTTCCTAGTAACCGCCAATAATAAAATAGTGAGGTGGTCATAACCTCGACATGTGCACCCTTCAAGAAGCAATAGATCTAACCAACTTTCAACTACTTCGCTTATGGTGCAAGGTGTGAACAAGACGAATTCAAAGATCCAAGTGGACCTCCTAGAGGAGTGCACCACCTAATTGTAGAATATGAGGATGAGGATATAGATCTAGATACTAAAAGAGATAGCAATACCGTGAAAGAGATCAACAATCTACAAATTCATGCAACAAATGTGCTAAACATTAATCATCACACAAAAGAGAGAAGTCAATAACATGAGGGAAAGAGAATGTCGTATTACATTAAGCTTCAATGAATGAAGAGAGTGACAATAAATAGGCAAGGCAATTCGAATTAGGCTAAAAAAAAGGTGCAAGGAGTCCCTAAACATTAGAGTAAACTCCCTAGATTCAATCCACAACTCTAACTTGCAATTTGGGAACCTAAAGGAATTCACCCTCATATGCCAAAATAGACCTCAAGGGTTCTAAAAATAGCAAGTTAGGAAACCCCCTGCCCCCTCGAAAAAAAAGGAGAATGTGAAGAGAAGGCTTTAAGGAGCCTGCGTAGAAGATGCCTTCATTCCCAAAGAATCTCTCAATTGGGTGAACTGCTTCTCGATGAAGGGCTTTGCGAAGATCCTTGCAAACATTTGTGAACTCCTTCTTTTGAAGTGTAGGTGAGCCCATTCACGAGCTTCAAACACTTTGAAGTGCTTGAATGGTGGTTCTTGACCACTCCTTGCTTCGAATGGAGGAAACCCCTTGAAGCTTTTCTACGGAACTTGGTGAATTGTAGGAGCAAAATTTGTAGATCTGGAGTATGAGGAGACATCCTGGAGGTCTTCTTCAACGAGAAACTACTTTGGGACAAGTTCTCTTGTAGATCCTGAGTATGAAGAGACATTCTGGAGGTCTTCTTCAAAGGGAACTTGATCACCTCTTCTTCTAGTCCTGTAAAAGGGTTTTCTTCAGTTGAGTAGTGAAACATGGATTTGCATATGCCTTCGTAGTCCATATGCTGCAAAGCTTCTAGGGCCTCTTTCATCCTCTCAATGGATGTGAATCTATCCTCGTAGGGCAGATGTTGCGAAGCTTTTGGGGCCTCCTTCAATCTTTAGTAAGATTGGATCCCTATAAAAACTAGTATACCAACTATTTAGCACCCCTCCAGCTCTGATACCATGTAGAATTTCAGCATATAGATCTAAATTGTAAATTTATTTCAGTGCTCTTAAATACTTTGACCCAAACCTGGTTTCAAGTCTCAATAAATCATATGTTTAATGCGCAACCCAATTCTGTTGCCCTGGAGAATATATATCAACATAAACAAATATTTATAACATGAAAAACACATGAGATCTTTTACTCTTTTAAATCAGCAATACATACACATAAATTGACACAGAGATTTTGGTCAATGACCCTAGAAAAACGCTTGTGGGAAAACCAGTGAGAGAGTAGAAGTTCTTTATTATCTTTTAGAAGAAATACACATATCTATTACAATATTCACGCAGACTTGTCTCAGAAATCCCATCCTTGGATTTCCTGCCTGATCATTGTTGAAGATGCCTTGGGATTCGCTCCCTCTTTCACTGCTAGCTACTTGCCCTCTCTGTCTCTGTTGGTGAATTCGATCTCTCTCAGAAGCAAGCTCAGCCCGTGATGAATTCACCCTCTCCTCTAGATGAAGTGCACCACTCTCTCTTAGTTATGCACCCCTCTGTCTCTCTGAAGTGCACCCTTCTCTCTTTGAAGTGCACCCCTTGTCTTGTCTTCTCGACTGTCTCACTTGTTCTTCACCTTTACCCCTCTGCCCTCTTTTATAACACTTGGGTGCCTTTTAGGGTTCCAAAACCCTAATTCTCTTTTCATGCAAAATTATGCGTTTGCATTAAAAAATGCATGCATGCGATTCCTGCATGCAAAATTACACTTCCGCATTAAAAAAAGAGTTTCACTTCTGCATTATTAAAAATATCTTTTTAATGAGGATGGTACCTAGTGGGATCAACCAACTCACCCTCAGAAGCTACCAACTTCTTCCAATTGGTTGTCATAGGTGTGGACATAGGCCTGTAGTCCTCCATCTAAAATCTCTTCAGAATGTCAACTGCATATCTGCCCTGTCCCAAAAAGATATGCTCATCCTCCTGCCAAACCTCCATACCCAAGAAGTAATGCATTAGTCCTATGTTTCTCATCTCAAATTCTGAAGCAAGATCGCTCTTGCAGTTGGCTATGAGTTTCTCTGCTCTTGTAATAAACAAATCATCCACATACAGTACCATAATGAGTGGATCCCCATCAACCACAATGAAGTAGAGGTTGGGATCTTCCTCATTCTTTTGGAAACCCATCTACTGCAAGTTAGTATCTATCCTCGAATACCAAGCTCTCGGAGCTTGGTTCAGACCATATAGTTCCTTTCTTAGTCTGCATACATGAGAATCTCTCCCATGCACCTCAAGGCCCTTTGGTTGCTCTATGTACACCTCCTCCTGTATGAATCCATTAAAAAATGTTGTCTTCACATCCATTTGGTGGATCTTCCAACCCATTTCTACTACAATGGAGATCATTGCTCTGATCGAAGTATACCGAGCAAATGGAGTGAAGGTCTCATCATAGTTGACTCCCTCTACTTGTGAGAACCCCCTTGCCACAAACCTAGCTTTGTACTTATCTATAATGACATCCGTAGCATATTTTATCTTGTAGAGCCACTTGGAAGCCACCACTGACTTCCCCTTAGGTCTCAACACATCCTCCCAAACATCATTCTTCATGATGGAAGCATACTCTTCCACCATGACATCTCTCCATACCTGCTCGCCTGCTCCCTGCTCATAAGAAGATGGCTCAGACTCACTAATACTACTCACCATAGCTAAATAGCTACAAAATCTCTTTGGCACCTTACTCTCTCTCATAGTCCTCTTGGGAATCCCCACAAACTGAGCTTCCTTCAAGGTATCTTGAATCCACTTGGGCTTCCTCTTCCTTAAAGTAACCTCCTGTGGAGGGAACTGCTCCTACTCATCCCAATCAACTGCCTGAGACTGTGTACTTGATGAAGTAGCACCTGAAGATCATGAACTTGTAACCTATGAGCTTGAAACTGGGGAACCACCACCCTGTGATCCTAGACCTGTACTTGGGGAACCTGTAACCTATGAACCTGTTACTCCTGATACCTGTGACCCTGAACTTTGTACTGTACCATCCTGAGGTGTAGGAGCTTGCTGCTCCCCCTTCTCTAATTCATGCGACTTCCTGAAAGCCCTATCCTCAAATCACGCATCCCACCTCATAACTGTTTTTCTCCTTACAAGAATGTATATGTAGCAAGCCTTCAAAGTCTCATCATACCCAACAAAGGTACCCTTCTTTGCTGTGGGCTCCAACCTTGTCCTCTTCTTAGAAGGGACACTGAGTACGTAAGGCATCCAAATATCATGAAATGCCCAACCTCAGGTTTCTTTCCTGTGAAAGCCTCTTTAGGAGTCTTATATCCCAAAACCTTATAGGGACTCCTGTTCTGAATGTATATTGCTGTGTTACAAGCCTCTGCCTAGAGAAATAATGGCAAACTCTGATCATGTAGCATAGATCTCGCTGCACCAACAATTTCCCTATTCTTCCTCTTTGCCACCCCATTCTGCTGTGGGGTATATGGTACAGTCAACTGTCTCTTGACTCCCTCCTATGCACATAACTCATTAAAATCCTTGGAGGTATACTCACCCTCATTGTCTAATCGCAACACCCAAATCCTCCTTCCTGTTTGGTTCTCCACAAGAGCATTGAACTCTTTGAACTGCTGAAAAACTTCTTTCGATTCTTTACTCTTTAAAAAGTAAATCCAGGTCTTCCTGGAGAAGTCATCAATGAAGGTCACATAGTACTCATAATCCTTCAATGATGAAGGTCACAGAGTACTCATAACCCTTAGAATGTACCAAGTCTAGTGTCCCTACTGCTTTGTTGTCATTGCTTGGAAAAGCAATCTTGGCATACTTTCCAAGTGCACACCCCTTGCACACATCATCATGCTCTTTGCTAAATTGTGGCAACCCTGTCACCATCTCTCTCAACACCCTCAGTGCTGGATGGTGCAAATGAGCCATCCTCCTGTGCCACAACTCACATAAATCACAATTGTCTCTGCTGCTATGTGCCAAGGTATGATAAAGTTGAAAGCTGGGCTTGTATAACTTCCCACATCGGACTCCAATCCTCACTGCTGTAGTATCTCTGGATCCCTTAGGATGAATGAGAACATGTCCATCCCGAAACAGTACCACAAATCCCCTATCCTTTATGGTGGAAACTGATATCAAGTCCTTCTTTAACCCCGAGACATAGAAAACATCTCTCACCACCATGGACTCTCTGGACTCTCTCTAAAAGGTGAACGTCCCTCGTTCAACTGCCTTGATAGAGGTGTCATCTCTAGGTACAACATCGTGATCTAACCCACCCAGTAAGATCTGTAAAGTACCCTCGAACACCAGTCATGTGGCTAGAGGCTCCGCTATCTATGTACCAAAGACTGGTAGTATATGCACTCAATGAATGACAAGTAATCAAGGACAATTCCTTGTCAAAATCCTCTGTGGAATACTCATCCACATTTGCTGAAGTCAGAGAATGACAAGTAATTAGGGAAATTTCCTTGTCAAAATTCTCTGTAAACTCATCAACTTCAGCTGAAGCTACCATCTGCTGCTTCTTCTTGTTCTTGATAGGACACACTACTACATAGTGTCTTGTCTTGTTGAAGGCATAACACTTTACCTTGCTCATATCCTTTTTCTGCTCACCCTGTTGCTTCGCCCCACCCTTGCGACTCTTCTTGGACTTCTTGTTTTTTGCTGCAAGTGCCACATCCTCATCATTACCAGTAGAAGAACTCCCTTGCACATAGCCTCTCCAAGTGTCTTCCTGTATGAAATCGTCCGAAAGATGATCCCATTTGGGAAGGTTTTCCCTTGCCACAATAGTTTCAACGAACACTGCCCATGGCTTGGTCACACCATTCAGGGCTGTTTGAGGTGCTAGTGAGGCTTAACTAGAGCCAAAGACCCTTAGTTAGTCATGAACACTCTCCAAACTGAGTTACATTGACTCAAGACTTCCCAATCACTAGTTCTAACTGAATGAGGCACATGCAACTAAAGGAGGGTGCTATTGTCTCATAATAGCTAAAAAATGGTGCATGGAGTCCCTAAATAGTGGAGTAAACTACCCAAATTCACTCCGCAACTCTAACTTGCAATGTGGGACCCTAAAATGAGGGAAAATAAGCCCTATTTGAAGGAATTCACCCTCATATGCCAAAATAGGCTTCAGGGGTTCTAAAAATAGCATGCTAGGCCCTTAGGAGCTTGGAAGCAGCTTTTGTGTGACTCAGGTGGTCAATTTGAATGGGGTTTGGGCGGCCTGCTAGAGTCATGGTCTAAGTCACTAGGTAGGAGAATGATGCTATGGAGAGGTTTCTTTTGCTCTAACACTAATGTCTCCAGAGGAATGTGTAAATGGATGGTTGGGTGTAAGTGACATGGTCAAAACCCTAGGGTGAATTCATAACTAACGCCTCAAACAATGTGCAAGCTCAATAACTTTCTCAACATATCTGCCAAGGGAGGGATAAGTAAAAATATTAAATTTTCAAGTGTGAACAAGACTGATGTTAGTCCAAAAAACTAATTAGTGAAGAGACACACTTAAATATTATTATTTGTGCATTGCCTCAAACTGTATATCATATGACTTAAAGTTGTATTCCCTAGTGATTGATTGAATTAAAACTTAGGGAGTGAGGCTTCAAAGCCTATTAGTATTGACAACTTTAGGAAAATTAATGTAGATCTTAGCCTAAGGTTTGGGTTTAATCAATCACTAACTGAAAATATCCCAAACCAGTTTCACTCTGAATTGATGAAAAGTTGAATTATGGCAATATGAAGTGTTAATATTACATGAAACTTAGGGAAATGTAATCAAAATGTGCTATGCGCCCTCCAGGAAAGGGAAAATGATGATGTGTGAATGTAATATGGGTTTTACTTGTGTAAAAAGTGAAAATATGATAAATATGCAAATTAACTAAGTAAAATGGTGGAAATGTGAATGACACTCAGAAAACACTAAGCAAATACACGACCATGCTAGAGGAGTCGCCCACCTCTCAATTGGATCTATCTCAGATCAGTTGGCTCGGTAACTACTGTCAGAGACCTCTTGTCTTCTTATATCAACTCATTGGTAAATTAGGTTTACCAAAAACCTAAAGTGAGTGCATGCTAAACTCACTTTTGCATGCATCTGAGTATGCAAAACGTTTCATGCTCTTCAGAGAACAACTTCCCTGGTTTACTTTTTAAAACTCCCTTTTAACCAGGAAATGATTATGGACCACTCCCATCTTCTCCCTGAAGTACTCAAACTTGTTTCTCATTAAGGACTTCGTGAGAATGTCTGCAAGCTACTCATCCGTGGATATGTACTGGAGCTCAACTACTCTCTAAACATGATCTCGAATGGAATGATATCTGATCTCTATGTGTTTGGACCTATTATGAAATACTTGATTCTCTGAGAGTTTGATGCAACTCTGATTATCATAGTAAATCACCGTAGGCTCTAACTGCTGATCAAATAGAATCACCAACATTTTACGAAGCCAAATGGCCTCACAACTGGCTAAACTAGCCGCCATATATTCTGCCTCAACAGAACTCAGTGCTACAGACTTCTGTTTCCTGCTAAACCATGACACGACTGCCGAACCCAAGGTGAAACAACAAGCAGAGGTGCTTTTCCTGTCACTTGCACTGCCTGCCCAATCTGAATCAGTAAAGCCAACTAGTTGTACTCCACCCTTTCTCACACAATTCACCCATATTCTGCTGTTCCATTGACTTACTCAAGGTGTTGACAGCAAAACTCAAATTTGGCCTGTTGTTGACTAAGTACATCAAGGATCCAATGAGCTGTCTGTACTTGGTAGGATCAACCAACTTACTCTCAAAAGCCACTTGCTTCTTCCAGTTGGTTGTCGTAGTAGTAGTCATGGGCTTGCAATCTTGCATCTGAAATCTCTTCAGTATGTCCATTGCATACTTTCCTTGACTACGGAAGATATTCCCATCCTTCTGCCAGACCTCCATGCCTAAGAAGTAATGCATCAATCCCATGTCCTTCATTTCAAACTCTGAAGCAAGATCCTTCTTGCAACCACTGATAAGTTTTTCTGCCCCTGTAATGAATATGTCATCTACATACAACACAAGAATAAGAAGATCCCCATTCACTACAATGAAGTAGAGATTGGGATCAGCTTCGCTCTTCTGAATACCCAACTGTTGTAGGTAGGTATCTATCCTAGAATACCAAGCTCTAGGTGCTTGCTTCAAGTCGTAGAGAGCTTTCTTTAGTCTACATACATGAGACTCTCTCTCAAGTATCTTGAAGCCCTCTGGTTGCTCAATCTACACCTCCTCTTCTATGAGTCCATTGAGAAAAGTTGTCTTGACATCCATCTGGTGAATCTTCCATCCCAGCTCTGCTGCTACAGAGATCACAGTCCTAATGGAAGTATATTTGGCCATCGGGGCGAATGTCTCATCACAGTCAACTCCCTTTATTGGTGAGAACCCTCTAGCCACAAATCTGGCTTTGTATTTCTCAATATTGCCATATGCAGCATATTTGATCTTATAGAGCCATCTGGAGGTGACAACTGACTTTCCCTCCGGTTTGGGCACAACTCCCATACATCATTCTTCATGATGGAAGCATACTCTTCCAACATGGCATCTCTCCAAGCCTGCTTACCTGCTGCTTGCTCATATGTGGATGGCTCTGACTCACTGATACTACTCACCATAGCTAAGTAACTCCAGAATCTCTGTGGTGCCTTCCTCTCTCTTACACTCTTCTTAGGAGTTCCCATTACCTGTGCTTCCTTCAAGGTATCTTGAAGCCACTTGGGATTCCTCTTCCCTGAGGTAACATGCTGTGAGGAGAACTCCTCATCCTCGTCCCAATCATCCGTATGAGAATGAATGCCTCTGGTAGAGGTACCTGCAGTCGTCGATCCTATAGCCCCGGAACTTGTAATCTGGGACCCTGATCCTGGTTGACCACCAACCTGAGATCCTGTGCCAGTTCCTGCTTCTATGCATGTGGAACCAGTAATCTGAGAATCTGTTACCCCAGATACTTGGGACCCTGTTGGTTGTGGAATAGCACTCTGACCTGTGTCATCCAGAGATGTAGCAATCTACTGTTTTCCCTTCTCTGACTCACATGACTTTCAGAAAGCTTGATCCTCCTCAAATTTCACATCCCGCCTCACAACAGTCTTCTTGAGAGCAGGAATGTAAATACGATAGGATTTCGAAGTCTCATCATATCCAACACGAATTCCCCTCTCGACTGTAGGTTCCAGCTTTGTCCTTTTCTCTGAAGGAACATGTGAGTAGGTAAGGCATCCAAAAATCCTAAAATGTCCAACTTTAGGTTTCTTTCCAGAGAAGGCTTCTTCTGGAGTTTTGTTCCCCAAAGCCTAATGAGGACTCCTGTTCTGTATATAAGCTACAATGTTACATGACTTAGCCCAAAGAAAAAAGGGCAAACCTTGATCATGCAACATAGATCTAGCGGCACCAACAATAGCCCTGTTTTTCCTCTCAGCAACCCCATTCTGTTGAGGTGTATAGGGCATAGTCAATTGCCTCTTGATGCCCCCTGGATGCAAAACTCATTGAACTCTTTAGAGGTATATTCACCTCCATTATTTGATATGAAGATCTTGATCTTCCTTTCTGTGTTATTTTCCACAAGTGCCTTGAATTCTTGAAACTTCTGCAATATGTCTTTTGATTCTTTACTCTTTAAAAAATAAATCCAGGTCTTCTTGGAGTTGTCATCAATGAAAGATACATCGTACTTGTAGCCTTTCAAAGATGTAGTGGACATCAGACCACAAAGGTTAGAATGAATCAAATCAAGTACTCCTGTAGATCTGCTGTTATTCTTGGGAAAAACTATCTTGACGTACTTCCTGAGAGCACACCCTTTGCACACATCATTGTGCTCTATGCTAAACTCAGGTACTCCAGTCACAATCTCCCTCAGGATCTTCAGGGCAGGATGGTGTAGATGAGCCATCCTCCTGTGCCAAAGCTCACAGGGATTACACTCATCATCTCGACTACTATGACTTAGGGCATGATGAAGCTGAAAGTTGAGCCTGTATAGTTTTCTACTGTGGACTCCAATCCTCACAGTAGAGGTATTGCTGGATCCCTTGGAATGAACTAGAACATTTTCATCTCTGAGCATCCCCCATAATCCTCGATCTTCAATAGTAGACACAGAGACCAAGTTCTTGTTTAGACCCGGACTGTATAGAACATCACGAACTCATAGATTCTCTTGATTCTCTCTAGAAGGATATTGTTCCTCATCCTACTGCTTTGGCAACAGAATTGTCTCCAAGTACAATCTCAAGATCTAGCCCATCCTTGGTCAAATCTGTAAAGTAACCACAAACACCTGTCATATGGCTAGAGGCTCCGTTTTCTATGTACCATACACTAGAAGTGGAAGCACGCAATGATTGGTAAGTGTTAAGAGCCATCTCTCTGTCAATCTCGTCAGTAGAATGCTCATCTATATCTATTGAGGAGCAAGAGGTGCAAACAACTTGATCATCCCTCATACTTGTAGTCATGGTGATCTGAAGGCACATATCTAACCTCTGCAACTGTAGATTTGATACCCAACTAAGATCACCACACAAATTTGGTATACAGCACGCAAATCTGAGTGTGATTGCTCTCCTTGACGCTTACCAGGGCTCTGATACCATGTTAATTTTATCCAGAGATTACTACTCCCTCTGGATAGCCTTGAGATCTCAAGCGATTTGAGTCTTTATAAATCAATACTGCTTAATGACTTAAAAATCAAATGCTATAGATCTCTTAACACTTCTATAA
Organism: Larix kaempferi; assembly: GCA_027924585.1. Taxonomy (NCBI): domain Eukaryota; kingdom Viridiplantae; phylum Streptophyta; class Pinopsida; order Pinales; family Pinaceae; genus Larix; species Larix kaempferi. The sequence goes on along the minus strand of BSBM01000372.1, from coordinate 39,423,818 downwards.
TGAAAAACTCAATCAATCACACATAACACTGGATGTACCCTAGAAACCCCAAACAGGGAAAACCAACAATCTGTGGGGCTTTCTTCTATCTCGAGCCCAGAGCAATATAAGAAGAATAAATACAATGTTACCTCAGATGGAATCCCAAACCTTGCAGGGTCAAAACCCTAGATCTGCATGCAACAACTGATGCATGCACTAAGGAAATGTGCCCTAACTGTCAACTGGATCTGGATCTGTCTGCAGGTAACTCTATCTGTACTGACTCTCTCGCTGCGTTGCTTTGATTTGCTCTGATCCGGAAGAAAGCCAAAAGCTGAATGCGCCCTCCTCTGCATGGATAAGTGCGCCCTCCCTCAAGTTAACAAATGCTCGTATGGAATCAGATCTCAACAGATCTAAGTTCTGATCGTCACAGTCCTTTCTCAATCGTTGAAACAAGGATACTGTGAAAGTCTCAACTGCTCAATCGATCAACCGGAAGCAGTATGAGCTTCTCTCTCTTCAAAGAATGCGCCCCCCTTCCTTAGGAAAGTCGCCCACCTCTCAACTGGATCTATCTTAGAGTAGTTGGTTTTAGGAATTTGTGTCAACCCTTCTTTTTACTTTGTTAGTATATTGTTGTTGGATGCATATGCTTTGTAAGTCATCCCGTAGTATTTGTTGATCCATAGTTTGTATTAGCCCATGGTATTGACCCATAGTATTGGACGCATATGCTTTGTAAGTCGTTCCGTAGTATTATATGTCCCATGGTATTGACCCATAGTATTGGGCATAGACTTAGTATATAAGTGTGTGTTGAGGCCAATGAAGGTACCGTGAAGTTATTTGTATTGAGCTTGCTCAAATGAGGTTGCCCCCTCGAAGTGGCCTGCGATCAATAAAAGCAATTCTGAGTTATGTTATTTCTGCTATCTGGTGTATTTTCATTAATTAATTGCTGCAGGTTCTTCACATCTGGTATCAGAGCACTTTCTTGGGCTCGTTGGGTGGAATTTCTGGCAAATTTTTTTTTCGCATCTGTTGCAGGTTCGGATCTGGGAATAATCCCTATCCGTTTAATTGCGGGAAGTACTTGGGCATAAGCCCTAAAACTGATTGTGAGGAGTACCACAGGAACCCCAAAGTAGCTGGGCCATTGAGAGGACTTGCCAGCGAAAAGGGCAACGAACCCTGCCTGATTGACTAGTTTCCACCCGTGAGGTAAACCAAGAGTTGTTGTTTGTGGCAAAGCGATTATCAGTTTTACCTGAGCCGTGGAGTGAGGGGTACTGCCCCAATACGTAAGCCGTTAGACAACATTGGTGGCTGAGTGAATCCCCTGAACCGTTAGGAAGCCGAGCATACCTGGGGTCCATATCTATTTTCAGCTGATAAATCGTAGATTTCGTCTGCCCAGAACTGTTGCCGGTCACTTCCGCGCTGTTGCAGATCCATCTGTTGCCGATCACTTCTGCGCCGTTGCAGATCCATCTGTTGCCGATCACTTCCGTGCTGCTGCAGATCCATCCGTTGCCAATTCCTTCCGCGCCGTTGCAGATCCATTTCTGAAAAAATAAAAATAAAAAAATGTCTATTTTTCCACCATATCTCCCTTGTTTTATCTCCGTGTCCCTTGAAACTTCCCTGACATCCTTGCAATCCCATTCTGCATATTTCATTCCTGAGGACCCTATCCCAAATTCCACTTCCCAATGCCATAAATTCCACATTTGTCTATTTTTAGGGTTTGCCATAACTTCTTCGATTTTTACCCAATCGCCTTCAAATTTTACCACAATGTTCATTTCATCTTTCTGCTTCTTTCTCCCTCTCTGCCAAATTTTCCCATTTTTTCACCCCGTTTTGAAATCCCCCTTTTCTGCTTCCTTGTACCTTTGAAAGTGTTCAAAACCTAGTCAAACCCAAATTACCCATCAAATTTTTTCCCAAATCCAGATTTTCCTTGACTAAAACAGTGTCTGTTTTTGTTTATCTACCCACTCAAAAAAAAAAACACTCTTGGTTATGGTTGTCAGCCACGCAGGAGCAAAAACAATGGAGGAAGCACTTGCAACCATCCAAACCAAACTCCAGGATCTGGATGAAAAATTTCTCAGTCTCCATCTTCAACATTCAACCATGAACAATGACCGATAGCCAGAATCTTTTGTAGCCACTGGGTTCTCTTCTTCCAACAATTTTTGTGTGCCGAAGCTTGATTTTCCTCGCTTCAATGGTACTGATCCGACTGGATGGATATACCGGGCAGAACAATATTTCAGTCTGCATAATACTTTTGATGTCCAGAAAGTTCCACTTGCATCCTTTCATTTGGAACAGGAAGCCCTTCAATGGTACCGTTGGTACATCAAAGCTCATCACGAGCCAAATTGGACAGATTTTTGCCAACTCCTTTTGCAACGATTTGGTCCTAGTGCTTTTGATGACTTCACAGGAGCACTCACTAAACTTTGCCAAATTGGCACAGTGAGAGAGTATCAGACAAAATTTGAGAAATTGGCCAATCACACAGAAGGATTGTCTGATGAATTCTACAGGAGTTGTTTTATTAGTGGTCTCAAGGATGAAATCCGCTCAGAGGTCAAAATGTTCTGTCCCAACACAATGATGGAAGTCGTCGGGTTGGCTAAGTTGGCAGAGGACAAGATCGCAACCCAACAAGGCTCCAAACCCACCTTTGTTCCCTTCAGAAATATGGGTTCCCAACAACCTCCCATCACGCCAACTCCTCGACCAACTCCTATCAAGCATTTGTCTGAACCAGAGATGTGGGCACGCCGAGAAAAATGGCTTTGTTATAATTGTGATGAGAAATTCACTCGGGGACATAGATGTGTTGAGCAAAAGCTCTATCTCTTGGATGTGGATTCTCCGCCTGCCTCTGAACTTGGTGAAGAAGCTCCAGGTACAATAGATGATCAGGTTGACATTCAACACCCACCTGTTGACCCCCCATCTCAGGACGACCCACCAGAGATTTCTCTCCATGTTGTAACCGGCGTCACCACCCCACAAACAATGTGGCTCAGGGGTTACTTCAAGAAGCTCCCTCTTACCATACTCATTGATTCTAGTAACACTCATAACTTCATTGACCCTTGGATTGCCAAACAGGCTGATTGTTTTGTCCATCCCTGCTCCAACTTTGAAGTCATGGTTGCCAATGGGGGCACCTTACCTTGCAAGGGGAAGTCTCACAATGTGCGTATCTCTCTGGAAGATTATAACCTGCGCTCTGACATGTTTGCCTTATTCTTAGGCGGATGTGATGTGGTTTTGGGCGTTCAATGGTTACGCACTCTTGGCCCCATTTTATGGGATTTTGCTAAACTTTGGATGCAGTTTTCAGTCAATGGGAAACAACACAAATTTACGGGCTTACAACCAGGGTCCCTTCGCATCATCAATTCACATTACTTGGAAAAGATCCTTAAGAAGAATTCACATGGTGTCATTGCTCATCTCCATTCCATTCAGATGCACCCATCAACGGTCTCCACCACTTCCTTGGATAGATATGCAGGTGTCTTTGCTGAACCAGTGGGCTTGCCGCCTTCAAGAGACCTTTCCAGTAAGAATTTAGTTGCATCTGCATCTTAGAAGGAACTGATGGCTATTTTTCCTACAGTACATAAGTGGCAGCCATCCCTATTAGGGAATTATTTCTGCATCAAGACTGATCTCCAGAGTCTGGAAAATTTCCTGGAACAACAGGTCTCCTCCCCAGCACACCTGAAATGGGTTATCCACCTCATGGGTTATGCCTATGTGCTCTCTTACAAGAAGGGTAAGGACAATCTGGTGGCAGATGCTCCTTCTCGCACACTTGATGACCCAGTTTCTCTTCACACTATTTCTTTGCCCACTATTTCTCTGCTTCTTCCAAATTGGTTGCAATCTGATCAACAAGGCTATCCCTTCTATGAACTCCATGCTTCTCCATCGGCAGGGCACTCTGTGTTCCTCACAACGTATGACCGGGAACAATGTAACTTCTTTTGGTAGGGACTGAACATGACAATTCAACAGATGGTGGCTGACTGTGAGAATTTCCAGGTCAACAAGGGTGAAACGACACTCCTTTCGGGACTGCTCGAACCCTTGCTCATCCCTACACAGATTTGGACAACTATTTCTATGGATTTTCTTGAAGCGCTCTGGTGGTACAATACCACATCTAAAATGACACCATATGAAGCAGTCTATGGATAGGTATCGCTAGTTCTTTTTCCATACACCCTCAACAGTTTCTCAGTTTAGGCAATTGAATTGGTTCTTCGAAACCGCGATCAGATTCTTCTCATTCTGCAGGACAATCTTCACATGGCACGAATTCGACTGAAACAACACGCCAATCAGCACCATTCTGAGCGCCATTTTCACGCAGCTGATATGGTTCTTCTTCATCTACAACCTTCCAAGCAATCCTCCCTGAAACTCAAAATGTGTCAGCTTCTCTCTCACTCTAACACAGAGGCATTAATTCAGTGGCACGGAATGCAACTTGGGGATGCTACAGGGGAACCACTCCTTCCGATTCCGCATCAATTTCCACATCTAAAGCTTTGAGGACAATGCTTTTTCTAAGGGAGAGGGGATGTTAGGAACCCATGTCAACCCTTCTCTTTACTTTGTTAGTATATTGTTGTTGGACGCATATGCTTTGTAAGTCATCCCGTAGTATTTGTTGATCCATAGTTTGTATTAGCCCATGGTATTGACCCATAGTATTTGACACATATGCTTTGTAAGTTGTCTCGTAGTATTATATGTCCCATGGTATTGACTCATAGTATTGGGCATAGACTTAGTATATGTGTATTGAGGCCAATGAAGGTACTGTGAAGTTATTTGTATTGAGCTTGCTCAAAGGAGGTTGCCCCCTCGAAGTGGTCTGTGATCAATAAAAGTGAATTTGAGTTCTATTATTTTTGCTATCTCGTGTATTTTCATTAATTAATTGTTGTAGGTTCTTCACAGTTGGCTCGATAACTACTGTCAGAGACCTCCTGTCTTCTTATATCAACTCACTGGTAAATTAGGCTTACCAAAAACCTAAAGTAAGTGCATGCAAAACTCACTTTTGCATGCTTTTGAGCATGCTAAACTTTTCATGCTCTTCAGAGAACAACTTCCCTGGTTAACCTTTTAACAACAACTAAGAACAAGTCATGATTTAACCATGCAACAACCAAGTGAAAGTTGTGATTAGAGCATGAGGAAATAACTAGGTGATTTTCCCAACACCAATCTAACATGAAGAATGTCTTCATCAAATTATGAGGGACATGATGCACAAGTGAAACAACCTCCATCAAAGCCACTCACATGATCATCAACAAGGAGAAATGAGTCCCCTCCACCAAAGATTCCTCATCAAATACCAACAAGGGAAATGCTCCATAAAAGAAGTATACCCCCAAGTCAATCTAATGCTCCAAGGTACTAGATACAAGTCCCAATCAATGTGATAAAAATCACAAGTTTTCTTTTCATACAAAATGAAGGGTAACAACTTGCTCAAACTTGGGGATATTTACTCTTTGAAGAAGGTACATGAGAACCTCAAAATCTCTAATAAGCATGAAAGCAAGAGAAACTATGTGGTGGGATGGCTCAATTCACATCCCAAAACCCCACATGCTTATTACATATACATCAACCATAACTCAAAAACATGGCTTCAGCAATGCCAAAAAGAACATGAAGATAAACTAATGTTCTTACATGTTGAGCTTATTCATGATAATTCATCATACCCTATTCTAACTTAAGCTGAATAAGATGCTAGGTGAGATCATACAACCAATGTAACCATACTAGCATCTCCTCAAGGCCATGAAGTCCTCCTTTGTGTTTGGCAATGAACCAAAACAAGGCCACATTAAAAATCAAGCCTATGTATGCTGGAATCTCTATTACATCATGGTTGCAAAATAAATTCACATTACATATATGGCTTGCGATATGTCTACCCTCCTTGATGCTTGAACCATTGATATTTTCATTGTAGATGTGTTGATATTGGAGGTTCTCTCATTTTTTCTTCAAACGACAAAATAATGACCCGGTATTTCCAAACAAGCTTGTGAGTTATGGACAATATATCTCTTGTGGCCTAGTAGTTCACTTGTTTTTCCTTATATGCAATTTCCAATATTGTTAATACTCGGTGGTGGAATAATTCTTAGATTTTCCATAGAGGATTTTGGAGAGTTTTGACCATAAACCAACATCATTGAATGCTAGATGAAGTGGCCATAGTCCAAGTTTTAGATTGGTTTCGAGAAAAAAAGTTTTGCCAAAGGCCTAGATAAAAAAAGCTTTGAAAAATATGCGGCGAAAGGCTGGAATCAAAAGGTGGCTTGGAAAGGGCTTTGATACCAATGTATTGGACCAAATTGGTTCATAAACTAAATATCTAAAATAAATAGGATAACAATGACAAATCCATATAAGAGATATATAATATATTTAATATAGAATATAACTTGATGATTATAATAGGATGTGCTGTTGTGTATAAATATACATTGAATGGTCACCTAAGTTAATAGACATGTCCTTTAGACATGATCCCTTTGAGTATTATTGTTATTATTATATGTACTTTATGTTTGTTACACAAGTACACTCTCAAGTACTTCTATATTATCTAGGTAGACTCCTATCGCTGATGTGGTTCCTATTGACGACTCATCTAATCTTCCTATTGCAGATGTTGCTTCACTTTTTCAAGATACTCTTGTTAGTGCCTCATCTAGTCCTCTTGTTGGAGATGTTCTCGACAGTTTGATTCCACTATTTAGTGATGATGGTTTCACCTTGCATGATTTGTTTTCAATAGTTACTCTTCGTTCAGATAAGTTGAGGGATATACGTAAGTGCTCTATCTCTACTCTTGTTTATGCATTAGAGTTTCTCGTTTGGAAATCCACATGTTATTAGGAGGAATCCCCTCCACCTTAGGCCCTTCTTGTTGAAATTGTTGATTGTTTTTAGGACGAATCTAATGTAGCTGAGTTTCTTGTTGGCCCAACTTAGCACTATTAGGATGAGTCTTCCCCACCATCTAGTATTACTCAGGTTTTTGATGTTCTTGTCGAACTACAACATCTCACACATCACCCCACCTAAATCTCTCTAGAGCTCAGCCTCAGTTGTTGATAATCTTGATGGCTTTCTGTCATTTGAAGGACCGATGTGGAGTTCAAGGGAGATGATATGGCCCTCTTCTCAACATCAAGGGGGGAAATAAATCTTGTGTAATGACTTCTCTCTGTGGGCTCTTCTTTAGCTCAAGGGGCGGGGGTTGAATTATTGGTGTAATTTGTACATGGTGGTGTTTGGATTGTTATTGTAATTTGTACATGTTGCCACAACAGATATATGAATTATCATGTACTTGTAACTATGGCAAAGGCCATATTTTATTCCATTTATTGTATACTAGCCTTATGGTTAAAGTCTACCTAGTTAAACTTGATATGTACATTTAATACCTTCTTGGGGTGTGTGCCCATAACCCCTATTGGGAGGATGCTTCTCTTGAGTTTAGATACACAACTCAAGATCTCATTTATATTATCCCATCTTGTGATGTTCTTGATCCAACATACAAAGTGTTATAAGCCTAATGGCACTTAATTTTTGCATTCTCTCTTGTGATTGGCATCTTTCTCTTAGGCATGGTTGTGCATTGCTGTTTTCAGCACTTCTGCTTGGCTTTTGCATTCTTTCTTTAGTACACTAGACCTATCTCTCTCTATCATATTTGTGAAGAGGCTATTTTAGAACTTTGGCTAGATTTGGTTCCAATTATTCGTCTGTTGACCCTTATACATCTCAACAATCTGAATATGTCAATGTAAGCTTTGAATAATGCCATCTTTGTCATATAGATGTAAGGTGATTATAACTAAGTTATTATTAAACTTGGAAAGCATTATGCTCTATTAGCAGGTGCAGTACCTGTTCTCAACATCAGTGTTACAAGAACCAGACCGGAACCGGTAAAACTGACTGGTCCAATCGGTTCCGACCCCTAGCCAGTCCAAATCGCACTTTCAAACCGGAATGACTGTTTCGACTGGTTCCATACAGAACCGGCTGGTTTTGCCCAAATCGGCCGGTTCTGTACGGAATCAGCCGGTTCCCTACAAAGCCATACAGAGACGCTTTTGAGGGCGTTTTTTAAATTTAAAAATAAAAATACAAAGGTGGTTGAGTGCTAGGTTTGCATCTTGGTATTTGTTCATACTATTGAATCTGCAGATATTTCCAGGCGTCTCATGAGATACATGTCCTTATAGAAAGATATTAGCTCCTTTGGACTAGTTTCAACATTTCGAGAAGGAGGTGTGCATCTATGCTCGGCAAAGGGAAGAGTAGTTTCAATAGTCAGAGGAGTGGTATCATCTGCTGAATGAGAAGAAAATGTTCTCCTCACAGCATAAAGATATCTGCATGTATTCAATTGAGAGTGTTCCCACTTTGCTAGGTATAGTGCCATTGTGTTCCACTTATGAGGGCAAGCAAATTGTCAACAATGGATTTACTGTGAGTAGCAAGGCCAGTAAAAAGGCTTGCCTCCCTGTATCCTGTGCAGCATCATGAAACAGTCATTCATGCTTGGCTTCTTGATACAATATTAACCATAAACAACAGCTCAGCTCACAAACAAATATAATGTGATGAGAATATCTTAAAAGTCCTAGACAACTATAATAAGATAAAACTTAGAAATGAAGGCCTCGAATGATAGCTTTAGTAGTGGTGTCTTCATGATACACCCAAGTAGTTTGGATTCACATGGATGCGCATATATATATATATATATATATATATGGTGTAGTCTAAATATTCTACGTTTTGAACCTTTTTGAGCATATTATCTATCTTATTTTGTTCATATTCCGAGTGGAAATCTTTAAAAAATCTTAGAATCACAAATATTAGCTATGGAAATTGCATAATTTGGGTTCCAAGGAGGTATTCAAGGGTGCTGAATCTATTTATGGATTCAAAAACACAATTTAAACATGTAAAAATTTAGATTTTACCAAAAACATTTTTACCAGATTCCGACCAAAACTCACCATAAAGTCCAAAATGTAGAATAAATAGACTGCTACTATATATATATATATAATTTTTCAAAATTTGAATATTTTATGTATTTTTAGTGGACTGGTTTTGTGATCCGGTTTTTTTCCCGGTTTTGGTCCGGTTCCGGTCTGGTTCAGGTTTTCGGGGTCAACCAGTTCGACTACCGGTTCGGTTCTTGTAACCTTGCTCAACATTAATCCATGGGCGGCTGGGTCTATGAATTATAGTCAACTGAAACAAAAGTTGGTCGCATCACTGCTATTAGAATAATGTTACACTAAGGCATCTTCTGGTAGTTTCTTTATGTTATGACCCCTTCCAGTAAGTCTCATCTAAGTGGCTAGTTTTAATTCTTCATTATTACGAAATATGTTTCTGATTCAAAAGATAGTAAATTTTTAGAAGATTTATCATTGTTGTTAGGTGAATGCATTATTTGTGTCATTTTTGTTTTGTTTACAAACACTTTATCGATGGATATGATTTTTGCAGGCTGGTTGTTCTGTGCTCATTTTTGACCGCAGCAGCAATATTATCTCGGTCTTTTGTACCATCCTTTTTGAAGCTTATGATAAGCCTTTCCTCACAGGTAGATTGCTTATACTAATAAAAACTCTGAAAAGAGTTTCAAAGCTTCTTTTTGATTCTTTCCGGTTTCATCTTTCATGACCTGATTGGTTAACTATTTCCATTGAAACAAGCATATTTTGTGGAGGATTCTGTTAGAAAAATATCTGGACTTCTAAGTTATGCGAATCTGGCATTGGTAATAAGGACATGTAAGAGATAGTAATTCAATACTGACCTGTTTTATGTTTACAACTGCAGACAAATGAACTTTACCAGCTAGCCTCGGTTGCATTCTGCTTACTAGTTGCTTGGGTCAGTGCAAATTTTGCTTATTCGCTTAAACTTTTCGTTCTCATGTAAATTCTACGAGGGTTTTTCTTTCAAGCTTACTCTTCTCATCAAGTACCAGTTGCATTTATAGCATTGTTGCTGGTATGATGAAAGATGTGTATTTCATGAGCTATGCAATTTCTTCCTTGAAGATGGCATAATAATTTTAATCAATGTTGCATGGAAATCTGTTCTCCCTAGGGCATGTGTCACCTGCTTTGCTCATCTTCAGGGACTTGGGGACTGCAGGGGGAAGTCCTCATTTTGAAGGGGACCTCCTTGAGGAGACGGGGAAGTCCCCTAGACATTTTTTACAAAAAATAAGGTCTGGCAGATGTCCCTCTATGGTTTCAGGGACATCTAGCCACTCCCTATCCAATTTGGAGCCCATGTGGCACTCGCTCCCCAAGAAAAGCCTTGTCATTGGTTCAATGTTCAAACCATGAAAAATGTTATCTGTGTTGTGTTCTGGAATACTATGTTGGTATGTAGAATATTTTTGTAATGGGGGGTAATCACAATCCCTGTAAATATTAATGCCTAAGATGTAGAATGCCTTGCGAACCATGAATATTGGATGAAGGGTAAAAATTAAAAAAGGGATTTGAATTTGTTTTCATTTTCTGTATGGGGTGAATAGTACACAATATAAAGCTTTGCTAGCCATTGAAAAAACACAACTAACATGCTATGCAAATTCATTGCACAAACTATGAAAATTGTTATACATGCTGTGATTATTATTGCCTAAGATCTATGTTGCATGGATACCCGTACCCAGGGGTAGGGTACACATACCTGTACCAGGTACTTGGGTACGCGTAAGGTACGTTTCCTGCCGTACCCTGCCGTAACCAATACTGGCTCCACGTACCTAAGATGCCATTATTAAAAATGGGTTACTTATATGCTAAATGGTACGGCGTACCCTGTGTTTGGGGTACTTCGGGGGTACAGCCGACTCAACAAAATGCAAATCCGCAGGGAAAAATGTAATGACCTCCAACCAAAACTGAACTAAATTTTGCTGACTGCGTATGGAGTCTGGTTTAGGACTTATGTCAAGCACTTTGCAACACTGTTCAAATTCCATTGAATATTGCCCAGATCTGGTAGACTGATTTTGCATTGATTTACAAGGAATGTTTTTATGGTTTTGTGTTCAGCACTCTTGGAACATAATTTGACTACCAAATGTGCACATAAAAAATATACACATGTATTTAATACTGAGAAATACGCTGACATCAACCCAGGAATATATTTGCAACTTTTTATTGCTTGTAACAACAGTACAAATAGGTGTTTAAAATCAGATTTCAATTGTACCTTCAGATCCGAGTTTGATTGTTTGTTGAGCTGCCTGGTACAATGATTTATCAAATTCTCGGAATGGACTCTATCTGCAGCTCCACTAGCCCTAGGGGGACAAACCTGCAGCCCCCGAAATTCCCCATCACCCCGATTGACTCCTTCCCCTTCCACACCCGCACTCCAGCCCTGGTGATATGGACTTTGAGGAGGAGCTCTTGGATTATTCGGACGACCCGTGGGAGCACGACATTCTTTTCACCGCCCCGATAACAACCCCTCTCATAGATCCTATCGCTATTCTTTCCTCGCTGACAGCTGGAGCCTATCAACCCTCCCTTGGAAGAATGGAAGCTAGGGTTTCGGTTGATCCCACCCCCGCTTTCCCAACCCCTGAAACGCACCTGCCACGGTCACCGCTAGCAGTTTCTCCCTTGCTCCAGGACCCTGGCACCACCTCCCTTTCTCCTCCCCATCCACTTTTCGCCTCGGAACCCTTCCTCTTTGCCTCAGACCCCAACTTCCTCCTCCCAGACACCGGTTCTTCCCAACTACAGTCATCCCTCCCGCCGCTTGAACAAACATGGCTTGTCAATTGGGAAATGCAGGAAGCAGGCTGGCTTGTAACCCTAGTCGACCAAACACTCCAACATTCTAAAACTTCTTCGGACTGCGCGGAACTACAGAGTTCCGAGGGTTTTATTGCATCCCTCCTTCATTTGGACGACTTTCACGGCTCCCCTCCAACGACTGTTTTGGACAACAACAGTGGAGATGACCGAGCGGACTTCTTGGCAGGCGGTAGCAACGAAAGAATCCCTCCCATAAGAAAGTGGAAAAATAAATGTCTTTCCCCGATGGGAAGCCCTTTGAATCTAATCTGTGGCGTCAATATTTCTCTCGAGGAAGTTGGCCTTGGCAGAGCGAACCTTAGTCGGAAAAATTCATGGCCGTAAGCCCATTCCCGATGAAATGGACACTTGGGTTCAGAATAACTGGATGGGCCATATCCAGTCTGAACTTGAAATCAATGCTTTATCCAAAGGCTGGTTTGGCTTCTTCTTCAAAACTGCTGAAGATGCGGATTCGATACTGAAACAACATTGGAGTTATGGAACAATCCCCATCATGCTCAAATATTGGATGCCCCTTTTCGACGCAGACTGTGAAAAAATTGACACCCTTCCGGTTTGGGTACGACTGCCTGGCTTACCCTGGGAATTCTGGAATCCGACTTCCTTGCGCGACCTTGGAAATGCCTTGGGGGTATTTTTGGAGGTTGATCTCTCCTACCAGCAAAATTGGATTCGAAAGGTTGCACGAATTCTAGTCTCTCTAAATATTCGGACAGAACTTCGGGCTCACATAAATCTACTTCGGGGTTCCACTATTAGAAAACAGATTCTAGACTACGAAGGAATACCCTTCCGGTGCCACCGTTGCCACGGAACAGGACATATTGCCCGCAACTATACATTAGGGCTCTCACAGGATCACTCACGCAAACGTTGGATGGCACAGGAAAAACCAGGTCAGGAAAACAAAAGGGCATCTACAGTACCATCGGGACACATTCACACTGCTGCTCCAACTGTTCCGCTTCAACTGTCGTCTGCTACTGTACCCCAGTGCCTGCTTCAGCACAAGACCACACTCTTCCACGAGCCCCGACCTCCCCAGGTACTGCTCCAGTCTCTCTTCTGAACGATCATTTTCTTTCTTTGCACATTATTGATTCTTCTCCCCCCCCCCCCCCCCACCGTGGATCCCCCACCCTCCCCTCCCCACACAACAGAAAATGCTCCTCCCCCCCCTCCCCTAAAGCCACAAAACTTCTCCCCCCTACTTTCTCTCCCCCAACACTCTCCTCCTCACCAAACACCTCAGCCACATCCTCCACAATCCGTTTTCACCTCAGAACCAAAGACATTCCAGCCCTACCTAACCCACCCCCCACCATCTCTGGTTTAGGGAAAAACCCAACCCTTCCCTTGAAAAAAAAAGGAAAAGGACGACCCACACACCTCTCTTTTGCTCAGCAAAAAGCTCTCCGAGATCAGGCAAATGGCAAACAGAAAACAATCACCGGGGCACTTAGAGCAAAAGCCCCTGCAGGGGTTTCCCGATGAAGCTCCTCTCCTACAACTGCAGGGGTCTGGCAAGTACCCGAAAAAAAATTGCCCTCAAGAGGATGCTCCAGGTCTTCAAACCAGATGTTATCCTCCTACAAGAAACTTTTGGCTCTGAACTTGAAGTTTCTTCTATCCTTTCCTCTATCTCATCATCCTACTCCTTCCTTGCTCAGAGTGCCAGAGGACATTCTGGTGGTTTGGCAATTGGGTGGAACCAGTCCACTATCAAGCTCTCAAACTCTTGGGGTGCCCATTTTGGCATGGGTGTACAGGTTCTTTGGGTGGAGGCAGCTCTTTCTCTAAATATGATCAACATCTATGGCCCCTACACAGCTAGACTTGAGTTCTGGGAGACCATCCAAAACTCCACTTTGGTAAGATTAGAAAATACAGTAATTGGTGGAGACCTCAACTTCACATTAGCCACTCATGAAGTTTGGGGACCGAGAGCAAGACTAGACTCTATGGCAAACTACTTCACCAACCTCCTCCAGAACATACAGATGGTGGATCTTGACCCCATAAAATTCTTAGCTACATGGACGAATCAAAGACTTGGGGAAGAAAGAATTGCTAAGAGACTCGACAGATTCCTTTTGGCTGAAGGCCTTCTGGATCGAGACTTTCAGTTCAAACATTGGGTGGACACTAGTGGAGATTCTGACCATCTTCCTATATGCCTGGAAATCCTCAAAAACCCTAACAAGCCACCAAGTCCTTTCAAATTTTGTGAAGCATGGCTTAAAGAAGCAGAAGTCCTTGAACTCATCCACAACAATTGGATCCCTTTTGGAGCAGAAGTTGGCAATCACGCCGACATTCATTTTGCTCAGAACCTCTCCAAAATAAAGGGACTTTTGAAGGTTTGGGAAAAAGAGAAAAAACTTGTGGATGATCAGGCGATCCTCTAGATTGAAGCTGAGTTGGCGGAGCTTCAAAGCAGTGAGGGGGGAGGTTTCCTTAATCAGGCAGATAAGGAAAAACTGCTCTCTTTAAAATCTAACAGAACCAAAATTCTAAAAGAATGAGAGGAAATCTGGAGGCTCAAGAGTAGAGCAACTTGGATGACTAGTGGGGACGACAACACCAAATTCTTCCAAGCCTATGCAAAGGGGAGGAAACAACACAATACAATTTGGGAACTGCAGAACAACAGGAATGAAAGGGTCTCCACCTTCGAAGACCTGGTCGAGATCAGCATTGCTTTTTTTGCAGGACTCTTCAAAGCCGAACAACAGGCCTCTATCGCAGAAGTTATACAGATCTCCACTCTCTGTATAACCCAAACCCTAGCCTTAGAGGAAGGTGACCAACCTTCCTCTTGGAGGTGATTCTCCTTGTCAACTAGGTTAGGGCTTCTTGGAACAATCTCTAGGGTTGGTTTCAAGACCTTAAACTAGGGCAAAGTTGGAGCTCCAAGGCCAAACTTTTTAAAAACCTCCTTTTGGGAGCGTTTTTACTGTGCAATGAGGATAGAAAGGCAGGCAAAAGCCCTATTCAAAGGGAATGTAGCCCTAGGGCTACCATTCAATCATTCAAGATGCAAAATTTACCTACCATTCATCAAACAAACCTTAAAAATGTAAAGACTTACTTGAGCATGAGTTATTCCAACCATTCTAGCATCCACAAAGCATTAGCAAGACAAAAAAAGCATCCAACTTCATCCAAGAGCAAGAAAAATCATCCCTCAAAGAGGTGCGCATCACTTCATAAGGCCCTTCTAGGGTAAAAGAGTAGCATAATGAATTTTATGTCATAAGTTGTGTGTAAAAAAGAAGTGAGGAGATTGTATTTATATGATCTCACACTCACTTTTAAAAAAAATAATAGAGCCTACATGCTTTAAAATGTTAATTTAAAATTAAAACATGTCAACTTAAAATTATAACATAAAATAATCAAATATGTGCATAACTTGGGGCATTTTCCCCAGAGTTTACCCAAAAATGACTAAAATAGCTAAACATTAGCAAATCACTCGGAACTGAAGCCTGGAGTGGTGAGGGGGGGAGCGTCATGCCCCATCTAAGCCCAACAGTGGTGAAAATCCCTTAACGCCCCCCATATCAAGCAATGTAGGTGTGGTACAAGGATGATGTCATCATGACTAGGAGCCCAAGGAGAGAAGGCGTTGCAGTGCAGAAGGACCAGGAGGGTGTGGATGATGACTTGGAAGAGAGGCATAAGCCTCAATGTTGAGAGAAACGCCACCGGAATGATAATATAGGTAGGGGGTCATGTGACCCAGTGACCCACCCCTGGGAACCCAGACACCGACCTCAGAGCTTCAAGCCCTTTCATGAGGCAGTCAACAATGCCACTAAGCCATAGTACTCCCAGGAGAGGAACCAAAAGGGCCTGGCTATAACCTCCACTCAGAAAATGGAAAACACCCTTCCTGGTAAGAAAAAATGACCTTCTCTCCTTGGGGCACAGCTGAAGGTGGGTTGGTACTGGTACCATGTAACAAGGCCCTTAATGCGCCTGTGAGTTAGTCAACCAACCCTCACTCGCCTTGTTGATTGTCTAGTTAGGTAGTGGACCAACCCAAATACACCTCAGTCAAGTCACTGACTTACCTCCAAAATTGTGTTTAATCACAAATTCCAACACTTCTTCTAGTGGTGTAATCGGTGTATTCTTTTATTATAGATGCTAACACTTGAATTCAGCCTTTGAGTAATTTTACGGTTTGAAATCGATGTTTAGAAGTAGTTGATATTTTTTTAATTGAATGCTTGACAAGGGTTGGCTTATCTATGGCACTCAGGAGTCAAGATATAAGAATATTGTTTATGACAATATTTGAGTTTGCTAATTTCAATTGTTATAAATGACATGATTGCGTCTAAATCTAATTGATAAATGGTGATCTGAATTATGTATGTCTCATGGTATATATATATATATATATGCCTGTTGTCTTTTCCTCATCGTATTGTATCCGACTTTTTTGAAAAACTGCTGTATCCGTATCCCTCCCCATATCCGTTTCAGTGGAACTTAGCTGTTTTTATAATTTAATTTATTTGTTGTCGACATGTGCCACATAAGTGTCACAGGTGCGATACATCTACTTGGGCTGTAGAAAGCTCCTATTGGCACACTGAAGGGTCCACATTGGATTTCTTGAGAGTGCCACATTTAATGGTTAAGCTCCTTATCACTACTATCCAGCAATGCAATAAATGCTCTTGCAGATGCACAAGAGTGAACATACCTTTCCTTTCCTGTCTATCATATGCAACTAACTAGAAACAAAAATGATGTGTAAGATTTGGCTTTGCAAATGGTAGTAATGTTTTGCATGTCATTTTTTCTGGACCTTCTTATGAACTTCAAAGTTCAAACCAGGATGGGTTTGAAAATGCCTGGTTCCTTGAATTTAAATCATTGAATTTATACATGAAATCTGTTGGCATGTTCAGTGCAGTGACAAATTAGGGCTCAGCCTTGAATTGGGATCATTTGCAGCTGGAGTTATGATATCGACAACTGACTTTGCAAAGCATACCCTCGAGCAAGTAAGTTCTGTTACTTGTTGGTAATTGTTGCAACTGTTAATTTTCCTTGTTGCATTTGTTTTTAATTTATGGTGGAGGTTTTGTTGTTAGAAAGTTGAAACAGAGCTTAGTATAAATTTAAATACTCAATTCGAGCCTTGTTTTATCTTGTCAACCCATGACATTTAGTATGGGATTCAGAGCCTTGGTAGGATGTTATTGTCGCAAAATATAAAAATCTTTATGTTTCTCCCATTCTTAGTCAACAGAGGAGAAGATCCCTATCTTTTTCCAAAAAGGGAAATCAAATTGTTTACATTTTAAGTTGTAAAACAATGAGATGAAGTATCAGGTAGTAGAAGATTGTGGTTGTGAAAGCATTGAAGAGATATATGGTTAGATACATGGAAGAGATATATAATTTTAGTATTTACCAGTATAGATTAAAGATTAAAATATTGACTTTTAGGGGAGATTTTGTTCATTGGTGTTGAGACCTGATAAGTAAAGAATAGATGGATTTTGAGCAGTGTTGCAAATATCTCTGTTTTCTCTTGATATTTCCGATTAATTTTTCAATTCTTCAAGTCCACATTTATTTTTGCCGATATTTTCCGTTAATTTCAAATATTTTTCCCGATATTCCCAATAAATTTCTTTGCAGACCCTCGGCGATATATTCCCTGAAATGATGTTTGCGACATTGATTTTGAGTCATTATGATTCAAATATCAAGCTGTATGTTACAACTGGCAATATGAGGAAAGAATATTTTTACCTGAAAAATTTGTAGCATGCAATCATCATAATCAAATGCAAATACAAATTTATGCAGAAACACAAAGGCTTCATGCATGTTGAGAATTGTCCTACAAGCTGAAAATAGTACATTTCATGGATACAAATCTACAGAATTATTATCACCTCTGTAGGGAATACATGATAATATAATAATGAGATAAATCAATGTTGCATGATTCAGCAAGGAAGAAGGTGGAGGGAGTGCTTTACAGTGTCAGTAAAGAGAATATGTATTAAATATATGAAAAATTGAAAATGCAATGTAAAAATAGGGGAGGTGATTTTTAGAACTAGGCTTGAATGAGCCTGTTGGAAATAAACCAGCTAGGTCTCTTTCAGCTCTTTCGTTTCTTTCTGTTCTGTATGGAAGGATGAGGTACACCATCAGCTCTTGGCCAAGGGCGCTCTGCTGATCAAAGATGCTCAATCTTTGGATCCTGCAGCATATTCTGATTTTACTTCAGCATTAGTTGGTCCAAGGAGGAGGTTATGATGTTCTTTATAAACTCTTCCACCTTTTGTACAGATTTTTGTAAATATTTTTCTGTAAATGTAAAATGCATTTTTCAAATAAAAAATAAGCGTACAGTAAGCTTTGAGAAGGGTGTTCACTGACAATAGAACCTTGTAAATAAGCGCATTGTGGGCAACTCCATAAGTAAAAATCCAATTAAAAGCGACTTTTAAAGTATTTTTTCCCTCTATCAGAAAATTAAGTTGTTTATGCTAACCATAGCATGTATTCTTGAGGAGCCATTATGAGACCAGAAGTTGTCCCAAACTTTGCAGACAGACTTGGAGCTATGAGCTATGAGCTAACAGAAAATCATTTCTAGGCTCATCACATCATTTCAATCCTTTCTCTCATCTACATGAGAAAGGGATAAGGAAGGCAAGAGATGTTGACTTTGTATTAGGGGCGTTAATTTAAAAGTCGAGATCTTTTATGAAGGGTTAAAATATTATAACCCTAACTAAGTGGATTTTATCATTTGTTTAATCCTAAATCTAAGGAAGTGATCCTAAAAGGTGAATTATAAATAGAGAAGTGCTCTCATTTGAGCAAGACACATCTGATCTTCATCTCTGATCTACCAAATCTGATTTCTTGGGGCTCTATCTTTAACCTGGAGGTCTGATCTAACTCATAGAAGGCAACCGCAGGTGTTAGAGTTTTGCCGAAGGAGGCCGCAAGGGTTTGAAGGTTGTATCTGCCTACCCGAGAACCTGTTAGGGCTTTCTCCATATGTCTGAACCTTGTTTAGGGTCTGCTCCAATCTCTAAAGCCCTACAAGTGCTTGTGCTTTGTGCTGACAACCCTTATTAGGGCTTTATCAGACTGCTGTAGAAGTCGGCAGCCCTGTAGGGGCTATTTCTCAGTAACCGAGCCCTGCTAGGGCCTTCAACAGTCAACGCCAACCCTAAATCACTCAACGGAAGCCTTCAGCACAATCCTGAAGTCAACTACAGTCAACGACATAGTCCTGAAGTTAACAGATAGTCAACGACCCAGTCAATCTGGTCAACAGTAGCATCACATAATCAATGACAGCCTTAGAATCCTCTATTTTGGTCAATAGTTACCTCAGATCAATGATGGCAGTGGTTAGGGTTTGATCAATGTATGATAGTCTGATTGATGCCAGCAGTGATACAGATAAGGGTTGACTTCATTATCTACAGGCAGTCTTTCTTGGTATGTGTGCCTTAGAGGCAAATTTATGTTGATGTAAAAGTCTGCTCTTTATATCTACTCATGTAGAAACTCAATCATCTCATATTAAGGAAGATTATTCGTTGTTGGGGTTTTTATTCCTTGGAAGGTTTTCCCCAGGGTAAAATTTGTTGTGTTCTTGTTGTTGAAATTAGAGGTTAGATACGATTTTATCACATATAAAAACCTTGATACAAGAACATGTAAACAATTGTAATGCTTAATTAAATTTAAACTGTATTAAAAACATAATTCTCATCTCTTTCAACTTAATGCTCCATTTGGTCACTGCATTAATGTTGGTCCTTGAGAATCATCAAATGCTAAGTTCAAAAAAAAATCTCAAGTAACATTTACAGTAAAATAACCATGTACTGCATTAAAGAATTAAAACCAATATTTGGATCCAACTTATACTCAGATAGTTCTGAGTTTGATCTTGTCACTGAAAGGACAAGTCAAACTGGTTAAACCATATAGGTACTTTACTTTGAGAGAGAGAAGGTTCAGGTAAAAACTAAACAGACCTCAAGTTCTTCAATCAATAAGCTAATGACAGGGGTGAAAGAAACACACAGGTGCTGCAGACTTCAAAAGTCAAGCACGTAAGCAATCACTCACACATAAGAATTCACACAGAGATCAATAAAGATAAAACTGTAAACACTCACTCACCCACAGATCTCACACAGAGATCAAACACAAAAGAGAACCAGAGACAGATCAAGAAAACACAGAGATGAGAAGCAAACCTGTGAGGGAGCAGGTTGTGGGCAGAGAGAGCCGTGAACAGGCTAACGGTGAGATAGTAGACCGTGGACAGAGATCCGAGCAGCAGGCTCGTGCAGCTAGCCCCAAGCAAGAAAAAAACGTGGAACAGCTGAAATGAAATCCCGTGAGGGAGATCAGCACGTGAGACAGGCTCACATAAAAAAAATGCAGAGATAAACCCGCAAGATCAAACCTGTGAGACCAATCGTGGAAGGATGAATCCGGCCTGTCAAAACGGTGAAAGAGAGATGAAGAGAGGCTGGAGCAGGCATGTGAACAGAGTAGAGTAGAGCAGAAGAAGAAAAACAAAGGAGCAGCTCGTGAAATTCGTAGAGGAGCAGACCCGGAAAAATTTGACCCAAGATAAAAAAACAAATGTGTGAAGAGCTATGTTGCACAAGTTTCCGGAACGTCGGAACGTTGGGAACGTGGGAACAAGTGTCGGATACGGCTAGAGGTTTCTCGGAAATTTGCAGGAAACGGCAGGTTGGGAACGGCAATAAAATATATTAAAAAATTAAAAATATTAAAAAAACTAGTATTAAATCTTACATATAATGATATATATTATTTAATTTTTTAAGTATTGTTTTGTAATTTAAATTAATCCTTACACATCTTTTTAAAACGAGTGATAATTACTAACCCAAGGGCCAAAAATAAATAACAATATATCATTAATATTAACAAAATTGATATTATTAACATATTTGATATTAACATATTAAACCATGTGTAAAAAAATAATTTTAAAATTTAAATCTTAACTCAGAGCTGCCATTCACAAGACTTTAAATTTTATTTTATTAACAAATTAAATAACATAAATTTTAATTCATTAACAAATAAAATAACAAGCAATATTAAATATAAAATTAAAATAATAAAATATACTAATATGAAAATCAGAAATGAAAAATGCTTGCGCTGAAGCTCCCGTCAGCCCAACGCCCAACAGAATGCTCTCAGTTGTCTCTGCCTTCACAACGCCCAACGGAATGCTCTCGGCACGTTGTCTTTGCCTTCACAAAGCTCAAAGCTCTCACCCGTGTGCTCCGTCAATCCCGTCAACCCTTCAAGAGATTAACACTCAACGGATTCAACACTCCCGTCAATTCAGCCATTCAACACTCAGTCACTCCCGTCGATTCATCCATTCAACACTCAGTCACAATCCGCTTCTGCGTGTTAAAGAAGAGCTCAATCCGCTTCTGCGTGATTCAACACTCAGTCACGGGAAATGTTTTGGAACGTTCAATTTGCAGTTCCCGCGTTCCCATCATTTCCCGTCAAAGTTCCCAAAATGTTCCGAAGTTCCATAAACCGTTCCGGCTCAATCAGGGACGTTTCGTTCCAGTTCCGAAGTTCCCTGGAACGCGGGAACTTCCGGAACGAGTTTCTCAAATAGTGGGAACCGTTCCCGTGCAACATAGGTGAAGAGTGAGTCCGTGAACCAGCAAAGGATGTAGATCCGTGAAGATAAAAATAATACACGTAAAGCATAAGGTGAATTTAGATGAGGTTTTTGTCTTCATTTAAATAGAAGCAAAATTAAATTAGAATGGTCCACGTTAAATTAGTTAGAATGGTCCAAGGTTAGAGTTCCAACTAATTAGGATTATAACACTTTAATAAAAAACATAAAATAATAAAAAGTAAAAAAAAAAAAAGATATGGGTGTGTAATAAAGTCACACAATAAAATAATAAAAATAAAATAAAGTAAAAGCTTATAATTATAACATAAAAGAAAAAAAAATATAAAAAATAAAACAAATAAAAAATAAAAATAAAAGAACTTCATGAAGTGGACAAACACCCATAATACCTTATAAGACCAAAACATCAACAAAGTAGTATAAACAAAAAATAACTCAAGGGTAAATGATCCCAATAACCACAAGATCAAGGTGAACCGTAAAGGTGGACAATCATTCAAATAGGACCAACAAGGCCAAAGACTTTTCTCTCTCTCAAGATACATAGTTTATATATTTTGTCATCACTGTATAAGGGAGAAGATCCAAACGGATGGTACAATCCTTTTGTCCTTAACACTGCTCCTAAGGGTTAGGTACTAGAGACATCGTCAAGGGGTGGCCAGTCCCTTGAGAAGCAATCTAGCAATAACCGATTAGGAGAGGGGACAACAATATCTTCCATTCTTAATGAATGGATTTCACCCTTACGCTGAGTTTCAGTCTCACACTGAATCAGGTTGATCAATCCCTGGACCCTGACCAGGTCCTCCATTCTCTCGCAGAATGGTTCTCAGTACTAAGCTGAGTTTCAGTCTGAGACTGAAAGTTGATCAACTACCTGCAGGACCTACATGGACATCGTGTCCCTGGTTCAAGACCAAAATATATCTCTGCCTCTACCTGCAGGATTTACTTGGACATCGTGTCCCTGGTCCCAGACCAGAATACCCTAGAGGCATATAGGGGCCCTAGCCACATGCTAGGGGCTTTGCCATGGCATCAATCTGCTTGGTCCTAGACCAAGAACCCCAGGAGACAGTTGGGGGCCCTAGGGTACCTTCTAGGGTCTTACTCATTACTCTGCCTGGTTAACTTGACTAGGAACCCTAGTTAACTGACTAGGGTATCATTCTCTTTGAGAATGGGTCTCGCAGCTGCACTAAAAAAAAATTAACACTTGTGGATGGCTGTCTCTTCTTTACTGTTGGTTATCTACTACTATTCATTTACTGTTGTTATGTAATCTTAGAATTATATGTTTTATAGGTCTGCTAAAAGTGAAATAAGGCTGTTACTGCTATCTTATCAGATCAATGTTAAAAATTTAACATGGTATCAGGGCTGAGGACGTCTAGAGCACAGTTTTGAGCAGGTTATTGTTGCCTACGTGATCTTGGTATAGATCTGAGAAGCTTAAGGGCATTGCATACTTGTTGTTAGCAGACGTTCTAATGGCTTCAACTTGAAGGGTCCTCTATCTTCAACTCTTGGAAAGCTAGGATCATGGCTACCCTAGAAGAAAATGATCTTGATGACTTAGTCATCAATGTTGTAGAGGAACCTACTCCAAGTACAGGTAGAGCACGATTCAAGAGGAAGCAAGCCACGACAAGAAGTATCATCTATGATTCAGTCAAAGAAAATTTGATGCCTGTCATAACTCCATTGAAGACTACCAAAGAATGCTTTGATACCTTGACCAAACTATATGAAAAGAAAGCCCCCATCCATAAAAGAGTTCTGAAGAACAAGCTCCATACCTTGAAGATGGAAAAAGATGAAAGTGTGTGGCTTCATTCTTCACGAAAATTTCTCAGGTAAGGGATCAACTCCTAGCTATTGTTGTTATTGTAGATGATGAGGATCTTGTTCAAATTGCTGTTGATGGTCTCCCTAGTTCTTGGGAAACTTTTCTATCTGCTGTAAATGGTCGAGAGATTGTGGCACGATTGCCTACAAGAGGAAGGAAGAATGCAAAGCAGCAATGGTGGTCATAAGGAAGGGAATCTTGCCCTTGTTGCCAAGACAAAGAAAGGCAAGAAATTCTTCCATCAAAAGAACAAGGGTAAGAGGCCTCAAGTTAAGCACTTTGATTTATCAAAGATTGAATGTTTCAATTGTCACAAGATGGGACATTATGCTAGGGATTGTATGAAGCCAAAGAGAAAGTTCAGGCATTCGTTGCAGTGGAGCTTCCAGACCAAGGTTACTTGGGAGCGGGAGCAAGAGCGGGGAGCGGGGAGCGGGAGTGAAGCGAAAAGCGAAAATTTCAAAAGCTCCCGTTTTGGGAGCGTTCCGGGAGCGTTTTTTATATTGTATATATTTTGATATATTTTGATGTATTTATATCTAAAAAACATGTAGGATGTTGAATTAGCTATAGAAAACATGGATTAAACCATATAACATCAATCATATAGTAGTTATAACTTATAACATTATCATCAAATGATCAACCATAACCACTTTTATATGAGCTTGGCAATGAAGGGAGGTACCATAACATTGTCATCAAATGATCAACTTATTATAGGAGCTTTTAGTATTGGAGAGGTAGGGAGCGCCTCGAGAGTGCCTTGGGAGTGTGCTCCCAAAACTGGGAGCGTTTTGGGAGCGAGCTTCCGAAGGAAGCGAGCTTCGGGAGCGGGAGCAAGGGGGTGGGGATAGCTCCCACGCAACATAGTTCCAGACATATGAAAGGGTATCGAGAAGCTATTTCAAACTTCAGAAAGAAGAAGTTTACTGCTCAGGTGGAACTTGGAGATGATACCACCAATGACATTGAAGGAATCGGTTTTGCATCCTTTCAGTTTGACTTAGGTACTACCTTGCATATCAAAGAGATATTATATGTTCCCAACTTAAAGAAGAATATCCTCTCAGTTGCATGTTTAGAAGATAAGGGTTACGAAGTTATCTTCATGGATAGAAAGGCTCTCTTGTGGCCAAAGAATGAAGAGATGAGTTCAACCATGATGATTGTAGTTCGAGAGGGAGGCCTCTACAAGTCATTTGGGCATTCCATTCAAGCATTGGTCCATGACACAATCAACCCCTATGAGCTATGGCATCGAAGGTTTGGACACCTTCATTAGAGAGCTCTTCCTGGTCTACAAAAGATGGTAACAGGTATGCCTGAGTTTTCTTCTGAGCATAATGGTGTTTGTAAAGGTTGTGCTCTTAGCTAGAATGATTCGTAACAGTAGTTGTAGATCTAAAGGTATCTTGGACTTAATTCATTCAGATATATGTGGACCTATGACTGCACCTTCTATGAGTTGTTATTTATTTTATTTTCATAGATGATTGCTCCCACAAATCTTGGATCTATTTTCTAAAGACTAAGAATGAAACTTTTGATAAGTTTAAAGAATTCAAGGCACTAGATGAAAATCAGATAGGAAGGCACATCTGTATTTTGAGGTCAGATAATGGGGGTGAGTTTGAATCTCACTAGTTTGATGATCTTTGCCGAGAAGTATGAATGAAGAGGGAGCTAACTGTGCCATACAACCCTCAATAGAATAGGGTTGCAGAAAGAAAGAATAGGACAATATGCGAAGCTGGCAAAGCCATGTTATGTGATCTAGATCATCCTCTATCTTTATGGGATGAGGTTGCCAGTACTGCTATATACATTCAGAACATAAGCCCCTCATGCTATTTTGGGGGAGAAGACTCTAGAGGAAGTATTTACAGGTAAGAAACCAGCAGTTGATCACATGAGGATTTTTAGCACTCCAGTCTACATTCATGTGCCAAAAGAAAAGAACAAAATTGGAGCCTTCTGGAAAGAAATGTATGTTTGTTCGTTACAATGAAAGCTCAAAAGCTTATCGTATCTATGTTCCTGGTCAGAGATAGATTGAGGTCAGTAGAGATGTGATATTTCATGAAGAAGTTGCTTTTCGCCGATCTAAAGAGCTTCCAAATGATTCAGAATCTCCTCCTTCAGAAGTTCTAGATTTCCTTCATTTAGATGATCAGAGGGAGGAGGACGATGAGCTTTCAGTTCCAGATGCTACTATAGAACTAGAGACGCCTACCGAAGAATTGCTTGAGGCTCCTCCTTCCAAAAGAAGACCTGCTTGGTTTCGTGAAACTCTGCAGGAAGCAAAAAAACATAAAGCTCCTTCAGCAATTTTCAGAGAAAGCAAGAAGCCTCAAAAGTACTCTGGTCTTATTAATCAGTTGGGCCACATCATTGGGTCTTATGCATTATTTTCTTGGTCTAGAGGTCTGAGAAAAGTTCTTTTCACAAGGGAAGTATGCAGTTGATATATTGCAAAGATTTGGGATGCAAGACTGCAATCCCATGAGCACACCCATGGTGTCAAACTTGAAGAAGCTACATGAGTCAGCTTCTTCTTCAAAGGCAGTTGATCGTACCTTGTATCATCAACTTATTGGATCATTGATGTACCTAGTACATACGAAGCCTGTTGGATTTTGTGCAACTTTAGAAGATATTCTTATTATATTTTATTATAATTATTTGCACCTCCTACGGGAGTTGATCTTGATGTAATTAATCATTTAAACCCTAGAAAGAGCAATGTAAACCTTGGGGAGAAAATTAAGTAAAGAAAATAATTATTAAATGTATTTTTATATTCCCCCAAGACAAGTCGACCCAGTCAAGTTAGACAAGTCGGCCCAGTTAGGGAAAAGGCCAGTTTGGCACTTGTATAAATAGATGAAAAGTTCACCTCATTTGTACACTCAATCATTCACACAAGTTCACATGACTTGGAGAGGAGCTCACATCTGTAGAGAAGAGAAGTTGTTTTTGGGGTATTACTTAGAGAGACTTTTCTTTTATCTCTCTCATCATTGTACTCTGTTCTCAGAATTATTCATCTCTATACGAAGGTTGCTAGGTTTTCTCTCGATTGGGTTTCCTGGGAGAAATTCTCATGTTCTTTGTTTCTGTGCCGTCTTTCTTCTAGTGATCCTATTGATCTTATGCTATTGAATTATAATGCTATAATTGTATGAAAAACTAACATGGTTTTAGAGCAGTACTAGAAGAAGCCATTACCAGAACTAGGGTTTCATCTTTCAAGGCCATCACTCAACATTTTGGCAGAAAAAGTGCCTTGGGAATTTCGCACTAGGAAGGGTGCATCTTTTGGTGAAGGCAGAATGCAATTATGAGAATTTTCATTTTTTGACCTAATTCTGCAGCTACATCAGAAATTAGGGTTTGAGTTTTTGACCTACTCTCACCATAGTTTTGGCTCGGCCCTACCTTTTCTCAACACGCCTTGCTAGGGCGCATCTCCATGTGGAATTAGTTTTTCAAGAATCCAACTTTCATTTTTGACCTAGCTCCTACTAGGGTTTTTGCTTCAGATCTGCAGTCAGGATGATTGGAATGAAGGTTGAAGATCGTCTGGAAGGGGATTCCAACTTCATCTCTTGGAAGTCTAGGTTTCTTCTCTTATTAGAAGAAAATGATCTCTTGTAGTTTGTGAATGAGAAGGTCCCAGAACCAGAAGCCGGAGAAGACAAATCTCACTGGAGGAAGAATGATGCCTGTTATCACCTATTTTGTACAAATAGTTGAAACCTTATTGAGCCGCCAGTGTTGGAACACATCAGTGTTCACTTCCAAAGTATGTGGGTTTTAGAATGCAGCAGTTAGTCAGTTTTGGCTAGCCAGTTTGATTTTTGAGTCGACATGACCATGGCCCCATGGGGATTTGTAATAAAGTGTGCTAGTAGGATCTGAGTGTCTCGGTTCCCCATGACTTGATTAGGCAACTAAGGTATTCCAGGGAGTTTTTTCCCTTGTCAATTATACTTTGCCTATAGCCGAGCTATAATCGATGAGGTTTTCTCCCGCTTCCTCCAAAGCTGGAATGCCCGATTTTGAAAATTTTAGCCATGGGGGGTTATTAGAGTCCAACTAATGTATATAAGCTTACTAGACACTATTAGAATAGGTTTTGGTCATGTCCCAAGTCTCTAGGACCCTCAGAAAAAATTTCGAAATTTTTTTACCGGGTCCGTCGAATTTGGGTTTTTAATTATTTTTTAAATTTTTATAAATTTCTCTATAGTTTAAATAGGGAAATTTCAATTTGTAATATGTTAGTCATCCGGGATCCGATTTCAGTGATTGAAGGCTCTAGACTTAAGCCAAAAATCATTCATGATCCCCGGAGCAGCTAACCCTAAGTTTCAGACAATTATTTGGCCTCATAATTAATATTTTCTCAAAAAATAAAAAAAATGAAAAATATTAATTAGAACATTCAAAAAATAATAAATTGGAGATAATTTAAATCTCTCCAAAAAAGGCCAAATTGAATAAAGTAAAAGTCAAAATGACATGGCAAAAAGCATTTATGATGATTGGAATCTTCACCCACCTGATTCAGATCAACTTCGGAGCACTGGGAGTGATCTACAGTTGAGAAATTCGCCCACCTTCATGCAAATTCGTTTTTGTGATTTGGCAATTGATTAATGGGTTGTTGGATTATGAAATCAATGCATGTGGGGCTCCTTCCTCAAATTATGGGCTCCAAACTCAAGTTTAAAGATGAGCTAAGACTCCAAGCTCGATTTGGTTGGTGTTGACATGTATTTGATTGGTTTTTGATGGATTTTTTGGCTCTCTTCATCACCAATTCGAATTAGGGTTTTAGCATTGAGTTTTGTTATATAAGAGAGGCCATTTGGGCTTTCTCTTCATGGAGATTTTGAGCATGAACACTCTGCCAAAATATTGTTGTAATATCTGTTTAATATTGAATAAAGTTTAGACTTTGGAGGTCCATGCTGGAGCAAGTTGGGATGTTCTTCACACTATTGGTGACATCTCTTTCATTTGTTTATTGTTCATGCAATTTCATTATTAGATGTATGTTTTAACTTTGATTAGAAATACATCTTTCGGTTTTTGTATGCTTCATAACAAGTTTTTTGCAGAGATTTCCTAAGGTGGAGAAAGGCTTATTAAAGACTAAGTCACTCTTCATTTAACAGTGGTTCTTGGCATCTAATCAGTTTGTCTTGCAGGTCTTCAAGCTCTTCTCTTCTTTTCAAAGGAAGAAACTTTCAAGTAGGAGTTTTTGGCCTCTTCTTCCATCAACACACTTTCAAAACAAACCTTGGTTACCTAGCTTGCCTCTTCAAGCCCATCCCCATTAGACTAGCTTCACTCACCCATTCGTTTTTTCCTTTCTCTCATTCATCCATTCGTTTTGCCCTAGATCCATCTTTTTTTCTCATCCATTTTGTTTTTTCCCATCTTCCCAAGCTCATATTCCATTTCACCTTTGTCTTCAAGCTCTTTTCGTCCACTTCAAAGAAGCCCTAAAACAAGCCCAAAACAACAAAAACGAATTGTATGAGTTAGTTTGTAGTTTCATTCTTAGTTTGCAAAAGAAATTTGTTAGATTTAGATCTTTAGAATTATTGCTTCTCATACATCATCTTATGCATTGAAAAGTTAGATCTTAGAAGCATTCCTTGTTTAATTTTAGTTTCCATTTGAAAGATAGAAAATTTTTCATAAAAAATATTTCAAATTTTTATACTTTAGATCTCTTTCCCACTACATTCTAAGAGTTTGTTGTTCGCTGGTCCGTTTCACCATAGTTAAGGTTTTATGTCAAAATCTCATATATTTCACATTTTAGAGTTAAATTTTTAAATCTAGACTTAACTAGTTTCAAGTTTGTTTCATTTTCCTAATGATTAATGGGTGCATTGTTGAGTTGTTTTGAGACTTGTGTAGGTGTTTTGAAAGAGGAGAACTTGAAAAGCTTTCAAGAAGCAATATCTAAGAAGGAGCCAAAGAGAAGCTCAAGTGAATTTTTAACCAAGGAGAAGTGCAAACCATGAATGCCATTTGAAATAAACCACTATCCTTTGTACAAACTCATAGGAGTTTTCACCTTTTTTCATTCAAGTTTTATTTCTTCAAAGTCCTTCAAGGTTTCAAAACCCAAGGCATTTGTAATCTCATAATAAAATTTCAAGTGGAGGAGTCCTCCACTTTTTTGGTTTCTTCCCCATTTGGGGAAGAGTGTGGTGTTTGGTTAAGTTAGATCTTTTAGTTTTTGCTTTAGAGTAGTTTATTTTCATCTTGTCGCTTCTCTTTCAAGTTTTGACCAGAGTAAGCTAACTTTGGGATTGTATCCCAAAGGCCACATAGTTTTGTGGTAGCTTCTCGTTCCCCCATCAGCATCTTGTGTACATCCAGCTAGCTGGAAGGTTTCCAGGACTGACGGTTCTAGTGATTAGCCTTGTTTGGAGGTTGATCCCACTTTAGAATAAATCTGCTTGGTAGAACACTAGATTTTGTTTTCTGTTATCTTCAAAGTATCTTTCTTTGTGGTTATCTTTATTTTTCAGTCATTTTTCAGTTTCATTTACTTCTTTAAGTTTCACAATCACTTCACTTTTGCAATAAAGTGAACAAAGCCTCTTGAACTTGGCCAAATCCAAGTCAAGAGCACTCTCTGTCGGAGAGCATATAGATTTGCACTTTCCCCTTGCATTAGGCATTTTAAAGTAGGAAGTCTCTTGAACTGTGGTCTTAAGACTAAGTCAAGAGCGCTCTTTGTCGGAGAGTTGAACAAGTGCTCCTAATAATAAAACTTTTCAATCCACATTTCCCCCTTAATTAATTTATCTTGGTCGTTTATCCAACACCCGTATGCTTTGCCAACCGGAAACGGTTGGACTAGTACTCAGAAAGGTGAAGGACTTGATAAGCTCATAAGTGATAATTAATTAAAACTTTCACCCCCATAACCAACGAACCGGCGTTGTTCAAAAAGTATTCAAAGCAGTTCTCAGGGGAGGCGTCGGGTTGCCCAATCTGTGACACAGTGGCTGGTTAGCATTGCGCGCCTCGCTGTGATTCCAGACAGGTCTGACATGTCTCTTAAAGGAGCTGCTTAGAATGTCTTTCTTGACACTCTTTTGATATCCTTGGTTTTAGCCATAATAATCAAGAACACCTAAAACACTTAAAATTTACCAAGAGCAATTTCAAAACGATCTTACAAACAGCTACTTTTGACTTACTTTTTTCAGCATCGCAAGTATTTCATTTGACTCCATTTGGCACTGGTCTTTAAAAACTCTTATATATCTTCTGAATCTGGACCATATGTCCTTGTCATTTGTTTAATCTTTATCTTGTGGATGCTTTGTTTTAATTCTAAGTCAGAAGTATATTGTTCATCTTCTAAATTGTGTCTTGTGGAATTTGCAACGTGGATTGCATGTTTAATTGTGTTCCCATCATTTTACAAAAAAAACTCCTAAACAACACTCATCCGCATCACCCCACACAAAAAACACTTAAAACACAAGAGCCTTAGTGAAACCCTTTTTTAGGGACTACCCCCCTTGGCTTTGTTAGGAGTTAGCCTAAACGGAGGAGCTAGGATTCAGGTGACAGTACCTGGCTCATTGCTTGCCCCCAAGGCCACACCTCTCTCACTTTTAGTGAAGAGACAACTTTCGAAAGATTTCCGCTGCTGGTGTGCAATCTGGCAGACAACAATGCCAGAGCAAGAAGGATTTTGGTGGACTCAGTTAGAGACCACTTGGTTCCTCAAATCTCAGGAAAGAAGACTGCTAGAAAGATGTGCAAAACCATAAAGAAGCTATTTGAACATAGTAGTATCAATGTGACACTTACATTGAGGAACCAGCTATCGAATATGAAGATGTCCAAGTCAGAATCCATTGCCTCATATTTCATGAGGATCACAGAACTAAGGGACAAGCTTAGTACCAGTGGAGATCCCATTGATGATAAGGAGCTTGTCATTACTACTGTAAATGATCTCCCACCATCTTGGGAGTCATTTATCTAAAGTATAAGCGGTAGATCCAAGCCACCCAAATTTCATAAGGTATGGGAAGATTGCACTTAGGAAGAGACAAGAATAGCAGCAGGGCAGAGACTTCTTGGAACTCAACCTGAGGAGAATCAAGCATTCTTGTCCCATGGCAAGGGAAGGGAAGAAAGTTTTACAATCACAAGAACCAAGGTAGGAGATCAAGTCCTCCTCAAGATCAGAAGAAGAAGGATTTATCTTAGATACAATGCTACAGGGGCAAGGCACATGGTCATTACGCCAGTAATTGTCAAAGTTCAAACAAAAGGAAGCATGAAGCCTCAACTACTGATGTTGATGAAGGCACTCCTCACAAGAAGTTAAGGAATGATGATCGTTCGAAGTTCTTCTTCTAGTTTTCCCCATGTTGAAGTGATGATATGAAGATCTAGAATGCAAGAATAGAGGTCTCTCATGGTTCCCACAAGAAGGCAGTGGGAGCCCACTCACAAAAACAATAAAAGATAAGTATTTGGTTTTATTGCTCACATAAATCTATTTTGTCTTATACATGTCAAATTATATACAGATCTATCAAGAAGTGTGTTGAGCATTTGATATAGTTTACTTATTGATGTACCATAGGCTCTTGTTGTATTTGTTATGCATTTCATGAACACCTGATGGAGCTAGTTTAGATGATATCTCCTTCTTCCATGTTTAGAGTAGTGCACACTCTTGATGGCATGTTCTAGTGGAGATAGCAAACATCCAGATAGTTCCCAGATGTGTTTGGAAGACATGTTTATGATTGTTGTGCTAAAGCATTAGCCAAGATGCCTAATGTAAACTATTGTCATTACATAGAAATAGAAATTGGTTAAATTTGATTATGCAATGTCACTAATCATCAGATGGGATGACTTGTATGGACAATATCATGTGATATGGCCTACAAGAGAAGGATGATGAGACTTGTTCTGATGAACGAGTGGTGGACACATGAATCCCGTTGATGTTCAGCAGGAAGCTTCTAGGAGTATGACTCTCATCCTAGAAGGATGACCTCGGAAGAAGCGTTCACAGGAGTGAAACCAGAAGTGGGCCACCATCAGATCTTTGGCTATCCAGTCTACATACATGCACCCAAGAAGAAAAGGATGAAGTTAGAACCTTCAGGAAAGAAGGGATCCTTCGTGGGATACAATGAGTCTTCAAAGGCGTACAGAATGTACATCCCAAGATCCAGACAGATTGAAGTCAGCAAGGATGTGCCCTTTGAGGAAGAGATGGCTATCAGGAAAGGAAGAGGATTAGACATGGAGATCGATGATGAAGAAATGCTAGACCCAAAGGAGATGAGATCATCTCCCCCTCCTCCAGTTCAAAGGGAGTTAGCAGAAGAGGATGAACCCATCGATCCCATTGATCCAGTTGAGCCAGTTGATGTTCCCAGAGATATTGCAGTGGGTAGGAAGAGACCTAGATGGGCACAACAGAGTTTGTAGGGTGCAGAGGGGCATGGAGCTCCACATAGTACTTTCCGAGAGAGTAAAAGACCTTAGAGGTTCTCCAGTTATGTAGCATTGATGAGTCACATCATTGACTCAGAACCTACCACTTATGAAGAAGCATCCAGACACCAAGTTTGAAAGGATTTCATGGTGGAAGAATACCAATCCATCATGAAGAATGATGTGTGGGAGGTTGTGCCGAGACCTGAGGGGAAGTCAGTAGTGACTTCCAAGTGGTTATACAAAATCAAGCATGGAGCAGATGGCAGTGTTGAAAAACACAAGGCTAGATTTGTTGCCAGAGGATTCTCTCAGAAAGAGGGAGTTGATTATGATGAGACATTCGCTCCTGTGGCTCAATATACTTCCATCAGATCGATCATTGCTATTGCTTTAGCTATGGGATGGAAGTTGCATTGGATGAATGTCAAGACAACCTTTCTCAATGGTGTTATTGAGGAAGAAGTATATATTGAACAACCATAAGTGTTTGTTGTCCATGGAAAGGAGTCTCACATATGCAGATTGAAAAAGGACCTGTATGAACTCAAGCAAGCACCCCTTGCTTTGTATGGATGGATAAGATGAATTCCTTGTGAGTTTGGGATGCACCAAGAGTGATGCAGACCCCAACCTTTACTACAAGGTCATGGATGATGAGCCACTGATTTTGGTACTATATGTTGATGACCTGTTTCTCACTGGAAATGAGAAACTTATCATGTGGTGTAAGAAGAAACTTGCCTCTGAGTTCGAAATGAAGGATCTTGGATTGATGCATTACTTCTTGGGATTAGAAGTATGGCAGAGGTAGAAGGAGATTTTCCTAGGTCAAGGAAAATGCACCATAGATATTCTGAAAAGATTCAACGTGTTGGATTGCAAGTCCATGGCTACTCCGATGGATGCAAATTTGAAGAAGCTGAGGGACTATGCTTCAGATTCAATTTTGGTTGATCCCACTATGTGTCGCCAACTGATTGGATCCTTGATGTATTTGATGAACACCAGACCAGATATATGTTTTGCTGTGGATGCTCTTAGCTAGTTCATGTGCGAGTCATGGCAGATTCACTAGATTGCTGCAAAACATGTGCTCAGATACTTGCGTGGCACTGTGGGATATGGCCTGAGATATGCTATAGAGTGTGACTTGAGATTGCAGGGGTTTTCAGAATCAGATTGGGCCGGATGTGCTGCAGATAGGAAGAGTACTTCTGGATGTTGCTTCAGTTTGGGTTTTGCAGTGATTTCCCGGTGCAACAGGAAGCAAAACTCAGTAGCACTTATTACTGCAGAGGCCGAGTATATGGCTGCTAATACAGTAGCCTGAGAAGCGGTATGGCTTTAGAAACTCCTTGCAGGATTGTTTGGCCAGATTCCAGAGCCAACCGTGATTCACTATGATAACCAGAGTCGTGTGCAGATGTCAGTGAATCCTGTATTCCATGACAAGTCGAAGCATACAGAGATTCGCTATCACTCCATTTGTGATATGGTGCATAAAGGTGCGGTAGAGTTACAATATGTTTCGACAGATGACCAAACTGCAGATGTTCTCACCAAGCCTCTTCCCAGGATAAAGTTTGAATACTTTCGTGGAAGAGAACGTGTCCATCCTTGACAGGGAAAGATGATACACAGATGTTTACCCTACATTCACCCAGGTACCTCTACTCGTCCAGGTTCTCAGCCAGGTATAGGAGTGATCCCATCGGGAGATGAGACAGACAGCTAGTAGATGGTTGGGTTCCACCCAGGTTACCTCTACTCGTCCAGGTTCTCAGCCAGGTATGGGAGCAATCCCATCGGCATATGAGACAGATAGGTAGTAGATGGTCGGGTTACAAACAGGTGCCTCTGGTCGTCCAGGTTCTTATCCATGTATAACATCAATCCCATCGGCAGATGAGATGAACAGGTAGTAGATGGTCGTGTGATGCTTGCACAGGTACCTCTACTCGTTTAGGTTCTCAGCTCGAGAAGCAATATGGATTCAGAAACTCCTTGTAGGATTGTTTG
Organism: Larix kaempferi; assembly: GCA_027924585.1. Taxonomy (NCBI): domain Eukaryota; kingdom Viridiplantae; phylum Streptophyta; class Pinopsida; order Pinales; family Pinaceae; genus Larix; species Larix kaempferi. The sequence continues at coordinate 39,388,741 of BSBM01000372.1, read as the reverse complement.
GCCAGATTCGAGAGCCAACCATGATTCACTGTGATAACCAGAGCTGTGTGTAGATGTCAACGAATCCTGTATTCCATGACAAGTCGAAGCATATAGAGATTCAGTATCACTTCATTTGTGATATGGTGCAGAAAGGTGCGGTCGAGTTATAGTATGTTCCAACAGATGACCAGACTGTAGATATTCTCACCAAGCCTCTTCCCAGGATAAAGTTTGAATACTTTCGTGGAAGACTTGGAGTGGAAGAGAACATGTCCCTCCTTGAGAGGGAAAGATGATACATAGATGTTTACCTTGCTTTCACCCAGGTACCTCTACTTGTCCAGGTTCTCAGCCAGGTATAGGTGTGATCCCATCGACATATGAGACAGACAAGTAGTAGATGGTAGGGTTCCACCCAGGTGCCTCTACTCATCCAGGTTCTCAGCCAGGTATGGGAGCAATCCCATTGAAAGATGAGGCAGACAGGTAGTAGCTGGCCGGGTTACACACAGGTGCCTTTGGTCGTCCAGGTTCTTAGCTAGGTATGGGAGCAATCCCATCGGCAGATGAGACAGACAGGTAGCAGATGGTTGTGTGATGCTTGCACAGGTACCTCTACTTGTTCAGGTTCTCAGCCAGGTATGGGAGTATCCCATTGGCAGATGAGGTGAATAGGTAGTAGATGGTCGTGCACCTCTACTCGTCCAGGTTCTCAGCCAGGTATGGGAGGATTCCATCGGCAGATGAGATGGACAGGTAGCAGATGGTAAAGCCTATCTCTCAGACATCCAGGTAGGATGGAGAGGCTACTCTTAGACTCATCGATGGACTGGTAGAGTTGATGCATGATGACACTTCTCGAAAGACTGAGACTGTGCTGATAACCTTCAGTATGCATAGAGATGATTGAGACAGTATAGATGTATAGATGAAACCCATATGATCGTGATGCTGATGATGATCGAAGAATACCTTCCTTGTTGACATAGAGTGTTGGATTTTGTGCAACTTCGGAAGATATTCTTATTATATTTGATTGTAATTATTTGTACCACCTACGAGAGTTGATCTTGATATAATTAATCATGTAAACCCTAGAAAGAACAATGTAAATCTCGGGGAGAAAATTAACTAAAGAAAATAATTATTAAATGTATTTTTATATTCCCCCATGACAAGTCGGCCCAGTCAAGTTAGACAAGTCGGCCCAGTTAGGGAAAAGGCCAGTTTGGCACTTGTATAAATAGAGGGAAAGTTCACCTCATCTGTACTCTCACTCATTCACACAAGTTCGCATCACTTGGAGAGGAGCTCGCATTTGCAGAGAAGAGAAGTTGTTTTTGGGGTTTTACTTAGAGAGACTTTTCTTTTATCTCTCTCATCATTGTACTCTGTTCTCGGAATTATTCATCTCTATACGAAGGTTGCTGGGTTTTCTCTCGATTGGGTTTCCTAGGATAAATTCTCGTGTTCTTTGTTTCTGTGCTTTGTCTTTCTTCTAGTGATCCTATTGATCTTATGCAATTGAATTATAATGCTATAATTGTATGAAAAACTAACAAGACTAGATATATTGTATGCAGTGAGTGCATTGAGTCAGTTTATGTCTGAGCCTAAGCCCATACATTGGGTAGCTGTGAAGCATGTGCTTAGATACTTGCGGGGCACTATTTCTTATGGGCTCAGATGCACTTCCAGTAGTGGAGTGATGTTACTTGGTTATGTCGACTTTGATTGGGCAGGCAGTCCAGTGGATCGGAAAAGCACATCCGGGTATTGCTTCAGTATGAGATCAACCATGATCTGCAAGTCTCGCAGGAAACACGGCTCCATAGCTTAGAGCACAACAGAAGCTGAATATATTGCTGTCAATGATGCCTATAGAGAAGCAGTGTGGATTAGGAAGCTACTATTTGATTTCTTCAGTGGAAAGCTTGAGCCAATTGTTATCCATTGTGATAACCAGAGTTGCATGAAGCTTTCAGAGAATCGAGTGTTTCATGACAGATCGTAACACATTGAGATGAAGTATCACTTCATTAGAGATATGGTCCAGAGAGGTACCGTGAGACTTCAGTACATTCGTACAAATGAGCAGATTGTCGATGTGTTGACCAAGCCTCTATCATTGACAAAGTTTGTGTACTTCCAAGAAAAGCTTGGTATTGCAGAGAATGCCTCTCTCGTTGAGAGGGTGTGTTGATGATTGAGCAGCATCGAGAGCCATTCTCTAGGAGAATGGAGTCACTTGGTCAGTTACCATGAATTTGATTCAGTCTAGAACTGAAGCTCAACCTCGGGTTGAGAGCCATTCTCTGGGAGAATGGAGGCACCTGGTCAGTTACTAGGAAGTTGATCATCTAGACTCGGTCTGGGACTGAGGATCAACACAATGCAGTTTGGGACTGAGGCACTTGGTTAGTTACCAAGTAGTTGACGTTGGTCAACTTGATGTAGCCTGGGGCTGAAGCACCTGGTCAATAATTCAATTACTAGGTCATCACTAGAAGCCCTAGATTGGGTCTAGGCAAGTGATGTACTCCTCTCCTTGGTTAGTGGGATATGGGACCTTCTCAAGGGTCTAGCCACCCCTTGTTTCTAGTACATAGCACATGACCTTGGTGTTAGTGAGGAGAACAAGATAAGCAATGAATAATCTTCCTTATTTATGATGACGTACTTTGAGTTGGCACGTGTGGACCATGAAGACCAAGAAGAATGCTTAAGATGACTAGTTGTGGCTATGGAACCCCAATGAAGGACCAAGGAACCCAATGAAGGACCAAGAGCCCACTAGTAAAGGACTGAAAGACCAAGATAAAAGTCAAGATCTTTTATGAAGGGTTAAAAGTGCAAATAAAATATTATAACCCTAACTAAGTGGATTTTATCATTTGTTTAATCCTAAATCTAAGGAAGTGGTCCTAAAAGGTGAATTATAAATATAGAAGTGCTCTCATTTGAACAAGACACATCTGATCTTCATCTCTGATCTACCAAATCTGATTTCTTGGGGCTCTTTATTGAACATGGAGGTCTGATCTAACTCACAGAAGGCAGCCACAGGTGTTAGACTTTTTGCTGAAGGAGGCTACAGGGGTTTGAAGGTTGTATCTGCCTACCCTAGCCCTGTTAGGGCTTTCTCCAGCTGACCGAACCCTGTTTAGGGTCTGCTCCAATCTCTAGCATCTCTACAAGTGCTTGTGCTTTGTGCTGGCTGTCCTTATTAGGGCTTTATTAGACTGCTGTAGCAGCCGGCAGCCCTGTAAGGGCTATTTCTCAGTCACCGAGCCCTGCTAGGGCCTTCAATAGTCAACTCCATCCTTAATTCAATCAGCGACATCCTTCAACACAGTCCTGAAGTCAACTACAGTCAACGGCATAGTCCTGAAGTCAACAGACTGTCAACAGCCCAGTCAATCTGGCCAACAACAGCATCACATAGTCAATGGCAGCCTCAGAATCCTTTCTTTTGGTCAACAGGTACCTCAGATCAGTGATGGTAGTGGTTAGGGTTTGATCAATGTATGACAGTCTGATTGATGGCAGCAGTCATACAGTTCAGGGTTGACTTCATTATCTATAGGCTGTCTCTCTTGGTATGTGTGCCTTAGAGGCAAATTTATATTGATGTAAAAGTCTGCTCTTTATATCTGCTCATATAAAAACTCAGTCATCTCATATTAAGGAATATTATTCGTTGCTGGGGTTTTTATTCCTTGAAAGGTTTTCCCCAGGGTAAAAAAATTTGTGTTCTTGTGGATGGTTGTCTCTTCTTTACTGTTGGTTATCTACTAATGTTCATGTACTGCTGTTATGTAATCTCAGAATTATATGTTTTAAAAGTCTGCTAAAAGTGAAATAAGGCTGTTACTGCTATCAAATCAGATCTATGTTAAAAATTTAACACTCCCATCATCTTGAAGCAAATGAGAGAGAACAAGTTGTTTTTAAGTCAATATATTGCTATGCTGCGCTGATAACATCCTACTAAACAGAAGAAAATCCCAAGTTGACACAAGGATGCTGCACTGAGAACTTTCTTCTGTTTAGTATTGGCAGTTTCCTCACACAGTAATTAATTGGGTGTGCCTTGGCAGAATTTTTTTCCCTTGATGTTTTCCAGATTGCTGTAGAGTGATCTTTGTGTAACTGAAGTTCTGAATGATGAATGGCCAAAATGCAGTTTGGGGTCAAAGACCCAGAACCAGAGAAACTCTGGTGAATATATGCCCAAAGTCCAAATTGTGGTTGATGATTTGCAAACAGAGAAACTATGAGAGAATGTGTGTGGCCAAAATCTGGATCAGTAACAAAGCTCTGATACAAAGCTCAGTAACAAAGTTCAGTTATGTACTGACAAATATCCAACATAGGAAGGACATATAACAGAAATCCATATAGGAAATCCAACCATGAAAATGGACGAGGAAAGGCTACTCTGTATATAGAGTCTAGCTCAACTTCCTTTACAATAAAATAACCATTTCCCCTCCTAGATCCACAGTTTGCTCAACATGCTTTATAATAGTAGCTTAAGTGATTACTGATTATATACACTTTTCACATGTAACTAACTTTATGAGATAGTTTCAACAATAAATAAACAATGAAAATAGTTAGTAACCATCTACCAAAATAGTCCAAGAAGCTAGGGTACATCCTTCAAATGAGGGATTGACCTTCAACCAATGATAAACAAGTCCTTCACATATGTGCCCTTCAAGAGAGAGGATGAGTCCACATGTTTGCAAGGCTCAAAGTGGATGAATTTGTGGTTTGACCAAGCAAGGAAACACCACAAATGATAATTTATTCCTCCATAAGTGCGTCCTTCAGTAGAGACAGAATAAGTGCACCCTTCAAGACAGTCCACATGTGCGGCTTTAACCAATTTCCAACCCACTTTTATCCAACTTTCTTGAGGCATGTGTTTCCAATTCCTTGAAGCTAGGGTGCTCTTGTAACAAAATCCACACGTGAGGGGAATCAACCAACTATTAAAATATAGCACAAGCAATCACAACACAAAACTGACGGAAAATAATTTAACCATTCTCAACATTGAGCTTCATACCAATGACAGTATTATATAGCACATGGATTATAGTCACCTCTAGATCTAGATAGATCTCATTGACAAGTCATCAGTGGATAAGTATGACAACTCAGAATGTGATAAGAATAACAACTCACATGAGAGGTGATCTAGGACTTTGTGATTGCATAGGGACTCACAGATTCCCTCCTCAATCACAAGTTTGAATAATTATACCAGTAAAGCAACAAGAATTAGTATCATCTGAAACTTCTGAGCTAAGCTTCGATGAAGATATGCCTAAAAAATCGCCAATTTGGATGTTGAAATTTGAATGAGAGCTGAAATTTTGGAAGTGAACAGTTTCCATGTCTGAACATTTCTTGATTTTGCTAGAAAAAGTTGGCATCTTTTGCTAATTTTGGTGAGCAAATAGGATCACCATTATGCTATCAATAAACAAATAGGATCACTGAGCGCTCTCAAAATTTTGGACACAATTAGGTGTTGAACATCGCATGAATAGTTGAATGGTATGTTGAGGAGACCAATTTACATGTTGGAACTGATTAGTTGATGATTTGAAGATGATTTGGAGAGGAATTCAGATGTCATGTTGAACTCCCCTGATTTGATTTGAAGATAGTTACTGAATAGACCGATTTTCTGATTGAATTGACAGGACTTCGAATCTTGAGGCCTTCCTATCATTGATGTTTTCCCCCTGTCAGGTACAAGGTGAGAAGAATATGGAAGGGATCCAAGCTTGAGCTTTGGATTGTTCTTCAATAGACATTTGATGTCCAACATCTATAGGTTTCGGTTGACCACTAACCAATATCATCAATGGATGTGGTGGTTTTGGTTTACCACTAACCTTTCCACTTGATCTTGTTTCTTCATTCATTTTTGTACTCCCCTCCTTAAGGTACTGTTATCACATCTAAAGTAGCTGGGCTACCATATATTTATTCCAGATTTCAGTATATTTTTTCAGCCAGTCCTTTACACTGAGATGCTTGAGATGGGCATCTATTTTTGGATCACTCCTATGACGATGAGCAGCAGTCTATTCCTTTGCCATGACTGAGTCTCAGGAAACTCAGATTTGATGACTGATGTAGCCATTTTTCCATTACAGAGCAGTATGCAGTGCCCAGAGTTGCAGCAGCAGTTTCTCAGTGGACAGATGATGGTTCAGATGTGTTATACAGGTATATGATCCAGCATGGTATTATCTTGTGTTCTTGGTTATATTGCTTTTGTAGTCATTCTAGTGGCTGTTCTAGCATTTAGTGTCATGATCTGGTGATCATATATATAGTATTGGACTTGGTTGTTTTTATATATCTATCTAGTGTCCTGCTCAGGTCTTAGAAGTTCTTGTCTGTACTCATTGGTTTTACCCTCCTTAGGAGAATGGAGGTGATCATTCCCACCATTACTTGGCTTGCTTGTGTTGGCATCATTTTCACTATCTCCATCCATCCGTTACCTTCCAGTTATTGTTGTTACCCTGACTTACTACTTAACTTGTGATATGGAGGACTTTCCCCCACTCTAGCCTCTTTGTTGCATAAGCTTCCTTGTTGTATAGCGTCTCGGCTCTGAGTTGCCTAAGTTGTGTTGGCTAGACCTAAAACAGATAGTGCTACCATCATTATATTGTATCTGGAAACTTTATTGTATATCTAAATGAAAGCCCATACTAGAATGTGTTTTTCAACACACGTGAATGAAAGGCATGTGAAATGTAAATCCAAGAATGTGTTTCTCAACACACACGGATCAAAAGGCTTAATGAAATGTAAATCCAAGAATGTGTTTTTCAACACACATGGACAAAGGCTATGGAAATGAAAAGGTCTAATTAAAGCAATGGTTTAATAAATGCTATATCTAATGATTGTTGACCTTATATACATGTAATGATTATTCCTCATTAGCCCGTTGGTTATGATATGAGATGGATTAAGGGACAGCTAATTCTGAGTGTCCCTTAGAGTCTTGAGTTACAGTTTGCCAGGCACCTAGTCATGGCGGCTCTAGAAAAGATCCTCACGGAGCTGTATCAGCTTGGATGTGAGTTGTAGGCATCTGTCAAGGTTGAATAAGCACTTCCCAAACAACTTACCCATTTGTGAGACACTGCCATCCCCTGTGTTATTGCTTGTCCAATATATGCTTTAGTGTGTATTCCCTTTCCCACTTCCAAACTGTCACAGTGTTGAGTTAGTATAGTCATCCATTAGCCTAGCCTTGCAGTTTTCCACCTTCACCCATCACTAGCAAATTGATCATAGCCATGAAGTGAGTACAGCCATGAAGTGAGTCTGAGCTATTGTTATTAATGAAAATCTTGAATATCTTGTCTTAGATCGCCAGTGAAATGATTACTTTATGTTTATATTGCTATTGGAATGATTTATGAAGCATGCCTTAACCAATTACACTTGCAACACTTTGATGTTTCTGGCTTGGATCATATTATGGGTCAGTTTGACCAAAGTCAACCACATGACATGAGATGAGTTAGACCCTGGATGATAGCTATTGATGATATATGGTCTATTCTTGGTCACTAGATGTTTCCATGTAGCATTTACAGGCTTAGATAGTGATCTGTGGATTTTTAATGATTTTGATCATTTACAGATTATTATTATTTTTATTATGTCCGGGCATGGTATTGATATTATATGATTATCCAGTCATCCATATGGTGTATGAGTATGCATCTCTAGTGCATTTGGGCTCTCTGAGTCCATTGGGATAGTCAGTTTTAAGTTCCGGGCAGTTTCATTTGGTATATGTCTCAGTTTATCACTTCAGTACAGATTTGCCATTAAAAATGGCCGGTTAGAGCAGTTTCATGGTTTCATTGGTTCACCTAGGGCGCTACAGAGGGAGAGTATGGGGTCCAACCACTTGTTTTTGCTATATTGCCATACTCATAGACATGTTGGTGCAGTCAGATTTGGCTCCCGGGTGACCAGGCAGAGAGATACATGCATTTTTATCTTTTACAGTTGATTTACAGAGGCATAAAAAATGGTAAAATAGGCTACAGAGGAATTCGATTTGGGCTGCTGAGGCAAGGAAATGGCATAGGAATGGTTTTGATGATGTGTATGATGTCTCCCACACCCTTCAGAGCAGTTGCATCAGTCAGTGGGGTCCACACATCTTTCTCCAGCACATTTTTGAGTTTTCATGGTGCCTTTGGAGGCTCACGACTTTCCCTGGTGGGCATGATTTCACTTTAATGATTATTTTGATGTCATTGTGCCATGGGGACACACTAGGAGGGAATTATATCACCCCCTAGACCCACCATGAGCTTTATGTTATATTTTCATAGTCACTTTATGAGGAGGTCCTCGCTAGGGCGATTTGACTAGTGGGATCTTTATGTTTTGGAGTTGATCCATGTACTTTATTTGTTGAGCTTATCTCCACCATAGATTATAACTTATGTATCTTTTAATCTTAGCCATCCATTTAAAAGGTGGTTAGGGTTTTGGTCTCTCCCATTCCTATTTAAAGGGGAGACCCTCTCATTGTAAAGGGACTTTTGGCTCTGGATTTTTGGCAATAAAGAAATATTTTTGGGAAAACTCTTGTGCCTTTGTTATAGATTGTTCTCATGCTTGATTGTAGCTCTGATATCCTATCACATCTTCATTGTTCGATGAGTTTCCATGCTATATGTTTTGCTTGATGCGTGCTCTGTAGGAGGGCAACTTCATTGAGGGGATTTCGTGGGGTTTTCTACGGATCTTTTCACTGAGTGAGTAAAATAATCAGGGAGTGATTTTTATTGTATCTTTGATTATATTTATGCTTTCTAATTCTTCTTGCATCATTAACTTTCATTTCTGTAAACCAATTCTCATAGAGATTGTCGTTTTGTAGGAGGGAGGGTGCACTTGCTCTAAGGAGGCCGATTTCATCTTGGGAGCTGTTGAATTAAGTTGAAGGTGCTTCGAGGGAGTTGGAACATCATTGCATTTGGCATCTGCAAGTCACAGGAGGTAAGTACTTTGAATTTTCTTGAGTTATTTTTCTATTTCAATTGTCTACTGTTATTTCATTTACAAACCCTAAGCTAGTTTTCCTTTTGAAAGTTCCCTGGCTCAAACAAGTTGAAATCTTGGCGAAAGATTTCTGGGTTTTTTGTTTCAAGCCTAACCCAAGGTGGCTTCTCAAGGGCATCACCCTTGGAGGACTCCTTGTGGCCCAAATTCCTAAGCACTGATCTCCTAACCCATGCGCATTCCCAGACTTAGCCAGATTTTGGTTCGTTTGACCCCGGTTTCCGACTTGTGATGCATAAACAATGTCATACCTTTAATCAAGTCTAATCTAAAAGTACTGATAGCCCCAATCCTGATCTTAACCTATCTGCATTGGACACGGTTCTCAAGGCAGTGGATTTTTATATCATTTGCTGGTACTTTGATACTGGATCTTTCACATAAGCTTATAAGTCACCTCTAATTCCATGTTGGATCAAAATTATATCTTTTAAAGCCCCTTGATCCAACGCCTAACTAATCTTGTGACTTTATCCATAGATCTAGGGTTTAAATTTTATTACACCTAACACCTTACGTACTTCATTCCTATTGATTTGATTTGGTGTCTTGGTTTGATCTCTCCTGTCGGGAGTTGATCTGGGTCTCCCCCATTGTTGTCTTGGGATTAGACAACTCAAAGTGAAGGGTGCCTTGGTTGGCGTGACAACGAATCCCTTGGGAATCGAGGTTCTCGTGGTTCACCTCTTTGGTTTCCCTTTCCCTCTGCCATCCAGTATTGGATCTATCATTAGGGGCATCTACAAGTTTGGTGATAACAGGTACAAGGGAGTACCATTTTAGAATGGGCCATAATCATGCCCAAAATCATCTTCAATAACTAATTGAAGTTTGTTTTCTTTTGTAAATTGACCATTTAAACGTGTCTTTACCTCATTACTCGTCAAGGAATCCTCAATCACATCATTTTTTGCATTTGCATCACCTAGTTGTACTAGGTCATTTGTATCTCACGTAGCATCAACTTTTGGCATTAGATCATGTGTATCAAAAGTTGCACCAAACTTTTGAATTATTGACATTTCCTGCTCCTTTTCCAAGTAACTTTAGTTGAAGTGATTCAATCGATTTATCTTTATATCAATTTGCTTGTGAAGATCAACAATCCAATTATCCAATGCATGCAACAAGTCTTGAAGTTCTTTAATTTCGTGGTTGGCGTTTTGCAAACGCTTTCCGCCTTTACCTATTTTAGATTTTCAATTGTGTCACGGTCGCTTGAACTCGCTTGCTTGCAACGGTTTGTTTTCATGCTCGTTTGCTTTGAAGTCAACTCTAGGGAGTCGGGAACTATCGGTCATGCACCCCAAAATTGTGATTACAATGAATTTTGATTTTGATTGATAATGACCTCCTAATTCAATTTCAGGTAGGTCATTTTTACATTTTTCACAAGAGTTTTACAATTCCACAATGATTTCTTACAATTCAATTAGTGTAACATACTAACAACTCTTGATCTACAATTTTTGACTTAATGCAATTCAAGTTTTTAATTATTGCATGTGACGTTGTTATTTATGAGGGCATGAACACGTGTGTTTGTTTTGTTTGCCAAACTAAATGTGTCAAACACTAAACACAAAATCACAAAGCATCCAAAAAGCTTGTGTCATCACACATGAACACTACATGTACCGTAGATCCCCTTATTTGATTTTTGGCGGATCTAGGACACAATCACCACAAAATGATATTTTTATTAAATTTGGTACAACTATCTTTTAGCACTTAAGAGCAATTTCTTCAAATGATTGTTTTGAGCAAGGGCTATAACTTTTGATGGCAATACAATCAACTATTTGGAAGTTTTTTTTTGGCCAAATTTACCCAATCTACTACCAAGGCTTCCAACTTGTTTTCCCTTTATTAAATTTTGAGAAAAAAGAAATAGTCAAATAGACCTCGTATCCCCTTTTTCAAAGTTATCTCTCACTGATTACTCTACAATCCCAACCTTCAAATAGACCTTCACTCTCCATGCAAAATGCACTTTTACAAATAAAGATAGGCTATCTTGTAGGACTATTTTGCCATCTCTATCTTTTTAGTAGCACAACAAGCATATACAACCTATTTTTTCTGTTAGAGAATGGGCACACTCTAACTTGGTGGATAAAACCATCGATTAATAAATAATGTATACCTCTGCGTTACCAATGTGTGAGGACTTTTATGTGAACATCTGCTTCTCTCTCCAAGCAGGGCGATCTCCAAGATTTGTTCATATTTACTTACTTACTCCTGTGTTGATTTGAAGGCAGTGTTGGCGGTCTACATGTTCACTCCAATTGATGTGTGGGCACCTCCTTTCTTTTGATCAAGCTGTAAATCTACATCTTTGATTGGCTAGCGTGTGTCATTTATTTTTGATTTCAGACTTTGAGACTGACAGAGATTTAGTGCATAGATACAATAGAGGTTGCATTGTTGTCAAATTAATATTTGTGTGGTCATGTCCAGAGCATGGATCTAAGTCTGGACTCCTGGTGGGTGATACTTCAACAAAGAACTTGGGCAACCACGCAGAGTACAATTTGCAGTCTTTTCTGTTGGCAGAGTCTTCGTAATTGCATGATATCATATCTGTAGCTTTTCTTTGAATCCAATTGCTTGTTGCAGTTTAGGGTGGCAGGGTGGGTGAATTAAATCTTGGTGCAGCTGCAGACCATTGAACTTGTTCCTTTAGAAATTAATCTTCACTTTACAACTACATTCTGGTAGATCGTTGTCTATAGATGGAAGCACAAGAAGGTGAAAATATGCAATGAGCAGGTTGCTTGACTGGTCTATTGCTTAATTATGGCTATTTATTCACGATGTTTCACGTGGCTTTTCTTCAATAAATCAGTTGTAAGACAAACAAATTTTTGCTATTCCTCACTTAGATTTACAGGGATGACAATTCAAATCAAGATGACAATGACCTTGTTTTCACAGCAGTTACACTCAAATTGCAGAGATAGATAGTGGCCTCCATGCAGAACTCAGATCTGTAGCTAATCTCCTTTACATCACTGATCAGATCTCACATCATCTTAGTCTCAATTTGCAAAAATGTTTGAATTTTGCAGATCCTAACATCCAATTGGATTGACTATCCTTGTCTCCTTCACATGACAGCTGAATGTATCAATCGCCTGCCTCTGCACTCCTTCTCTTGCATTCATTTTCTTTGCCCTGAAAATTGCGTGAGATCACAAGCAAGAGGATTGCACCATCACACATTAAAACACAAATGAACGCTATACCTTAGATCTATAATCCAGATCTCATTAACTAAACTAAGTACTTCAACACATCAAGATCTGACACCATTAGGTTCTCATATGGAACCTCTCATGGATAAATACCATGGAGGGATTAGGCCCTTAAGACTCAAGGGGCTCTGATAAAACCATCATTCTCTCACCATGACTCTGATACCATGATAAAACCATCTAGATCTTATTGACAAGTCACCAATGGATAAGTATGACAACTCAAAATGTGAGAAGAATAACAACTCACATGAGAGGTGATCTAGGACTTTTTGATTGCATAGGGATTCACAGTTTAAAAGTAACAACCTTTGAATAAGGAAATTTTATAATAGTCTAGCACCTTTGAAGAATGTGCCATAATAACAACCTTGACTAGGAAAATAACACATTTGACGAGTGTGCCCTTGGGAGAATGTGCCATGGAGGTTAGATTTCTTATCTCCCAATGCCAAGCTATCACATCTAACCAAAGGAGGTGTGCCCTAGGGAAGTGTGCAAACCTCAAGCGATGAAATAATATTATAACGTATGCTTGCCTCAACATATGTGCCAAATAGAGAGGGCGCTCTTAGGAAAGCCATGGTATGTCTTGTAATAAACCTTATCCAAATGTGAAACCACTTCAAAGAGCTAGGGTGCTCGAGTATTACCCTCCATGTGGTCAAATAAAGTCAAACCAAGTTCAATTAACTCCCAAATCACCCACATAAAGTGTGTACAACGATAGCGCTCCAACAAGGGGTATTAGATGCATCATGAGAAGGTGGTACATGTGTGTATACTGTATTTCCCTTATATCTCCTAGGGCACTCACATTAAAGGCCTCCAACCATATGAAATACATCAATTATGTCTTAGCATAAAGCCATAGTTTTCTTTTCATAGGGACCACCCCCTTGGCTTCGCTAGGAGTTGGCCTAGAAGGAGGAGTTGAGTGTTGAGTGACAATATCTCAACTCTTTGCTTGCCCCCAAGGCCGCACCCAGTGGCTTGACAATTTTTGCCACGCTAACCCCCTTTTCCCCCGACGTGCGTATCCAGCGGCAACAGTGGCAACATCTTTGCCCTGACTACTTTTAGAAAATTGCTCGAGATTCCAATTTGGGCATTCACAAGATTCTTTGGCAAGGTGTCCATTAGACCTTGAAGTCTTTTGACTTGATTATTTAACTTAAAATTCTGATACTTCTTGGGCGTAGGTTTTCTCGCTTGTGTTGTATGTTTTTTTGTGCTTCTTCCTTTATTTCTCATGGTCTTAGTTCACCTTCCTTGGGAATGGAACTTCATTACCATATAATTTATAATGTTTACCGTGTAAGTGGAATTCCATGAATTGTTTTTCAAGGTTAGTGATATAAGTGCCCAATTGTATCAACCATTTTGCACTTAGCACCACATCCATCCCATTGAGTGGTAGCACATAAAATCTTGATTGTAGTTCTAGTCCTTATATTTGAATTGAGATTTTATGACATCTTTTGTCATTGGCATGATGTCCATCAATGACCTTAATAGTGAGGTCCCTTGTGGGGTACACAAAAATGTTTAACTCTTTAGCAACATTGATGTCTACATAGTTATGAGTACTACCGAAATTTACAAGGATTGTTAGTTTCTTACTTTTTACAATTCCCATGAGCTTTAGTGTCTTAGGTTGTGAGTTTTTGGTCTTAATTGTAGATGAAATTGTCATTTTTTATGCCTCTTTTTTTGGAATTTTGACCTCATGAGTCTTCCTAAGATAAGGAGGGATAAATTTGGTGGTTACTTGTGTTTTTTTTGAATGTTTACCCCTTGCGGCACATCGTCATAACTACTATTCAGTAGTGTGCATGAAATTGATGATAGTTATACTTTTTGCGGTGTTTCGTCATGATCAACATCTAAGTTGTATGCCATAGTGACTTCATTTTTTGTCCTTCTTTCTCATTTTTGTCTCCTCTAATGAACGTTCTTTAGAATCTTTGGCTACCTTGTTAACTTTGTTTGTGAATAAATTATGCATGTTAGCTATCAATCTATCTATTTTGTTGCCTAACTCTTTATGGCCTTCTGCTAACTCTTTCTGCAACTTCACGATGTTATCCATAATTAGTGAGGTGTTATTGGCTATGTCTTCATAACGACCCTTTGTGTGAGCTTCATCATAGTCACCCATTTTAAATTTTTCCTTATTCTTCATAAAACCCACTTTTTACTTTGACTTTAAAAAAGAAGAAAAAAACCTTTTAACACTTTAACTCACTTTTTAACCAAGGGAAAAAACCTTTATAAAGTGACTTAAAAAAAAAAACAAATCAATTCAATAACTTGACTTTCATAACCATTTGTAAAATCCCACTTAAAAGCCAAATTGAAATTTTGGGGTGGAAGAGTATGGATAACTTGTATGAAAAGTCAAATGGTGGCTTGCTATATGATGCAACTTTAGAGAGAGGGTGTACGACTATACGAACACAAATTTTAGGAGAATCACATGGAAAGTGATTTTGTATGGATCTGTCAGAATGAGTGGTTGAGTACGGGAAACGTTTGAATGAGACGACTGTTTGTGTTATACGAACTACAAACGCAAATAGAAGAGAGTATGACTAGGTCGTACGTACGATGATGAAAATGTAGTGGAATGTTTGAATTTATGCTCTAGATTAATGTCTATACAGATAGAATTGCATTTGGCAGCTCTGATACCAATGTAGTAGAAGCGTTGCATAAACATACAATTTGCAATAGGAATGAATGTATAAAAGTATATTTGATATTTGAATAAATGATGATTTCAATGTTCTCGTGATGGTATACCTTTATAGGAATTCATTGGCCACGAGAGTGAATAGGTGTCCTTTGACTCATCATTAAATGTTAAACTTATTGATTATTAGTTATCTTTATTATTAATATGACTCATGCTTATGCTTATAACCCCTCTCGGGGAGGGCACCCCACCTCTTGATTTTTGTATAAATACAAACCCAAATCCGTTTTTAAGATTCTTCCTGTAATCTTCTCAATCCCTCTAATACATGTGATTTAGTCTATGAACACCACGACCTCTTTGTTCACTTTATTGGTATGATTCTTCTCTCCAGCGGACTTATGAATCAATTCAAGCACACATATTAGGATTTTATGTTATGTTTCCCTAGTGTAATTTTTCTTCTTTTTTATTTAAGAATTAGGGTTTAAGGGTTGGTTCCATTCAATCCCTTCATTCCCTTATGAATCTCAACATGGTATCAGAGTACAAATGAGGTTTGTGGCAAGAGGGTTCTCCTAGAAAGAGGGTCTAGACTATGAAGAGACTTTTTCTCTAGTTGCCAGGTACACTTCCATTAGAGTAGTTATGTCTTTAGTTTCTGCTATGCGATGGATGATACATTAGATAGATGTGAAGACTTTGGTCAATCGGATAATTGAGGAAGAAGTGTAAATAAAGCAGACTAAAGGATTTGAGATCAGTGAGAAGGAGTCCCATGATTGCAGGTTGAAAAATATTAGATTTTGTGGTATCTCGGGATGTCCGTCATGATTCAGATGCCTTGCATGGAGGTACATCAGCAGTATAGGCATCAGTATGGAGTAGAGGGTGAGATACACTCTTCTCAGTGGCATAAGTCCATTGGTGACTGTACGCGGGCCTTCCGAGGAGTATTGCCTCTTGCATGCGGGCCTTCTGGAGAGTCTTGCCTCTTGCATGCATGAGATTTGCATGGCCAGTTAGTAATTAAACGATGCATGCAAAAGCGACTTTTTGCATGCATAGATATTAGGTTTTTGGTAAACCTAATTGATCGGTGAGATTATATATAGAGGCAGGATGTCCCCAGACGAGGCACTTCAGTTGACTTATCTGAGAGAGATCTGTCAAGAGTGAGGAGGGCGCATTAGTGCATGCAGGGCGACTTTCTGAGATAGAGAGAAGCTTCTGCAGGAGGGATAGGGGTGTGATCTGAGCTGGATCAGACACCACTAGTCCGAGGAACTTGGCGCCTGGATCTATGGACTGAGATAGTTCACTAGAGTGGATTCTGTAGAGATTGTGGAGGTCGACTTCTAGAGAGGGAGAGGGGCACATTACCAAAGGGGAGAAGAGCTCATTCAAAGTCCGATCTGCTGATTGAGCGTCCGAGACTTTTAGAGTAGCCTTGCCTAAGTGTTTGAGGAAGGTATGTGACGATAAGAGCTCAGATCTGCTGAGATTTGATCTTGTACGAGCATTTGACATCCAAGGGGAGGGTGGACTTTTCCATGCAGAGGAAGGGCGCATTCATCAATTGAGCAGTTGAATTTCTTTCGTAGCAGAGCAAATCAGAGTAGAGTAGTGGGAGAGGCAGTACAGTTAGAGCTACCTGCAGACAGACTCAGATGCAGATTAGCAGCTAGGGCACATTTCCTCTGTGCATGCATCAATTAATGCATGCAGATCTATGGTCTTGACCCAGGAAGGATTGAGTGTTACATCTGAGGTAACATTGTATGTACTTGTTTATTTCATATACTGCTCTGGGCTCGAGATTGAGGAAAGCCCCATAGGTTGCTGGTTTTCCCCGTTTGGGGTTTCCAGGGTATATTCAATGTTATGTGTGTGATTGATTGAGTATTTCAGTATTTAAGTGGTAAAGTCTTTAGAGTATTATTGATTTACAAAGACTCAAACTGCTTGAGATCTCAGGGCTATCCAAAGGGAGTAGTGATCTTTGGATAAAATTTACAAAAAAGGCCTTGTATGGACTCAAGTAAGCACCTAGAGCATGGTATTCGAAAATCAATGGATACCTGCAGAGTATGGGCTTCACCAAAAGTGAAGCAAATCCTAGCTTATATTATATATTTGTTGGGATTGATTTGCTTATTTTGGTGCTATATGTATATGACTTGTTTCTTATAGGTTCAAAGAAGCTCATTGCAGGGTGCAAGTTAGATATGGTAGTTGAGTTCGAGATGAAGGACATTGGCATGATTGCATTACTCTTGGGGTTGGAGGTTTGGCATAGACCAATGGAGGTTTTCTTTAGTGTTCCATAGGGACGCGTTTTTGCGTTTCCCTGCGTCTTGAGGACTGCGAAACTCCATGCGAAACGTTTCAGGACGTTTCGCTTTGGGCGAAACTCGGCGAAACTCCATGCGAAACGTTTCGGTCTGTGGCGAAACTCATTTCTCCGTGATGAAACTTGGGAGGGACTTCCTAGCGTCCCGCATGAAACACCGAAATTTCGACGAACCTTCTGGGCGTCCCGCACAAAACTCCGAACCTCCAACGAACCTTCTAGGTGTTCGGATAATGATATATAATCGTGATGAATCATGTAATGTGTTTGCATATTTAATTTATGATATTCTAAATTACGAATCATGTAATGTGTTTGCATATTTAATTTATCAGATTCTAAATTACATTGCATGATTGCACAATGATGAATGTAGTATTTAGTAATTTAGTAATTTACATGGGATGAATTGTTATTGTTGGGATTTATATTTTTCATATTTTTTATATTTTTAGAATTTTTATGACCTCGACGTCCCCCTCGAATTTTCCTAAAATTTGGGGGTGGTCTCCACGCATCCTGAATGTGCGTCTCCTTGCTCCCGCGTCCCGTCGTCCTGGAACCTTGGGAGAACATGGGTTTTCTTTGTTCATGGTAAGTATGCAATTGAGATCCTACAGAGGTTTCAAATGTAAGATTCCAAAGCTAATGCCATGCCTATGATCTCTAATTCAAAGAAGGTAACAAATTTAGATTCAATGATGGGGGATCCCACGTTGTACATGCAAGTAATAGGTTCCTTGATGAACAACTTGAGTCAGTTCATGGTGGAAACGAGGCAAGCGCATTGGGTAGCAGTAAAGCATGTGCTTAGATACTTCAAGGGCACAGTGGAGTATGGTCTGAGATATCTTGGAGATGGTGAAGTGAGGTTGCAGGGGTATACAGCCTTAGACTCCACGGTTAATGGATTAGATAGGAATAGCATCTTAGGGTGTTTCTTTAGCTTGGGATCAATGATAAAATATTGGTTCAATAGGAAGGATACTGACATGGAACTTACCTTAGCAGAGGTAGAGTATATGGTAGCCAGTATTGCTAGTTGTGAGGCCATTTGGCTTCGCAAGTTGGTTGCAGGATTATTTGATCGTTGGATCCTTGGTATGAACCAAGATGGTTCATATATGAAACTTCCAATCTAAATATGATAGCCCACAATAATCCATAAAGGATAATAGAAATTGAATAATGAATAAGACAACCCACAATAATCCATAAAGGATAATAGAAATTGAATAATGAATAATTGGATTGATGATTTACAGGGGTAAATGTGCTCATATATCTATCTATATATATATATATATATATTTACTAAGGCACGAGGTGACTCTTCATAAGGAGTTGTGTCTGATTTCTATTTATTGTTATTATTTGCATTTATTTTTTATTATTTATACTATATATAATTAATGCTTATTTATGTTTATAACATTGCCTTCCTCTTCAGAAATGCTTTGTCCTCAAAGCATATTGATGAAGAAAATGTTACGTCTTTTTCGTTTTATAAGTGTGATCACATCCTTTTATGCTCTGTTGTAACTGATGATACATGACGATATGAACTTGTAAGTGTTGAACCTTCGAAAAGTAGATGGATCGATCCATCCTAAGTTGATTACCTGCGGAACGTTGTGTTGCCACGGTGAAGTGTCGTCATAAGACTTAATTGCACTGATATTAGTAACTTTTGTTAGTTGTTTTTTACTTTTAGGATATCTATTTTTGTGATTTGGATGTCAATAGGGAATTTTTATAACGTCATTTACCTTGATTATGTTTGTAGCATTTTCTTGTTTTAACTGTTGTGTATGTTTTTCTTCAGCTAGGTCGACGTCTTGAACAATGATTTGAAATGGATCTATAAGTGTGCCTTTTTCTAAGACTTGTACTTTTGAAGATTTTGATGTCTCGTTCTGAAGTGTTTCTAATTTGTCTTCTAATAGATTGTTATCATTCTGAATCTTTTTAAACTTTTCTTCTTGCAACTTATCATCATCTTTGAACTTCTTAAGTTGTTTCTTAAGATCTTGACTTTCTTCTTCTTTCTCTAGTAGTTTCCCTTCAATATCTTCCTTGTCCTGTTTCGATTTTCATATATTTTTTAACTTTCTAATTTTCGTAAGTAGAATTTCTTATGGTTCTTTAGTCGAAATATTTCTTTAGTATTGCTTAATAACGTTTTGTTGATCTTAGTGATCTCTAACTTGTGATCTTTTTTGTTGTCTTTGTTTTGCTGCTGGAGTTCTTTTATTTATTATTGATGACAACAATTCTCTAATTCTTGATCTTCTAATTTCTTTCGGATTTGCACAAGTTCCTCATCCTTGTCGTTCAGGAGGGTGTTCAAGCGCATAACTTCTTCTTCTAGATATTCAGTTGTATTTGATGAAGGAACTCTCCATGATGAGCGATGTATTGTTATTTCCTTCTTCTCATGAAAGAAGGTCATAGCTTTCATTTCTACATTGAAGGTGAGTGTATCCAATGTTCCCAACAAGTTGGAACCTAACATTATGTCAGTAGTACCGTCGTTTATAGCTGCAACGGTGAATTCTGATGTAAGATTATAACTACTGATCTGTAAGTCTAGTTGCTTTATTTTCTCTTCGTTCCTCTCATTCTTCTCTATATCTGCTTCTAGAATGTGTAGTTGATTAGCAAGATCAACATTAATAAAATTTTCTCTATTAGTTGGATTTATGGCGATGTTAATAAAGATTTCATAAAATGTGCCAAAAACTTTTAGCATCATCGTAGGCATTTTTTTATGGAACATTGACATATATTTCTTTCTGATGAGTATACTTTGTCTCTTCCATGGTTTACGACTTCGAATCTTTTCTCCGGCGAGAATTGGAATACCCAATGTAATCCTTTGGCAAGTCTTCTTGTCTTCGATAATGGGTAGACACAGAAGGTGTAATAATTCCCAATATGGCTCTTTTTGTAAAAAAAAAATTATTTTCCCTCTCTATTTCTTCTCTTTTTTTGTGTGTATGCCCCTTCTATTTAAAAAGTAAAACTATATAATAATAATAATAATAATAATAATTATGTTATTGAATTTTTGGGATAATAATAATAATAGTAATAATTACTATTATTAAAAGTTTAATAATAATAATATTAATAAATATAGTAATTATTATCATTAAATTACTATATATGCTTCTATGCTTTTATATGCTTTCTTTTTTTACCTTTCGCATGTAGATTTTTCCAACAAGAGTTTAGAAGATAAAACCACGTGTGGTTTTATAAAAACAATGTGTTTTTTTTTTCTATTCTTTTTTTTCCTTTTCTTTTTCTCTTTCTCTTTTTATTATTTTTTTCTTTTCGTTTTTTTCTCCACGAGTAACGTCTTTCTTCCTTCTTCATTTATAAAAATTGCTTGTGGTTTTTGTAAAACCAAGTGTTGTTTTTTTTTCTCTTTTTCTCTCAATAGGGATTTGATAAATGGCCAAAAGCCTAATATGGTCAAAGACCTAGGATACAAGAAACTCCGAGTTGATGGCTACTAGCCGAATCAGGCAACTGCAACTTCGCTCTAATACCAATGGTATGAACCAAGATGGTTCATATATGAAACTTCCAATCTAAATACGACAACCCACCATAATCCATAAAGGATAATAGAAATTGAATAATGAATAATTGAATTGATGATATACAAGGGTAAATGTGCCCATATATATATTTATTATTTACTAAGGCACAAGGTTATTATTTGCATTTATTATTTATTATTTATATGATGTATAATTAATGCTTATTTATGTTTATAACAATCCTATAATGATTTACTGTGATAATTATAGTTGTATCAAACTTTATGAGAATCCAATGTTTCATGACAGGTCCAAGCACATATAGATCGTATATCACTTCATTTGAGACATGATTCAAGAAGGGAGACTAATCTCAACTGTACATCTCATTGTGCGATTAGGGTTTCAGCTCAAGTATAAAGGTAGGTCAAGATAGAGTGTTTAGAGACAATTTTGTTGGACAGGGATAGTGACCTAAAGAGTGCATAGCACATCAATCAGGAGGCAGACAGCAACAGCAGCAGTCTGTACAGGCCATGCCATATAGCAGTACGGATCTGTACAGCAGCAGGCCGTACAACAGATATGTTCCTTGATTTTTGTTTAGGCAGAAATTTCTTCTGGAGGCCATACACCTCAGCTTTGAGGTGAATTTGTTTACCATGAATGGTAAGCTGATTTGAAGGAGAAATTCCCTGTGAGTGTGTGCGTAATTGTTTTTACACTTCTTCTATTTATGTCCCAGATATTGTGTGATTACTGCTATGTGAAGAAATTATATTTCTGCAATTAAATAACAGACTTATTTGATTGAGAACATAAGGACAGTGATCACCTAGTGTTAGGAATTTTCATAAGGAGGTGGTCAACTACTCTTGTTAATCCCAGTAAATTCGTGCCCACATAAGAGGTAGACATGGTCTGATTCGTCCTTGGCATGTGTCCATACCTCAGCAGTGGATTTTTGAGGTGCCATTTGATGAAATTTCAGCATGTTTTTTTGTTTGCAATGATGAAATTTTAAAATTAGAACTTTGCCTATAATTGATGACAATAGACTGTAGTTACAGAAATTTCTAAATTTTTGAAATTGATGACAATAGACTGTTGGTATCATTGAAAAATAAAGGGGGAAAAGAGAACCTATGGAACTGGTAGAATGGTAGAAATTTAGAATTGGTAGTCAGACTCAGTTTCTGAAAGAAGGAAGAACTGGTAGAGAGTAGTGGTAGCCAGTTGAATATTGTCCAAAAAGCCCTTTCTAAAAATAACAGGGACAGTCATAGACTTGTTGCCATCATGCACACCCCCAAAAATTAATCGTTCATTATTATAATTACTCCTGATTGGAATGTAACTACACTTTGCAGTAGATCATTTTGTTTTAAATCCTCCATAAAAAGGAATAAAACAATGACACTCACCAGTGAAATGCTCCAATCTCTGTCAATCTGATTGAAATCGGTTGAGAAGGGTGGCATCATTGTCTGTACGACTCTGTAGTCTCCTTAATTTCTGTAGTGTGTCGCTACTCTGCCTGTTAATCGTGTTGTACCCTGTTGCTATTCTTCCTGTTAATCACTGCTTCCTTAACCTCTGTTTATTGCTGCCCTCCTTAATTTCTGTCTATCTCTGCCCAAGCCTATTAATTGCTGCCTTCTTGATCACTGTCAATAGGAATAGAAATGGGTGACTGGTATCACGGTAACTGTAGGCATCAAGGAGTTGAGAAGCCTGAGTGACTGTGCTTGAGAATGGACCATGGTGAATCACGGCCTGAGATAAGAGAACATGAACATAGGTGAGAGTTTAGGGTTTATCTTAGTATTTTAGACTTTGGTATTTGTGGATTATTTTTTATTTTATTTTCTTTCATTTTAAAACTGAATTTATATTATTTTTAAAGAGAAAAATCGAATTTGGGAAAAAAATTTCACCAGAAGTGTTTATCTTGAGTTTTGATTTGTTTCACCAAATTAAGTTTGGCAAACTTCAACGAATAAATTTATTCAATGTTTAAATTTGGTGAATTTTGAATTTTAACTTTGAAATTCATTGAACTGAGTGACTTAGCTTGTAGGTATAGAATAATTTAGTTTCATTTGAGCTTGACACAGTTACAAATGAATCCATCCTATGCAATAATATATTGAACTATCATGTAACAAAAAAGGGAATGAACTTATCCTGGGCAGTGCATTTAGTAGTTGTTTTGTAGAGAGAAATGTTTTCTAGGAATAGAATTGTGGGAAACTACCAAAAAATTCCTTGCAAATGGTTTCAATGCATCTGTGTGCAGTATACAAATGTGCATCATTATTAATTCTTATAGTGACCAAGCATATGTTTTAACTTTTCCATATTAGCATGGAACTTGTGAATTCTTAGTTGATTCACTAAACTCTTCTATGGTATTCAAAACTAGTTATCTAATTGTAGATTTTTGGTACTGTAGTTGTTTAGTCATGCACTCTTATTGTTCGATCTATTTATTTTCCAGGTGGAACCCATTCGTAATCTGTTTGCAGCATTATTCCTTGCTAGCATCGGAATGCTAATCAATGTACAATTTCTGTGGAATCATGCTGATATTTTGCTAGCATCTGTGATTTTGGTTATCATCATCAAAACTCTTGTAACTACAATCGTTGTCAGGTGTTTTGGCTACAATAACAAGACATCTTTTCTTGTAAGAAAACCACTTATGCAAGTTTTGATTCTGTAATTTTTCCAAAAAGTTATGATGTGTTTTGAGTTTTAACTTTTAAGCTGTTGCATGAATACCATCTTTCTGGTGATGCACAAATCTTCTTGTCTTCATGCACTTGTAGGTTGGCATATCTCTGGCTCAGATTGGGGAATTCGCATTTGTACTCTTAAGTCGTGCTTCCAATCTGCATCTTGTTGATGTAAGTCTTTCTGTTCTGTGGGTTGTACATCCATGTGCATATGGGTGGTAATGTGTTTATTGGCCAAGGAAAATAATTCAAGGGGGTGAATTCAGCCTTGTATCTAGGATCCTGGTGGCTGAGTTATGTTCCACTGTAATTTTCCAGTAAATCTATCAGTATGCTAATCAAATTCTACATGATATGTTCTGCGACTTATCTAAAGGGAAAAAATTCTACAACTTCATATATTAGTATTTTCTTTAACTGATTTATCATAATGTTCTAAAATGGGGGAAAGAGCAGGGCACCTATATGGACTGCATTTCAAAGTGAAGCCTATGCAGGAATAAAATTATTCCAATCAGAATTGCATTATTTCTTAGTGGTCGATTGCATGTTTTAGTAAATACCTTTAACCATAGACTATGAAAATTTCCTATGGTACAGAGTTTCACACTTGAGAGCGCCAAATAAGCTCAAGTAGAAACAGATATGAACTGCTCTAGAGTCCCTTGTTCCAATTATTCTCCTCCTGTTGCTGGTTTGCAAATCAGAAATCAGATTCCAAAATTTTAATGGGAAGGCATGCTTTAGGATGCAAATTCCACCTTGTTCTTAGGGCTCGGGTGCTTGTGTTAAGATCCGCTGGTGTTCTCCAAAATGCATTTCTGTTATTTGAACTATGAATTGATTGCTGAATGATTTCAAAGCTATCTTTTTGAATATAATATAATCCAGATTGTTAAACGTTGAAAAATATAGTATTTTCTCAATGAAATTTGGAAGTAAATGTATTTATACTATATCCTAAAAAACAGGTTCTGTACATGGATTGCATTTTAAAGTGAAAATTATGTAGGAAGAAAATATTTCAGCTAGACAAGTAGTAGTTACCTTTTCTATCTGGAACTCTATATTTATTTATTAGTAATAGTTCTTTTTTGTGAATGTCTTTGACCATAAACTGCATGATGTTTTAACTTTTCTTGTAAACTAGGCAGCTAAAAGTAAATGCCAGTGGAAGCAGCCAAGTTTTGCCCAGGAGTTGTGTTATTGTAACTTTTCTCCTGTTAAATGATTGAAACCAGTTAAGAGAATGTAGGTCAGAAACTGCTCCTTTCCCTGATTGTCTGCTCCAAAGCCTGATGCATGCAGTCAACTTGCAAAATATTCTGAATATTCTTTCTGACTTAATCTGTGAATCCTCAGGACCTAAGCAGTGATGTTCTTCAAATCCCCGCCCTTGGTATTTTTATTATTCATATCTTATGGTTGTTATATTAGGGAATGTGAATTATTTTTTGTTTTTTTTTTCTATTAAAGAAATGTATCATTCATGCAATATTGGAATGACCAAGGTACCCGTTAGCGTCATTAAGCACATTTACTGTAGTGGAAAATCCATTATCACTGTTGTATAATCTAAATGACAAAAAACAAGAGATGAGCTTGGCAGTTTTGATTACATAGTAGGCAGTTGGGGGGGATCAAAATATTTGACAGACATGAAACCAGACTTTGGGTTGTCTAACTCATATAAATCCTTGACTGGATGTAAAGGTAGATAACATTGAAATTTGACTCTAATCTTGTGTTTATTCCCCAGGGAAAATTATATCTTCTGCTACTGGGAACAACAGCTCTTAGTCTGGTAAATAAAAACTATATTCGTGTTTCCTTTCTTGTAAATTCATAGCTGTTAATTCATGTACTCTCAAGTCCCATTGACCTATGTTGGTCAATTCACTTTCATAGTGGATTCATTCCTTGAATTTTGAGGTCATCTTTCTCACAAACTATCTTTACTTGCAGGTGACTACCCCTCTACTTTTTAAAATGATTCCCTCCATTGTGCATCTGGGAGTGCTCATGCATTGGTTCTCTCCCGATGGAAGTCAATCTGAGGTTAGACCACCAATGGCTTGATTTTATGTAAAATTTTACCATTACCTGTAATTTAGGTGCCAATCTGTAGACGAGATGAGTCTATAGCTCAAATGCTGCCTCCATTTTGGGCAATTCTCAATTTGATGCTGTTTTGCAGGTGAACTTTAAAGGAGAAAACCATCATTCTGGAGGAACACAACGGGTTTTCCTGACAATCCGAGGTTCACAGAAATGATGAAAGCAAATTCATATACTAGAGGCCTAATATTTGGTAGTGGCTGCAAGTATCCTCAATGCCATATCATGTCATACAAGCATGCAGGTGCAGTTAAAGGAGCATGATTCATTCAACAAACCTTTGCAGTATGGGTGCATCAATCTGATCCTCTTTTTTGTTAAGTACAGAAATTATGCATGCAGATTTGTAGACCATGGCCATATGCTTTCTGTCGTCTAGAAGCTCCTATCCTGGAATAGTGGAGCTCAATATAAGATTTGTTATGGTGTCTTTTCCAACCAGTCGATTCTATTGTGTAATTTTTTTGAAAAATTTGAATGAGTTGCGTTCCTTTTCTAGTTTGGAGATAAAATTCTCCATTTATCAAAGTTAGTACACAATTGCAAAATTCAAGCCAATGGCAAATATTTCAGTTGCCGCAGTATTGCACCACTGATGGTGGTCATGCTTATGTAACATTAGTTATTGTGATTTTCCAAATTTGAAATTGATCAGCATCTTGTTTCCTAGTCTTGTATTCTGTACTTTAAATTTTGCAAAAAGTTGCAAAATTCATTTGATGCTTTGTTAAATAACCACTTGTTAGTGATTCTTGTTTCCTTTGACTAGATGTTGTATAAACTTCCTTGATATGAATTAGAATTCAAAAGAAGATTTTGAACTGCAACATTTCCACATGAGATGGTACATACTTGTGCAGTGTTTTCCCACTTCACACAAACTAATGGAAGCTGAAACAATACAATTTCTTGTAAAAGTATTTTGAAGGAAAACACATCTGGATGAGAATAATGATAATAAGGAATATATACAAGGGGGGCTTGGTTCAGTGGTGAGGTTGACAGTATTAGGCCGCCCACCAGAATGGTATGTCAATTCCAGAAGATGTAGGGTGCACGTCTTGTGCTGTTTGGTGGAATAAATACCCCTACAACTTAGCACCAAAAGCCAAAGGAAATGTCTTATGTGGTGCAATGCTCGATCCCGGGATGTGTTTCTTCAAGTGATTTTCCTCCCAAAAATGGACCATGAAGCTGAGCTCTTTTACATATTTCAACTTCTCCTGTGTCATTTCTACAAATCAGCAAGAAGGTCCAAAGTAAAATTGTAACCTTCATAGTGAAATTTCAAAAATAGTTTTGCATGCAATTTACTAACCACTGGATAGTTTGAAAGAAGCCTTGTAATTTCAAGTTACAGAGAAGTTGTTGAATGTTCTAGATTTAGGTTTAAATCATAAAATGGATTTCAATATTGATGTTTGAGAAGCATATTTTTTTTATAGTAAGTTTTGTTTTTGATTGATATGTGCAAGGCGTTATGAACTCCAATAATGCATTTGCACAATACTTTTCCCAAGCATTAACCATGCCTTTAACAATGCACAATGGGGGTTAAATCTTCAATGTTTAATAAGCATGTAAATAATCGGGGTATCTTTTAATGCATTCAAGAAGTTCATATGAACACAATGGATTTAGAAATTGTTCTTATCTTGTTGGACTAACAAACAAATTGAATGAGCTTGGCCAATGTAAAGCATTTCCTTCCACAATCTTGTAAACTTTGTAAATTAAGTTTTGTTCTCTTTGATCTGCAAAGGGCATCTGTTTTTGAACTAAAGTTATTTTTCATTCTTTTTGGGTCATACTCTGGATTGGGAAAAAAGAAAGCATATTAAATGAAAAAATAAAATTTATCGAAATGATATAGATAACATCATGTTAAAATGGTCGAAGTATACCAGCATATATTCATTTTAACCTCTTATCTATTGAATGTTGAGAGGGATCAAACCCTTGAAGTGACAAACGTTTGCAATGGTTGAACCTTTCCTTGAGTGTAATCATTGTAACAAACTTTTTCACCTCGAAGGATTTGATTCTTCTCCACCACTTGATAAATCTGTGGTTGAAATGGTTCTATGATGATTTAAAAAAAATGTTTTGATTTCATTTGATATATACAAGTAAGATAGGAATTCATTTTTTATTATTATTATAATTACTGTTAACATATATATATGATGCTGTATGATAATGACATTGTTAGAGTCAAACATCCATATCAATAATATGTCAAGGTGCAATGATTATACATATCTAAGAGTTATGTCATCTTATTATTAATACAAAGGTTGAAACTTTTAGTATTTAGGAATGTATACTACAAATTTTTAAAATATTTTTTCTTAATTATAAACAGTTTTGTATATAAAGTTCATAGCTCACAAAGTTCCAATAAAAGTTTCTAACTAAGCAAATAAAAAACTAATATTAACTATCTCTAATCATAAAATAATGTTAAAATATTATTAATAATATTTATTGTTTCAAACTATGATTGGAACTTCATTCTTCATTCCTGTTTAAAAATTATTCTATAGTGGGTCAATGGATAAATTCAAATCAAAATGATCATTTTTTGAAATTTTTTATTAGTTGTAAAGATAGGTTTATTTATAAAGTCAGTAGGTTAAATTTGGGAATATATGCAATATTAAATTAACAAAACAAGAAAATATAAGTGCATATTATTGATGCTTAGAATTGAATTTGAAACAACATGACAAAAACAAATTATAATGCTTGTGAGGACAGTGGGGATGGAAACCGGGGTGGTGTTTTAACTACTAAACCATCTACTTGTTCTAAGATTGATTTGTTAAAGAGGTTAGCAGTGTGGTTCCACCTTAAGGCATGTTTCCATAAGTGTGTGTGTGTGTTTTAATGTGAGCCTTAAGATAATGTCAAATTGTGCATTAGATGCAAATGTAAAGCTACTGCTCTAAATTAGCGAATTAAAGTATAGTTGTAGAATTAACTAAGTGTTGAAATGAATGTTGTTAATAAAACAAAACGTGCATGCAAAAGAAACCATCGCTGCTCTATATTATATACAATAGCTATCTGAAGCAAAATTGTACATTATATTGAAATATAATTGTTGGAAACTAATCCGTCAGTTTGGGAGACGAACAGTCACTTGGGAGTCCAAGAGATTCCTTGGAATACGAATCCAAAGGGTCACATATTATTGTATTTATATGTGCATATCTTAATGAAATAGATTGTGCTTCACGCCTATTCAATTGTCTTTGAGTTCATTATTCATGGTGTATTGGTGTATTTGGCTATGTGTTTAGCCAATCTTTTCACCTACCCTAAGGGGCTTCTAACAGTGGAATCATGGCTTGGTATTTGGGTGCATTTTTGGCTTAGACTGACACCTTTCATTTTCTGAGGTTGAGTCTTATTTGTAAAGGTCAAAGTTGCAAGAAGCTCTTCTCCATAATTTGAATGAGTCATTTATCAATGGCAAGATTAAGTGGTATTGTAGAGTTACTAAACACTCTACTATATTCTACTGTCGACAACACTGTCATGATCAATAAGAAAACACTTACTCACGTTCAAGATTGTGTAAAAGATTCAAAAGACACTCTTGAATTCCTACAGCTTGAGTTGCAGCTTCAACGAGAAGAAATGCATTCTGAACCTGTTCATGTTCAAAATAATCCTCTTCATGACTCTATTCAGCATCCTACACATAATGATGCCACTTCAAAAGCACATGAGCAAATTAGTGGCGCTAGTACAGAAGTGAAAGAAAATGAAGATGAAAACATGCATACAAAAGTTCTGCTTGTTCCTTCCAAGCCCATCATTAGACCATGGAAAGAGATCAACCATAACAAGCACATAACCAACCTTGGATATGACAAAGAAGTGATAGTTCACATTCCTGATTTTTCTAAGCCCATCCAGTTTCAGAGTGCTGGATTTCTCAACGAGAGTTCATCTTCATCCACATCAGTTCAGAGTTCGACATGTCAACACTGTGATCGAGTTGGCCACATGCAAGATCACTGTTTTGATCTTCACCCTTGTAGGCATTCTGGAAAACATACACGCTCATCAGACAGATGCTTCATTCTGAAGAAACCTGGAAGAGAGAAGATTCATTATGGGTGGATTGCTTCTTGGCAATGGTGTTTCCTTAAGTGTGTGTGTGAGCCTTAAGATAACGTCAAATTGTGCATTAGATGCAAATGTAAAGCTACTGCTCTAAATTGATGAATTAAAGTATGGATGTAGAATTAACTAAGTGTTGAAACGAATGTGTTAATAAAACAAAATGTGCATGCAAAAGAAACCATTGTTGCTCTATACTATATACAATAGCTATCTGAAGCAAAAGTGTACATTATATTGAAATACAATTGTTGGAAACTAATCCGTTAGGTTGGGGGACGAACAATTACTTGGGAGCCCAAGAGATTCCTTGGAATACAAATCCAAAGGGTCACATATTAATGTATTTATATATGCATATCTTAATGAAATAGATTGTGCTTCACACCTATTCAATTGTCTTTGAGTTCATTATTCATGGTGTATTGGTGTATTTGGCTGTGTTTAACCAATCTCTTCACCTTCCCTAAGGGGCTTCTAATAGTGGTATCATGGCTTGGTATTTGGGTGCATTTTCGGCTTAGACTGACGCCTTTCATTTTCTGAGGTTGAGTCTTATTTGTAAAGGTTGGAGTTGCAAGAAGCTCTTCTCCATAATTTGAGTGAATCATTTATCAATGGAAAGATTAAGTTGTCTTGTAGAGTTACTAAACACTCTACTATATTCTACTGTCGACAACACTGTCATGATCGATAAGAACACACTTACTCACATTCAAGATTGTGTAAAAGATTCAAAAGACACTCTTGAATTCCTATAGCTTGAGTTGCAGCTTCAACAAGGAGAAATGCATTCTGAACCTCTTCATGTTCAAAATAATCCCCTTCATGATTCTATTCAACATCCTACACAGAATGATGCCACTTCAAAAGCACATGAGCAAATTAGTGGCGCCAGTACAAAAGTGAAAGAAAATGAAGATGAAAACATGCATACAAAGGTTCTGCTTGTTCCCTCCAAGCCCATCATTAGACCATGGGAAGAGATAAGCCATAACAAGCACATAACCAACCTTGGATATGACAAGGAAGTGACAATTCACATTCCTGATTTCTCCAAGCCCATCCATGTTAGTTTTGTACCTTGGTCAAGTTCCCCTAGTGATTTAGCCTAAATCACTAAGAATGGGGTGGTGGGACCCTCACATTAATTAATTAATTAATGAGACTAAAGTCACTTTTGTCCTAAGTCAAAAAGGTGAGTGAGTATTTATTAATTGAGTGATTTAATTAATAAGATTGTACTCACTTCTAATCTCAGCCCTTGATTAGATCTAATCTACACCATTGATTTAAAGATTCCTTTAGGGATGGATAAAAGGGAGGGAGGCAGAATACCTATTCGATTATTGTGATTGTGAATGAGAAGAGGAGAGATAGCACGAGAGCTTGAAGAAGACAGAGCTAGGGCGCAGCTTCCAAACTTGTGACTCCAATAGCACGAGTTTCTAGGCACCAGGTTCCAGGTTTAGCTCAGATTCAAGGCATCTATACTGACAGTTTAGTCATCAGCATGTAAACTGTGATTTCAGCAGTCATCTCCAGCATCAAATCCGTGGTACCTCCTGTACAGCAGCAGCTCGCAGTCTGAGAACAACAGCACTGGGATCAAGGTATTTCCTGGCACATTCAACAGTGAATACCAGCTCTAGTTTCCAGCTAGTTCACGGGCTCCATTCCCTTGACAGGCTCGGGTTCAAGACAGTGAATCTGGGCACCATTTCCTAGGCTAGTTTGCCCAGATTGTGGTAAAGGTCAGGGGCACGGGTTCCACAGTATTAGCACTATATTTCTGAAGGATATCAGCACAGAGTTCAAGGAGCTATCGGCATAGAAATCTAGGGTGATTTCTGTCAGTGTTCTTTACCCAGAATTCGAGGCACTTGGCTCAGATCTCAAGGAGAACTCAGGGATACAGACTGTGTATTTTCCATCACAGTTTATGAGTAAGTTCTTGCACAGAATTCGAGGCTGTGGGCACACACATCGAGGTTCTGTTTGGTGCACATATTTCTAGAAGAATCCTGCTGAGTGGTGAAGATAAGTTAAATTCTTCATTGTAATGTTGTGATGATTAATTTGCTGATGAAATAAATCTCTCTCTCACTCAACTGGTTTTCCCCGTGGGGGTTTTTCCAGGGCTCGATTTGGCCAAAAACTACTGTGTCAAATTTGTGTGAATGTTTGTGAATTAAGTTGCAGCCTGTTAAATTGCTTTCAGTGTGTGTTTACTGTTCATTTAATTTTGGCAATAAGTAGTTCCCAGTCTATGCATAACCGACTGGGAATGAAAACCACCTTAAACCAGCAGGCAGAAAGGCAGAAAATCTACATGGTATCAGAGCGCAGGGGGCAGAATACAAACTGATTTGCAGACACACTCAAAATTTGCAGATCTCATAAAACTAAGTGTTCTTACCTTTTGTTATTGGGCAGCGTTCTTTTGGACTGATTTCCAGATGGCTACAGGGTTGAGGATAGAGGATAGATTGAGTGGGACGGAGAATTTTGTGCCTTGGAAGGCCAGAATTCTATTGCTGTTAGAGGAGAACGAGTTATGGGAAGAGGTGGTGAGGAACACCACCACATACCCCATTACTATTCCAGATGGCTCAGATGTGACCGCTCTTTCAGTCTTCAACAAGAAAGACTGTAAGGCTAGGAGAATCATTCTAGATGTAGTGAAGGACCACATCATCCCTCACATTTCGGGGAAGACCAAGGCACACGAGATGTGGAGTGCCTTGATCAGCTTGTATGAGAGCTCCAACGAGAACAGGAAGATGGTTCTCAAGGAGAAGCTCAAGAGTATCAGGATGACCGGAGGAGAGGGAGTCACAGCTTATCTCACCAGGATCTCAACAGTTCGTGATGAACTAGCAGCAGTTGGTGAGGTGGTATCCCCTACAGAGTTAGTTCGCACAGCAGTCAATGGGGCTTCAAGGCCCTGGAGTGCATTTGTGCAGGCCATTGTGGGCAGGGAGAACCTTCCATCATGGGAGAGGTTGTGGGATGACTTTGTACAGGAGGAGACCAGGAGGGGTCTCGTACAGGGCAGTACATCAGGTGGTATAGTAGATGAGGAGAACGTGGCTCTCACAGCCAAAGGGAAGAAGAAGAAGGGTCCCAAGAAGCATGGGGCTAAGGGACAGCAGCAACTGCAGCAACATCATACACAGGGTGGGCAGAAGAAGGACTTGAGTAAAATCAAGTGCTACTGTTGTCAGGCGTTTGGGCACTATGCATCTCAGTGTCCAAACAAGAAGAGGAAGAAGGGACCAGGTCAGCAGACAGCAGCCTCAGCAGAGATAGATGAGTTTGGTGACAGGTTTCAGAGGGAGTTTTCCCTATATGCTGGTCAGAGTGAGAGAGAGAGAGTTTCTTTAGCCACCAACATTGACATGGATTCGGATATTGAGCACTCATTGTTGACAGGGCATCAGACAGGTCCTTCCACCACTGGTACGTGGTATATTGACAGCGGAGCTTCGAGGCACATGACAGGTACTCGGGAGTTCTTCTCCGAGTTATCACGGACATAGAGAGAGGTGGAGGTTGTGCTTGGAGACAACACCATTGTTAGAGCAGTGGGTCAGGGGACAGTTATATTTGAGAGGAAGTCCATGAGTCCCATGACTTTGAGGGATGTGTTGTACGTCCCTGGGCTGAAGAAGAACCTTGTTTCAGTTTCCACGATTGAGGACAGGGGTCTTGGGGTGTGCTTCTCAGATGGGAGAGTGCAGATATATCCCAAGACCACAGGTGTATCTACTCCCATGGATATTGGAGTTAGATGTGGACGACTGTACAAGCTCTTGTTTCAGCCGCAGCATGCTCTAGCACACAGCAACAGCAGTGAGCTGTGTGAGTTATGGCACAAGAGGATGGCCCATTTACATCACCCCGCTTTGGGAGTGTTGCGGAGCATGGTCACAGGTTTACCTGATTTTGACTCTGAGCAGAGTGATGTATGCAGAGGGTGTGCTTTGGGAAAGTACACCAAGACTGTGTTTCCTAGCAGTGACACGAGAGCAGCAGGTGTGCTCGATCTGATTCATACCGACATATGTGGTCCTATGTCCTCAGTTTCCTTGAGTGGCCATGAGTACTATATCAGCTTTATTGATGACTACTCCTGGAAGACCTGGATATACTTCTTGCGGGGCAAGAAGTCCTCACTTGTATTGGGTGTCTTCCAAGGGTTCAAAGCCCTTGTGGAGAAGCAGACGGGGAGGAAGATCAGGATGTTGAGGTCAGACAATGGGGGTGAGTATACCTCCACGGAGTTCAGTGCATTCTGCAGACAAGAGGGCATATAGCGTCAGTTGACAGTTCCCTACACTCCTGAGCAGAATGGAGTAGCAGAGAGGAAGAACAGGTCGATCCTTGGAGCAGCGAGGGCCATGCTTCATGATCAGGGATTACCGTTCTTTCTGTGGGCTGAAGCCTGCAACACTGTAGTGTACCTGCAGAACAGGAGTCCCCACCGTGCCGTGGGGAGGATGACTCCAGAGGAGATGTATTCAGGCAAGAAGCCTAAGGTGAGCCACTTTCGCATATTTGGCTCTCTGACTTACTCTCACATCCCCTCAGAGAGGAGGACGAAGTTCGAGCCCACCGCAGAGAGAGGCATCTTTGTGGGTTACGACGAGACTTCGAAGGCATATTGGCTTTACATTTTTGGCCAGAGGCGAGTTGTAGTTAGACGGGAAGTAAAGTTTGAGGAGGAGAGGGCCTTCAGGAAGTCCAGAGAGTTAGAGCAGGGGGAGACACTAGCTCCCACACCTCAGTTGGCACAGGCTTCTTCGATACAGGTTACAGGTCCACAGGTTTATGGGGTGACTGGATCACTTGGTACAGGCACAGGTTCTACAGGGTCAGTGGTTCAGATTACAGGTACAGGGACTGCCACAGGTTCAGGATCATCGGTTTCTGGCTCACAGATTGCAGGGTCTTCTGGGACTAGTTCATCAGCTACAGGTCCTAGGGGTGGTAGACCTCATGCTTCTGACACGCCCTCAGAGGAGGGTACACCAGGTTCAGAGGAGCCTTCAAGGAAGAAGAAGCCCAAGTGGCTTCAGGACACCTTGAAGGAAGTAGAAGCATTTGGTAGACCTCAGGAGCGGATCAGGACTATTTTTGAGCCAGATAGATATGGGTCAACCCTTGTTGCGAGTCTTCGTGACTCAGCGCCTTCTACTTTTGAGGAGGCTTCTTAGCATCAGGTGTGGAGAGATGCCATGATGGAAGAGTACCATTCCATCATGAAGAATGATGCTTGGGAGATTGTACCGAGGCTTGAGGGGAAGTCAGTTGTGACTTCCAAGTGGCTCTACAAGGTCAAGCATGCAGCTGATGGCAGTGTAGAGAAGTTCAAGGCTCGGTTTGTGGCTCGAGGGTTCTCACAGGTTGAGGGAGTCGACTATGATGAGACTTTTGCTCCAGTGGATCGGTATTCCTCCATCAGGGCAGTGATATCGATTGCAGTAGAGATGGGTTGGAGGATCCACCAGATGGATGTGAAGACCGCATTTCTCAATGGTCTTCTGCAAGAGGAGGTGTACTTGGAGCAGCCACAGGGATTTGAGACACATGGGAGAGATTCACATGTTTGCAGGCTTAGGAAACCCTTGTACGGTTTGAAACAAGCTCCCAGAGCTTGGTACTCCAGGATAGATGCGTATCTGATGTCGATGGGATTCCAGAAGAGTGAGGCTGATCCCAACCTATACTACATTGTGGTTGGTGGAGATCCGCTCATTCTTCTGCTATATGTTGATGATTTATTTATCACTGGAGATGAGCGTCTTATTGCTCTGTGCAAGAGAGATCTTGCAGCTGAGTATGAGATGACAGATATTGGGCTGATGCATTACTATTTGGGGATGGAGGTATGGCAGGAGCCAGGGCATATTTTCCTAGGACAGGGGAAGTATGCTGCAGAGATCCTGATCACCAACTTGAAGCAACTTCATGCTTCATATGGTAAGTTGGTGGATCCCACATTATATCGTCGGCTCATCGGATCGTTGATGTACCTGGTCAACACCAGGCCAGACTTGTGCTTTGCAGTCAACACTCTTAGCCAGTTCATGGTACAGCCTAGGAGTGTACATTGGAGTGCTGCAAAGCACATCTTGAGATACCTTGCAGGGACGGTGGATTATGGTCTGGACTACAGGAGTTCAGGTGGAGTTAGTTTGATTGGGTTCACAGATTCAGACTGGGCAAGTTGTGTGAGGGACCGGAAGAGCACTTTCGGTTGCTGTTTCAGTTTGGGCTCGGCAGCAGTGTCGTGGTTCAGCAGGAAACAGAAGTCCGTTGCATTGAGTTCTGCTGAGGCTGAGTATATGGCAGCCAGTCAGGCGACTTGCGAAGCACTGTGGCTTCGTAAGTTATTGGTAGATTTATTTGATCAGCAGCTGAGGCCTACGGTGATTTACTGCGACAATCAGAGTTGCATTCCAGCTAGTTCACGGGCTCCATTCCCTTGACAGGCTCGGGTTCAAGACAGTGAATCTGGGCACCATTTCCTAGGCTAGTTTGCCCAGATTGTGGTAAAGGTCAGGGGCACGGGTTCCACAGTATTAGCACTATATTTCTGAAGGATATCAGCACAGAGTTCAAGGAGCTATCAGCACAGAAATCCAGGGTGATTTCTGTCAGTGTTCTTTACCCAGAATTCGAGGCACTTGGCTCAGATCTCAAGGAGAACTCAGGGATACAGACTGTGTATTTTCCATCACAGTTTATGAGTAAATTCTTGCACAGAATTCGAGGCTGTGGGCACACACATCGAGGTTCTGTTTGGTGCACATCTTTCTAGAAGAATCCTGCTGAGTGGTGAAGATAAGTTAAATTCTTCATTGTAATGTTGTGATGATTAATTTGCTGATGAAATAAATCTCTCTCTCACTCAACTGGTTTTCCCCGTGGGGGTTTTTCCAGGGCTCGATTTGGCCAAAAACTACGGTGTCAAATTTATGTGTGAATGTTTGTGAATTAAGTTGCAGCCTGTTAAATTGCTTTCAGTGTGTGTTTACTGTTCATTTAATTTTGGCAATAAGTAGTTACCAGTCTATGCATAACCGACTGGGAATGAAAACCACCTTAAACTAGCATTAAACCAACAGGCAGAAAGACAGAAAATCTACAATCCAGTGTCAGAGTGTTGGATTTCTCAACGAGAGTTCATCTTCATCCACATCAGTTCAAAGTTCGACATGCCAACACTGTGATTGAGTTGGCCACATGAAAGATCACTGTTTTGATCTTCACCCTTGTAAGCCTTGTGGAAAACATACACACTCATCAGACAAATGCTTCATTCTGAAGAAACCTGTAAGAGAGAAGATTCATTATGGGTGGATCGCTTCTTGGAAATGGTCATCAACAACAAAGAAGATTTATAACTCATACTGTAGAGTTCATTCACGAGTATTGACACATCTTGCAGTTGAGACATCTTCTTCTCCTCACTTTGTACCTGACAAGGGGGAACATAATGTCAGGCATGATGTTTCGAAGCCTTGTCCTTCTGACAACAAACACTCACAACCTTCCTCAAGTAAGTTATATAAAGCGAGCCTGATCCACAGTGAGCTTTGACATCCACCAGATGTAGAGATAACACCTGATTCTGATATGCATGTATTTTGAAGACAAGAGATATATATGACATAGAGTACGCATGTGTTTTGTGTCTATTTGTAACACCATGAGACTCTCCTATCCTCACATTGTTCCCAACAATGGGGGAATGAAGACTGTCAGTAATAAGCGAGCCAGGACAAGCGAACCTATGAAGAGCTCTGTTCAACTGAGCTCTAGAGTTGGTGGTCATCGTAAAACCATCGGTATCGAGAGCACCTTCATTTAGCATAAGCATGATCCGGATTTATGCGAGAACGAAATGAAAGAGCAGATACATAATCAAATACAGAGATATATTGCAAAGAACACAGTGATATAGTAAACACACATTCTATTAAATAGCGAAAATAGAACAGACTGTAAAATACAATAGTTGGAATGGTGGTAGCTATCTCTGAGAAGAGATGTGACCGATATGCTCATTCGTGCCAAGATGATTACAAAAGGAGGCCAAAAGGGCCTATTTATCATAAGCATGAGGGAAAGAATCCCCAAAACCTAACTCTGGAAGATGAAGCGCCAAAAGTCATGTGGTCCCCATTTGGGTAAGTTAGTACATCAACTTCGAGGGGTCGTAACTCTCGCATGCGATCTCTGTTTGGGGCGTACAATAGCTCATTGGAAAGATTTATTCAATGGCTACAAAAAGATATCGCAAATCTTGATTTTCGACACGTGAGAGGGTTACCCGTGAAGTACTCATATTTTCCCTAGAATTTGACGCCGAAAAAACATCGTTTAGGGCCTCAAAATGGCTTCGGAAGTTCAGGACCCGAAAAGCTACTAAAAATAGTAATTTGACAAAATTGCCAGAAGACTGTTTTGAGTTGGCAGGAAGAGGTGGGCCGCCACCGATATCCACTTGGATCAAAGCATATGCAAGCTTCTAGCTAACTTGGCAAACAATTGTCAAGATGGAAATGTTCAATAAGTTGCAGCTGTTCACTTCCTGTTTTCAGCTCTCCAGTTGGTTTGGTGTCAGCCCATCCCAACCATTCCAGAGAACCTCTAAGCGATTGTTATCTCCAAGTTCGAGAGTCTGTGGTCATCATTGAACCACACACATAGTAGAAGATTTCAGCCTTTTGCTATCCTATTTCGGTTGATGGTCAGCCTAAAAACCATCCTTTCAGAGAGCTCTTGTATTTAGCAGAAGC
Organism: Larix kaempferi; assembly: GCA_027924585.1. Classification (NCBI taxonomy): domain Eukaryota; kingdom Viridiplantae; phylum Streptophyta; class Pinopsida; order Pinales; family Pinaceae; genus Larix; species Larix kaempferi. The sequence continues at coordinate 39,349,962 of BSBM01000372.1, read as the reverse complement.
AAGTGCAAGCTTCTGACTAACCTTCTTAGTAAATGATGTTCTAGCTGGAAATGTTCAGTTGGTGGTAGTTGTCCACTTGCACTTCTTCAACTCTCTTCTTTTTCTCGGACTCATATACACCCTTCGGATTAAGGGGGGATTTGTTGGAAACTAATCCATCGGGATGGGAGACGAACAATCACTTGGGAGTCCAAGAGATTCCTTGGAATATGAATCCAAAGGGTCATATATTATTGTATTACATGTGCATATCTTAATGAAATAGATTGTGCTTCATGCCTATTCAGTTGTCTTTGAGTTCATTATTCATGGTGTATTGGTGTATTTGGTTGTGTGTTTAGCCAATATCTTCACCTGCCCTAAGGGGCTTCTAACAATAATACAAGAAATAAACAAGTTTTCTAAATGTAAAAATAGAAAAACTGTATAAAAAAGACGAATACATGGAGAATTAGTAAGTATGCTTTGAAATATGATTGTATTGATAAAAATGTTTGAACAACCAAAATAATAACCCAACCACGACATGCAACTTGTTCTCCTAACATGTGGGATATTTCTGAAACCATATGTCACTTGCAATCAACAAAAAATCACAAGATAAGCTTTGGATGTGGGGAATCTTTTAAAGGATTTGATAACTAAATTGTATGAAGGAATCTGAATTTGTGGTTGAGTTAGTCTTGAAGTTTGGACATGAATAAATAATTTAGGAGGAAAAAAAAATATATGTTCAAAAGAAAGTATACATGTTTTCACGCTAATGCTTTACCTTTGTGAATCATTCTATCTTTATAGGCTTATGTTATGCCACCCAAAAATTAAAACAACATGAATTTTGTTATGCAAAAGTAGGTAGGATGATAGTTGATAGTCATAATTGTTAAAAATCTTTAACAAATGTAAGCAAGAAAACTTGTCATCGACTTATTCTCTCAAACACTTAGCAATAATTGATTCCAGTCAAAATAAATGCACTTTTAATGAACAAGAATACAATTAGATAAGTTCTTGCAGCGGAAATAAACTGAATAGGAGACAAATACATTCAACTAGAAAACCTCAAAATTTTAGCCAATAGGCTCAGGAAAAACCCCTAAGGGAAAAATTCTCATTTCCTTATTCTATCGAACACTTAGCAATCTTTGATTCCAATCATAATTGTTAAAAATATTTAAAAAATGTAAGCAAGAAAACTTCTCATCGACTTATTCTCTCAAACACTTAGCAATATTTGATTCCAGTCAAAATAAATGCACTTTTAATGAACATGAATACTATTAGCTAAGTTCTTGCAACGGAAATAAACTGAATAGGAGACAAATACATTCAACCATAAAACCTCAAAATTTTAGCCAATAGGCTCAGGAAAAACCCCTAAGGGAAAACTTCTCATTGCCTTATTCTATCAAACACTTAGCAATCTTTGATTCCAATCAAAATAAATGCACTTTTAATGAACATGAATACTATTAGCTAAGTTCTTGCAAGGGAAATAATTTGAACAAGAGACAAATATGTTCAACCAAAAAACTCAGAATTTTAGCCAATAGGCTCAAGAAAAACCCCCAAGGGAAAACTTGATGAGAGAGAAGATTTTATTTCTATTCTTCAGAAAAGGTACATCAGTACAATAACAATGAAATTTAACTTATCTCAACCCACATATATCTGCAAATTGCCTTGAAAACTATGTTGAACATTTTCATGTTTTCTCTGTAGCACTGCCTTGAAAATCATGCCCTACACAGGCTGTACGGATTGCCAAATTAGACTGTACTTTTCTCCTTGATTTTTGTGTCACTGTCAGACTTCTACCTCATAATTCATGCCATCGTTACAACAAATTTCCTCCTCGAAATTTGTGTCTGTTACAACAATAATTACTCCATGTATTTTCTCAATAAATGAATTTCTAAGCATAATAGATTCATTTTTTCCGGGATAGCTTGGTAGTTGGAAGGCCATTTTGGTCAATTTAGATAAAACCTTAATCAAACTAGAGGTTCAACAACTCAACTAGTGTGCATATGTTCTTGAATTTTATCAAATTTATTCTTGCTGATTCAATTATTTCGCTAATGCATTTCTTTCAAAGTGTATTTAAATCATATTTAAAAAATAAATAGTTGAGAAATATTTTTTCAAGTCTAACTTATCATGAAAATAACCAACTCAAAATACCAAAAATACTAAAATGTTCGTCCTGGAAAATTGGCGCAGAATCTCAGAAAACTCAAAACATGAAACATGTAATTCTCATCAAGACTTTTTCAATGGTACCAATATTTCCCAATTCCGAGTTTAGTAGTGAAAATTATCACAAAAATAGTGAAATATTATTTTTTTCTCTTATTTTCTTATTTATGATATTTTTTTTAATATTATTTTTTATTTTTAAAAGATTAATTATATAAATGGTTGTATTGTTTCAAAATTACCCCACTATCATTTTAATTAATGCGATTTTTTTTTTGTGGTTCACCTTTTTTATCAAGGTCTACATCCATCGAAATATGCCAACACTTGCTATTATAGAGAATCAGGTTATGACCAGAATTATTTGTCAATTACCATTAGTAAGATACTATAGGTTGACCTTTACGAGATAACACCTTTAACTTAGTGTGACATGGCATATTTGTAGTGTGACATGGTTTTTTTTATTATTTTCCTTAGAAGGCTAATTTTAGACCCTAAATCTCCTCTAATAAATAGAACGGTATGCGTGTAAAATAATATATAATCAAACAATTATGCATGGATCCATTTTAGACCATTCCAAACATATATAGGTGATTACAAATTTATGTTGATGAATATAAACCAAATCAAATATATATGCAATGTCTTCACTAATGCTAAGCTCCCATCAACCATTAAAATTTGTAAATTTGTGTAAAGATTGTCTAAACCTTAGGTCCCAACTTCACATATCTGAGCTTATGATGACATTGGCCATTCATTAGAAACAAAGCACATACCCAAGTAAAACATCATAAAAAAAAATATGTGCAGATTCAAGAGGTCTAAAATAATGGTAAAGTTTTGCAAACATTGAGGTATTGAGATTGTTGTTGTACACATGCATGGGAATGAAATCCTTGTGATGACCTTCCATACTTTTCTACCAATATCAAGGTGCTAGCATGATAAGCTGCCTAAACATATACAATTAAAAATAAGAATGACCATGATGCTAAAAACCCATGAGCTCATTACCAACAAACTCAATAGTCAAATTTGGAATTCAAATGAGCTTCCAACAGTGTTTGATGAAATCGATTTTTGTTTGCAAGTACGTACATGGGAAAATGAAGAAAAAGGAGAGTCGAGGCTTTAAATATTGTCACCCATCATAGTCCAAAACAAGTAGATTTGACCAAACACATAGATTTCAAGCAATGGAGCATGAATAAGAAAAAAATACTACACTAAAGCCATATGATTTGGTCATCATCATATGGCCATCATCAGACACACCATGAAATAGTAAAATTGTGTTGGGAAAATGCATTTGAGGCCTTGGATAGAGAGGTATGAGATTGCAAAAGCTTATGGGTTCATACCCAAAATAAAATTGGAGACATATCTCAATATACATAGACGTGGGCATAAAACAAACAACTTAGCTTCACTTTCAATATTATCATGCAACTGACACAATCAAAATTATATGCAGGTATATACTTGGTTGGAGCTTGGCTCTTTCCTGTAGCCAGAGTTTGAAGCTTGAAGCCATATTTATAGTGAATTTATCTTTGATGAGCAAGTTGAGATCCTAACTAAAACAAGTCAAAACTTCCTTCAACAAGTCACACTCCACTCGTAAGCTTTGGTTATTTATTAGAGCATGGCTCTCATTCATAAAATGAAGAGAAGAGGGTCATGCTTGGGAAAACATCAGAGTCTCCATCGCCAAGATGTAGGGAAAACACGAGGTATCCTCCTTCCACTTTTAAAAGCAAATCAATTTTTACTAGAATGAGGTTGAAGTAGGGAAAATGCTTTTGGAGAATCATCTTTCTTTCCCACCATTCAATTGTAATACATGGTATGGTTGTAAACCTTTTGACAAACCATGCAAATTGATGATATTTATTTATTGTAATATATGGTTGTAAACCTTTTGACAAACCATGCAAATTGATGATATTTATTTTGAATCCAAGGGTAGTGTTAGGGAAAGCATTGAAGCAGACTCATTTCGCATTTGTTTTTATTGCCACTCTATTTGCAAACCACAGCTTCCCTACCCCCACACACTTGCCATGCCATGCATTGTGTGACAATATATTCAATGTGTTTTTATCTCTTATGTTAGCCATGGGACAAGCCTAAGACTCTAAGTCTTCGCTTGGCTCTTTAAAAAAAAACCATAAGTGTGAAATGATATTTTGTTACGAGCGTTCTTGACCTTGCCAACGAACCAAAACTCCACCATACATATTTTCTCAATACATGAAATGCATCACCAATTATTTGCCCAATTTATGAAATACCTTATTAAGAAGTTTGCCACTCATTTGTAGCTTAGCTGAAGCGTATAATTGCACTCATCTGTAGCTTAGCTGAAGCGTATAATTGCAACGAATGTAGTGTGTACCATTACTATCTTATGCTAGCTTCTAATATAAAGAGTAAGGCTTTAATTCGTTACCTTAACTTACAATGAGTGTAAGGATTATAATATTTTGGGCTTTGTATTCTTTAAGCAATGTAATATAACTTTTAAAATAGGCAATGGAACAAGCTAACCTTTGCTTGCATATTGAGAGTGATTTGCGAGTATGCCATACTCATATAAGGTGCGAACTAACCATCACAATAACCAAAGTAACATTAACCATCAATCATCCCACTAATATGGTTTGCAAATTATTTTTTCATGTGTTACTTTAGGGGATTTGTAGAAACATTGAGCAATAATCACAACTATAAGTAACCATAAACAAGAGCATCCTATTAAAGTAGAACTTAATTTTATATAATGGTTAATTAGATATTAGACTTAGGCTTTAATAAAGTCACTTTAGACTTAATAATATTTTGTCTTTTTATGTTTTATTCTATTTCTTGACCTATCCTACATTCATAAAGTGGGTTGACTCAACCTCATTGTAACCCTATATAAGAAAGCTTAAGCTTTTACTTTCTCATCTATGCAATACATTACGATAACTCTTCTGAGTTATTTCTTGGTTTCTTTATGTGCTTGATTTCCATGATATTATATCAGATCTTAGTTAGAGCCTCAGAGACATGGAGACACGAAGACCTAGGGACTATTGCGAGCAAAGACAGATAAAAGAATCCCTAGTGTAGCACATCAAACAATTGAAAAGGTTTCATCGAAACTTGGCACTACTTTGATTTTACTTTCATTTCGAAGCAACACAATTGTACAGAATCATACATACTGTATGGAATAGTAGAATTGTACATAATCGTACCAACTATACATAATCATATGGAATTGTACGGAATTATACAAATTGTACATAATTATACGTAATATTACAACTATACGAAATTGTATGGACAACAAAAAAATCTTTTAGGAGCATAAATTTATTTGTATGACCATGTTTGATAGTTTTTTAGTAGATCTAGGGAAATATTTACCATTGTGTTGTTTTTTTAGTAGATACAAGTTTTTCAAGTTGTTTGAAGAATATCCATAAATATTTTTGTATTTTTCCATTGTTTGAGGGCAGATCTATAGTTTATTGGGCTGATTTTTTAGCATATTCATCAAAATTAGCATGTTTCAGAATTGTTTTTGGATAGATTTATTAGAAATTTGTGAGTTTAATCTGTGATACGTGGATGCAACAATAATTTAGAGCTAGTATATAGGGGCCTTGCTAGGTATTTTTAAGCATTTTACTATGCTTGGGTCCATTTTAGTGCACTTGTGAATGAACATTATGACCTCTTTAACCAACATTATGTTGGAACCTAGCTAAAGGTAGGGACCAATAATGCTACTTAAGTTTTCTATGACATACGTTATGCTTCCCTAGGTCTTGACTAGGAAGACTTTAGCATAAATTTGGAAGCAGTAGAAAGATCTACATGAGGCTTCAGACAAAGAAAGATCCTTCTTCCTAAAGAACATGTTGGTTGCAAATAGCACTTCCACTAGGGAAGAAACCTGTTGGTTGCAAATGGGTGTACAAAGTCAAGTACAAGGCATATGGAATATTTGATAAGCACAAGGTGTGGTTGGTAGCTAAAGGTTTCTCTCAATGACAGGTCATTTATTATGAGGATACCTTTGCTCATGTAAGAAAGATGAACATGCCATCTAACTAGTTTTAGCAATGGTAGAACAATATGGCTAGAAGATCAATCAAATGGATGTAAAGAGCATCTTCCTCAATGGGATTTGGAGGTAGATGTCTATATGTATCAATCACATGGATTTGAGGTTTTGGGGAAGGAGCACTTTGTTTGCATATTAAGGAAGGCTCTATATGGCCTGAAGTGGGCATGGTACATTAATATTGACATGTACTTGATTGAGTAGGGGTTCTAGCGGAGTCCTTCAAATGCCAACCTACAAGTCAAAAGAAGTGGTAATCAATATCATCTTACTAGTCATTTATGTATATGAAATCATTATTATAGGCAGTGATGCAAACCTAATTGAACAAATAAATCAAACATGAGTACATATTTTGGCATGATTGATCTAGGACTCTTGCATGACTGTCTGGGTGTAGAAATTTGGCAAACAAGTAGAAATATTTTTATCTCAAGCAAAATATGCTAGATTTCTTGACAAGTTTCGGATGATAGATTACAAGATCCTGTCTACACCTATTGAGAAAGGGCTGAAACTTTCAGCCAAGACTGACTTTGAGGGAATGGATGAGTCAATCTACAAAAAACTAGTGGGTAGCTTGATACATCTTACAGTTCCACTAGGCCTGATTTGAGTTATGCCGTGAGATTCATTTTCATATTCATGACAATACCAAAAGCATAGCATTGGAGTTCAATGAAGGGTGTTGAGATATGTGAAAGGGACGCTTGTCTTTTGGATTCTATGCAACATAATTGAAGATCCTAGGTTGTGTGGATATTCAGATTTAGATTGGGCAAGTTGTATGGATTGCATAAAATCAACCTTTGTATATGTATTTAGACTTGGCATAGGTGTAGTCACATGGACCAGTAAGAAGCAACATGCAATAACCCTTATATATATAGAAGTAGAATATCGAGTAGTAATGAAAGGAGCATGTGAGGCAATTTGTCTTAGGAGGATGCTTTTAGATATGAAGATATAACAAATAGAGTCGACACCCCTACTTTGTGACAATGGAGGGGTGTTAAAACTAGTCAAGAATCCAGTCTTCCACGAGTGCACCAAGCATGCTGAGATACATTTCCAGTTTATCAGACAACTTTTAGAAGATGAGAAAACTATAGACATTTTTACCAAGTCTTTGGTTCCTGAAAAGCATGTAAAATTTTGGGAGAAATTTGGTCTAGTTAGTAGATTGACCATTAAGGAGGGTTTTAAAGTAGAACTTAGCTTTATATAAGAAGTAAAAGTAGTAGCAAAGTTTCTTATACCTGCCTCTTAAAAATATTTTAATGTAGTGATCGTACATAGTCCCAAAAAACTATTGAAAACCTACCTTCAAAAAATATTGATAAAAGAATAGTTGAAAACATTGATTAAAAATAGTTAATATATAGGTAAGAAAATGGCTATTCCATTTAAAAATATTATTGTGTGATAGATATCTTTAATATCTAAAAAATAATTTATAATATGATATAAATTAATATAATATTTCTTTATATTAAAATGATAAGATAAAGTTATGAAAGGATACATATATATGGATAAATATTTGTTAGAAGGAGATATTTGAAGTTCAAATAGTTAATTGTGATTAATTATAAATTAATATTGATGTGTTTTATTTGAGTATGGATAGTTTTGTAGCTATGTCATTGATGAATTTTAGTTTCTCATACTAAGTTTGTGGCTTGTTAATATAGTTTGTCTCAATTTTAGATTTTACTAGTCAAACACTAAAGAAAGGAGAAACCCATATTGGAATAATGCACTTGTAGGTGTTATAGAAGGATACTTGACATATGAAAGGATATTAGGAAAGAAATAGCAAACTAGATATACTAAAGCCAAATTTACCAATTTCAAGATGAAAATCATTAAATAATCATAATTTCAAATTTAATTTTCAATTATATATAAAAAATAAATAAATTGGCATCTTATCTATTGATATAATTTAAATAAAAATGATCACATACATATATATATATATATAAAGTTTAAAAGTTAAAAAAATAAAATAAAACCTAATGGGTTAATTAATGTTGAAGAGTCGGTATAATATAAAATGAATGTTGAAGAGTTAAAAGAGGGTTTCCCATGATGTCACTATTGAAAAAAAAATATAAAATTAATGTTGAAGAGTCCGTAAAATATAAAATTAATGTTGAAGAGTTAAAAGAGGGTTTCCCATGATGTGTTCCATTTAAAAAATATAAAATTAATGTTGAAGAGTTAAGAGAGGGTTTCTTATAATGTGTTCCATTGAAAAAAAAAATATAAAATTAATGTTGAAGAGATAGTGAAGGTTTCCATGATGTGTTTCATTGAAGATTTCCATAATGTGTTCCATTGAAAGAAAAATATAAAATTAATGTTGAAAAGTTAAAAGATCAAAAAATTTAAACAATCAAAATACAAGCATCCATATATAATTATGATATTAATTAAAACTATTCAAGTGTTTAAAAATAATTATAATATTAATTAAAGCTATCCAAGTGTTTAAAAATTTACAAAGTAAATACTAAATGTAGTAATTGTAATAACTCAGTGTGTAGTAATTCTAATAACTCAGTGAACCATGTTATTTGAAATTGAAATTGGAGGAAGCAACTCTTTAATCATTGTAATCAAACATTTTCACTGGAATTTCTTAAGCTGCATTATGTAATATGTATTAATGAAATTTAATACCAATTTCTTGAATTTAGTAGCTGCATTATGTAATGATGCACATATATTTATGAAATTTAATACCATTTCTGCAATTTCATAAATTATGCAAAAGCAGAGAGATACGAAAGAGATTTGTCGATGATATTGGAGATTTGGTCTAAGAGTAAAGTCATAAAATTAATTGTAGAACATTATGGAGAATATTGTCAAACAAAATTGTGATAGTTATTTTTTTGATCATAGTTATAGTTATTGTTGTTTTAACTAGCTTAGATCCAAATCCCAGGTTCTATCAAGCCCCGAGATGGATCAAATCTCCCGAGGTGCAAACCTTGCACTTCTCCTTGAATAGTTCCTTGAGTGCAATACTTGAGCCACCTAATCCTAAGCTTTAAAAGCTCTAATTTAAGTCTCATATTTACTTTTTACTTTGTATTATTCTTTTTTGTTTATGGCTGACATAATATTTATTACTTTTTACTTTGTATTATTATTTTTTGTTTACTTTGTATTATTTTGTTACTCTACAAACACTCTAAAGTTTCATATTTACTTTTTACTTTGTATTAAAAGTAAAAAGTAAAGTCTCTAGTTTAAGTTTCATATTTACTTTTTACTTTGTATTAAAAGTAAAAAGTAAAGTCTCTAGTTTAAGTTTCATATTTACTTTTTACTTTGTATTATTCTTTTTTGTTTATGGCCGACATAATATTTACCACCTAATCCTAAGCTCTAAAGTCTCTAGTTTAAGTCTCATATTTGCTTTTTACTTTGTATTATGTTGTTACTCAACAAACACTCGACAAACTCACACATGTTACAATATCTCCCTCATACTGGGCTGTAGAGCGCCTCTCAGGGAAATCAAAATGTTTTAGTTATAACTAGCCTAGATCCAAATCCCAGGCTCTATGAAGTGCCGAGAGGGATCAAATCTCCCACCTCTCCTTGAATAACTCCTTGAGTGCAATACCTGAGCCACCTAATCCTAAGCTCCAAAGTCTCTAGTTTAAGTTTCATATTTACTTTTTACTTTGTATTATTCTTTTTTGTTCATGGCCGACATAATATTTATTACTTTTTACTTTGTATTATTCTTTTTTGTTTACTTTGTATTATTTTGTTACTCGACAAACATTCTAAAGTTTCATATTTACTTTTTACTTTGTATTAAAAGTAAAAAGTAAAGTCTCTAGTTTAAGTCTCATATTTATTTTTTACTTTGTATTATTCTTTTTTGTTTATGGCCGAGATAATATTTACCACCTAATCCTAAGCTCTAAAGTCTCTAATTTAAGTTTCATATTTACTTTTTACTTTGTATTATTTTTTTTTATTATGGTTGACATAATATTTATTACTTTTTACTTTGTATTATGTTGTTACTCAACAAACACTCAACACTCACACATGTTACAAGATCACCCTCATATTAGACTATAGACGCAATTATTTGTCAATATAAATATAATTATTACTTTAAACATTGAAATCTTATAAGCGTTCAAAAGTTAAGAACTTTGAAACTTTGAAAGCTTACCGATATAATTTTACTATTCGAGTAGATTTGATTTTTTACAAATTTCACTTCCAACCAAACTAAATTAAAATTTTTGTTTTAAGAAACATATTATGTTCCATATACTAAACCAAATTAATTATGGAGCAGATACACTTATAAGAACATGCAATGTTTTATGGCACGTTCACATGTTTTGTGGGGACTCCTGTAACCAGCCAGCGTATGCAATGCATGTCAAGAAAATCTAGCGAGTTTCAATTATATGGATCAAAAGAATGTGAGATGTGGGATTTTGGAGAAATACAATTTGTTTTGCATGGTGGAATTAACAGAGACTAAAACATTAAATCAATTGCAACTGCTTGCGTTGAAGCCAGAGGATGGCCTTGGGATTGCAAGCGCTTGAAGTGGCTTGGAAAATAGGCAATTGCATTTTCTCGATATGAGGACTTCTTGAAGGTGGCTTAGAGATGTGAAGAGAGTGCAGTAAGTCCACACTGGTTCCAATTTTCTAATTAAAGCAGGTTAGTCTGTGTGCTATTTTTATTCAATGCCTGGCAATTTCTATTTTAATTTCATTACAATTTAACTTGACATTCAAATCTGAAGAAGTTCCTTGAAATTTCTCTAATTCCATTACTATTTAACTTAACATTCAAATCCGAAGAAGTTCCTTGAAACTTCTCTTGGATTTGTGAATTGAGATAAGTTACATGGATAATCTGATTTTTCTATTTTAATTCCACTACTATTTAACTTACATTCTAATCTGATTAAGTTCATGGAAACTTCTATGTGGATTGAGAGAAGTTATACAAATAATTCGATTTATAAATTTTATGGGGAAAACATAAAGTCATCTAAACACTGATAAGCATGTGTGAAAAAGAAGAATGGAACATGCAATTGCTACATATGTCTTGGAGAATATGCGACATGCACCCTTTATGAAGGCTAGATTGGTTATTTTTGGGAATATGTATTTATGAGTTGATAGCATATCTAACTGCATCGCCTGTGTCAGTACAATTTGCAACCAATCCGACGCACGTCAAGTTAGTATTTATGTAACCGCATTAGTATTTTGCATATCAATAATTTTTAGGTAGAAATATATTACAGTCTTAAATGTATCAGAGAAGCTTCAAGTTGAAGTGATCTCAAGTCGGTGGTTATGAAACTCTATATATAGAAGAAGTTAATTGAAGAGAGATGTGTATGAAAGAAATTGTGTAGAGCAAGAGTGAAAGAAAGTGGTCGAAGATTGTATCAAAAGCCCAAGCTCTGTGAAACTAAAAGATCAAAGTAAAAACTCATTTCCATGTATTGAGGCGTTGCGCAGTTTACTATGGTAAATATATAAGTCTAAGTTCTATTTTACAAGGGGTAAATGGGCATAAGTTCCATTGTAAATGTTTTACTTCTTATGTCTTAGCAAAATATATTTAAAAATAAAGTTTGTTTAAGAGATCGTGAAAAAAAGGATTTGCAAAGTCAAGATCCGCAAAGTTAAAGAACTGCACATCTATGTGAAGTTCAACTCCACTGTAAAAAGTCGAAATGCGCAGTTAATCTCTGCACAGTTAATCTCAACAAAGTTAGTCTGTGCGTAGTTAATTTGTGAAGTAAAGTGTTCCGCAAAAATTAGAGTAAAGTATATGCTAGGAGAAGCACAATCCTAAAGCAAAGAAAAATAAAATATTTATCTACTGCGGATTTAATCTTATTAACTGCGCCGTGCGCTTTTCCTTTGATCTAGTATTAGAGCCTGGTTTACTGAAAGTAGAAATTGTATTTACAAAAAGGGGAAAAACAATTAAAGTTAAGAATGGCTTCCACTTCTGGTAATTTGCAAACATCAATATTTTATGGCAAAAATTATGAATATTGGTCTCTAACTATGAAAGCTTTGTTTAGAGGTCAAGATGTATGGGAAATAGTCCAGAATGACTATTTAGAACCAGCAGATCTGGCAGCATACAACAATCTCACACAAGCTAAGAAGGATGTCTTGAGGGAACAAAGGAAGAAAGATGGAAAGGCATTGTTCCACATACATCAAGCGACACATGAATCCATACTCCCAAGAGTAGCAACATCGATGTTAGCTAAGGAAGCGTGGGACACACTAGAAACTTCTTATCAAGGTTTGAACAAGGTAAAGACTGCGAAACTACAAATTCTTAGAAGAGATTTTGAATCTCTATCAATGAAATACAGAGTCAGTAGAATCATTCTATACTCGAGTTATTGGTTTGGTTAATCAAATTAAGTCTCATGGAGAAAATCTAGATGACCAAAGAGTTGTTGAAAAAGTTCTGAGAGTTCTTCCAAAGAAATTTGAATCTTTAGTTGTGACCCTGGAGGAAAACAAAGATCTGTCCCAATTTACTATTGATGAGTTGCAAGCCTCATTACTAAATCATGAACATAGAATCAACAGTTCAGATACATCACTGGAAGGTGCATTCGCACCACAGTCATCCATAAGTTGTGGAAGAGGCAGAGGAAGATCAAACTCTAGAGGAAAAGGAAGAAGTTATTTCAGAGGAGGTTGCAGCAGTAGTAGCCCTGCACATGTCACTAATAAAGGTCAGAATCAGATCCCCAGTCAGCCAAGTAGACAAAGGTATGATAAATAAAAAATTCAATGTCATTACTGTAAGAAGTTTGGACACTTCGCATATGAATACAGGAAGAAGTAGTATGACCAAGGAAAGCAAGGACAAACACAGTCAAGCAACAGTATCACTCAGAACATCTCACTATTCTTAGCATGTGCATCTGCACTTGAATGTAATGCTGTCTAATAAAGTCCAAATGACATATGGTATTTAGACTTAGGTTGAAGCAATCATATGATTGGTAATTTAAATCTATTTTCTAGTCTAGATAAATCAGTTCAAACTGATGTCACACTTGGAAATAATATTCAAGTCATTGTTTTGGGTAAGGGTACTGTTGATATTCTAACCAAATAGGGGGAGTAGAAATTTATGCCTGATGTTTATTATATTCAAGGTTTGAAGCATAATTTGATGAGCATTGGACAACTGATGGAAAAAGGTTATAGAGTTCATATGTCAGGAAAGAATTGTCTGATCAAAGACATATATCCAAGCAATCAATTAATAGCCAAAGTGCAGATGACAAGCAATCGCTTGTTTCCTTTGAGGATAAGGCCAATCATAAAAGGGAAAACAAATCAAGTTGTTCATGGAAGTCAGAATGAAAATTCTGGAATTGCGTTCAAAGCATAAAGTAAGAAAACAAAAATTCACTGTGACAAAGAAGAAAAAGATAGCAACAAAGAAATGCAAGCAGAGTTTCAAACAGAAATAAAGGATGAATCCTGGTTGTGGCACTTCAGATTTGGACATCTGAATTTTTGTGGGATGAAGCTACTGCACATGAAGGACATGGTGGAAGTATTTCCATTGATTGAAAAGCCAGAAAGAATTTGTGAAGGTTGTATTTTTGGAAAACAACACAGAGAGACTTTTCCAGTCGAAAAGTCATACAGAGCTCGCACACCTCTTGCAATTGTGCACTATGATATTTGTGGACCGATGCAAACATCGTCCATGGGAGGATGCACTTATCTTCTCACATTTATTGATGATTTCACAAGAAAAACATGGGCATACTTTCTAAAACATAAATATGATGTGATTGGTTGTTTTTAGCAATTCAAGGCACTTGTGGAGAAGCAGAGTGGTTACAACATCAAGATATTAAGAACAGATATAGGTGGTGAGTATGCTTCAAACAATTTCTTAAATTTTTTAAAAAATCATGGCATACAGAAGTAATTCACTGCTCGGTATACACCGCAGCAGAATGGTATCGTAGAGAGGAAGAACAAAACCATTATGGAGATGGCGCGTAGTATGTTGGAAGCCATGCATCTATCAAATGAATACTAGGATGAAGCAGTGGAAACTATTGTTTACATCATGAATCGATGTCCGACGAAGAGCATGAAGAACAAGGTTCCACAAGAAGTATGGACAGGTATGAAACATAATGTTTCGCATTTAAAAGTTTTTGGTTGTGTAGCATACGCACATGTTCCAGATGAGCTAAGAAGGAAATTAGACAATAAAGGACATAAATGCATTTTTATTGGGTATTCTGAAGACACAAAAGTATACAAGTTGTATGATCCTATTGCAAGAAAAATTATTATCAGTCGAGATGTTCAGTTTGTAGAAAATGAAACATGGGATGGAATTGTAGAGAAGAATGTCCAAATCGTGTCACATGTTGAACATGATGACATCGCAGAAGATGTGGTTGATACTCCGCATGTGAATTAGAATGTCGCAGCTTTGTCTACTCCAAGGACTGCGCAACATGTTTCAGCACAAGGAACTCCGACACAAGTCGCAGTTCAAGCAACTCCAACAAGCACGCCAAGTGCACAACGAACTCCATCAGATAGTCCGTGCAGTTCGACACCAGCAACTCCAACAAAGACAAGAACTATGCGTGAGATATATGAGACTGGTACACCTAATTCATTCTCAGTTTTTGCATTATTTTCTCAAGTTAATGATCCTCTAACATTTGAAGAAGTTGTTGAAGATAAAGTTTGGGTACAAGCCATGGATGAAGAAATAGAATGCATTGAGAAGAATCAAACATGGGAACTAGTTGATGTTCCTAAGGACAAGGATGTGATAAGCGTGAAATGGATTTATAAGACCAAACAAGATGCTGATGGAAATATGCAGAAGCACAAGGAAATATTGGTAGCAAGAGGATTCACACAGCAACCTGGCATAGACTTCAATGAAACTTTTGCACCTGTAGCTCGAATGGACACTATCAGAACAATTTTGGCCATCGCAGCTCATATGACATGGCTTGTTTACCAAATGGATGTTAAGTTTGTATTTTTAAATGGTTCTTTGGAGTAATAAGTATATGTGGAGAAACCACAAGGATATGAAACTCCAGGACAAGGACAAAAAGTTTACAAGCTGAAAAATGCACTTTATGGTTTGAAACAAGCTCCTAGAGCTTGGTACAGTCACATTGACTCTTACCTCATTCAGAATGGATTTCACAGAAGTGAATGTGATCAAACGATGTATACAAAAATAAAAAATAAACAAGCAAGATAATAAGCTAATTGTCTGCCTGTATGTAGATGATTTAATATTTACTGGTGATTTTGGCATAGAAGAATTTAGATTAGTCATGGAAAGTGAATTCGAAATGACTAATTTGGGGTTTATGAAGTATTTTCTGGGCGTTGAATTCCAACAGTCTGAAAAAGGCATATTTATATCTCAGTTGAAGTATGCAAGTGATGTCTTGAACAGATTTAAGATGTTAAATTGCAAGACAGCTCCAACACCAGTGACAACAGGTTTGAAATTGAGCAAGAATGATGATGGATCCAATGGAGATCCTACTCTATTCAAAAGGCTCGTTGGCAGCCTTATGTATCTTACAGCAACAAGGCTAGACATCATGGATGGAGTCAGTTTAATCTCAAGATTCATGGAGTCACCAAAAGAATCTCATTGGCAAGCAGGTAAAAGAATTCTGAGGTATGTAAGTGGAACAAAATAATTTGGTATTTTGTATTCAACCTCAGAAAATTTAAAACTCATTGGATACACTAACAATGATAATGGAGGAAACATAGATCATAGAAAAAGCACATCTGGGAATACATTTCATGTAGGAACAGGTGTTGTATCATGGGATTCAAAGAAACAACCCATAGTAACTATTTCTTCAGCAGAAGCAGAGTATGTCATAGCTACAAGTGTTGCATGCCAATCTATTTGAATGCAGAGGATGTTAAGTGATCTTTCGCAGAACCAACAAGAACCCATAGTCATTTACTACGACAACAATTCAACAATCGCACTGTCAAAGAATCATGTGTTCCACAAGAGAACCAAGGACATCGACATAAGGTATCATTTTATCAGAGAATTGATAAACAACAAGGAAATCTGTTTAGAATTTTGCAGGTATGAAGATCAGGTAGCAGACATATTTACAAAACCATTGGCAAGGGAAACATTCCAATTTCTGCGAAGTTGTTTGGGAGTGACAAGTTCTGTGTAGTGAACTTCGTCATGCATAGAGCATGTTTTAGCTCTGAAATATTTTGTAAAATTTTATTTTTATTTAATGATCCCCATCCGCTCATAATTATG
Source organism: Larix kaempferi (assembly GCA_027924585.1). NCBI lineage: Eukaryota > Viridiplantae > Streptophyta > Pinopsida > Pinales > Pinaceae > Larix > Larix kaempferi. The sequence continues at coordinate 39,333,260 of BSBM01000372.1, read as the reverse complement.
GGGGAGTGTTGGAAATATGTATTTATGAGCTAATAGCGTATCTAACTGCGTCAACTTTGTCAGTAAGTCAGTCAGTATTTTTGTCAGTCTGCAGTGTTAGACAGTCAGTCAGTTTGCAGCCAATCCGACGCACGTTAAGTTAGTATTTATGTAACCGCATTAGTATTCTGCATATCAAGAATTCTTAGGTAAAAACTTATTACAGTCTTAAATGTATCAGAGAAGCTTCAAGTTGAAGCGATCTCAAGTTGGTGGTTATGAAACTCTATATATGGAAGAAGTTAATTGAAGATCAGAGAGAGATGTGTATGAAATAAATTGTGCAGAGCAAGAGTGAAAGAAAGTGGTCGAAGATTGTATCAAGAGCCCAAGCTCTATGAAAGTAAAAGATCAAAGTAAAAACTCATTTCCATGTATTGAGGCATTGCGCAGTTTACTATGGTAAATATATAAGTCTATAGTTTTTATGTTTCATTCTCAAGAATGTTGAATATTGCATGTCGCACATCTTCTCCAGATTTACTTCTGCAAATGTTGTTTACATTTACTGTGTGTAAAATAAATCAAGATTTCCAAATAGTTCACGGAAGTGAAAGTTCTATTTTACAAGGGATAACCGCGCATAAGTTTCATTGTAAATGTTTTACTTCTTATGTCTTAGCAAAATATATTTCAAGATAAAGTTTGTTTAAGAGATTGCGAAGTTAAGAAGTAACACGCAGTAAAAAGGATTTGCGAAGTCAAGATCCGCAAAGTTAAAGAACTACGCATCTATGTGAAGTTCAATTGCGCAGTAAAAAGTCAAAATGCGCAGTTAATATCCATGCAGTTAATCTCAATGAAGTTAGTCTCTGCGTAATTAATTTGTGAAGTAAAGTGTTCAGCAAAAAATAGAGCAAAGTATATGCTAGGAGAAGCGCAGTCCTAAAGAAAAGAAAAAGAAAATATTCATCTACTACGCAGTTAATATTATTAACTGCGTGGTGCGCTTTTCCCTTGAGATATTTTAGAAAGATGTATTTCCAATCTACAGTGGACCTAGCATTAAAACTCTACACCTAGCGGATAATGTATGTTTCTTGCTAACTATAAATAGATTACAATGGACCTAGCATTAAAACCCCACACCTGGTGGATAATGGATGTTCTTGCTAACTATAAATAGATTAAATGTCATGAATTATATCTCAAAACAAGTTGTCCATATCCTATGATGTTTTATGCATGCATCTGATTAGGAACAGTCAGCGAACTCAATAAGTTACGCTTGGACCAACCCATTAGAATTCAATAATATTAAAGATATATAATAGATATATATGGAAGATTAAAATAGATATATACCTAATTACCATATCAATACCCAATGTCCCTCATAGAAATAATTTTATATCACATTTTAAATTATCAATGCAGGACTTGAAACTATTCAATTTGGAAAATTTGCTTATTGATGGTATGGAGAGACCCATTTGACCTGCAATAAAACATTAGTTGGAGAGATACATGATTGTCTTTTGTCTTGCCTGGAAGAAATTGTTTTCATTGCACAGTGATGAAGATATTGCAGCCAGATAATTAAACTCATCTTCTGTTGGCTTTTGTGACCTGCAGCATTGAGGATAAAAGTCTTGAGCATTAACATCACAAAACTGACTCAACAATGGTTCTTTTAGAAAAAAATTTGAGAAAACAAAGTTCTGTGGAAATGAGATCATCACTGAAATAAACTTTACTTAAAATCTATTCAACAATGGCTCAGTACTTAGTCTAGAAGAGCATGTGCTTGCGTCAGCTGTAACTAAACACTCTTGTAATCCCCAAAGAAAATAGTTTGGTCAAATTTTTTGACGGACTTAGTGCTAAGGGAAAGTGGAAAACACCCCAGAGCCACTGAACTTGCTATCGTCTGCTCATTCCCACAAACATTGTCATCTTTTCATCACCACAAATATTAGCATTCAGATGCTGCTGGCTCCAAATCTTGACCGCTTCACTTAACATATCGTTCGATCTCTTCTGTTGTCGTGACATCAAGCAAGCATATTATAGATGTATATTCGTTTCTCCATAACTTTGAATCAATGTTTCTCCAATTTTGTGGGAGTGTTCGACAGGGTAGTCTGTTTGAATCACTGTTCCCCAAATATACGAGAGCCTGGGAGTGGGATTTGAATAACTGTTCCCCAAAACCTATGAGAGCCTATGAGTGGGACATGATTACTTGAATTGAAATCAATAGTACAAGATAAATTCGATTTAAAGCATTACTAAAACCATGGGAAAGAGACCGAAACTCCGCTCAATTTTCCAGTTCTCAAACCCCCGTTCTTCCCTTCACTTCACTCCTTTTGTTACCTTGAATACCCCATTGCACACGACAAAAATACGGCCAAAGATTTAAACACGAGACATGATTATCAATTATCTTCTTGTTCCACAATTCAGTACCAGTTAATAGAATAGAAACTACTACATCTTCCGAAAGGGTTATGAATAGGGGAGAGAGTTCTATAGTTGAACGGGACCGGTAGTGGTCATAGAACCGGTGACGGTTACAACCCAATAAGTGACCAAGAAAATGCCAACTGTCAAACACATATAATTATATAAATATATAAAAAGTGTCATGTTTAAGTTCATTAAGTGTCATTATGTACACTAGGCCTACAGCTGTCAACGATAAGACAAAAGGTTGACAACTACATAGTATTGACTTAACAAAATTCAAATCCATATTGACCCTTCCAAATCCCAAGGCTCATTGACATAAACATCTAATTGGACCTCAACACTCCCCAGGTAGCCCAATCTACAAGGACAAATTTCCCATCACATCGACCCCATTGAACAAGCTTCAGTGAAGACCTATACCAACATCGAGAATCGGTTAACCACCAAGGCATCCCACCTGCACATTTAATGGTGAATAAGTGTCAGCTCCAGGTGCATGGTTGATCAACAAAGCAACCTGAATAGTGCAATTAATGCTGCCAACTCCATTAAAATCATCAAATCATCCATAAAACCAAACATAAGCAGTCCATAAGCATTTCCAAAATCATCTGGATCGACACAGCCCCATTGATAGCCATTGGTTCGAACACAAATCGATCTTGTGCACACATCCAAATCCAGCCATTTGCAATCCATGCCTTTTCAAAGTCGCCAATCAAATCAAACACCAGAATGCTATAAAGACACTACAACCTTCAAAAAACCTCTATTTTATGCTATTCGGAATTCCTAGACCATGTTAAACTCACACCTCTATTTCCAAATGCCAAGCTTGAAATTTAGAGTCTAGGTATCGCATTCAAGAAAAACACAGTTGCAGATTGATTTCCAGGTGCATAGATAATTCAAGACAACAATCAGAGTTCAGGTATTGCATTCAAGATAAACTTATATTTCAATAATGTTTTCAAGTAGCAAGACTATATCTAATTTTATGCAAGAACCCAAGACCTTTCCATATTTCCATTCCTTTGTTCATAAAGTAGTTCAATCAAGCGACACAAATGAAATACTGTGACATAGCAGTATCTGAATAAATGCATAACAAGAATATATATGTACTAAATGCTAGAATCATGTTTTTCCAAACTGCATTGAACATGTAAATCACATTACGAGATCCTTTTGAATACTCCAGAGCCTTGTGTAGTTTTAACACAGCTAGTTTAATATTCCAGATCCCTGTGTAGATACACACCTAGTTTTAACAATTCTTATGTAGTTTCAGTGAGGCCTTGCTTGTTCTAATTCTGTGGGTGATTGCAGTCATGGCAAGAGTCAACACTAATCGTACAAGGAGGACAAGTAGGAGACTCAGTAGGGGTGCCCAGCTACGATGCACCTCGTCCAATGGCACATGATGCTAATAATAACAATGCACACAGAAATGTTCAAGAGGCAATGATGCAGAGCGTGGTGGTGTTATTCCACCATCAACCACAGTTGAAGAGGCAAATGATGCAGAGCGTGGTGGTGTTATTCCACCATCAACCCACGTGGGGTTCACTAGCAAGGAAATATCATATCACGTCCATTCATATTGGGGGTTTGAATACTCTTAGAAACCTCAAAAATATATTTCCCCATATTAAGAGTTTTTAATTTGATATAGTAATATAAATATTGGGGGTTATTGTATTTGGGTGCGATGAGGAATATCCTACAAATCGTGGGAGGATTCATACCTCCCAATCATGGGCTCAATTAATACCCACTTAAAACTTAAGGACCCTCCATTTATATTTGACATTGCTTATGATCCTAAGTTTTGCATAAATATGATAATAGTTTACCAATGATAATATCGATGGAAGTCTTTTTGGATTACTGGCCTTGAGTAATCTCCATTTGATAGCTTATTTAGGCTTGGTTTGAATTGATGTTATATTGTTTTTCATATTTAAGTTAAGAGATGTAGCTAATTGGGAGTTCCAGATTTGAAAGATTGTATTGTATTTTTTGTAGGAATTTGAGTAAAAGATCTAACTCTTCATTTTCTAGGCGGGGTTTAGGTGGGTATTGGGATTCAATCAAACCTTTCTCCATGACAACCAAGAAAAGTGAGATCGATCTTTCTTGGCTTACTGGAACCAAGAAAAGTTAGATCAATATTTCTTGACTAATTATTTCTTTCAACTTTTTGTATTCTTCTTTAACATTTTCACATTGCTAGTTAGGAATAGTTGTTAGATTGAGTTATATTTGACATATTCATAATTGTAATTTCAATTGTTATATGCAAAGAATCCGTCTTAATATTGTATTGGAACCGATATAAACATAGGTGAAAATATAAATCCTTATTTACATACCCTATGTGTTATCGTTACCATGAAATGGTATCATATAAGCATCACCATTTGTGTGTCTTTATAACTATTGCATACTTGAAACCTAACAATGGATATTTTTCCCTCTCTTGTAAAGATTAAAAAAAAAAACTAGGGATAACCCAAGAAAAGGTAACTAAATGTTTCTAATTCCCTTGATTGCAAGAATAAATGTAGAGGAAATGGAAGAAATTCATATATTGTATCTTGTGAATGACCCAAGTGCAAACTATGCACATGATCATATGATGTTATTGGAAAGTAAGAGGAATTTTTCTATGTTCATTTGGGTTTAAACATCAATGATGCCTTTTTTTAGGAAGGTATAGGATTCTATCCACGAAAGGGTTTTGATTTTGCATTTTTATAGAGTTTAATTTATTAAGCTTATCGAAAATATGATCTCTCGATGGCTATACTTATATTTACATGATATAAAATTAGAAGATTGGCAGGCTATGGTGTGAAACATCTGCAATTCTCATCTTTTCTAAGCATTGCACTAACTATTGGACTATTAGCCTTTTACATTCTTTGTTATGTTGATCTCTTGACTAGGTCTCTTTTTATGTATTTTTCCTTCCCAGTACTATTCCATTGGGTCTTCCACTATCCAATGCTAGAAATTGATCAATCACCCCTACAATCTTGGTGGGATCATTATTAGCATTATACTATCATGTTTGCTTATACTAAGATGTTTTAGGGCTCATGTTTGTTACAACTTGATAATATGATATAAAGGGGTTATTAAAAATGGGTTGGTAAAAATGGATACATACAACATTTGGTGAAACTAGGGGTTTTCTTAATTGGAAAGGCATATTGGGAGGGGGGTTCAACAATAAAATTTTAGGAGAAATTTTCCAATATTTAGTGAAATTAGGGATATTATTTAATATCATGCGAACGATCGTGCTATGTAACAAGTTTGCTGAGTGAACCCCCCGTGTATCAACCATAGTTCAAGGTGCAACTGCCAATAACAAGATTAGTGCCATTAGAGGATGGACACAAGAAGACATGAAGGTTGCAATAGATGATATAGAGTTCACTGGTTTTTCAATTAGAGCAACTTCCAAAAAACATGGGAGTCCACCCACATCAATCCATTACTGGATAAATGGCCTCACCCATACCAAGCAAAAAGGACCTCTTACAGTGTTGAGTGTAGAAGAGGAAGAAGAAATTGTGGTTTGGTGTCAAGGGATGGCTCAAATAGGCCATGGTCTGGAGTTGGTTCAACTTAAATCCACTATTTCCAAAATTTGTTAAGGGAGGCCAAACCACTTCAAAGATGGATTTCCAGGGAAACCATCGTGGAGAGGATTTAAACAAAGGCATCCAGAACTTGTGTTACGAACATCAGAGGGGCTTGACAGGGATAGAGCTTTGCATCTACTCCCTACAGTTGTGTCCAAGTTCTATCAGACACTCTCTAATGCATATGAGAAACACTCATACAAACCAGACCATATATGGAATTGTGACGAAATTGGATTACAGGCAAGGAGGAATTGTGGCATGCGGGTAATTGCCAAGAGAGGGAGTAGGAATGTGCCCAAAATTCTGCCAAAAAGTAGGGAGTGGATAACTATTCTTTGTTGCGTAAATGCAGTTGGAGCATTAATTCCAGGTTTTTATCTGTTCAAGGGAAATAATCAACTCAAAAAATTACATTAAAAACGGTGAACCAGGAGCATGCATGGTTGCACACCCCCATGCATGGATGACAAAAGAATTGTTCTTGAGCTGGCTTTGCCACTTTGTTGCCTCTGTTCCGGGCGGTGTTTCACCTAAAAACAGACACCTGTTTATTTTTTATGGCCATGGATGCCACATAGCTATACAAATCATTGAGGAGGCAAACATGCTAGGCATTGATCTGTTGACACTGCCTGCACATACCACCCATAGGTTGCAACCTCTAGATGTGAGTGTGTTTGGGCTTTTCAAGAGTTAGTTCATGTCTGAGAGAGAGGCCTGGATGGAAAAGAACCCCAGGGTAGAGGTGAAGAGGTTCAAATTAGAAGAGATTGCAAGCAAATATATTGCTAGGGCGCTCACAACATCAAATATCAGGGCTGGTTTTAGGCATACATGAATATGGCCTTTCAATTCTGATGCTCTTCAACGTGACATGGGATGTAGTCAGGATTTTGCTGTCCAAGGGCTAGAGGACGTAGATGTTGCAGAGATTATCATATCACTCTCTCAAGGTCATTGCTAACCACTGGGCGACGACGATGAACATGTAAGTGAAACTTAATATGGCACCGAACCTGTTGGGGAAAATATAGAAGCTGTTGGAAGGACAAAAACATAATTAGATGGCCAAGGGAATATTCATAACAACGTTGCTGATTTGAGTGTACATGGATGTGGCGAAGCAGTGGTAAAAAACAACGAGGAGTTGACATTTCCAAGACAACTAGAAAAACCCGAGTGGTTGGCAGAGGCCATGACAAATATGAACAGACACATTGTCACCCCCACCAATGATGAAAGCATTAAACTGCCCTCGATGCCAACATTCCTTAACAATGAAGATGTCCATTACTATGTCAATGTTGGGGGTGTTGGAGGTGAGAGTGTACAAAATGAAGATACAGTTAACGAAGAAAATTCTGATGAGGCACCCCCCCACTACTCATCCAGTTCCTTAAGTTTCCAGTGGAGAAAGTTGCAACCCAATTATCTAATCCTACTGCTGAGCATCTTAGATTAACCAGGAGCTCACAGCTACTAACATTAGAGGACTACATCACCCTACTGGTTGAGGCAGAGCATAAGAAAAAGGAGATGCAGGAACTAAAAGAGAAGAAGAAGGCTTTGGCAAAGGAGAAGAAGGAAGCAAGGATTGTTGCAGCAAAAAATCGAAGGCATGAAAGGATTGAAAGAGAGAAAGAAAGGGAGGAAAGAGAGCGACAGAAACAATTGGCAAGGGAGGAAAGGGAGCAAAGAAAGGCACAACAGAGGAATCCAAATGATCTGGGAAAGATAGAGGTGGTGGGAAACCCATTGGATCAGTTTTCGGAGAACAAAAGATTATTCCAGGGCCTTATTAACATACAAATACCCTAATACCATCAGGTAGGGGGAAATACTGTGTATGCCTTCCAAACATCTCCAGTGAACCCATGGCTATTAGGCTCAAGTCACAATTATGGTTATTCAATGCCTCCTTGGCTACAAGGACCAACGTGGCCTGCAACAAATGTTTGTAGCTCAACACAACCAAGTCAAGCAACAATATCCAACCCAACCAGATTGGTCAATGAAGGTAGTTAACCTCCTCACACATAGGGAATTTTTGGGTGGTTCCAAAGTTTTTGTTTGACAGATGAAAGATGTATTCAACATCCTCACACATAGGGATTTTTGGGTGGTTCCAAAGTTTTTGTTTGACAGATGAAAGATGTAGTCAACCTCCTCACGCATAGGGATTTTTGGGTGCTTCCAAAGTTTTCATTTGACAGATGAAAGATGTATTTTGTTTGGCATACACAGATGAAAGATAGATTCTGTTGCAGGAGGAATTTTGGGTGGTTTCCTAAGCTTTTGTTTGAATCCAATCCGACAGTTGATATATGTTAGGCATAACCACAGTAAATGTATTAAGTCCCAACCCACAAGGGACCAACCATATGTATAAATCCCGAATTGCTACTATGTTGAACAAGAATCTGCACTTTATGTCAAGTATTATTTTCTTCATGACTCTGTCTATTACTGGACTTCATTCCTTACTAAAACTGATTGCTATATTACTTGGTTTCAAAACTAATTTGAAAGATAAACTAAATTGGATGGTAGACCAACCTAATTGAAAATATAAATTGAATGCAAATCAACTTGAATTGGATTGAAAGTAGGCATTGCAAGCAACCTCTGAGAGGGACAACTCATTTCATCATGTAACTAAACATTACAAAAATAATAGCAGAACATATGCTATTTGGAAAGTAGTCAATCCTCTCCCCTCCACCACCATGCCACCTTTAAACAATTCATACAAACTTCAAATCGTAATTGTAATTTTTTCTTCTTTGGCTTACAAACAACTCACATGCATTACAATCTCAAGAGAACATCTTGCATACAAACTTTGCATCCTCTGTCATACACATTAGTGTTTTCTTAGGGTTTGGCTCAAACTTCAACCAATGGGTACGAAGGGAAGAATCCAAGCAAACTGATGAGTAGAACATTGGAAGTAAGTCCATGTTGTGAGGGAATTGGTGGAAACTAGAGTTTTAGGTAGATTAAATGATTCAGTGAAGATGTTAGGGGTCTAATTGAAAATATGGAAGAGTAATGACAATTTTTTAAATGAGAACCAAAATTCTAGAAAAATACAAAATGAGGGCTAACTGTAGATGGGACAAACACATAGGCATGTCCAACATACTACAAATAACTATTGGGCAAAAGATAAAGGCTTCAGACACTAATACGTGAGTCACAGTTGGGGATCTTATGGTCTTAAACAAATCCATAAGTTTTTCATTGAAATGAAGCTCTTTGGTTTGTTAGTCTATTGAAGATGGACATAAATCAATTGTACAACTCATTAATAGTGTGCCAAGAGAAAAACAAAAAATGGGAAGATTAGTTTTGACCTTGTCACCCTTATGTGTGCCCATAATAGAGATATGGTTATTGGGGACCTGAAAGAGGGCATCTCTAACTAACCCAAGTTTACCAAATCAAGCATGGATGTCAGAGTTGATCCGACATAAGGAAGAGAACATCCAATTAAGGAATTTGGCAAGAAATAAACATGACCAAATTATGACCGAAGAAAGAAAGAGAGGTTGCCTTGTCTAGACTTTAGAGATAAAAATGAAAAAACACATATTCATACACCTAAGCATGGTGTAATTTTTTAGCATTCATTTCATAATAATATCAATGTTTATAAGTGAAAATTTGATTGATTAGTTTAGACGAGTATTGTTATATAGTTGTATTAAAATTAATTTGCAAGCTATGATTTTTTTAAAATAGAACATATGCCTAAGGCTATATAATTTTACACACTTCCATAATATATATATATATATATATATATATTCACAAAATGAAAGATACAGACCAAATCAAGCATTCAAATACTCTTTCATCTTCTCTCATACTCTTCTCAGAAATCAATCCAAATTTCACATATTCATCTAATTGCCATGTCCAAATCCCATGAATTCATTATGCCTCTAATTCACAGTCCAAATTATTCATCTAATTGACATGCCTCTAATTTAACATGTTCATCTAATTGGCATGCCCAAATTATTTCAGAGTGTCATCTTGCATCTCAAGCATGCTTCAATCCTATAATCAACTTCATTAAGAAATTAACAACCATTCATTACAAATTCAAACAATCACTGAAGCAATCACTAAAAGCAATATAATCATAGAATGGAAGCAATAAATGAAGTGAATTTGAACATATCAGAATTTGACATAACCTTCAAACCATTAAACCATAACTGAATTTTCCATAATATTCAAACCTTCAACCAATTATAAAATATACTAAGTTACTATTTGGGTGGAATAAAGGCTATCCTAAATCCGAAACCATGAAACCATGAAACCCTAGAAAACCCTAATTGGCATGAACTCAGAATGCCTCTAATTGACAATCCAAATTATTATCTAATTGCCATGCCTCTAATTTCACATGTTCATCTAATTGGCATGCCCAAATTATTTCAGAGCACCATCTTGCATCTCAAGCATGCATCAATCCTATAATCAACTTCATTAAGAAATTAACAACCATTAATTACGAATTCAAACAATCACTGAAGCAATCATTGAAAGCAATATAATCACAGAATGGAAGCAATAAATGAAGTGAATTTGCACATATCAGAATTTGCCATAACCTTCAAACCATTAAACCATAATTGAATTTGCCATAACCATGAAACCTTCACTCAATTATAAAATATACTAAGTTACTATTTGGGTGGAATAAAGGCTATCCTAAAGCCGAAACCATGAAACCCTAGCAAACCCTAATTGGCATGAACTCAGAATGCCTCTAATTGAGAGTCCAAATTATTATCTAATTGCCATGCCTCTAATTTCAGAATGCCTCTAATTTCACATGTTTATCTAATTGGCATGCCCAAATTATTTCAGAGCGTCATCTTGCATCTCAAGCATGCATCAATCCTATAATCAACTTCATTAATAAATTAACAACCATTCATTACGAATTCAAACAATAACTGAAGCAATCATTGAAAGCAATATAATCACAAAATGGAAGCAATAAATGAAGTGAATTTGCAAATATCAGAATTTGCCATAACCTTCAAACCATGAAACCATAACTAAATTTGCCATAACCTTCAAACCATGAAACCATAACTGAATTTGCCATAACCATGAAACCTTAACTCAATTATAAAATATACCAAGTTACTATTTGGGTGGAATAAAGGCTATCCTAAATCCGAAACCATGAAACCCTAGCAAACCATAACCATGAAACCATAAGAGTGCTCGATTAATAATAAAATTCAACCATAACAATGCTCCATTAAAAACCAAAAAGGCTATCCTAAAGCCGAAACCATGAAACCCTAGCAAACCATAACCATGAAACCATAACAGTGCTCCATTAATAATCAAATTCAACCATAACATTGCTCCATTAAAAACCAAAAACCATAATAGTGCTCCATTAAACCCTAGCTCGTAGCATGAAACTGTAAAATCAAAATTCAGTTATTTATTCCAGCAAACAAGGTCACATTAAACCCTAGCTCATAGCATGAAATCGTAAAGCCGAAACCATAACCATGAAACCGTAACCCTAACCCTAACCAATTAACCAAAAAACCATTCAACCGAGAACACAGACGCAACCAAACTGAACCAGACCGAACACAAACAGAGAAAGCAAGCAAATCACACCGAGCGAGTGATTGTGTTGAAAAACACAATGCAAGAGAAGCTGGTAGGATGGATATCCTACCACGTCGTTTGAACAGGCCGCCACTACCGAGCACAAACTAGGAGCAGAGCATGAACCGGTCAACCTATAACCAAAAACAATTCAACCAAGAACACAGACCCAACCAGACCGAACACAGATAGAGAAAGCAAACAAATCACACCGAGTGAGTGGGTGTGTTGAAAAACACAATGCAAGAGAAGCCGGTAGGATCGATATCCTACCACGTATTTTGAACAGGCCGCCACCGCCAAGCACAAACCAGGAGCTGAGGACGAGCCAGGAACATGAACACTAGGAGCAGCCCACAAACATGCAGGAACATGAGCTTTCAACCAAGGGACCCGCGCCACCGACCACAAACAACAGAAGAACATCGTAGAGGTTCTACAACCCATGGTGACGTATAGGGAGGCAGGCCGCTCCAACAGATGTGCCAACAACGTTAACGACAGGAAGCCCCTCCGCTCGAACAACAAGCAATTGGGAACCATAACACGATGATGGAGCATCCACCAGGCGACAGGTTTGAACAGCAGCAGGAGGCGGCATCGGAGCAGCAATGACGCCATGGAGGACAGCTACCGGGGTGGCCAAAAGCTCACAGACCAAACCCGAGCAAGAATGAACGTGCTGCTGGAGAGAGCGTGGGGAAAAGGACATGTGACACATGTCCTCAGGCATCATAAAGAGCATTAAAGCGCAACCTACCCGGGGCGACGTGGAGAAGCCACCTGGGCACGTCCGGACCTCGACGGGTGGCGTCCACATAGCCAGCCAGGTGGCTTCTTGGGTCCCACACCACTACTGGCCTTCCTCCCCTAGGATGAAGTTCGATTTTGGGCTCAGGTGGGTTTGGCAAGCTTGCTTTATGTCTAATCATCACATTGAAGACCTTGATCCGAGATGTGGATTGTGCAGCAAAATTTGATTGGTGACATGGAATCATCATAATGCATATGTCCTTGCTCCTCCTCTTCTTGAGTTAGTGCACACAGATGACCTAAAAAGTGGTCAGTAGGCTACACAATAAGCATAATGAAATGTCCAGACTACTGTTGAAAACTATAGTTGATAAGGAATATGGTAAGGAATGAATGGGCGAAACTCACCATTTCCAAAAGCATTTCCCAAAGAGTCAAAAGAGTGAGTCAGGTTCCTCGAATTGATTATTTCAGTCTACCTCTTGACGAACTTCGGTTATTTAGTCCATGCTTAATCGATTACACACCCAACCATATACTAAGCACAATCCTGGGTGCCATTACACCATATTACTACTGATGCCTGCCCCAAAATCACGGCATGTTAACCTAGGGTTTCTGTCTTCTTCCCATGAACTTTCTGGCAACTTCCCAGCAGAAACGTGGTCGATGACTCGATAGCATTTCAATGTCCCCTTGAAATGCTTTTCTATCAAATATATGTTCAAAGAATGGGTCAACCTCTGGCGACTCCACATACATGTTACTTCCAGCGATGTGTGAACATAGGATCTCTGGTTTTAGAATTATTAAAGTTGGTTTTGGTTGTGGGCAAACATCATAATAGAGCATGAGAATTCCATGAACCATGAAAAACAAGAGTCCTCCATTCTTGGGCATTCTCCTCAGGCCCACACGATTCTTCAACAATGGCAGCTTTCTTACTCTGCAGTGCTATCCTTTCAACACGTCGGTTCCTTTCAATTGCAGCAATCTTCCATAACTTGAGAAGGACGCCACGATGCATCATCTTTTATCAGATATCATCTTTTATCACATCTGGTCCCAGATAGCTTCAACAATTAATAACAGAAGTCTTCTCAGAAATTCAGATCTGAGTTACAAAAATACCACAACCCAACACATTCACAAGGAGATCCGATCTTCAGCGATGACTTCATGGCTTCATCGATCGCGGATCTGCATATCTTTTCTCCATGGGTCATGGAACAGTAACTGATTGATCGACTTGGAGACATACACCAACAAGTTTCCTACCAAAAAGAATTCCCAAATTCACGCTCTTCCATAATCATCACTTCAATACACCAGCGACGACTCTCCAACAGAATGTCCTGGGAATTCTCATGCGCAAGATCACAGAGCACACAACGATCTTAAACAGTGGGCAGCAGTAGCACTATACAGCCTTCTACAACAGATCTAGAACTAGTACAGGATCCTGAGATCACAGGAGACTAGAAAAACACTAATTTCTGCACCTACAGCAAACAAAACAAACACAGAACAATCAAACTCTATGCTCACTACTCTACTGTATAGAGAACTTACACGTTACAAAAACTTCATTATTCTGGGCCTCTCCCGTGAAGGAGTTATGCTCAGCCCTTCTCTAATACCATGAAAAAAAAACAGAGTGAAGAACCATACAGAAAATGAAACAAACAAAAGTTATAAAAAGTAAGGCTTGCTCTATTGTGTTGTATTTGGATCAATTTATATAGAGTTACATTAAAAGGATCTCTATCCGGATCTTTTAACATCGATTACTACTTCCTATTGCCAACACTACAGTGCTGCACTATTCCAACAGTTCCATTAATTTATTTCCAACACTACAGTGCTGCACTATTCCAATAGTCCCATTAATTTATTCTTCTAAAGGTTTTTGCTGCCATCACTATTTGATAAACATTAAAACCCTCGAGCACCCATTCCAGCATTCCCCAATAGTAGAGGGCCAAGGCCTTTGTTGACAGTACTCCATGTTAGTTTGAGACGTTGACAGCAGTCATGCTCTCCAAGTCTGAAAGTAGTTTCGGTACGTAGTGATGCAAAGAGAGTCGAACCTTGGAAACCCTGGCAGATTTTTCATGGAGCCTACAAAGATAATAAGCATTGTCATCCAGCGATTACTATTTCTAATATATGCTTGATGATGTCGGATGATGGGTCGATGTTATCAGGCCGAGGTTATCGGGTGGTCCTTAACCGGGAAGGACTCATCGGACTGAGGCTATCGGAGTTTCCTGCTAATTTAATTATGTCGGAATGCTTTTACCGGGTTTAACTCACAGGGACAGGTTTATAGGGCGTGGGATAACTGGCAATCAAATCGCCCTTTTTTTTTTGGGTTATTTGTTCTTTGGATTCGGTTATAAAAATCGGTGAAATCGTAGTTCCACTCTGTTGATTGCAGAACTATGTCATGGAACTCTGTCCCAAGGGGTTTTGGCCCATTTTAAGACGATCAAGATGGTAGAAATTCCAAAAAAATTATCCGAAGGGGTGGAACTGTGCCTCGCCCGATAATTTTCCGTCTCCCATCCTGGAATACCTGGGCGATTTGAGTGCCAGTTATCACACGCTGGTTTATAGGCCTCATGTTGTGGGTTCACTTTAATCCCTGTTTTACCGTCACTTCGTCCGACTTCTAAGGTGTGACTTTCACAAAATCTCTAAAACCAGTGCTATTAATAAAAATAAATTGCACTAGGATGAGACAACTGTACTGTCTAGATTGATTCTATGACAGTCGTTCCAAATTCAAAATAAAAAAGTCACTAGTAGTTGATGCATGGATAAGGGTCAATTCGTGATGCATGGATAACAGGGAGTTCATGGCAGAGTAAGTTAAGTGGATGTGCTAGTTTATGATAGGACAATACACTTATCTAATCAATATAAATATGATAACCAGCCGTGAAAAATAAAATAAGTTCATTAAACTTAGTTCAAAATTATTATTAAAACCAATTTTAAAAAGACTTTAGAAAGAAGATTAGAGATATATATTTGATGTTTTACGCCAATAAATATTTCAACTAAGTATAAGTAAAACTCATCGGTGACCAAAACTTAATTTGTGTTTCATATTTGTAAACATGGACACAATTTGAGATGAGTTAGAAGACCTTGAAAAATCACAAGTATCGTAATTTAGGATGAAATATTCATATTCATTAAAGAGCATAAACGCATAAAAACATTTTTTAACCAGCTTTGTAAAATGTGATACAATGCTCAAATCAGAATCTGTTCATTTGTCTTCAAATATCAATATATAATATGCAATCTTCCAAGACGTGCATTCATTTCAATCAAATTAACTTTTTAAATAATTTATTTTGATTTGCCAAAATGCTTGATTGATCTAATATAACACTAAAACCGAAAATCGAATTTAGGTCAACGCTGAGGTGAGATAGCACTAATAAGCTTAGGTAAACTTACAACACAGAATTTATTAGTATAAGATCACTTGATACATGGTTCATGAAGTCACCGCAAGATCATTCCATAAAACTCTCCCTTAAAAATCCTCTAACTTTTTATTAATAAAGCATAGATATTTGATTATATCATCAATTTAGAACACTTCCTTCATAAGTATTAATATTTTTGCTGGAAAAAAAGTATTAATATTTCTTTCAAAGGCTCCATAACTCATTTCTTCTCATTTCTTTTTTTTTGGTTGGTTTATGATTTACTTTTATCATTATGCATTGGCGATAACTATCTAGAGCATAGAAGTTATCTAGAATATAGAATATGGTCAATATAAAATAAATCAACAATGAACTTTAAGAGAGATGGACACAATGGATATAAGAGACATGCCAAAGCATCAAACCAATCCCTATTCAAAAAACAAGCTCGAAGCCATACTCATAAATCATTAAGAGTTTTAAACACATAAAATATTAAAAGATCCAAATGAGCATCAATCAACCAAGCACATAAGACACAAGACAATAAAACAAGATCAAGCATCATGCATTAACCTGACGATACACAAAAAAGCATATACGGAATCAGATTAGCATAAAAAACCATAAAACAAGCCAAGATATCCCAATCAAGGACATGACCCATCATGAAAGTAAACAACATCCAATGAGGGAATGAAAAGACCAATTGAAATTATCATTGGAAGATAGTCTTTTGCTTAACCATAGGACCCCAAACTAGGACTTACAAACCAAAAGTAAGATCTGATAATAGAAGTAGACATGGTTTTAAAGTTTAACAAGGGGCCTTTATTCTTACTAAAAAATAAAAGGGAAGTTGTTGTGGGCACAACACATAGCTTGTTCATATGATTATAGTTCCAAAATAATTGTTGGTGCACATTCTTTGCTTCTCAAAATTGTTTAAAAGGTGTTGGTTTCATGCACAAGCTTATAGAATATTTACATGGGCATATTTGTTATCTATGCAGAAATGCCACAGTTGCATGTCTTGGAAAACAAGCTCAAGCATTTACTATGTATGGAGGGTAGTTAGAGGCTTAGGGTGCTTGTTGTTAAGTGAGTTTACTCACTATTTGAGCTTGTATATATGCTTGGCTTCCCTATTTAATATGATGTATAGATTTAAAATGTTTCCAATAGATAGTGTTGTATGCCAAATATGACATTATATCCATTCGTTTGATAGTTGGTAAGATGTTGCATGATTTTTGTTGGGTGATCAGTGTGATATATATATATATATATATATATATATATAGAGAGAGAGAGAGAGAGAGAGAAAAGTACTGTGGGTATATATGTATAACAAGGTAAAAACGGTGTGTGTGTGCATATGTATGCGCACATGCATAGAGTGTTTCCCATAAGCTTTAGATGAAGTTGGTAATTACTTGGTTTTGGAGCAGCATAGTTGTTTAGACTTTGTCATATACAGTGTCAAGTTTATACTTTTCAATAATGTTCTTGTCTCTCATTCAAATTTCCACTTGCATTATGTATAGTTTGGCTATCATTAAAATGTCCTATCTATACTAAAAGTGTACATGTAGCTCACATAATGTCAAATAAATAAATGGTTTTTTAATGATAATGGAGTGAGCTTAAAGTTGCATTTATCTATACTAAAAGTGTACATATAACTTACATAATATCAAATAAATAAATGGTTTTTAAATGATAATGAAGTAAGCTTAAAATTGCATTTTTAAGAATAGAATCTCAAGTGTATAAACAAATTATTATGTCAGAATAAAGTGAAAACATCCGATATAGATAAGTATTTGGTTATCTTACAACTTCTTGCTTATGAATATACGTGTGTATATGATTTGATTATGATTTTCTCAAACTGTTTTCTAGAGATAAACCCTATGAAAATACACTAAACATGTGAATTAATTCAATGTTTGAGTGTAGGTATTGCTGGAAGCAAGGACTATGAAAGCATATGGAGGATGCATGTGGACATATGACTGTCCTAAAGAGCTCAGTAAAATGACTGTAAGCAACAACAGGGAAGGTTGGGTCATGCATGTGGACATATGACTGTCCTTAGACACTAAAATGTCATAGCTAAGAAATGGCATGCCAAGCATTCACATTGAAGTGAAAGAGGCTAAGGAGCATAGAACCACAAGTGATGGTGTGGCTCTGGATTGGAACATGACTAAGAGGGGGAAACTCTTACTCTTCTCTTTCTTTTTGACTGATGCATCTCAGAAACAAAAGACTGTTGAGTGCATGTCATAAATGAAAACAAATTGTGTTTAATTGCTTGAAATGAATTGTGAATGCTGAAATGGTTATTTTCCGGTGAAATGATGAACATGGATGAGTTCATGTGTATATTGGGAAAGCATGAAATGTGTGGAAGTATCATGAGTAAAGCATGGACGTTCCATGTCAATTGGGAAAATAATTGACTAATTTTAACATTGTGTTATGCTTGTCCTAACAGGAATTGCCATGATGAGTCTCACATGTGAGAAATTGAAAGCCATTGATTACAGCTATTACTAGCCAAGTGTTGCTGGTGAGAAAAGAGAGAGCCATTTGTGCACCGTGATCATGGAAGCAGACTAGAGACTATTTTTTTTGGGATGGAAATATTGCTCAGATAGTTGCCGGGACAACAAGAAAGATGGCATCCATGAAATTCTAGACTTGTAGATCAACTAGAAGGTGAATAAAGGGAAGGGATTGCTCTGGAGCAATGCCCACCTGTAGAGCTGGAAGACCAAAGCTAGCAGGAGAAGCTTATGGAAGCCAAAGGACTTGATCTTGAAAGTTCAAAGTAAAGAGATGAAATGTAGGATAGACTTGTCACTAGTTGTGAATTTTGAGGCATGTGTAAAGTGGGTATATATTCTGAGGTATTGGAACACCGAGGACGGTGTTATTCCAAGGGGAGGGGAATGTCACGTCCCCACCTTGACCTTATTGCATTAAAATGTGAATGATGTAATACTGTTATAAAATCATGGTGAGGAGCTCAAGGCCAAGGCCCCGCCATCGATTTATTGATGCATATGGTTTGTGTGCTAGTAATGCACATTGGAAATTCAAACATCATGTAAATATGCATTTTAATAAAATACCCACAACTAGCTATGCAATGCAACAAGAGATGGGGGCATGATTTTACAAGGAATTGGGAGGGAAATATTCAAACCCTTAGGGCCAATCAGGTCAAGCCAAGTGTCAATGAGAGAACCAATCAAACCCTCAACTACCCATGTTGACTTTTGTACCCAATCATTGATTTCTCCCAAGAGTCGGTTGAGGTAGTTAATGCCTTGGGGAATGGGAGGTATGGTTGTCCAAATTTGGGTATGGGCAAGCCACCCTGCATGGGAAATCGCGTTTTGATTCCTAGGCAATAAAAGAGCCATGAATTTCTCACCAAGTCATTATCCATGAACCAATTTCTCTACCTCACGAGTGAAGAGCTACCTGGGCATTTTTCTCAAGATATTTCCTGTGTTTTCCTTCATCTTGCAGGATGGGAAGGGCGTTTTTGCTTTGGTGACCAATGGGGAAGATAACAGATCGATTTGGGGTTTCAATGGGGCCATTTTGGGCCATTTTGGGCCATTTGAAATGCTCATAGGATGGGGGAGAAATCAAATTGCTCCCTGGGGATGAATTTCCTTTCCCACAGTCTGATTTAGTGAGCCACGATTTGGAGATGAACCCATGGATCATGTTTTGTAAATCCCATTGTTAAATGTATATCCCTTCCCAATGATTGTGTTTGTTGTGTGAGAAAAGAGTATGTTGGGGTATGGGTTATGGCTCTCCATTGTTTTGGCTTGAGCTTGAGAGAAAGCATCCAAGGTTCAAACGTAGCCTGATAAACCCTGCTTTGGACTGGCTTGGCTTAGATGAAATGGTTAATTGGGCTGTGCATGAGCTTGAATGTCCCCTTTTCCTTGTAAGAATCATGCCCAGCTCGGGGGTGGCCTTTGTATGGACTGAGTATATGTCATTGAAGAGCCTATGGTTGGGTGGAATGTTGCAGCGACATAGCTAGTTGCTTGGGACAATTGCACAATGAAGACAAGTGTTTTTCTATCTACGTGTTTTGCCCCTGCAGTGTTTAAATTAATGACTATTATTGATATATTGAATGCATATGAACATATGTGTGTGGATGAGTTTATTTCTGCTGTGCATGTTTGATTAATTTGCATCTGCATACAAACATTTTTAACTGTATCAATCTAATGAATTGGCTGATATCTATGGAAAGCCCCATAGATTGGTAGAATGTTCCCTTCCTCGAATTGGGTCCGCAGGTGGGTACATTACATGTGGTGACAACTTAAGCAAGAAGACTCTAGAGGCAAAGCACAAGATATGCACGCTGCTAAGATGGAAATGGGCTAGGGAAATTAGTAAAGAATTTGGAATGCTTGTTGTACTTGCTCTATTGATGCATATGTGATGTAAAGGGTGCATGATCAGTTGTACTTGACAACCCATTGTTTTTGGTCCAAGTTGTAAAGCTTAGCCATATGCAAGATGTACTCCTTAGGTTGTTGTAAGCTGATAACATTATTTAGTGTAGGGTTGTGTCTACACTAGTTTAACTATCTTCCTAAGAAATGGTGAGTTTCTATGTCAGCAACATGAAAATATTATCACAAGTTTCCAAAGATCTATATCTATTCATCAATCAAGATAAGCAAACTTAAGATCTAAAGCCATCCAAGAATTAAATTCATACAAGATAAACCAAATTTAAATTCATAGATGGTAGAAACTTGAATCCATTCATATTAGAATAATGAAGAAATACATCCTTACCAATGATCTAGGTGAGAATCCTTCCTCCATAGCAAATGAGCTTCCCTTCCTTCACCCTTGCTTTTGAAGAATTTGAGCTCTTTCTCCTCCTTCATAATCTCTCCAACACTCCTTTGCTCTTCCTTTGTGTGTCTTTACCATGCCCCAAAGCCTTTCTTATATAGCATTGGGAAATGTGCCTTAGGCTTCTCTTTTGAGTGTGGGATAATCCATTTTCCTCATTTTAAATTATTTTAACTTGAAAACTCACTTTTCATAGTTTTTATGCTTTTTGCACCATTTAGAATGATTTTAAGCAAAATTAATGCATTTCTCAGAGAGGATTTGTCTCTGAATGAACTTGTGTCGTGTCTTCTTGTTGCAGGTGCATGGTAAACATATGCCTCTTCTGTCACATGACTAGGGGTGTTAATTTGATGGTTAACAGATGCTCCCTAATGTGTGAGGTCCAAAGTAGAGCTAAGGGCCAAAATACATTACTGAATTTTGTACTCTGTATACTGATACTCTTTATCATTCAAAGAAAGGATAAGGGAATGAAAACTCACTGGCGCAGGATTGAGGATCACACCTGCAAAACATAGAAATTTCTCAAATATATAATATCTTCCTAAGGCGGGCATACCCATGCTCAGCAGTAAACAAGCATGGCCACGAACAATACACAATGGATCCATGTCAAAAGCAATTTTTTTCTGAAATGTAAACCTACACTTTGATGAGTGTGAGAACAAAGACTTTATTGAACTTCTGACATGGTAGTCTAATCTTGAGCAACTCGGACAGTGCATCAATGAGTGATACAACTGTTTTTCCCAAGGTCTTCAATACAAACTGATGATAGTACGAGTTTATATCATGCGAATAAGTGATCTAATGTCGAGCATAATAAACCACCATCTGATTACTGGTCATTGATGTATACCGTTAACAGATGCGAATATACCCACCGATAATGATGATGGACTCTAAGGTACTGAGTACAAACTAACAAGTGTGAATAGATGTTATGAAGTTGAACACTTGTAGAGTCAAACAATTAGGGGTCATTGATGTATACCCACTGTCATTTGTGAGGAAACCTGCCACTAATGACTACAAGATCCAAGGTACTCTTGGGTTTCTAGATACATGTCCTAGATGGTGATTTGATGTTGATAGAATTAGATCCATCGGAAAGAGGGAATTAATGCATCCCACATCAACCGATACAAAACAAAGATCAATAGTCTAATATAATTTGGTAGAACTACAAGATCCAACACTGTATACTGACACAAGGAAGGCCGACATGATTGGTCAAGAATATTTGAGGAATGGCCGAATCGGTTTGGGTTTCCCTTGAACACATAACACGACGCAGAATGGACACTTGGCAACATAGGACTTTGAGTAACCGAACTTGATGAAATCTGCAATGCCAGATGCATTAACAAAAGCTCCATTAGTGACGGGAAAGATAACCCATCAGTGGAGATCTATTCAGAATACTGGTACAGTTTCCTAAGGAAAATGTAGATGGTGTACTGACAGCTAGGATCAAATTATGTGCAGTGTTCAAAGGCGACAAGGACTGACTGTTTCCATTTTCTTCAAAGATTATAATATGAAGTGATTTAAGTATCTCCCTTTTTGTATTTTTGTGTTTTTTAATTTTTATGCTTTTTCATTTTTGTAAAAACGAATAAAGAATGCTATGATACATAGGAAGGAACGAGTGTTGCATGGGCGTACACCTATTTTTCAAGGGCACGGGTTAGGCCTAGGAAAAGATTGTTGGGAATGTTATATCTCTTCACATGGTGGCTGCGTGTACAACACGATCCCTTGCCCAGTAGTACCAAAGGAAAAGGATTCAGAGAAGCTAAACTTTGATATCAAGGATGAAAGAGGTGATTCTTTTGAGGAACCAGATTCGTCTGAATCAGATGAGGAGGCAGAATCGTCTGAATCAGATGAAGAGGCGGATCCACAGACTCCGGTATTGAGGAGATCTGATCGAGTAAGAAGGCAAGCTGAAAGGTACAGTCCCCCTGATTTTCGTTCTAATTTTGTGTTATCTATTACTGATGATGATCCTAGAACTGCTAAAGAGGCAATGGATTCAAAATATAGTAAACTATGGAAGAAGGCCATGATAGAAGAAATGGATGCCTTGGACAAAAATGAGGCATGGGATCTGGTTGAGTTGCCAGAAGGAAGAAAGCTTGTTGGAATCAAATGGGTATTCAAGAAGAAGTTAAATGCAGCAGGTAAAGTGGAGAAGTACAAGGCTCGACTAGTAGTGAAAGGTTATTCCCAAATTGAGGGCATCGATTTTGGTGATATTTTTTCACCTGTTGCAAAATTGACTTCTATTAGATTTCTTCTATCTATTTCTGTTGCTTTTGACCTTGAAGTAGAACAGATGGATTTAAAAACGACTTTCCTATATGGAAATTTTAATGAAGAGATCTATATGAAGCAACCATAAAGGTTTGTGGTGAAAGGAAGAAAGGAGCTTGTCTGTAAGCTGAAAAAATCTCTCTATGGATTGAAACAATCTCCAAGAATGTGGTATCAAAAATTTGATACTTATATACTGGGACTTGGTTTCTCAAGAAGCAAAGCTGATCACTGTATTTATTTTAAGCTAACTGGTGATCATTTTATTTATGTAATATTGTATGTTGATGATATGTTGCTAATTGGAAACAACAAAAAATCATCAAGGATGTCAAGAATCAGCTGTCATCTGAATTTGACATGAAAGATCTTGGTGCTGCAAATTTCATTTTGGGCATGGAAATAAAAAGAGATCGTGAAAACAGGAAACTTTGGTTAAATCAGAGGAAATATGTTGAAACGATATTGAAGAGATTTAATATGCAGGAAAGCAAACCAGTGAAGGTGCCCATTCCTGTAGGTGTAAGGTTATCTGCAGAACAGTGTCCCACGACACAAGAAGAGGTAGAGGACATGTCTCATGTTCCCTATGCTAGTGCAGTTGGCAGTCTGATGTATGCCATGGTCTATACTAGACCAGATATAGCCCATGCAGTGGGAGTTTTGAGTAGATACATGTCAAAACCAGGAAAGGAACATTGGATTGCAGTAAAGAGGGTCTTCAGGTATTTGCGTGGCACTACAGATTTTGCAATCTGCTACCAAGGAAGACCCGGTCTAAACAGAGAGATAGATATACAAGGATTTGATGATGGTGACTGGGCTGGAGATCTTGATCACAGAATATCTACAAGTGGCTACGTTTTTAATCTACTTGGAGGAGCAATCAGTTGGATGAGTAGAAGACAAGCTATAGTTGCAATCTCAACTACAGAAGCTGAATACATGGCAGCTACCCATGCAAGTAAGGAAGCTGTATGGTTGCAAAGATTGTGTTCAGGTATTGGTTTTGTTTAGAATGCAGTAAAGATTGGCTGTGATAGCTCAAGTGCAATATTTCTGGCAAAGAACCCTGCTTATCAATCGAGGACAAAGCACATTGATGTGTAGTACCATTTCGTCAGAGACATGGTTGAACAAAACAAAGTGTTGTTGGAGAAGGTTGACACTTTGGTAAATGTTGCAGACTCTTTGAAAAAGTCTGTGAGTACTCAGAAGTTCTCTTGGTGTAAAGAGAACATGGGCATTGTTGCCCTGAATTGTTAAAGTCATAAATTTCTCCTGTATGTGAAGAGAACAACAAGTGGGAGAATGTTGGGAATGTTATATCTCTTCACATGGTGGGGGCGCGTACAACACGATCCCTTGCCCAATAGTTTTTTGCTTTGTTGGGTTGTTTTTTGCTTTTTTCGCGATTTCGACTCATTGTACTCTATCTAATCCCGGTAAAAGGGATTAGGGTTGTAACCTAATTTCGGGTAAACAAATTAGGGTTTTAGATGCCGTGGAATACCATATATTGTATTCATATAATGAAAAGGAGCTGTGCGGCTCTAAGTTTTGCTGGTTTTTTTTCCGATTAAGGGTTTCTAGGTGAAAATCTCTGTGTAATGTGTGTGCCATTGTGTATTTTCTGTTAATGCTTAAGAATCAATATAAGTTTGTACTTCACTGTTAAGGTTTAAAACTTACAAAGATCCATATTGCAAACAAGGGATAATCTAGTTGTGCACACTCTTACAACTGTTCCTTCCCATGGTAGTCTATCTAAAGTAGGATTATGTGTCAACGGACGGTGAAGTAATACCATGTGACGGAAGGTATCCGATTTGGGGAAATGGCCAAGTTCAATGAGGTTTACTTCAGCTTGAGTCTTGTGAAAAATCCCAAAATCATAGATCATCATGAATCATGGTCTGTCTCAACTACCTGAGTCAAATAGTTTGAACTGTCAAAGTATTCAAGTCCTGAAATCAAAAACCATTTCACTAGCCAAGAATTTAGTTAGAAATTGGTTCAAATGTGCATTTAATATCTAAAAAGATAACTAAAATTGAGGAATTATGCCTCTTACTATCATTCAAAATTATATGGTTTGTACATGTATGAATAAAAGATAAGTAAAAATACTCATGATTTACCATATGTGTTCGTTGTGCAGCCGATGTATGAGAGGAAGCATTCCCTTTCAGCTTGAATTCCTAGAAGCTATTAACCTTTAGTCTTTGATCTGCCAGTAGTGGATTAGTTTCGATGTCGAACTAGAAAATTTTGAAACAATTTCCCATGTTTTCGATTTTTTTCCAAATTTTTCATTTTTTTTTGTTTGTATGAACATTTTTTGGGTCTTAACTGTAAGAAAAAGAATAAAAAATGGAACTAGTATTTACACTATTATTTTTGGTGTCTGCAAAATTTACACACTTTTTGGGTTATGATGTAAGCTAGATTATTTCGGTTTCACTTATGTGATTGGCCATGAAATAATGTACATGCTTGATTTTTGGTATGATGTTAATGACTTAGATGCCAATCAAGTACATAGTTGGCCAAAGAATCAGCCAAACTATTCAGACTTCTAGGAATGCATATATACTCAATAAAATCGAACTGACGCTCTAAAAGACATACTTGTAGAAACTTTCTAAACAGTGTAGGATGTTGAACCTGATATTGACCATTTAACTAGGATACAACTAATTCTAAGTCCAGTTTGACGATTATTCATCATATGCCAAGGGTGATAGCCTCGAGAAGAAGCTCAATGACTGCGCTGTATTCTGCAACATTGTTGGTTGCAGATTCGAGAAAAATGCCTCCTGAACTAAGAACTTCGTTATTAGGTGTGAAAACGACCCATGCAACGGAAGCAACGTTTCGAGAACTACGGCTGGTGCCGTCCGCATATCCCAAATATGTGAAAGATTCTTGTGTCATCTACCAAAGTGACAATGCGAAGAAAGATAAGTGTGTGCTCGAAATAATTAATGTACAGAAGTTTATACAAAGAATACAACATAATACAACAAATGGTGCGAGGCATCAGTTCCTACGCAAAGTATTTATTCAGATAGAGACCATTTTTGATCTCTGACATGGGTTCCCCATCAAAATTGACCAATTCATAATCTCCCCTTTTTAACATAGTTTTGATCACAAGTGGGCCAAACCATTTAGGTACAAATTTTTCTTCTCCTATTTTATCTTGGTCTTGGTCATAAACTAAAACCAGATCGCCTTCAGAAAAGACTTGGGGACAAATGGACTTCTCATTGTGTGTTTGGACCCTCTTATTATGTATTTCTATGTTTAGAGAGGCTTCTCTTCTAGTTTCATCCAGAGCATGGAGGTGGAGAAGCCTTTCCTCTTCTGCAGAAGTGTTAGGTAGGAGTTCGACAACTATCTTTAATGATGGGATTTCAAATTCAATCGGTAACACAACTTCTTCTCCATAAACCAGTTGGAAAGCAGTGAATCCGGTTGTAGTTTTAGCAGATGTTCGGTAGGCCCAAAGAGCAGTAAACAACATCAAGTGCCAGTTATTCTTGTTTTTATTAATCATCCTCTGTAACATAGTTTTCAAAACCTTGTTGATGGCTTCTACTTGTCCGTTAGCTTGAGGATATTATGGTGAGGAGAAGTCCTACCGCAATCCTACCCGGTTTGTAAGTTCATCCATATAGGAATTCCTAAAATGAATTCCATTGTCGGTAGTGATCTCTTTGGGTACACCAAACCTTGCTATCACATGATTGAATAGAAAGTGTGCTGCAGCTTTGCCCGTGCAATTGAATCTAGGCATCGCCTCATCCCACTTGGTGAAGTAGTCCACTGCTACAATGATGTAGTGGTGGCCATCAGTTGAAGGTGGGTTGACTTTCATATAATAAATGGCCCATTTTGAAAATGGACCCATAGTTAATACAGGGTGTAAAGGAGCAGGATGTGCATGCATTTTTCTTGTGTAAATTTGGCAAGGGTGACACTTTTTGACAACATTTATGCAATCTTTGAAAATTTTAGGCAAAAAGTATCCTGCACGCAAGGTTTTTTGAGCAGTTGCTAACCCAGAAAGATGACCGCCACATGCTCCAGCATGGCAATCATTCAATACTTGTTCATCTTCCTAGTCTACTAAACAACGTCTTAATATCATGTCGATTCCTCGACGGTACAAAGTATCCCCGATGATGAGGTATCTTCGAGCTTGATGTCGAATACGACGTCGTTCAATACTAGAAAGCTGAGGATCGGTCCTTTCGGTTTGAAGATATATAATGAATTCTCCATACAAAGGATCAGAAGGTGCAATGAGAAATACATGTTCATCTTCCCAAATTTCAACAGATATAGTACCCTCCTTCTCTATGGGTAACTCAAACATTAATTCAACAAATGCCAACAACTTCTTGGCCTTAGCGTTTTTGAATTTGAGGTCAAATTCTTGTAAAATTACTATCCATTTTGAGTATTTACCACCAATGGCATGGCGGGACAAAATGTGTCTCATGGGGTTCATTTCAGCCACTATGGTTGTTTTCCTTGGAAGTATGTAATGTCTGAGTCGTTGGACAGCATGGACTGCTTCCAAGGCCAACTTCTCGACCTAGTAATATCTCAATTTGGGACATGCAAGGCCCTTACTAAGATAGTAAATAACATTTTCTTGAGAGGATTCATCTTCTTGAGCTAAGACCATTCCAATTGTGGTAGGAGAGGCAGCCAAATATAGCATAAAGTCTCTATTATAGTTTGGTGGACTAAGCACCGGGGCAGAGATCAAGCTTTCTTTATTTCATCAAATGAACGTTGAGCTTGGTCATCCCATATGAATATTGCATCTTGTTTTAAGAGATGCATGAAACCTTTAGCTTTTTCAACAAAATTCTCAACAAATATCCTCAAGTAGTTAGCTTTCCCTTGAAGGCTTTGAAGTTGAGTGATTGTTTTTGGGGAAGGCAACTAAAGTATTGCCTCAACCTTGATGGGATCAACCATGATCCCTTTTTGGGACACTACGAACCCAAGTAACCTCTCAGAGTCCACACAAAACATGCATTTATGTGGATTTAACCTAATGTTGTACTTGCGGCAATACTCGAAGATGGCTTGTAAATGTGCCATGTTCAACTCTCTTTTTAGATTTAGCTGATAAATCATCAAGGTAAACCTCGACAATATCCTTAATATTGTGAAATGCATATGACATAGCTCTTTGAAAAGTAGCTCCGGTGTTTTTAAGGCCGAATGGAATTTTCCGATATGCAAAATTTCCCCAAGGGCACATAAAAGCTATTTTATGTTGGTCTTCCTTTTTTATCTGGATTTGGTTGTAACCAGAGAAGCCATCCATAAATGAGAAGATTTCATTCGCGGTGCATTCATCGATGATCTGATCAATGAAGGGTGTGGGATAGTTATCCTTAGGACAAGCTAAGTTTAGATCTCTAAAGTCGGTACAAACTCGGATAGTTCCTTGTTTTTTGTTAACTGGAATAGGATTGGACATCCAATCAGTCAAAGGAACAGGATAAATGAATCCATCTTTCAAGAGATTTTTGACTTTTGCTTTAATGGCAGCTAATTTATTAGGGTTCATTGGACGTAGTTTTTCCGCACAAGTTTAACATAGGGCTATGTTTTGATCTCATATTCTATGATGCTGGGATCAATGCCTGGAATTTCTGCATAAGACCATGTGAACACATCACGATACTTTTTAAATAAAGTAGTGTAAAATTTTATTTCCTCACGAGAACAATTCTCACCTATGTTGATGTGCTCAACAATGCCAGGTTTGATGGATATATCAATTCGGATGATTTTCGAAATGTTTGCCAAATTTCCCTCTGAACTCACATTGTGTATCTAGATAGGGCATTGGTACTTACAAATGTCATCATCAACGAAATTTTTTTTCGACCAATTGCCTTCTGAACTCACATTGTGAATTTGGTCAGGGCATGGGTACTTACTAATGTCATCATCGAAGTAAAAATTTCCAAGTTTAACTTCTAATGAATCGATCTTAGGAAGCAACAAGGATTTGTGATGCATATCGTCCCAGGGTTGTTTTGATATGTTCATAGCCTCTAATATGGTTTCATCTGAAGAGAAAGTCTGATCTAAGAAATCATGGTTACTTTGAGAGTTCAAGGCCCAAATAGGTGAAGTATAGGGATCATACTCCTCCATCTTGGGAGGGTTTTGATCCGGTTCTACCGAATCCATCTGAATAGCTTGATAATCAAGCTCTGCGGCAGAAAAGGGAACACTACTCTCAATTTCCTCATGGTGTGCAGAAGTATGTGTCTTTCCATCATTATTTTCATCTAAGGTGTTTTCTTTGGAGGTTCCAACCGATGAGGTGGAACCAACCTCCGAAGTCGAATTAGAAAAGACTCTTAATGGAATGTATACTTCCGATGTTATGGTGAAAATTGGAGCAATGTTAGGGGTCAATATTGGTGGTGGAAGTGGAAAAGTGCCCAAAAGGGACGAGTCTTTAAGCATTCCTACCCCAACATCTTGAATAACCGTCGTTGCATCCCCTACATAAGGTACATTCGAATGGATACTAGTTTCGGGTGAACAGTAATCTAGTTGATCGATTGTAACAATCTTCCCTTGATGGGGGAACCGAATGACTCAGAATACGAAAGATACTATCGCCATCATCTTGTGTATCCAACTGCATCCCAATATAAAATTGTAGTCTATGGGTGCATCCACTACCTCAACATCTACTTGAACTGTTTTGCCCCCAGTTCAACTGGGCAAGCTAAGATAATTCCATGAGGTGGAAACGAATGTCCATCAAATGCCTTGAGAATTGTGTGGGATGGTAATAAGGTGGGTGATCCCAAAGCTTTCCAACAAGCTAGTGACATGACACAAGTGGAGGCTCCTTCATCCACAATGGTTCGAAAAATGTTCTTTCCATGTGAAGTTACTTTAATTTGAAAATCAATTTGTGAGGGAAGCCTACATGTGGGTTGTTCTAAGTCAAATGTGATTAAATTGGTGTCTGATGGATCAATAGCACCGATGGCAGACAATAGTGCTTTCCGCTGAGTGGGACAACTTTGCAGCACTTCCAAGGAAGACATTGCATAAGGGGCTTGAGCTAAATCTTCAACCACATTGTAGTTTTGAGCAGCTCGCGCATTAGGGTTGTGTGTTGTTTTGCGGAGGACCCCTTTTGGAGGTTGAGGCACCATGTCTATGGTTGGTTTTTCAATATTTAGAAAACGACTAGGCTGAGTTCTAGTTGCTTCAACATATTTTGAAGGTATGTCGTAAGAGTGGGACCTAGTTTGGATATGGATGTTATGTTCACCAATTGTGAAGATATTCACGTTGGGTGGATTGCGCCCTTGTGGGGGGTTTTCCTGTTTCCCTCCTGGTGGAAGTATTGGCATCGCAGCAACCATTTCTTGTTGCTGAGGAAAGGGTTGATTTAGGACAGTAGGTTGTGGTTGTTTCCCTCCTCATTGTGCTAACATGTGATGAATATCATCCATATGAGGACAAAGATGAGTAGGAAGATCTTCTTTGCAAATTTTGCAAGGATACTTGTTTTTCCTATTTTCCTGATTGCCTTTTATAGGGTTATTCACCTTAGGTGCCTCTCTTGTCTCAGGGTTTGCATTAGGTTTCTTCTTTTTCTTCTTTTTTCCTTTTGGGTCCACAGTTTGAATCGTAAGGACTTCAAAAGTTTGGGCAGGAGTTGCAGATTGCTGATTTGCCTGACCAGCTATGGGTTGCGGGTTTTGAACTGACATTTGTCCCAATTGCTAGGTAATCTATTCAAGTTGGTTCACGGATCCAATCACACCATCGGTATGAGGTCCTTTTGGCGGCCTAGCTGGATCAGATGCAGGTCTTACAGCATGGGGTATTAAGTCATAAAGTGTGCTCGATTGAGAATATACCAAATCCATATGGTGAACACTCCGAATGAGTTGTTCTTTAGTCATGGATCCTGACATGGCTACATCTTTGGAAAGAGTAGGAAATAGTGATTTAATGAACCAATCGACTAAGAATTGATTAGGGATTTAAGCTTTTATAAGCCTTCGACGTCTCCTCCACTCGTGGATATGATCCGAGATGTGAGTAGCGGTGGATTGCCTAAGTGAAGTTAAAAGTTCAGTTCTTGTCTCATAGCGGATAGGTAATTGAAAATGTGTCAAAAATGCCATAGCTAAAGATGAAAATTCTGTGAATGTATTGCGAGGAAAATCAATGTACCATTTTGCAGCATTTCTGAATAGGGTCTGCTGAAACAACCTCAACCTAGTACTATCATCAACTAGGGAATTGGATGAACACCACATATGGAATGTCATCACATGATTTGATGGATCTTCCCCTGGTTTTCCATCGAGCTTGGGTATGCCTGAGGGTAGTTTGGTTGGTATGGTTGGCCACCCATTCAAATGTAGAACAGGGTCATTGGTCAGCTGGGATAAATCCGATAGATTAAATGTAGCTAGAAATGGTGACTTGGATGATGCCGAAGCAAATGCTTGATATCCAAGTGAAGCTTGATGGATCCACTGTTGTAGTCCTTGGGCTTGAAAAAAATTCCAAGCAGGGTTACCTCCTTGCGGAGATTGCATCCAAAAAGGTGGGTTATTTCCTGAATATTGTCCATTCCATTGTGGGATAGGATGCATGTATGGATTGCCCCCTTGCGGAGGTATGTTCCATTGAGGTTGGTTACTTGGTGGAACATTGCCACTCCACTGTGGCATAGGATTAATGGGTGGATTTCCCCCTTTCGGGGGTATGTTCCATTGATATTGGTTACTTGTTGGAACATTACCACTCCATTGTTGGTTGGGATTCATGGGTGGATTTCCCCCTTGCAGGGTTATGTTCCATTGAGATTGGTTACTTGATGGAACATTACCACTCCCTTGAGTGTTTCCTTGGTTTGGATAAGCATTCCAAGGTTGATTTCCCCTTGCGGAGGTGGTGCCCAAGAAGATTGGGTACTTCCTGGAACCTGCCCACTCCATGGTGGAACGGAGTTGGTGGATGGGTTACCTCCTGGTGTGCTACCTGTTGGGGGTATGGGATTTCCCCTGGGATTTATGCTAGGAAAGTTTGGATAAAGGTTTCCTGAGGCATTTCCACTAACTTGTGGAGTATTAATCCAATTGGCATTAGTGTTCCATGGTCCATTAAGTCCACTAGGGATGTTGAAATTCCAAAGTGAAGGATTCCCCCCAGGGTTAGGATTTGGAAATTTTTTTGGTATGCCAATAGGATTTTGGTTGACTCTTGAATTGTTTTGACCTTGAGTAGCCAAACCATATGGGAAACCCAAGTTTTGGTA
The DNA here is from genome assembly GCA_027924585.1 of Larix kaempferi. Lineage (NCBI taxonomy): Eukaryota > Viridiplantae > Streptophyta > Pinopsida > Pinales > Pinaceae > Larix > Larix kaempferi. The sequence goes on along the minus strand of BSBM01000372.1, from coordinate 39,300,702 downwards.
AGGCAGGCCCTCCAGTAGGGATTTCTGCAGGCCAAGTGGATGTACTTCCAGGATTGGGACCCGAAATTGTACCAACTGGCACTGAAGTGCTAGTTGAACTTATGGTAGAAGCAAGTAAACTAACTGGTGGAGTTGGGGTAGAGGTCAAGTTGGGAGTATTATTACCTCCAACAACCATTTGAGTTTGTGATGATTCCCTTATGGTCCTGATGAAGCCAAAGGGATATTGGAAGTATTGTTACCTCCAACACTCATTTGAGATGGTGCTGATGTGGTCCCTTGAGCTCCAACCATAGGGATATTGGAAGTGTTGCTACCTCCAACAACCATTTGGGGTTGAGGTGATAGGGTCACTTGTGCTCCTGATGAAGCCATGGGGTTAGATGTTGAATTTTGCATGTGTATCAAATGTGCCAAAAGAGGATTGATGGTGTTCAATGGTTCACTGATGTGAATTACCACTAGGTTTGAAAGATTTGTCAAAGGTGGATTTACGGGATTTGCAGAGTTGTATTCTAATGTTTCAATTTCAAATGGAGCAAGAGGATCAATAGTTTCTGTGTTCTCCTTGATAGGTGGCGTTGCAGTATTTTTTTGATGTGTTTCTGCTCTACTGTTGATAATTGAAGTTAGAAGTGTGTTAGTTTCAAAGTCAAAGTGTCTTGTATTTTGTAGTTGTCTTCGCGATGTAGCGGGGCCTTCAATTTCTTGTGACTCACCTCTATGCCACTGTGACTGGTGGGTCGGAAGATTAGCCACTTTGAATAATATTGATAAAAGGATGTGTGTAAATTTTTTTTGAAAACATAATCAAACAATCCTATGGCTTTCTAGACTCAACAAAATAAAAAGTGTCTACACAGTAAAAATTCCCTAGAGATTTCAAGCAAGCAAACTTACTTTTCCAAAGAACCGAAGCTGAGTGAAAAGCTGGATTGCAGGGCCTTCTGAAACTAGTAGCTGCTGAGGGATTTCATGTCATACAATTGCTAGGAGCGAAGGTGTGAGAAATAGTTACAATAAACTTTAATCGCCAGGAGTACAAGTGTTGGTTTCTGACCACTCACCCTCCCAAGGAGTAAAAGTTTCAAAGTCTGTCTCAGGTATTGCAAGTGTGTCCCACTCACAACAACCTATGTGATATCCTAAGAATAGCCACTAAAGTTACCACTTCACAATCGATGGTCGGGAGGACAGTTGTAAGTGGAGGACAACTCTTACTACGAGAAACTCTAGAAACAGTGATGTCACCCCGAGGAATTGTCACTGAACATAGAATCCCTTCGATAAGCTCATGTCCCACTAAATAAGCAAGAAGGGGGAACCACCCTTACTTATCTAGATTGACCTCGTGGTTGACGCATGTTTCAGAAGCGGTTTCTCGACAAGCGTTTTTTGCTAGTAATGGATTTACTCTCTTTAATCAATGCTAGTTTCAAAGTTTTGCAGCCCAGGAGTGTTAACTCTCCAAATCTAATCCAGGGCACTAACCTAATCTTGTTGGTGATATGAAAATCAATTTTTTTTCAATTTTAGATTAAGTGCCAATTTTAAATGTAGTTTTCTTAGTTTCAGGAATGGAAATGAAACTGATGGTGTTTTGACTCGAAAACAAAATGAACCACACAATGCAAGATGCTCACTATGCTACCTTCCAATTCGATGAATATTCTAAATTAAGGAAGAGTGAGAGGTTTGTGATTTTATTTCATTCATACAAAATTTCTAGAGATTCCGTATATTTATGCACAATTTTTCTGAAATATGGATAATAATTGATGTGTAAAGACAATTGTAACCCAAACAGATATCTCAAGTAAACATGAATCTAATTCTATTACACGAGGGATACCTATTTTTTATTCACAAGATCGCCATAAGGCCCAAGTGAAGAGGATACACAGAGCCCTTTGGAATGCTTTTGAATTAAATCCTAAACTGTTACATGTGAGATCCACTTTCTCTTTCACAAGATCGCCATAAGGCCCAAGTGAAGAGGATACGGTGGCTCAGAAAATTGTATGCAAAAATTAAATTTACTCTATTACAAGTGAGATCCACTTTCTCATTCACAAGATCATCATAAGATGCGAGTGAAGAGGATATGGTGGCTCGATATAAGATGCTTTGAAAAGTGAACTCGTAAACTATTACAAGCGAGATACACTTTCTCATTCACAAGGTCATCATAAGATGCGAGTGAAGAGGATATGGTGCCTCATACACAATATATCTCAGGAGAACTGAACTATAAAGGTGCAACTCTCTCTAATTGTGCATGAAAATCATGAAAATATTCTAACTCCAAAACAAAATGCAACTAATTAAAGTTTAATTCTGTTTTTTGGGAAGAAATTACTTTCAAATTATCTCAATCATGTGATGTTCAAGGTGTTCTTCAAATGCAAATGTGTGTGAGAGGATCTTTCAAGTGTATACAACCCCAAGCATATATCAATCTAATCCAAACTTCTCCATCTTTGTAAAAAAAAAAATTCAATTTTTTTTCCTTTTGTTCAAAACTAAAGATTTGAAATCGAAATTTTAGACTATGTAAAACATTTTTTGCAATTTTTTTTGTTTTTGATCCAACATTAAAGATTTCCAAAACTTCAAGAATTGTTTGCCATTTCTTCTTTTTTAATCTAAAATGAAAAACTTAAAAAATTCAGAAAATTTTTGCAATTTTTCCTTTTTAATCTAAAATTAAAGATTTAAAAAATTCAATTTTTTTATTTTTTAATCTAAAATTAAAGATTAAAAAAAAAAATTCAATTTTTTTGCAATTTTTTCTTTTTAAATCTAAACTGAAAAATTTTAAAAATTCAAAAATAATTTTTGCCATTTTTCTTTTTAACTCCAAAGTTAAAGGTGTGAAAAACCTCAAAATTAATTTTTGCCATTTTCCTTTTTAACTCCAAAATTAAAGGTGTGAAAAACTTAAAAAATAATTTTGAATGCAAAAATTTTTAAGCCGAGTTTTTGAAATTTCGAGAGTAGAATTCTTTTGGCACTCAAGGTGCATTCATTCTAAGTATTACCATGCATTCACCAGGAGTATTACCACGTAGACTTTAAAGAATTTCAAAAGCTGAGATTTAAGGACGTAGGAGATGCAATTACCAGGGTGTGAGAGCTTTCAATGATGCATTCACGCAGATATTTGAGGGCTTTCAGAGCGACCAACTCACTAGAATCAATAAATTCTGTCAAATTCATGCGGATCTTTAACATTCACGCATAGATTTGAGGGCTTTCATAGCTACCCACTCACCAGAATCAAGAAATTCACCATTCAAACTTAAAATTTCTGAATGGGAACTCAGTAATGGACATCTACAGGCTACAAAAATCTAATGAATAAGCATGCATAGGTCTACTGATTAGGTCCTTGTCCAATGCATTCAAAAAAGATGCTGAGTTTGAATGTTGTGGCAGAGTGAAAATGCACAAAGGTTTGATATCGTGGCTTAGTTTAAGGAAACACGCAGCGGTTTGGAACTTTTGCAAACTGTTAACACCCAAAAAGTGCTCACCATCTCATCTCCCTCATTACATGACTCATTTATCCATATTTGCCTCCAAAACCTTAAAAAACCATTAAAAAGCCACCAAAATGCCCAAAACCCCCCTTTTTCCCCCAAAATAATTTAAATTTCCTCCAAAAATAGTAAAAACCCTCTATAAGGGCCCTAAATTCCCAAAAATCAAATAAAAGGGAATAAAAAATACAAAAAAGAGGAAAAAGAGGGAAAAAATGAAGCAAAATCCCTATACAATTGACCTAAACCATATGGTGCCAAAAACCATGGGTTAACACTCCACCACCAAAAACCTATAAATAGGTGATGGAGGCTCCCCATTTCACATCCACAATCTTCCCTATCCTCACTCTGCCAAAATCACTCTTGAAAACCTAGCTCACCACTTTGAGCTAATTTCACATTTGAGTGCCCCTTTGGCCCACATCCAAAACACTTTGGAGAAGGAGAAGGAACCCATTGGAGCTTGGGAGCAGCCCTCCTGGACTACTGCAAGAGCTTCACCAACCTCAACACTTGAGGTAAATCTAATATAAAAGAAAATTCTTATCATGTTACTGTCTTTTTATTTCTTATTGATGCACATGCTAGTTTAAGTTTACTTTACTTTACTGTTTTATTGAACTGTTACTAAGGAGGCCCTTCTCCTTAGTAGGTGCTCATTTGCACAAGCTAGGGTGAAAACCCTAGCTATAGTTTTGGTGACTCCCCTAGTCTTCCTTTGAGTTTCTGTTTATAATTTTTAAAAGTTTTATTTTCTGCAAGTATTTTTCTGTTTTCCCCTTTCGACTATCCCTTTCGGTAGTTGGGTTTGCTACCGAAAATCGCATATTTTTTCCCCACAGCTGCGATCCGATCGTGACTTTCAGCCTGTTTCCTGTGATCGCCCTGCGGCTTTCAGCCTGTTTCCTATGATATCCCCGCGGCTTTCATCCTATTTCCTGCGATCTCCTCGTGGCTTTCATCCTATTTCCTGCGATCTCCCCGCGGCTTTCATCCTGTTTCCTGCGATCGCCCCACAGCTTTTAGCCTGTTTCCTGCAATCTCCCCATGGCTTTCAACCTAGTTCCTGTGATCTCCCCACAGCTTTCAGCCTATTTCCTGTGATCTCCCTACAGCTTTCAGCCTGTTTTTCGCGATCCAACCACGCAGTTTCCCCACAAACCCGCGATCTGTTTTCTGCACTTTTTTACCCTGTTTGAACCCAGAACTTTGCTGCAATATTTTTTTCACTTGCACAACCACCTATTCTATCTGCAACCATACTTATCTACAACCTTCTTCTGCAGTCTTCTTTCTGTTTCACTTACAGAGTTTTTTAAGTTTAAAGCATTTCAATTGAAAAAAGAAAATTTTGCATTACAAGTTTAATTTCTGCATTGTTATTATTAGTTAGAAAGTTCCCACCCCGTGGCACTTTTAATTGGGTTCATTATCTCACACACACACACTCTGCCACCTAACTCAAGTGAGCCTTAAAATACTACTTAACACAACCAACATTCTAACCCCACTTGGGGAACACATAAGAATATTGTAGTTAGGTAGGATAGGGGGGATAGGCATCCAAATAACACCCGTCGGTCACTTACACTTGAGACATAGTTGTTGTCCATTAGGGAACCAAAATTCCCTAGTATTTTTTGGCACGGTCACAACCAGTTTATTAGAGGGCCTCTCCCTTAGGAGGGTTGAAGTAGCCAGACTAGTTCCGGAGGCCTGAGTGGAATACCACAATCCATTCATTAACAGAAGGATACCTACTCGTTGGTCTGTGTGTGGTGATTCCTTTTAGGCCCACACGGTGATAGGACCGGAGCTGCAGATTCACCTTTCTGAACGTGTCATGAATGGGGTATCTTAGTTTCCTTTCTTCGAGGATTGTCTTACCCGGTGTCCCTCCCGTTAGGGGGATATCTTTAGCCACTTGGCTCTACTATCCATATTGTATGACTTGGATTTCATCACCTTGTAGAGGATATGTCTGGTTGAGTCATAATACTATTTAGCTAGGTGCTTGCATTCTCCCTTACCTCCCTTTGGTCTAGCAAGTCCACTATTTTTATTTTTTAGGAAACCTATTGCTTGTTGGTATTTTGACCACTGTTGTTGACGCTCTGCTTATTGTAGCACAGCTGTTACAGTGAGTGTTTTGAGTTGGTTGTTGGCCTGAGTGCAGTATTTTTTGCGCTCTCCTTCTGCACACTCGGCTGCATTAGGTTTTTTGAGCTATTTTTCGCTTGACACAACCCCCTAGATACTTGACACCATTTGTCACCATTGAGTCCTTGAGACATTCTCAGCGCCTCCAGGGTGAGCCCCCGCAGCACAATTCACTTGACATCACCCGTCATAGACGTAGGGCTTCATCACTCGACTCCACTCGTCGATGATATAGAGCTTCGTCCCCCAACACTGACGCCCCTTATTTTACATCTGATTCTGAGGCAGAGTCTGAGAACCCCACTTATACTGCACCAACCAGCCCCATGGCTAGCACAAAATCCAACCCTTTCTTTGTAGGGACCATTGGTGGAGCATCCACCACTACCCCAGCTACCACACCTGCCTTGGGTATGCCCTCGATGGGGCCCACACCCACCATTCCAATCACTGTGCCCATTCTAGTGGCTAGTATACCCAACCCAACCCCACTAGTGACTCACACTACAATTGGCGCCGCAGGACCATCCCTTACCACCTTCGTTCCTCAACCTGGGGGCAACATCCCCAACCTGAAACCAGTCCCTACACTTGGGGGCATTGGCCCCAACGTGGCCATGACCACCAGTATGTCACATCCTTCTATTAGTTTTCCATTCATGGCTAGTCTCAACCTTCCTGATATGGCCAGAATGACCATGGCCAGAATGACCAACGATCCCATCAGACACGACCCTGCGTGGCCTCACATGCCCACCAAGCTCCCATTAGACATCCCTAAGTTTGAGGGAAAGAAAGGTGAGGAACCCCAGAACCATATTATGTCCTTCCATCTATGGTGTTCCTCAAACTCCATAGTGGACTATTCTATTCGTCTCCATCTGTTACAATGCACTCTCACTGGCTCTACAACCAAGTGGTACATCGAGTAGCCCCATGGGACCCATGCCACCTTTACTTCCCTTTCCTCCACTTTCTTATAGTTCTTTCAGTTACCTATCTGCTATGACGCGAGAGTTGAGATCCTATTGTCTTGTAGACAAAATACGGCCACCCACATCACTGAACCTATTCATGAGTGGCGTCGACGCCGAAGCCTGTGCAAAATCAAGTTAGATGACTGTATCTTCTTAGATTGGTTTCTAAAATCTCTCCTTCCTGTCATTGCTAAGGATGTGGCATCTGAGCAACCCCAATTCGAGGAAGAGGTCATCCTCAAAGCCCAAAAATTTGACCTTATTTATGCCCAGTTTGATTATCTATATACCATTATACCCGACGCCCCCCGCGGCGATTCCACCCGCAACAATGCGCCCGGGGCATCCCATGCCGCCAATGGCATCATTGGCCATATCGCATCGCATAACCAACCATTTTCCACAGCACATACTAGTCATGACCCTAACCTTTCATGGGCTACATCCCACTCTAGAGAAACCAATTCATATGCTCCCATGGCACATAATCACCATTCCCACAGACCCTCATGTCCACCTCAGTTTTTTGGCCATGCATCCCCTGCTTATGTCCCCCCGGTCGCACCTCAGCCGTATTATCACTCGCAGGTCACGCAAGCTCTTGTATCCTCCCAAGCCCCCTCTACCTATTATTCACCATAGGCAGCACCTGCGGAAAACCCACAACCCATCACCCAGACGCATCAGCAACCCCCACAAGGTTCAGCACCTGCACCGCCTCCACCCACTTATTATCCACCACAGCTTGCTCCCACACCTGCACAACCCTAGAACCCACCTGCCACCCAAGGGAAAGTGTATGCGCAACAAAATTTGCAGCCAAACCAAAATAACCAACGCCAACAAGGCCAACAAAATCGCGGCAAAGGACGTAACCGTGAGAACAACCCCCCTCCTGACCAAGGCGGCCAACCCCCTAATCCCCCGAACAATAATAACGCAACACCTAACAACCAAAACCTCGATAGGCCACCCAAGAAAGCCAGAAATACTAATTTGCGAACAAACCATCCTTGTTCTATTTGTGGGGTCTATGGCCATTACACACATGCTTGCCACATTTGGAGCGGGCTCGACAACTCTGGACTGATGATGCCCACCTCTAAGGGCACGCGGCTCCTCAGGCACTGCCCAACCCCCCACCACCTCAGACTCAACCCTTGGCATTACAGAACCCTTTACCAACCCAAGGCGTGGTGAACACTCAACCGTTAGCTCCCCCTCAAGGAAATGTGCCACCACAACAACAAATCACTTATGCCGCTCCTGATCAACCCATGATAGACTCAGGCACCCATTACTTGTTAATGATGTCATCCATCAATGTCAACCTCCAAACCCGTTGGAACCAATATGGCTCCACCCCTGAAGCCCCTCCCGCCAACAACCCCTCGCTTCCCACTTCGCCACATCAACAATAACCCCAATGCTCGCGCTACGTCTAATTACAAGATTGTAGATGATTTAGCTCAGTCCTCCGCAACCATGTCTATGTTAGAGGTCTTAAAAAACTGCCTTACACAGTGCAAGACTTTGCTATCATCCATTGGTGCTATTGACCCAACTGATTCATGAATGATGGCCTTCGATTTGGACCAATCCGAACCACGCCTGCCTTCCACATTAGCATTCCAAGTTTCGGTATCCATTCGAAATCTTGTCATCCATCAGTGCATCATCGATGTAGGTGCCTCTACATGCGTTATGTCCACATTCATTTGGCAGAAGTTGGGATCCCCTACTCTCCAGCAGTCCACCATTGCGTTGCGAGACTACGACGACTGTTCGGCTCAACCCCAATGTTAACACCCAAAAAGTGCTCACTACCTCATCTACCCCATTACATGACTCATTTGTCCATTTTCCTACCATATTTTCCTTAAAAACCCTAAAAATCCCACTAAAAAGCCTCCAAAAGGCTAAAAAATCCCTTTTCCCCCAAAATTATCCAAAATTCCTCCAAAAATAGCAAAAACCCTCTAAAAAGGGAATAAAAAATATCAAAAAATGAGGAAAAACCCTATACAGCTGACCTAAACCATATGGTTCCCAAAACCATGGGTCAGCACTCCACCACCAAAAAACTATAAATAGGTGATGGAGACCCCTCATTTCATATCCACAATCAAGTATACCCTTACTCTGCCAAAATCTCTCTTGAGACCCTAGCTCACCCTTGAGCTACTTTCACCATTGAGAGCCCCTTTTGGCCCATTTCCACCATTGGAGAAAGAGAAGGAGCAAAGCTGGAGTTTGGAGCAACCCTCTTGGACAATTGCAAGAACTTCACCAACCTTCACATTGGAGGTAAAGCTTTAATACAAAAAAACCATTTACATTATCTCTTATCTTTTTATGTTTCATGCACATGCTTAGTATAATTTTCATTTTAATATCTTGTCTTTTAATTACTGTTTATTGAACTGTTACTAAGGAGTCCCTTCTTATTAGTAGGTGCTCATTTGCACAAGCTAGGGTGAAAACCCTAGCTACAGTTTTGGCGACTCCCCTTGGTTTGAATTTCTGGTTATAGTTTTTAAATATTTTCCTATTTTTTTCTGTTCGGCTGTCCCTTCCGGCCGCCGTAAACTACATCTTTTACCCCCTGCAGTTGCATTCTGACCGTGTCTTTTAGGCACTTACCTGCGATCCGACCGCGGCTATTAGCCTATTTGGGACGGTCCGACTGCGGCTATTAACCCTTTTTCTGCGTCCCTCCTGCGGCTTTCGGCCAGTTTCCTGCAACCCACCGGCGACTTTCGGCATTTTTCCTGCGTCTTGCCTGCGGCTTTCAGCCAGTTTTCCCGTAATCCGTCGGTGCCTTTCGGCATTTTTCCTGCGTCCTGACTGCGTTTTTCAGCCTAAAACCCGCAAATCGACTGCGACTGTTGAGCTTTTTTCCGCGGTCCGACCGCCCAGTTTTTCCAAAAACCCGCGGTCTGTTTTCTGCATTTTTCTCTGTTTTGAACTGAGCACTTTGCTGCACTATTTTCTGCACCAGCACAACCATCTGTCCTACCTACAGCCACCCTTCCTTACATCCTTTTCCTGCAGTTTTATTTCTGTTTCATTTACAGAATCGTTTTTACATTTTCAGCATTTTAAATTGCAAAAAGAAAATTGTGCATTTCAAAGGTTAATTTTTGTCTTGTTATTGCTAGTTAGAAAGTTGCCCTCCCTAGTGGCACTTTCTACTTGGGTTCATCATTATCTCACACGCACACACTCTGTCACCTAATTCAAGTGAGTCTTAAAAAGTACTTAACACAACCAACATTCTAACCCCATTTGGGGAACACATAAGAATTTTTGTAGTTAGGTAGGATCGGGGGGATATGCATCCAAATAACACCCCTCGCTTGCTTACACTTGAGACATAGCTGTTGTCCATTAGGGAACCAAAATCCCCTAGTATTTTTTGGCACGGTCACAACCAGTTTATCAGAGGGCCTCTCCCCTAGGAGGGTTGAAGTCGCCAGACTGGTTCCGGAGGCTTGAGTGGAATACCGCAATCCATTCAGTAACCGAAGGGCTACCTTTTGTAGTTCTCGGGGTATCCCTGTATGGGGGTACTGCGGTAAAAGGACCAAATGACAGATTCACCTTTTCTGGACGTGTCATGAACGGGGTATCTTAGTTGCCTTTCTTCTAGGATTGACTACTCGGTGTCCCTCCTGGTAGGGGGATATCTTTAGCCACTTGGCTTTCCTATTCATATTGTCTAACTTGGATTTCATTACCTTGCAGAGGATATGTCTAGTTGAGTCAGAATACTATTTAGTTAGGTGTTTGCATGCTCCCTTACCTCCTTTTGGTCTAGTGAGTCCACTATTTTCTTTTTCTAGGAAACCTGCTGCTTGTTGGTATTCTGAGCATTTCTGTTGTTACTCCACTTATTGTAGCACAACTGTTACAGTAAGTGTTTTGAGTTGGTTGTTGGCCTGAGTGCCATATTTTTTGAGCTCTCCTTCTGCACACTCGGTTGCATTAGGGTTTTTGAGCTGTTTTTCACTCAACACAACCCCCAGATATTTGACACCACTTATCACCATTGAGTCCCCGAGACATTCTCGGCGCCTCAGGGGCGAGCCCCCACAACACGGTTCACTTGACACCACCCGTCGTAGACTCAGATCATCATCACTTGATACCTCTCATCATAGATATCGAGCTTTGTCACTTGACTCCACTCGTCAACGGCATAGGACTCCGTCACCAGATATTGATGCCCCTTACTTTACCTTCGATTTTGAGGCAGAGTCTGAGAACCCCATTTACACTGCCCCTACTAGCCCCATGGCTGGCGTGACTTCCACTCCTTTCTTTGTAGGGACCATTGGTGGCACATCCACCACTACACCAGTTACCACACCTGCTTTGGGTATGCCCTCGATGGGGGCCCCATCTACCATTCAGATCACTGCACCCATTCCAGTAGTTGGGATACCTATTCCCACTCCATCAGTGACTCACACTACCCTTGGCAGCGCAGGCCCGTCCCATACCACTTTCTTCCCTCCACTTGGGGGCAACATCCCGAACCCAGCTCCTCCACTTGGGGGCATTGGCCCCAATTTGGTCACACCCACTAGTATGTCACATCCTTCTACTAGTTTTCCATTCATGGCTAGCCTCAACCTTCCTGACCTAGCTAGATTGACTAACGATCCTATCAAACACGAACCTACATGGCCTCACATGCCCACCAAACTCCCCTCTGACATCCCTAAGTTTGAGGGCAAGGCAGGTGAGGACCCCCAAAACCATATTATGTCCTTCCATCTATGGTGTTCCTCCAACTCCATAGTGGACCTCTGTCCATCTCCGTCTGTTACAACACACCTTCACTGGCTCTGCAGCTAAGTGGTACATCGAGCAACCCCATGGGACCCATGCCACCTTTACTTCCCTTGCCTCGACCTTCCTGTAGTTCTTTCAGTTACCTATCCGCTATGATGCGGGAGTTGAGATCTTGCTGTCTTGCAAATAGAACACGGCTACCCACATCACTGACCACATTCATGAGTGGCGTCGATGCCGTATCCTCTACAAGATCAAGTTAGACGACCACATCTTCCTAGATTGGTTCCTAAAATCCCTCCTTCCTGTCATTGCCAAGGATGTGCCATCCGAACGACCCCAGTCTGAAGAAGAGGCCATCCTCAAAGCCCAGCAATTTGACCTCATATGCGCCTAGTCGGGTTACCTCTATACCATTATACCTGACGCCCCTCGTGGCGAGTCCTCCTAGCACGATGCGCTGGGGGCATCCCACGTTGCAGACGGAATCATTGGCCATATCGCCTTGCATCCCCAACCCTTTTCCATAGCACGCCCTAGCCATGGCCCCAACCTTTCATAAGCTACATCACAGTCCGGAGCTACCAATTCGTATGCTCCCATGACACATCACCACCATTCTCATGGACCCTCTTGTCCCCCTCAGTGCTTTGGCCATGCATCCCACGTTTATGCCCCCCCGGTCGCACCTCAGCCATATTATCATCCACAGGCTGCACCAGCTCTTGTGACCTCTCAAGCCCAACCTGCTTATTACCCACCACAGGTAGCCCCTGCGGCCAACCCACAACCCGCTTCATAGACATATCAGGAACCCCCACAAGGTTCAGCACCTGCGCAGCCTCCACCTACATACTATCCTCCGCAGCCTGCTCCAGCACATGCGCAACCCCAGAACCCTCTTGCTTCCCAAGGGCAAGTATACGCCTAACAAAATCAGCAGCAAAACCAGAACAAACAGCGCCAATAGGGCCAGCAAAACCATGGCAAAGGCCGTAACCGTGGGAACAACCCTCCTCCAGACCAAGGTGGTCAACCTCCCAATCCCCAAGACAACAATAATGCGGCACCGACCAACCAAAACCCTGATCGGCCACCCAAGCAGGCCAAAAACCCTAACTTGCGAACAAACCATCCTTGTTCTATTTGCGGGGTCTATGGCCACTACACACACGCTTGTCCACATTTGGAGTGAGCTCAGAAACTCTGGGTCGATGATGCCCATCGCCAAGGGCATGCGGCTCCTCAAGCGCAGCCCAACCCCCAGCCCCCCCAGCAGCGACCTTTGGTGCTGCAAAACACCTTACCAACCCAAGGCATAGTGAACACTCAGCCATTGGCTCCCCCTCAAGTCAACGCGCCACCACAACAACATATCACCTATGCCGCTCTTGACCAACCCATGTTCGACTCAGGTACTCACCACTTGTTGATGATGTCATCCATTGATGTCAAACTCCAAACCCGTCAGAACTAGTATGGATCCACCTCTGAAGCCCCTCCCTCCGACAAAAACACCAACGCTCATCCCACTGATCAAACATTACGTATACCTCCGGCTCCCCTCGATGGCGCTTTCAAAGAACCTCGTTTCCCACTTCGTCGAATCAATAATAATCCCAATGCTCGCGCTACATCAAATTACAAAATTGTAGATGACTTAGCCCAATCTCCCGCAGCCATGTCTGCGTTGGAAGTCTTGAAAAACTGTCCTTCACAGCGCAAGACTTTGCTCTCCGCCATTGGTGCTATTGACCCAAATGATTCACAATTGATGGAATTCGATTTGGACCACTCCGAACCACGCCTGCCTTCCACTTTAGCATTCCAAGTTTCTGTTTCCGTTCAGAATCTTGTCATCCATCGGTGCATTATCGATGAAGGTGCCTCTACATGCGTTATGTCCACATTCGTTTGGTAGAAGTTGGGATCCCCTACTCTTCAGCAGTCCACTACTGCATTGTGAGCCTATGACGGTCGTTCGGCTCAACCCCAAGGCCTATTAGCTAATGTCCCCATCCAGCTGGATGGCAAAACTGTTCTCATTGACATAGAGGTCATCAATGCCCAATTGGATTATAACCTCTTACTTGGCCACAGCTACATGTATGCTATTAAGGCGGTTTCCTCCTCCGTTTTTCGTACCATGATGTTCCCCCATGAAGGACACGTAGTCAAGGTCGACCAACTCACCTACTACGATCCAAATGCCCCCGCTGCACCCGAAAATCTTCTCCTCATGGTTGAACAACCTGTTACTGGTGCCGCTACCTCATTTTTTTCCTCCTTGGGACCTGGAATCTACTCAGATCCACCAATGAAATCAACCTTCCAATCCATTCCTCCCTCATCATCCGCGATCGAAGTATCTGACCTCTGTACTCTTTCCCACAATACACAAACACCTAACACTCAACCGCCCTTTTTACCCAAACCTCCATTGGTACCTAGTCACATTGGTGTTACACCCATCCACACAATCCCCTTCCTAGTCCCTCCCTCGGGAGTAGTAAGCACCCCGGTTATGGCTACCCTTAGCCTCCCAGGGTTAACTTTGGGATTACCCGTGTGGTATCTTTCACCTCCCGTTCCCCCGCCGACACCAAATGTCATCCTGCAACCGGTGCAACCCATGGCTACTACTAGTCAACCACCTCCTGGTGTCACTACCCCTTCGTCCTCTACGAATCCCCACCCTCTTATCAAGCACACTGGGGGCAGAGGCCCATAACCATACACTGCTGTACCTTCGCCCAAAACGGTTAAACCAACCCCCGTGTTTCGTGCTCCTCCGAAATGCTCATTGTGTGATGAGTTAGGCCATGCAACTCATCAATGTCCATAGTTACCGGCATTAAAGGAACACATGCAAATGCTTGACGACGACCCCAACATCCCCGTTGTCGAACTTGACCCAACCCCCAAGCCTCATGATAAATCGCTGCGCACCAAGCACCCTTGTGCCATATGCGGTATTTACGGCCACTACTCTCATCACTGTCTGGATCTCCTAGATTACCGAGCAGCTCTCTACGAGATGAATAATTTGGACCTTGAGACAGCACCCCCCACAATTGAGGAGATCCACCCACCAGTCTCCTCCCCATCCGGAGAGATTAATACCATTTATATGATCTCTTCAACTACCACTCCCTCGTCAACCAATTTGACAACTCAAACGTTCCGCACTGATGAGGAGATTCTAGAGGCTCTCACTGCCCCGGATTATCCCTGGGATGACATGCACCATCATTCTTGTTTCCTCCCAAAAGAATCCTCCTCTACCGCAGCTACCCAATTCACGGTTGAGTCCAAATATTTCCTTCCCACCAAGGTCAACTGGTTTAAGGATCCTATTCCTGCTCCTAATGCCTTTGAGAAAGGTAACATGGCCAACATCTCTACCGTTATCCACATAGATGTCTCTGCCCCAGGAGGTGCCCCTGAAATCATTACCTTAGGAGCCTCCTGCAGTGAGCATGAGGTCGGAGAATACAACAAACTCTTCCAAGAGTTCCATGATGTATTTTCCTGGTCCTATACCGAAATGCCTGGTCCTGACCCTGCTATCATAGAGCACCACCTTGACACCTCTGAGTCAAGGGGCATAATAGATTACCTCGACCTTGGGATCGGGGGAATGATCAATCATTTTGACCCTACCCCATCACATTTATCTCAGCATGTCAATGAACCCATCGTTCAAACCAACACATATGTGATCCACAATCACAAACCCTATGCACATAGCATGGGGGCAGGTCATTAACCCTGCTCACTTTTTCACATTTGTGATCTCAACCATTTTGGAGGTCACGTGTCACTTGTATATTTGCAAGCATTTTTTAACCTAGTTATTTCCTTTAACCATTCCAGAGTCCTTATGACCTCCGTGTTTCGCAACATGTGCACTGCCGGATTCATATTTCCGTGCCCGTGATGATGCTTGAGATCATTTCTCGCTCTCACCAGGACCAATATCAACATTGTGTCCAGACACCACTAGTCGCCTCGGTTTGCATGCCACTTTGGCTGCTTTCCATTTTTCGCATATTTTATATCATCGGATTCATTTTTTCGAGCCAGTGATGATGCTTGAGATCATTTCTCACTCTCACCCCCAGATGTTTTGGGTATTTTTTTCAAAACACCCCCTGTCACCTCGGTTTGCGTGCCAAATTGGCCGTTGTCCATTTTTGACACTCTTTATATCGCCAGATTCATTTTTCCGAGCTCGTGATGATGCTTGAGATCATTTATCGCTCTCACTTGGTACAGTTTCAACATTGTGTCTCGACACCATGCTGCCTCAATTTGCATGCCACATCGGCCGCCATCGGATTGTTCCACATTTTTACATGAGCCATTCACTCCTGTAATACTGCAATTGATTTCATTATTTTTCCATCATTCACTACCCTGCAAGGAGGTCCATGTCAAAATTCAATATGCTAAGACATAAAATAGCAGCATTACATTCCATTTCACAATAATAGCATATACAGGATCACTGAAGAAACAACAAGCACAGCATAAACACAAGAGACAGAGATTTATCCTGGGAAACCCTCATGGGGTAGAAAACCCAGCAAAGCTTCCTCAATATAGATGACCAGCAATATACAAAGATAAAACCCTGAGACATGATCTCCTTCTCCACAATAGCAGACCTCTCCTTCACAAGTGCGCTATCCTCAAGTGAGTGAATGTGTATAATGAGGAACACACCTCCTCTATTTATACACTACTCTGATATGTATTTTACACAAGTACATGTAGGCTCGTATTTAACCATTAGGTTAAATACCCCATTATAACTGACTGGGCCGACCCCTCTAGGGTGGTCTAATAACCCTTTGACCCACATAACACATACAGGGCCGACCCCCACTAGGGAAGTCTAATAACCCAAGTTACCACATTCCGACGGAGGAATAAACATCTCCGGATATACAATAAGATCTTCACGGAGGAATGAATCATCTCCGGAATAATAAAGTACAAATATAATATTCTTTGAAGTTACAATATCTCAACACTCCCCCTTAACGAGAAGGATATTATAACAGCATCTGCACGAGCAAGGAGTCATCAACATCATACATGATACATCTATAAATCATTGGAACCTTTCTCAACATCATCAGTAACTCAACCAGTTACTGGAATATCTTCAATACTGAGTCTTTATCTTCTGCAGCACTCAAACAGCTACAGCAACATCAATATCTGAATCCTCACGATTGTCAGCATCGCCATCACACGATCATCAGCATCGTCATCACATGATCAACAACATCGTCATCTCACTATCATCAACATCGTCATCACACGATCATCAACATCGTCATCTCACGATCATCAGCATCGTCATCTCACGATCATCAGCATCGTCATCATACGATCATCAACATCGTCATCTCACGATCATCAGCATCGTCATCACACGATCATCAGCATCGTCATCTTACGATCATCCGCATCATTATCTCACGATCATCAGCATTGTCATATCATCTCGATCTACAGCATCTGGATCATCTCAATCTACAGCATCTGGATCATCACGATCTACAACATCTGGATCATCTCGATCTACAGCATCTGGATCATCTCGATCTATAACATCTGGATCATCTCGATCTACAGCATCTGGATCATCTCATCTACAGCATCTGGATCATCTCGATCTACAGCATCTGGATCATCTCGATCTACAGCATCTGGATCATCTCGATCTACACCATCTGGATCATCTCGATCTACAGCATCTGGATCATCACGATCTACAGCATCTGGATCATCTCGATCTACAACATCTGGATCATCTCGATCTACAGCATCTGGATCATCTCGATCTACAACATCTGGATCATCTCGATCTACAACATAAGTATCCTCAACCATACAAGTACATTAATCAATACATGTATCATCAAAAGTATGTATTCTCACCAATACATCTATCATCAAAACATGTATTCCTACTAATACATATATCATCAAAAGCATGTATTCTCACTAATACATCTATCATCAAAAGCATGTATTCTCACTAATACATCTATCATCAAAAGCATGTATTCTCACTAATACATCTATCAATACAAGTATCCACACTGATACAAGTATACATAACAGCAGCATACCCTGCAACACACATGATCCAATTACGGGATGGTCAATCCCTCTCACTTTAGGACATAGGTCCAAGGATGATACAATCCTGATCCACTTATGGGATGATCAATCCCTCTCAATTTAAGACATCTCTCATGTCTATGGATGATGCAATCCAGATCAACTTACAGGATGATCAATCCTTATCCTTTTAAGACACCTCACCATGTCTAAGGATGATGCAATCCCGAATCAACTTACAGGATGATTAGTCCTTATCACTTTAAGACACCTTACCATGTCTAGGGACGATGCAATCCCAATCTACTTACAAGATGATTAGTCCTTATCACTTTAAGACACCTCACCATGTCTAGGGATGATGCAATCCCAATCTACTTACAGGATGATTAGTCCTTATCTCTTTAAGACACCTCACCATGTCTAAGGACGATGCAATCCCAATCTACTTACAGGATGATTAGTCCTTATCACTTTAAGACACCTCACCATGTCTAGGGACGATGCAATCCCAATCTACTTACAGGATGATTAGTCCTTATCACTTTAAGACACCTCACCATGTCTAGGGACGATGCAATCCCAATCTACTTACAGGATGATTAGTCCTTATCACTTTAAGACACCTCACCATGTCTAGGGACGATGCAATCCCAATCTACTTACAGGATGATTAGTCCTTATCACTTTAAGACACCTCACCATGTCTAGGGACGATGCAATCCCAATCTACTTACAGGATGATTAGTCCTTATCACTTTAAGACACTTCACCATGTCTAGGGACGATGCAATCCCAATCTACTTACAGGATGATTAGTCCTTATCACTTTAAGACAAGTCTCATGTCTAGGGACGATGCAATCCCATCACGTACATTTTGAACCCAGTTCATGGACGATGCAGTCCTCACGTACATTTTGAACCCAGTTCATGGACGATGCAGTCCTCACGTACATTTTGAACCCAGTTCATGGACGATGCAGTCCTCACGTACATTTTGAACCTAGTTCATGGACGATGCAGTCCTCACGTACATTTTGAACCCAGTTCATGGACGATGCAGTCCTCACGTACATTTTGAACCCAGTTCATGGACGATGCAGTCCTCACGTACATTTTGAACCCAGTTCATGGACGATGCAGTCCTCACGTACATTTTGAACCCAGTTCATGGACGATGTAGTCCTCACGTACATTTTGAACCCAGTTCATGGACGATGCAGTCCTCACGTACATTTTGAACCCAGTTCATGGACGATGCAGTCCTCACGTACATTTTGAACCCAGTTCATGGACGATGCAGTCCTCACGTACATTTTGAACCCAGTTCATGGACGATGCAGTCCTCACGTACATTTTGAAACCAGTTCATGGACGATGCAGTCCTCACGTACATTTTGAACTAGTGGTTCCGGGATGATGCAATCCCCATCACTTTATTCTCGAAGACCATACATCTACGGATCAATTCAGGGACCAAGGTCCGGGGATGATACAATCCCCACTTCTCGGAGACCTTACGTCTACGGCTCTCTTTAGGACTGAAAGTCCAGGGATGATCCAATCCCCTCAACTGTCCACTAAGGACTTCATTCTCGGAGACCTCACGTCTACGGCTCTCTTTAGGACTGAAAGTCCAGGGATGATCCAATCCCCTCAACTGTCCACTAAGGACTTCATTCTCGGAGACCTCACGTCTACGGCTCAATTCAGGGACCAAGGTCCAGGGATGATACAATCCCTATCTGTCCACTAAGGACTTCATTCTCGGAGACCTCACGTCTACGGCTCTCTTTAGAAATGAAAGTCCAGGGATGATCCAATCCCCTCAACTGTCCACTAAGGACTTCATTCTCGGAGACCTCACGTCTACGGCTCAATTCAGGGACCAAGGTCCAAGGATGATACAATCCCTATCTGTCCACTAAGGACTTCATTCTCGGAGACCTCACGTCTACGGCTCTCTTTAGGACTGAAAGTCCAGGGATGATCCAATCCCCTCAACTGTCCACTAAGGACTTCATTCTCGGAGACCTCACGTCTACGGCTCAATTCAGGGACCAAGGTCCAGGGATGATACAATCCCTATCTGTCCACTAAGGACTTCATTCTCGGAGACCTCACGTCTACGGCTCTCTTGAGGACTGAAAGTCCAGGGATGATCCAATCCCTTTTCTTTCTCGGAGACACCTGTCTACGGCTCACTTTAGAACAAGTGTTCAAGGATGATACAATCCCCACATGTATTCTCATCAATATACTATCGATCCTGGGAACCCATACAGAACCTGATTCACACTTCTTCTTTAATTGCACCATTAAGAGAATGGTCTTATCTAGCCACTTGGAGCAAACATCTCATCATGATTCTCTTCCTCTTTCTAAGAGAATCTTCTAGCCACAAGCCTTCTATATTTTGTTTGATTTGTAAATCTTCTTGTTGAACATCCATCACTTGTTCGGTGTTCATTATTCTTCATGATCTTTCCTACAAAACAAAATTAAGTACATGATTAGTAATCCTTCATAATCATGAAATCATGATAACCTATTATGCATACAGATATCATTTATATAGTTATGCAACTATCTTGACCAATACTTTGGCACAACACTTTCCCATATCCTGTATGCATACAGTGGCTATCTAGATGCCTTCCATCTCTACCAGAACATACTATCGAGAGTGTGCACAGCTCTCAGCATGTCAGCAAAGAGGTTTCATTCTAGACAAGCAACAATGGAATGTTTTTCCAACTTACCAATCATATGCATATTAGTAGTATAATGTTCAATGCTCTATGAATGTTTGCACTCAGCATGATATGTTCTAGGAATACAAATATGCATACAATAAATATCATTTACTATTTCAAATAACAACTCAAATACTTATCTTTTATGTTTGTGTGGTTTCCTCCCGCTTGATCTTCTGTATGTCTTTTGAACTTCTATTCATTCTGTACCACTGTGCATGTTCAAGTGTCATCCTCATGATCTCATACACAAACATACACCCATTAGTATGTTCTAAATGTTATCAAAACATTATAGTTCTAAATTCTTGAAAATGTATAGTCATGATTAATTAGTATTCAAGATTTCAGGGAAGTATTCTTTTACTCATGCATATCATCAATCAAGATAAAAGACATAATATGCATAATCCCTTGATTATTAATTTTATGAATAAGCATAGCCAATCATACCAAGTATACTTATATAAGGGATCCTAACACAAGGTAAGATTCATGGGAAACATACCTGGATTAGTATACCTATTTAGTTATGTACAACATACCTAAACAATCTCTTCAATGATTTAGAGATCCTGAGCTAGAACCTGCATGTCTCATAGGTTAAGCATAATATAACAAAGTCATACATACCTCGTAAGTAGAACAAAGATTATGGATGAGTCTTTGTCTTCATGTTTTCATGGTCATGGAGCCTGATTTGTCTTTTGTGATGTACCTGTATCTTGTTAGCAGACAACATCAACCTCACACAACATCATAATGCATTAGTACAATCATAAGTGTCAACACCCTAACCAATGAATATCTTCTATCATGCATTCATAATTTTGTTAAGGTGATACAACAAATCTAAAATCAAGATTCTACTAACCGTAATAACATGAAGACAAACATACCATAAACTTAATCATGAACAAATCTCAAAACATACCTCGATGAGTCATACCTGTCGAGATTGCTTGTAATCTCCTTATGTAAAGCCTTAGCCTCATCTCCCTCTGAAACAGGAACTCCTTCACTTATGCAGGTGACCAATCCATCTTCTTCTAGGATTAACCCTATCCACTTGATTTGCAAGAACTGGACCTGGAGCTGGATATGGGTTTGTCAGAGAAACCCCAAAAATTCAAACTTTCAATTTCAAACTTCCGAAAGGATAGAAATATGCGCCTTGATGAGCTTATCAAACTGCAAAGTTTCACTCCTCAATTTTGCCTTTGAAACTTATGGATTCACTGGACGTGACCCTGAACTGGGGTTTGATGAATCCCACTCTTCTGCCCAATCAAAATGTTTGATCCAAATCTCTAAGCTTCTATTTTTCTGAGGAGCTTCCAGTCGTGGTCACAGATTTCAAAAATTCCCATTTTTACAGAAGCCCTAATTTTCCACTTTTCTGATCAAAGTCCCGAACTAGGGTCTAATCAAGCCCGGCCTTCTTCCCAACCAAAAATTCTGATCTTGGTCTCTAAATTTCTATTTTGATGAGTAGCATCCAGCCGTGGTCTCCGATTACAAAAATTCCAACTTTCTTCAAAGCCCTAAATTCCGGAAGCCATGAATGAAGGTACCAAAAAAATAATTCTGTTTTGATAGAAATATGTACCTGATTGTTTCTGGTGTAACTCCGAAATTTTTGATCCAAAGGGTCTGAAAAAGTTTTCTGAGATAGCTCGGCCTGTTATCTTTCCATCCTGACAGGTCTGACCTCAATTGGATTCTCTGAGAGAGAGTTATGACAAATGTCGCAACGTGACCTGTTTTGGGAAAATACAGGAGAGCGAACTTGTACGGCATGCCACGTGTCACTGTTTGACCTTCGGCCTCTGAAAAAGTTTTCTGAGATAGCTCGGCCTGTTATCTTTCCATCCTGACAGGTCTGACCTCAATTGGATTCTCTGAGAGATAGTTATGCCAAGTGTCGCAACGTGACCTGTTTATGGGATAATACAGGAGAGCGAATTTGTACGGAGTGCCACGTGTCACTGGTTCAACTTCGGCCTCTGAAAAAGTTTTCTGAGATAGTACAGTCTGTGTAATACCTGTCACTTTTCACGAAATTTCATTTGGAGCTTCCTAGCCCAAGTTATGACCTTTTTCCCAAGGTCACCTGATTTTGACTCAGATCTGGAAGAGGCAGAAACCCTATATTGTACAGATCATAAATCACAAAGTACAACGAATTAGAGGTTTTCCTTTGGACACAAGGTACCTGGAGATTTTAGCTTCGTCTTGTAACAATTTCAGCTCCGAAAACTTCGCCAAAATGGATTTATAGCGAAAGTGCTACGATGACTGGTTTTTGCTATGTAAAACCCTAACCTTCAAATTGTCGTAAGTAAAGCAAGTGTCTTTAGTGCCATACCTTGTCTTCCTTCAGGTTAGCTCTGATACCATGTCAAAATTCAATATGCTAAGACATAAAATAGCAGCATTACATTCCATTTCACAATAATAGCATATACAGGATCACTGAAGAAACAACAAGCACAGCATAAACACAAGAGACAGAGATTTATCCTGGGAAACCCTCATGGGGTAGAAAACCCAGCAAAGCTTCCTCAATATAGATGACCAGCAATATACAAAGATAAAACCCTGAGACATGATCTCCTTCTCCACAATAGCAGACCTCTCCTTCACAAGTGCGCTATCCTCAAGTGAGTGAATGTGTATAATGAGGAACACACCTCCTCTATTTATACACTACTCTGATATGTATTTTACACAAGTACATGTAGGCTCGTATTTAACCATTAGGTTAAATACCCCATTATAACTGACTGGGCCGACCCCTCTAGGGTGGTCTAATAACCCTTTGACCCACATAACACATACAGGGCCGACCCCCACTAGGGAAGTCTAATAACCCAAGTTACCACATTCCGACGGAGGAATAAACATCTCCGGATATACAATAAGATCTTCACGGAGGAATGAATCATCTCCGGAATAATAAAGTACAAATATAATATTCTTTGAAGTTACAATATCTCAACAGTCCACCAGTGTTCCCCCCTACCCTCGTTCTCGGTCTTCATAAATATTCCTTTATTGAGCACTTCCTCCTTGCATGGCCATTCCTTTTGTTCGGTATAATTTTATCCCTTTTTCGGGCCGGAAAAGTCCTTTACGAAAAAGGCACTTAGGGAGTTTCTGTTAAGCTCTTTTCTGACTCCTAAAACAATGAAAAGATCATCGAGCAATCTTGCTTCCTTTCATGCTCGTTAAAGTACCCAAAAGGGCATCTATCTAGTATAAGTTTAACCCTTTTCCGGACCTGGTAGACTAATTACAAAAAAGGAATACTCTAGTCACACCGGCTAGAAGAGTTCTTCATTGCATCCTTTTATGCTTCTTTGGGACTTGGAGACTAACACACAAAAAAGAAACCCCCTGGAGTCTTCTTATCGCTTTCAGACTCTCTAAAATTGAAAGCAACCACGAGCATGCACTGTCCTGGGCTCGTTCAAATCCACACGACAGTACCATTCCATTATTTCAGAGTCTTGTTATCGCTTTCAGACTCCCTAAAATTGAAAGCAATCACGAGCATGAACTGTCCTGGGCTCGTATAAATCCACACGACAGTATCATTTTACACACACTTCTTCTAGTTCCTTAACCCATGAAGAAGTCCCCCCATGCCTCCTGGCACTATGATCGATCCTCTCAGCAGCACAGGTCGCCTTTGTTCAAAGTATTCTGCAGTCTCCTGCCATTTGTGCACCAGCTTGAGTATCCCTCATCCTAGTCACTATCCTTGATCCATTACAGCTATGATCCCTTTCCCATCAGTCAGTTTCATATGCTGCCCGATCATCCCCGCCATCATACTCTGAACAAAGGAAGTTTGACTCCACCCACTCTACTTGCCCAGTTATCCCCCACCTTTCGTCAGTCCTACCATCAGTACTATCACACTTCGGTTCTCTACCTCGCACTCCTATAAAGGAAACATCATTTCCTTGCTAGTTGCAGGTCTCCCTCTGTCGACGAAAGCCCCTCTATTCCAGAGGATAGACCCAGAGGTCCCTACGCCTTGGACCCATCACCATATGTGGTGAGTGCCTACAGACCATTTTGAGAGGAGTCATCATTGCCTCTCCAAATGGTTGTTTCTCACATGCTCGACTTCAACACCTTGATCGCATCATTGAGAATCGCGCAGGGTTTTATCCCTTCCATTATTGGTCAAAGACCCCGGATCTCCCCCGACTCTAGCACATTGGTGAGTCACTTCGGAATGCCTAGTTATTTGTTCCCGTGGATGTCCGGGTTGCGTTGGCGATTTTATTCGGAAGCCATCCCGTTATATGCTTCCTTGAGTACCCAGTTCAATTCCAGTTCAGTGTACCATTGAGAGTATGACCCCTCGTCACTATGATCCAGCAGCTCATCAGTTCCTATGGTACTACACTCAGTAGCACTGGTGTCATTTCAATGTATCAGTTCTTCAGCTTAGACATGGTCATCCCAGCAGTATGTCCTAGATTTGTGTCCCCTCTGGACCTTTACGATGTACACAGTGGTTCTCTATGTATCCTACAGGTCCCCCTTCTCGGGCCTCAGTTATTTTTATGTATCTTGATACGAGCATGGGTATGCCCGCCTCGTCCATATATTGAGATTCTTCCTCATTCATTATTTGAGGACATGTATATGTCAGGTCCCCATATTTTGGACCCCATTGTTATTATTGTTGTATATCTTGATATGAGCATGGGAATGCTCGCCTCGTCCATATGATCAGATTAGTCCTCATCCATTATTGAGGTTATGTACTTTTAGTTTTTGCAGTTTGTTCGGGATCGTTGTTCCGGGCTCCAATTTCTTTCTTCTCTTCTCCACACCCTAGGAAAACCATACAGAACTTATGATGTCTATTGGCCATACAATGAGGTCCTGCCCTCACACATCAGGGGGCAATCTGTTAACACCCAAAAAGTGCTCACTACCTCATCTACCCCATTACATGACTCATTTGTCCATTTTCCAACCATATTTGCCGTAAAAACCCTAAAAATCCCACTAAAAAGCCTCCAAAAGGCTAAAAAACCCATTTTCCCCCAAAATTATCCAAAATTCCTCCAAAAATAGCAAAAACCCTCTAAAAAGGGAATAAAAAATATAAAAAAATGAGGAAAAAACCCTATACAGCTGACCTAAACCATATGGTTCCCAAAACCATGGGCCAGCACTCCACCACCAAAAAACTATAAATAGGTGATGGAGACCCCTCATTTCATATCCACAATCAAGTATACCCTTACTCTGCCAAAATCTCTCTTGAGACCCTAGCTCACCCTTGAGCTACTTTCACCATTGAGAGCCCCTTTTGGCCTATTTCCACCATTGGAGAAAGAGAAGGAGCAAAGATGGAGTTTGGAGTAACCCTCTTGGACAATTGCAAGAACTTCACCAACCTTCACATGGGAGGTAAAGCTTTAATACAAAAAAACCATTTACATTATCTCTTGTCTTTTTATGTTTCATGCACATGCTTAGTATAATTTTCATTTTAATATCTTGTCTTTTAATTACTGTTTATTGAACTGCTACTAAGGAGTCCCTTCTCCTTAGTAGGTTCTCATTTGCACAAGCTAGGGTGAAAACCCTAGCTACACCCAAGGTCTCTTAGCTAATGTCCCCATTCAGTTGGCTGGTAAAACAGTGCTTATTGACATAGAGGTCATCAACGCCCAACTTGATTATAACCTCTTACTTGGCCGCAGTTACATGTACGCCATGTGGTCGGTTGCCTCATCTATTTTTTGTACCATGATGTTCCCCCATGACGGACGTGTGGTCAAGGTTGATCAACTCACCTATTACGATCCCAATGCCCCCGTTGCACCCGAAAATGTTCTCCCCATGGTTGAACAACCTGTTTATGGTGCATCTACCTCATTGGTTTCCTCAGTGGGACCTGGAGTCTACTCAGATACGCTGATGAACTCAACATTCCAATCCATTCCACCCACATCACCAGAGTTTGAAATATCTGACTTATGTACCCTTTCCCACAATACACCACCACCCAACCATCAACTTCCCTTGCTACCCGAACCACCATTGGTACCAAGTCATGTTGGTGTTACACCGATCCACACAATCCCCTTCCTATTCCCTCCTTTGGGAGTAGTAAGCGCCCCGGTTATGGCTACTCTCAACCTCCAGGGGTTAACTTTAGGACTACTTGTGTGGTATATCACGCCTCCCGTTTCCCCCCAACACCAAATGTCATCCTACAAACGGTGCAACCCATTACCACTACTAGTCAACCACCTCCCAGTGTCACTACTCCTTCCTCATCCACCAGTTCATCTCCTCTTATCAAGCACACTAGGGGCAGAGGCCCACAACCATACACTGCTTTACCCCCGCCCAAAACAGTTAAAACCCCCCCATGTTTCACGCTCCTCCCAAATGCTCGTTGTGTGATGAGTTGGGCCATGCTACCCATCAATGTCCACAATTACCCACATTACAAGAGCACATGCAAATTCTTGTTGACGACCCCAACATCCCAGTTGTCCAACTCGACCCTACCCCTAAGCCTCACGATAAATCACTATGTACCAATCACCCTTGTGCAATCTGCGGTATTTACGGCCATTGCTCATATCACTACCCTGATCTCCCAGATTACAGAGCCTCCCTCTATGAGATGAATAACTTGGACCTCGAGACGGCTCCCCCCACCATTTAAGAGATCCACCCCCCAGCATCCCTGCCAATCGGAGAGATTAATACCATTTATATGATCTCTTCTACTAGCACTCCCTCGTCAACTGATTTGACAACCCAAAGTTTCCACAATGATGAGGAGATTCTCGAGGCTCTTACTGCACCTGATTACCCCTGGGAAGATATGAATCATCATTCCTATTTCCTCCCGGAGGAGTCCTCCTCCACCATAGCCACCCAATTTTTGGTTGAGTCCAAAGATTCCTCCCCACCAAAGTCGACTAGTTTAAAGAGCCCATTCCCGCTCTCGATGCCTTCAAGGAAGGTAACATGGCCAATATCTCACCCACAATCCACATTGATATATCTACCCCATCTTGTGCTCCTGAACTCATTACGTTAGGAGCCTCCTGCACTGAGTACGAGATCAGAGAGTACAAAAAACTTTTCCAAGAGTTCTGCGATGTCTTTACTTGGTCCTATACCGAAATGCCTGGTCTTGACCCCGCTATCATAGAGCACCACATTGACACGTGGCCAGATGTACCCCTCGTTCACTAGAAACGACACCCCATTCATCCATCAAAGCTCCCCGCCGTTAAAGCAGATATTGAGAAACTTCGCACAACAGGATTCATTTATCCTATTGCATACACCACTTGGGTTTATAACCTCGTCCCTGTTAACAAGAAACAAGGCACCATCCGAGTATGTACTGACTTCCGCAATTTAAACCGAGCATGTCCCAAAGACAAATTCCCCACACCATTTATTGAACAAATCATCGATGCATGTGCGGGGCATGAGGTCCTCTCCTTCATGGACGGTTTCTCTGGGTACAACCAGATTCAGATCCACAAGGAAGATCAATACAAGACTACCTTTACCACCCCATGGGGCACCTTTGCCTATTGTGTCATGCCTTTCGGCCTTAAAAATGCTGGTGCCACCTTCCAGCGGGCCATGACCTATTGTTTTCACGACTTGGTCCATCTCCTGTTAGTCTATCTTAACGATCTTACAACTCATTCCAAGAAATGATCCAACCACCTCAATGACCTCCGACAATTTTTTCTGCGTTGTTGCAAGTATCAGATCCGCTTGAACCCACTCAAGTGCGTATTTTACATTCTAACAGGCCGGTTGTTAGGTTTCATTGTTTCCCATAAAGGAATCGCTGTTGATCCCCTCAAATTCCAACCCATCATAGACCTTCCCGCACCATGCACGCTCTGGCAGCTCCATAGTTTATAGGGGAAATATAATTTCCTTCGTCGCTTCGTTCTTGATGATCCCACCACAGTTCATGGTTTCTTACGTCTGCTTCATACTCACATACATAGTGCATCCTGCCTTGGACATGGGGCATACATTCTAACTAACTCAGAAGGACACCCCTTGCGCAACCCCCGTAATGGGTTGTATCTCAAACGCTTTTATCGTTAATAATCCCACGGACCCGTTGGTCCATATTGTACAGTTTGATTTCTTTTTGTTTTCTAATTTTTTCCATGCACGTTGCCATCTCGATTTGCGTGCCACATCGGCCATTGTCAGTTTTTAGCATTCCTGATACCATCGGATTCAATTTTCTGATCCGGTGATGATGCTTGAGATCATTTCTCGCTCTCACCCCCATATTTTTTGGGCATTTTTTACCAGCCCGTCGTCATCTCGGTTTGCATGCCATCTCGACCGTTATCCGTTTTTGACACTTTTTACATCGCCGGATTCAGTTTTCTACGCTCGTGATGATGCTTGAGATCATTTCTCTCTCTCTCACCGGGAATGGTATCAACATTGTGTCCCAACACCTTGCTGCCTCGATTTGTGCGCCACATCGACCGCTAGCGAATTGTTACACATTTTTACATGAGCCATTCACTCCATTCATACTGCAATTATTTCGTTATTTTTCCACCATTCATCATCCCACAAGGAGTCCCACTAGTGTTCCCCCCCACCCTCATTCTTGGTTCTCATCGATGTCCCTTGATTGAACACTCTCTCCTTGCTTGGCCATTCCTTTTGTTCGGTATACTTTTACCCCTTTTTCGGGCCGGACAAGTCCTTTTATGAAAAAGGCACTTAGGGAGTTTCTATTAAGCTCTTTTCTGACTCCTAAAAAAATGAAAAGATCACCTAGCAATCTAGCTTCCTTTCATGCTTGTTAAAGTACCTGAAAGGGCGTCTATCTAGTATAAGTTTAACCCTTTTCTAGACTTGGTAGACTAATTATGAAAAATGAATACTCTAGTCACACTGGCTAGAAGAGTTTTTCATTGCATCCTTTTATGCTTTTTCGGGCCTTGGAGACTAACACATGAAAAACAACCCCCCTGGAGTCTTCTCATTGCTTCCAGACTCTCTAAAAATGAAATAAACCAGGAGCATGCACCATCCTGGGCTCGTACAAATCCACATGACTATACCATTCCATTATTTCAGAGTGTTCTTATTGCTTTCAGACTCCTTAAAATTGAAAGCAATCACGAGCACGAACTGTCCTAGGCTCGTATAAATCCACAGACAGTACCATTTTGAGCACACTTCTTCCAGCTCTTTACACCATAAAGAAGTCCCCCCTAGTGCCTCTCAGCACTATGATCGATCATCTCGGAAGCACTCCCATTAAGGTCGCCTTTGTTCAGAGTATTCTGCAGTCTCCTTCCATCTTGCAACAACTTGAGTATCACTCATCCTAGTCACCATCCCTGATCCATTACATCTATGATCCCCTTCCCACTAGTCACTTTCATATACTTCCTGATCACCCCCACCATCATACTCTAAACAAAGGAAGTTTGAGTCCACCCACTCTATTTTCCCAGTTATTCCTCACCCCCATAGTATGTCAGTCCTACCATCAGTACTCTCACACTTCTGTTCTCCACCTCGTGCTCCTATCAAGGAAACATAATTTCCTTTCTAGTTGCAGGTCTCCCTTTGTCGATGCTAGCCCATCTATTCCAAAGGATAGACTCAGAGGTCCTTGCGCCTTGGACTCATCACCATCTGTGGTGAGTGCCTACGGACCATTTTGAGAGGAGTCATCAGTGCCTCTCCGAGTGGTTGTTTATCACATGCTCGACTTCAACACCTTGATCGCATTGTTGAGAATCGCGTAGGGTATATATCCCTTCAGTTATTGGTCGAAGACCCTGGATTTCCCCTGACTCTAGCACATTGGTGAGTCACTTTGGAACACCCAGTTATATGTTCCCGTGGATGTCCGGGTTGTGTTGGCGATTGTATTCGGAAGCCATCAACTTATATGCTTCCTTGAGTACCCAGTTTAGCTCCAGTCTAGTGTACCATTGAGGGTATGACTCCTCGTTATTATGATCCAGCAGCTCATCAGTTCCTTTGGTACCACACTCAGCAATAATATTGTTATTCCAGTGTATCAGTTCTTCAGATCAGACATGGTCAGCTCGGCAGTATATCCCAGATTTGTGTCCCCTCTGGACCCTTATGATGTACACAGTGGTTCTCCATGTATCTTCCAGGTCCCCATTTTTTGGACCTCCTTGTTATTGTTATAGATCTTATTACGAGCATGGGTATGCCCTCCTCGTCCATATGTTGAGATTATTCCCCATTCATTATTGAGGTCATGTATTTTCAGTTTTGCAGTTTGTTCGGGACCGTTGTTCCGGGCTCTAGTTCGTTTCTTCTCCTCTCCACATCCCAGGAAAACCATAAAAGACCTATGATGTCTATCGACCATACAATGAGCTCTTTCCCTCACACATCAGGGGGCAATCTGTCAACACCCAAAAAGTTCTCACCATCTCATTTCCCTCATCACATGACTCATTTGTCCATATTTCATACCATATTTGCCTCCAAAACCTTAAAAAACCATTAAAAAGCCACCAAAAGGCCAAAAAAAACCCTTTTCCCCCCCAAAATAATTTAAATTTCCTCCAAAAATAGCAAAAACCCTCTAAAAGGGCCCTAAATTCCCAAAAATCAAATAAAAGGGAATAAAAAATACAAAAAAGAGGAAAAAGAGAGAAAAAATGAAGCAAAAACCCTATACAATTGACCTAAACCATATGGTGCCAAAAACCATGGGTCAACACTCCACCACTAAAAACCTATAAATAGGTGATGGAGGCTCCCCATTTCGCATCCACAATCTTCCCTATCTTCACTCTGCCAAAATCACTCTTGAAAACCTAGCTCACCACTTTGAGCTAATTTCACATTTGAGTGCCCCTTTGGCCCATATCCAAAACACTTTGGAGAAGGAGAAGGAACCCATTGGAGCTTGGGAGCAGTCCTCCTGGACTATTGCAACGCTTCAACTAAGATCTTTCAAATAGATGTAGAGTGGAGGATCTTGCAACAACCAGATGCAGAGGGAATTTGAAAAACTTAAAGGCTGGGGTTAGAGATTGCAGAGCCGCTACAGCAGATGCCAACACATAGTCCAAGATTCAAAGTTAATCACTCCAAGATCAATGGCATAGCTTTTTAAAATTTCAATGTAGAGATTTTAAGAGCGTCTATGATCCATATCTGTTGGTATCTATAGGACTTCAATCGTTCAAAGCATGGCAGGGTTTTCGAAAATAAGAGCTACACCGCCTCCTAGTTATGGCAAGGTTTACAGAGCACACAGAGGTGCCATGCTTTAACACAAGGTGTAATAAAAAATGCAGATGTCAAAGAAGTCTCCACGCAGATTTGAAAGGAACGCATAGGGTACCGAGAGCTGGGCAAATTTTAAGCAAAATGTGCAGGGTGTAGATTTTAACGTAGAGTTTACAAAATCATTTAAATCCTTCAAACTGTAGATTCTAGTAGGTTTGGACAGAAAACACAGAGGTGTTACAACCTTTAATACAGATAGGGTAGGATTTAAAGAAATCACTCAAATTTTTAAATATTTAAAGCAGAGTTTCAAAAATTCGAGGAATGATCACGCCGAGATGGAAGCTTTGAAAAATTCAACACATCTTTTAAGATTAAAACAGAGTTTTAACACCAAAATTCCAGGCACACACTAATTAAAAAATCAAGAAACTCATATTTGAATACAAATTGAGCTAGTTTGATGAATTATAAGTGTATTTAAGTTGATCTTGAGATGTTTAAGCTGAATCTTAAGTTCTTTTAATGATCTTTAAGCTACAAAGGAGCATATATGAAGGAAGAACACCCAAAAATTGAAGAAAATTCAGGAAAAATCAAGAAAATTCAACAAGCTAGTATGGTCACCAATCTGATAACAGTATTTAGTGTAGGGTTGTGTCTACACTAGTTTAACTATCTTCCTAAGAAATGGTGAGTTCCTACGTCAGCAACATGAAAATATTATCACAAGTTTCCAAAGATCTATTTCTATTCATCAATCAAGATAATCAAACTTAAGATCTAAAGCCATCCAAGAATTAAATTCATACAAGATAAACCAAATTTAAACTAATAGATGGTAGAAACTTGAATCCATTCATATTAGAATAATGAAGAAATACATCCTTACCAATGATCTAGGTGAGAATCCTTCCTCCATTGCAAATGCGCTTCCCTTCCTTCACCCTTGCTTTTGAAGAATTTGAGCTCTTTCTCCTTCTTCAGAATCTCTCCAACATTCCTTTGCTCTTCCTTTGTGTGTCTTTACCATGACCCAAAGCCTTTCTGATATAGCATTGGGAAATGTTCCTTAGGCTTTTCTTTTGAGTGTGGGATAATCCATTTTCCTCATTTTAGATTATTTTAACTTGAAAACCCACTTTTCATAGTTTGTAGGATTTTTGCACCATTTAAAATGATTTTAAGCATAATTAATGCATTTTAATGAATTTCTCAGAGAGGATTCGTCTATGAAT
The DNA here is from genome assembly GCA_027924585.1 of Larix kaempferi. Lineage (NCBI taxonomy): Eukaryota > Viridiplantae > Streptophyta > Pinopsida > Pinales > Pinaceae > Larix > Larix kaempferi. Next base: position 39,267,788 of record BSBM01000372.1, on the reverse strand, counting down.
GAACTTGTGTCATGTTTTCTTGCTGCAGGTTCATGGTAAACATATGCCTCTTCTGTCACATGACTAGGGGTGTTAATTTGATTGTTAACATAAGCACTATTAAAGCACGCAAATGTGTTACGTAGAGGTGCATGTGGTCACAAGATGTGATGTTATCTCATAGGTAGAGAGGTTGTGGCATCAAGTTGTAGAATTAACCGCAATGACAGGCATGGGGGTGATAGGTGTACCCGTATGCTAGCTTGAAGTTGAATCTTCAATTGAATGGGGAAGAGTGAGTTAATATTAGACTGTTCAGATGTTGGGACCAAGTTATGATTTGATGAACCATGTAAGTGAAAAGGTTTCCTAGTGAACCAGTGGATATAGTAGTGGCAACCCATGTATTTCGGTAGATGGATTTCTTTTTATATCGACATCAACAATGAGTTTGTGAAAGTACACAAAAGATAGAGCAAAAACCTCGAGGACAAAGCCTAATAATGAAGAAATTCCAAGACAATGACGACAAAGAATGAATACCAAGATGAAGACCCACTTGATGACACAAGATGAAGACATGACCATGGTGGAGACAAAGATGAAAATAATACCCTGAGGAAGACCATGATAAAAACGACCCTTTAGTAGTGACATAGAAACACTTTGTTAAAATTGTTACCTCTAATAGACATTAAGGGGGAGTATTAAAATATTGATTAAGACATTGTAATGTTTATTAGATAGTGATGGAAACAAAAATATCTAGAAGAATAAATTAATTTGATGATTGGAACAGTGCAACACTGTAGCGTCGGCACTAATCAAGTCGGTGGAGAAAGATCCAGATAGAGATCCTTCTAGATAGGGTTTCTATCTGCAATGTAACTCTATAAATTGATCCAAATGCAACACAATGAAGCAAGCCTCCCAATTTGTAACTTTTTCTTATTTCATTTTCTGTTTGGTTCTTCACTCTATTTTTATTCATAAAATGTGGTATGCATTCCATGGTAAAAGAACTTGTATTGCATGGTCTTCTTAGGGAGTATGATGCCAGAGAGATGTTTAATAATTTTGACAATGGACTGAGGAAAAATAAGTATCCTGACATCCAATCACTAACAACACTGACGACCAAATTTGGCTATGGACTGCAAGATATAGATGTAGACAATCAAGTTTCACATTGTTGGGCAACAAAGAACCCATAACATATAATGACCATATTCAAGGAATTTGATCATGCATCGACATTTCAATGTCGTTTGAAGAATAATAGCTTCTTATTTAACTCAATTGCGACAGGCCAGAGGAAAAATTTCTAAAGATAAAATTTGTTCAGAGGACTAGAGGGTTTCAGCTCCATGTTGGCTCATCAAATTTAGGCCATCGACCAACTAGTTGCATTTGGACACATTGTTAAAGACTAATCATAGTTCATTAGTTCACCTAATTGTTATACGGTTACATGAAAGTTATGGTGTTTTTGTAATATATATGTGCATATCCAAGATAACTTAACCGCTCATTAATATGAAGCCTTTTCTGCCATTGTTTCTCTTCTCGTATTTCTTTATTTTCTTTATATATCTTTTATGATATGCTTTCTAACAGTGGTATCAGAGCGCATAAAGATCCATGAAGCCAGGAGAGTAGAAATATCAGAGAGCATTGGTTTGTAGAGAATTAGGTCAATGGATTAGAGCATGGAAGAGTGCATAGACCATTGTAGTTGTGCAGCTATTAATAGGAAACATGTTTCCAACAAAAAGGAAGACCAACGATTCATGTAGACAGAATCCATATCCTGTGAATATCCTACTGCTGCCATCCATATTTTTTTCAAAGGAAAACTGTTGTTGTTTTGGTTGAATATGGTTGAATCATCAAGATCGTGATAAAGTAGATCTATAAAAGACATAATTAAAAATAAGCTAAAAAAAGGTAAATCGATCTCATTCACGAAGACAACCTTTTATAGGCATTTTTATGAGGGTTATTTAAAACATTTGACCATGAATTTTGTGTTGAAATCTTCACCCTGAAAAAGTGTTGGTTGTTTTATTTGAATTTGTGTTGACTCAAATTCCCATTCTCTCATGGTATGAAAGGATTCTTATATGACAGAAATGTTCCTGTTTACGAAGGAGGTGAAGATCATTTTCAAAGGAATTTAAAATTTTTGAAGATCTAACTGATTTTAGGAAAGATATTTGGAAAGAATTATACTTTTTTGGAAAATGGTTTGGTTTGTAAAAAAAAAATATCTTTGATTGAGAAGCTGAGAAGTAGAGCTACATGTCAATAATGTAAAGAGTGTGAGTAAGGGAGTTGTTATGTTGTAGTCACATGTCTGTGATAAAGATTCGCTATTGCCACCTTGAAGAATTGAGATCCAATTCCCAAGAAATTTTATTCCATGAAAAAGATACGAAGAATGTAAATTCTCTGCATGATATTATATATGGGAGCATCCATGTGAGAGTGATATTTCCATAGAAAGGTACCTTCCTGTTGGTGAAGCAACAGAACTTGGTCTGGCCAAGAAGTGAGAAGAACTGCAGTGTTGGTATTCATATCTATCTTTCTTATTCTTCATATATTTTCATGGCGTGATGTATAATAGACAACCGAACTGATAATTTGTAGCGCGTTATAGAGAGCTGGCCTATACAATTTGTATCTTTATCAAGTTTCAATGGATATCGTAATATTCTAAGGCTACTCACTCTTTAATTGATGATCGCTCTTTAATTGATGAATATGTCCATGTGAACCGGACTGTGCAGCCTGAGTTGAAGGTATAAAGGGGAGTCTTAGCATTAAATAAACTTAAGGTGGACGAGATTTCAAGTTCCTATTCAGAAACGATCTTGTTCTGTGTATGCAGTCAAGAAAGAATCCGCAAGGTAAGGAAATTGTTGTTGATTAGTTTTTACATCGTAATCTTCCACCCTGTGAGCATCAACATTATTTGGCTTGTAGGATCCATTTCAATGACTCAAATCCACTTATATCCTTCAGAGATATTAGTTTTCCCTATTTTTATTCCTACATGCATGTTGCATCACTATAGCGTGCATACCCGCGAGTTGCATCACTATAGCCTGTGGGTATCAAGTAAAATGGTAAAAACCACTATTAATTACTTTTTACTCCCAAAAAGCGGTCATTGGGTGACCTTTGGCTCTCCATCTGCCTGAGTAACGCCTCGATGTGTCCTTTCAGCTACCTTTGAGAGGACTATATTTTGAGCACATATGGCTTATGGATGGGAGGAAAAAGAGAATAGCAAGAGAACTCTAGTGGATTTTTGCCCTATCTTGAGTCTGCACTCATTGATCCTTGTAGTTGTGAACCCTTTATGTTCACCTTCCAAACTCCTTTCATAGTTTCAGTTTTCCATTCATGGAGGATTCAAGTGGTGGAGGAACAAGTGGATTGATCTAGATCTTGGTTCAGATTGGTTGCCGACAAGAGGTCGTATCACTTTGTACTTATTCTCGTCCATCATGGTGTGAATGTTGTTTATTATACATTGGGTTACATTTGCTTGTGATATTATGGACCATTGTTATTGATAATGTTAATGTCACTTTTATATTATATGTACTTGTTGGATATTGGCTGTTAATACTAATTTGTAGATTTCAAGTGCATGGATTGAAAGCTCCAACGGGGATCTACATTAAATGTTTAGATCGAGGTTGGTTACATTTATCCATTATCTTAACATTGTCATTTATAATAGCATTTTTTTGAGAATTGAGTTGATTTCTGGTAGTCATCTGTCTGTTGTGGTACTCCCAAGCCATAGTGAGTTTTCTCCAATACAGAAATGGTGACTCCACTGGGGAAAACATCCATGTTTGGGAAATTTTTTGGGCATTAGTCCATAATTAGAGTTGTTGTTTATCAAAGCTCAGTGTCACTGATTGGCCGTTAAGATACACCGTAGAAAACTTTCTTTTTCTGAGTCATTGGACTCTTTATTTACCCATTTTCCTTTTCTCACCCGCGGGCTAGCTTAGCTCAGCTCGCGTCTACCCGCCTCTGTTTACTCTACTACTCGTGGGTACTCGTAGGTATTCCTTCGATAGTAGCATATAACTCCGGCTTTTGTTGGTTTATGGCTATTGGTTGTTGCTGGGTTGGCTTTGGTTGTTCCTGAGTCTTTGTTGGCCTCTTTCTTGACTGTTTCATGCCTTGGTCGTGACCAAAACTCTTTGTTTCTCTTGGTTGAGCCTTCTTGGTTTTTTACCAAACTTTGGATTTAGCCTCTTGGTTTTTTCCTTTAGAGATCTTTCCTTTGGTTGACTATTTAGGATCTGCTGGGTTGTCTTAGTGATCTTCTAGGCACTTCGGTGACTGAATAGTAGGATTTTGCTTGCATTTTTTCATTCCATTTATATTGAAAAAATACAAAAATATACATTTAGTTTTTTTCATTTTCCTTCTTGTTTATAATCAAAAATACAAAAATATTTTACTTTCGTGTACTACATCTTGCATTGAGTGCTTGTTGCCTTCATCTAGGTTCTTCTTGTGCATCGAAAAGATAAAAGTTTGCATCTTTATTCTGGAATTGTTGGTTGATTTTGCATATTAGTGACATTTTTTTATTGGATAGACGAGTCCAGGATTGGACGATTTTGCATACTATTGATTCTACACATCACTAGTTTCACGATCATATACCTTGAGTAACCACAACCACTAAAATTAACGCTTAATCTTAAAATTGATTAGAATGATTTTATTTATAGGGTACACCAACTAGCATAGGTTTAGAGTCTTGGAATAGATCATTGTGAGTTAACAATCCAAGACTACTAGACGAAACATTAGGTGTCTAACCAGGGAGTGGAGGAATCCATGGTATAGATCAGTGTTCTTAGGAAGCTCTACTCAATCTAGAGTTAAGCACGAGGTCACGGGAGGTTGGTTGAGGAGATATCCCTCTGATATCCGTTGAACATGGGAGATATATCCAGGATTTGTTCGTATCTGGGGGTACCGGAGGTTCATCCTCTTGTGCTTCGGGCTTAGCTACCTTGCCCATACGATAGATCCCACCTGTAACTGTCCCCCTAAGCATTGGTTATATTGCAGTGATCATAGTTGCCTTACCTAGGTATCGCACAGGGTACTTGCAGTGGTTATGCTGTTTGTGTCCTGAGTCAGATAGGGATTGGACAACACAGTTGTGTTTGTGCAGTGGACTTGACCCTGTACACGCAGTGAAGCCTGGGTGTCTCTATAACTGATTCTGTTACCTACAGCTATAGTTTGGGAGTCTCAAGCCTCTCCTAGGCGAGACATACCGAATCTAGTGTTAGGAGCACATTTAGCCACTCTGTTTGTCTTCTCTTGGCTGTAGTTTCTCTAGGTGTGTGCTTTTGATTTATTGTTTTTGATCAATAGTTGGCCTTTAGGGGACGTTTTGATTATATATTCTCTCCGAAGATATCGTGGCGTAGAGCCCTACTCTCCGCAGGTCCCATCGGTTGGCTGGTTTAAATCCAGCTAAGGTTTCATGCCGTGTTGCTAGAGGACGTCGGAGGGTTCCCTCTGAGTCTTTGGATTCTTACACGACCTACGTCCAAGAATTCATGGTTGCACATGCCGATATTGAGGAAAAAACTTTGACTCCTTCAGGTAGAGTTGACCATACTTCTGATCCCCATACTCTTCGTGAGGAGTGGGGAGGTGATCCACCTGAGACTCAACCTGGTTTTATTTGGCCTAATCCACTTGATCGAGAATCGTTTGATCCTTCGAATCCAGATAATTATCTTTATGGAATGCCTGACTTACCCGAGGATGAAGAACAAGACGAGCCTTTCGTTCCTTCATTTCCATGTAGTTATAGATACGGGATGCCTGAGTCACATTATGACACTACAATCAACCCCACCGCACTCTCTTTTGGTATGCCTAGTCATAGTACTGTTCAACCTTCCACTACGGTTGGTAGTTACGCTGGAACTAGTCAAAGTGTTAGCCATACTTTACCCACTAAGGGCACTACCCTCGCTGGAGGCACTACGTTGTCTACCCACACACATAGTATGGGGACTGGTCAGATTCCTAATAATGCTAATATTGGAAGACGACCACCTCTTAGGATTTCCCAACCTAATCGGAATGTTGTTCGAAACTCGACTCACCATCCACCACCTAATACACGTGCCGCTACTCGTCAATCCAGGACTACTTTTACGGATGTTAATGCTCCTACCAACCATGGGGGTGGACATATACCGCACACTTTTGCGTCCACTACCACCACTAGTAATGCTAATGTAGGGGGTGGGAATATCTCCTATCCACATGGACATCATGCCACCATCCCTACTACTAGTCACACCAATGTTGGAGTTGGGAATACTTCTCATGCTTATGGTCATCACACGACTAATCAAGCTAATCCTAATGCTGGGGGTGGGAACATACCATACCATTACGGTCATTACAACATAGTTCCTGCTATGAATATTTCATACATGCCCCATACTCATGGGGGAAACCCTTACTACAACACAGTCGGTGTTGGCCACCAGTATCACCCACCACCCCAATATGGTGCCCAAAACATGCATATACTTGCTTACTCTCAAATGGGTCAGGTAGGAGGAGGTTATCAATCCTATGGCCATGGGAAAGCTTATGGTCCGACAGGTCCTTATCATCAGCAGTTTAATCCTCATGGTCAAGCTTTTGGTCCATCTTATAACATGGTTCCATTTAAGCAACCTTTTATGGGGGCTTATAATCAATCTTTCCAGCCTCAGCTCCCGTTCCTTGCATGCTTGAATCTCCCAGATCTTTCGAAGCTCACGAATGATCCGGTGTGTCACGACCCTACTTGGTCCCCGATCCCTACCAAGCTCCCTTCGGACATTTCGAAGTTTGAGGGGAAAGGTGGTGAGGACCCGGGAGATCATGTCATGACATTTCACCTTTGGTGCTCCTCCAACTCTTTGAATCATGATTCCATTAGATTACGACTATTTCAATGCACCCTCATGGTGGTAGCCACAAAGTGGTATGTGGAGTTTCCTAGAAACACCTATAGGGGATTCAATGATATTGCTTTGGTTTTCTTAGACCATTTCCAGTTGTCGATTCGTTATGATATTGGTACTGAGTTGTTGTCCACCTTCCGTTAGAATAAGGCCACACATATTTTTGACCACGTTCAAGAGCAGCATCAGCGGAAGAGATTAGTGAAAGACAACATTCCTCCATAGTTCCTGATGGAATGGTTCCTCAAGTCTTTACTCCCATACATTGCTAAGGATGTTTCGATGTCTAGCATTGTGACTGAGGAACAAGCTATCTTGAAAGTCCAGCAGTTAGATTTAATTTATTCTCAGTCTGGAATTTTGTATGACATTATTCCTGATGCACCGACAACAAGACATGAGCCTACGTCAGTTCTTGGACCACATGCCGATTGAATCATGGGGTCCGCATGCACTCACCCTATAGACTTGGTAGCTAATCAAATGAAAAATTTGTCGCTAAACCAGTCTGCTCCCGGACAGGTTCACACCTTGTCCACTTCCACTCCGTTGTTTGATGTACACAATGTGCAATCAACGAAACCGTTGAGTAACCAGCAACCTGGTGGTAAGAAAAAGGGGATAAATAATCGTAGTGGTGGAAACAATGGAAGTAATAACAATAGAAATCGTAATACTCCTCGTAAAGATAATTCCAACCCCCCTCGAGAAGGCGGTAATGTTGGTGAGGATCGTAAACCTAGGCGTAAGGTGAAATTCCGTTGCAAGCTTTGTGGGGAGGATCATCTTACTCACTTATGTCCTCGAATTGAAGAAGCATCGAAGCATTTGGCACAGAGCCCAGCTGTGTTGAAGGATCCCCTTCCTCATCGTCAAAACATGGCTTCGCATGCTCCCACCACTAGTTATGTGTGAATATGGTTCAGTCGGAGGTTTGTGTTGCTACTTGTCAACGCGATTATGGTGCACCACAACCCAATTTGGGGAATGAGCCTCCCCCTCCTCCTGACAATTCCTTGCATATCGAGAAGCCCTCTATTATGCCACGGATACCGAAAGGTGTTCTCAAGCACTCTATGCATAATCCCAATGCTTGAGCCGCCCATAACTACTCCATCGTAGAATATTTGGGCCAAAATCTGTGTGCCATGTCGGCTCTTGAAGTTTTGCAAGCCTGTCCTTCTCAGAAGCATGCCCTTTTGAGTGCATTAGGAGTTCAGGATGGGGGAAATCCTAGTGTTATTAAGTTCGATACTACTGATGTCCAACCTCGCTTACCTTACCATGTGGCTTTTCAAATCCAGGTGGTTTTCCTTAAGGGCTTCATCAAATGTACTATGGTTGATGAAGGTGCCTTTGCGTCAGTAATGCCGTTAGCTTGTTGGAAAGCTCTTGGCTCTCCTCCTTTACTCGCATCTAGAACTACACTCACTGTATTCGACGGTAGATCTTTTATGCCGCATGGAATTATCCCTTCCCTTGTTGTCTCCTTGGGAGGTAAGTCTGTGCCTATTAAAGTCGAAGTGGTTAATGCGCCCATCGACTACAACTTTTTACTGGGTCGAAACTGGATGTACGCTATGAAGGTTGTCGCGTCTACTGTATTTAGAGTTATCTACTTTCCCCATGAAGGAAAGATTGTGATGATCGATCAGCTGGATTATGTTGGAACTCCTTCCACAGCATCCACGGGAACCGTAGTCCCACAAGTTTCTAACTCTCAGTTGGAAACTGGGAACATGGGTGTTGGAATGCATCCTTCATTGATGGGATCTTTTGACTTCCCTGCACCAATCTCCTTCATAGGAGCCATCTCCGATGATGCTCCTTCCTCGTTGAATCATGTACTTTTCCGGACATAATACTTTAGTGATCCGTGGGATGCACCTTCCACAAGTTCCCTGTCTAGAGACGTTTCGCACATTGGGGTGGATATGCCCTTTTCTGCAGTCAAGATTGATCATGATGTTCAACAAGCCATTGCAGATTTGGATCTCTCTTATTCATGGACAGTAGAGGAAGATCCCATTATGCTGCCCGTGCGTGCAGTCGACCTATCTTGTTCACATGATTTCCTCGACGGTATTTTACCTTTAGATGAAGTTTTTATTAAGGCCATGAGTGGTGACGACAAGCCATGGGGGGATCTTTATCATAGATCTCATTCCCCTCCTACCCTTGATCTTATCAAACAAGATGAGTATAGAATACAGTCTACCATACATTTTGATCCAGGAATAGTTTTGTCTAGCCTTGCTTTGACATTAAAGTCTAGTCTCCCTAGTGATGAGTCTGTAGACTCTCCTATAGATCCCCGAATCGGTGATCCTGATGAGTTCAATTCTACTTATAGAATTTCCAACTCCCGTGATGATGAATTTGCCACTGCAGATTCCTCCATGTCCTTCAGCTTTGCTCTTCATTCTGAAGTTGATCATTTTGATCCCTCAGGTATTGGTACTATGGCACCTTCAATGGTTAGCTCTACCTGTGTTATGTCTGAGGTTAACAATAGTAAAGTTGAAAATGTTTCTACCTCGGTGACTTGTATCAGATTTTTCTTTACATACGTTTTAGAGATGATCTTGGTACTTATGTTTCTTGGAGACAAGATTCTTAGCAAGACTTATACTTGTTTACTGGTCCTTTTCGACATTTGCTTCGGCCATGGTAGGAATATTCTGAACCTTGCATATAGGTTTAGGCCTCTCCATTATTATGATGCATTTGAACCTTGTGCCATCCGAATTCACAGACACCCCTTGAGTGTCCTTATATTGCTTATGTTCCTTGCATTATGCATAGCTTTGTTCCATGCGCTTGGAACTAGTCTTGCATGCCCCTGACACTCGTCTGCTCCCATTACAAGCATTCTTCCATCTCTCCATTGAGCTCATTAAAAACAGTAAGGAGGTCATGAGTTTACTTTTTCGGACTTGTTAAACCTTTACGGAAAAGATTTTTATAAAGTATTTTTTAAGCCCTTGTTAGACTTTTTCAAAATCAAACAAGATTGTCGAGTATACTTGTTATTTCAGACTCGTTAAAGGATTTGAAGCGACATCCACTTAGGTATAAGTTTACCCATTTTCCAGACCTTTGTGGATTAATTACAAAAAAGGTATACTCTAGTCATACGTGACTAGAAGAGTTCTTCTCTCATTGTTTTACATTTTTTTGGATGAGGAGACTAACTTTACGAAAAAGGACTTCCCTTTTATGTCGAGTTGTGATTGCATTGCATTATCCTGCTTGCCGCTTGAGCCTTGTGCTGGCTCCCACTTACTCACTTATTAGCCATGTGCCCGAGCACTTTACCTTCCAAGCCAAGTAGAGCCTTAATTTATCTTTCGCATCTTGATGACCCTTTACCTTGAGGGAACATTCCCTCGAGTTTCCACATCTTGCATGCACTTCCTTGCATTGATCATAGGTATGTTCCATTGCTTGGAACTAGTCTGCTTGCTATTTGACACTCGTTCCCTCACTTGTTGTACAATAAGCAATTTTATTCATTTTCAAGCTTTTCCCAAATATGAAAAAGACAAAAAAAATCAAATATTTCAAAAATCCGGACGGGATTATGGTTACTACTTCTTGTTGGAAGCTGTTATGTCACCTTTGAACAGAGCATTCATTCCACTCCGTATATTATGAGTCGGGACTATAGTTGGAACTTAGGCACTGTACTTGTTTCTCAGTTTTCTCCATTGATTGGTTAAGCTTCCAGTCATTATGGATCCCTTTGTAATGCCTCCTGCATTGCACAGTTTATGTCAAGTCTATGCTGCCTGAGGCTATCCATATGATCTTGTTCAAAGGAAGTCCTGAAACCAGTTTTGGCCACTCCTCAGATCTCTTGACTATTGCATGTCGGCCATCCTTATTAAGTCAGTCCATTTCATCTGAGATCTTCCAAATATTTCAGCATTGCTGGTACCTCGTGCTGGTCGATGGGGGATGCCTTAACGCCCTTTTTCCAGTGAGTCTCGTTCCATCGACTTCAACCCATTTATTCCAGGACTTGAGGCTTAGAGTTCATTTGAGTACCTTGAGGCTTGCAGTCATTAGTGGCAGGTTCTCTCGCCATCCACAATTTTGGGAATACATCAATGTCCCCTGATTGATGGATTCATCATAGTGTTTTACTTCAACCCATTTATTCACACTCTGATGATTGTGCTCTGTGCCTTGATTCCCATTTTCATCATTGGTGGGTCATCTCATGTCTGTTAACGACATACATCATTGACCGATAATCAGACGATTTCTCATCAGGTTCGATCCCAACTCCTTTATTCACTTGATGGGACTTGCACTGTCAAAGACTTGTGTAGAAGACCCCAGGTGATTGTGGCATTCAGTATGCTACTTATGACTTTGACTTTACATTTGAGATATCACACTAAATTTTTTTGACCCAAAATTCGATGGCGAAAAAGTCAAATTTGCTACAACCTATGGTCTCCTATCCGACAATTCCAGTCTTTTTTTACCATCAGTGGGATATTGGCTAAAATACGACATAGTTGAAGACGTCAGATATTTGACTACCCTACCTCGTCGATTAACTGACTTTCTCCAGGTTCACAGGTAGTCGGATAAGTGACAACGTTAACTTCCAATATTGGTCGAATACCATCCTTTTTCCATTGAATATGCATTGGTTCAGTCGTCGGTTAAGCGACGTGTATGTCATACAAGAAAAGGCAGATCCGATGTTCCTAGCCGTATAAAGTATGGCACAACAGTCGGATATTACCCTGCGATAGTCGGATAGGTCGTCGGTTAAGTGACGTGTATGCCATACAAAAAAAGACGGATCCGACGTTTTGAGCCGTCAGAAGTATGGCACAAGCATCGGATATTACCCTGTGATCGTCGGATAGCTCATCGATTAAGCGATGTGTATGCCATACAAAAAAAAGGCAGATCCGACGTTTTGAGCCGTCGAAAGTATGGAAAAACCGTTGGATATTACCTTACGGTCGTCGGGATTAGGTCATCGGTTAAGCGACTACCCAATACATTTAAAAAAAAAATAACATTTTTGAAATAAAACTTTTCATATTGAGTACATGTTCTCTAATCCCTATGCTTATGTAACATTGTGGCATAATCGTCACAAAGAGATGGTTGGTAGTGTGCTTCCATTGTGTCAAGGTACTCTTACCTAACTTCTCTAATTTGGTATACTGAGGAGTTTGTATATTCATGTGTGAGATCATATTCTTTGAATAAGGCTCATTAGATAGTTAATGGGTAGTTACTTAACGTAAAAGGCTCATTTTTATTAAATAAGAACCAATAGGTGGTTGGTAGTCATTAATTTTGAGATTGCATGTAGTTAGGGTTTTGGTAGTTATTAAGAAACTATTTATAGTGCTAGAAGGATGTATATTGTTTTGTCAAAGATTGGTATTGTGTTGAAGCTTTGCTCAAAGGAGCTCATCCTCTTGAAGAGCCCCATGAACAGTACTCTTTTTGAATTTATTAATACAAGTGTTATATTTTGCAAGTTTAATATCTTTCTTGCATTTTCTTTTGTTCACTTATATTTATTTGAGGTTAAGCTGGATATTGATTCCAAGGAAATTAAAGAGAAGGTTAAGGATATTGATTCCAGTGCATCATTTACTCAACCTTTGAATTTAAGGAAACTCGAAATTGGTTATGAGGAGCAACCAAAAATCACAACAAGCTCCAAGAAATTGTCAAAATTTAAATGACACACGAGTGGGTTGTAGAAAGACAACATCGTAGGCATTCATTGAGCTCCTCTCTGTTTCGAGAATAATTTCATATTCTCTACTGAAAAAGGCCAACCACGTGAAGGTGGAATCTCTTATGGCCCCTCCCCCCCCCTCACATCACTCTCAATTCCCCATACCCAATGCATGCACTTGAAAAAAACAAATATGTACAAATTCATCCATATTTTATCATGAACTTTCATCCATTATTCATTCAATAAATGCTAACATTCACTAAACCATTGTTTCTGTCGATCCACACATTCATTCAATAAAAGATAACATTCAATAAACCATTCATTAATCATTCAGTCAACACATTCATTCAATCAAAGCTAAAATTAAATAAAGGTAACAATTTACTACACCGAATCATTAAAACATTAGAAAATTCATTAAACCATTCATTCATTAATTAGGCCAAAAATTGTGGACGATATATTGTTATAAAAAATATTTAGATGAGATTTGAACCTGCGACCTATGTCTAGTCCCAAGGATACTACCTTCAAGCTTGACCTTATCAATCAATTCCCATCACCATTTCCTCTCATACGACGTCCCAAAACCATTTCTCTTGACACCCACTCTTCATTTATTCTGCATGCATTTCACTATGCAACCGTCTCAAATTCCCATTGCATTTTCCATCAATTAGTTTATCAATTTAGTATGACCCATGTCCGCCGTCCAATGAGTGTTTCCGCAGTCTTCAGTTTCAGCCTGGAAACGGTTGACGATTCATGGTATTACGTTTCCCTTCGGCTGCAAATGACAAACTCATAGTTCACTATGAAGGTTTGTCTGACCAATGTGATGGTCAGAGAAATCTTGATAGTGAACTATGAGTTTTCCATATTGTAGCTTAAGGGAAACGTAAATATAGAATGAATCATCACCATTGTCAGGCTGGAACTCAAGACCGCGGACACACTCCTCGGACAACGGGCGTGGGTCATACCGAATTGATAAACTAATAGAGGGAAAACACAACGAGAATCTGAGACGATTGCATAGTGAAATGCATACAGAATGAATCAAGGTTGAATGTGGTATCCCACCGTCTCCCATTGTGAAATGCATGCAGAATGAATCGAGCTTGAAGGTGGTTGCCCTTGCCAGCTGCACTTCAAGCTTGAAGGTGGTAGCCTTGGGACTAGACATAGGTCCCAGGTTCGAACCTCTTTAGTTCAGTTCGTACCTTGTTATTTTTTTGGTGCAAACTATATGTTTTCTTTAATTTGCTGTTGACTTTAATTTCCTAGCGTAGGAGGAGCCATTATGGTTAAGTTGCATTCCTAAAAAAAAGATGAACATTGACAACAAGCAGCATGTCTCTAATTGTTGTCAGTGTATTCTAGCTTAGTTGCAAATATCATGCTTCAGAAGAAGCCAACCTTGAATGGTAAATATACCAATTTGGAAGGGTTTAATGTGAGGTTAAGGATATTGATTCCAAGGAAATTAAAGAGAACATTAAGGATATTAATTCCAGTGCATCATTTACTCAACCTTTGAAGTTGTGGAAACTGGAAATTGGTTATGAGGAGCAACCAAAAATCACAACAAGCTCCAAGAAATTGTCAAAATTTAGACAACATGTGAGTGGGTTGTAGAAAGATAACATCGTAGCCATTCATTGAGCTCCTCTATGTTTCGAGAATAATTTCATATTATCTACTGAACAGGGCCAACCACGTGAAGGTGGAAGCTCTTATGGCCCCTCCCCCCCCCTCACATCACTCTCAATTCCCCATACCCAATGCAGGCACTTGAAACAAACAAATATGTGCAAATTCATCCATATTTCATCATGAACTTTCATCCATATATGTGCAAATTCATCCATATTTCATCATGTGGAAACTCGAAATTGGTTATGAGGAGCAACCAAAAATCACAACAAGCTCCAAGAAATTGACAAATTTTAGACGACATGCGAGTGGGTTGTAGAAAGCCGGCATAGTAGCCATTCATTGAGCTCCTCTTTGTTTCGAGAATAATTTCATATTCTCTACCGAACAGCGCCAACCATGTCAAGGTGGAAGCTCTTATGCCCCCCCGCCTCACATCACTCTCAATTCCCCATACCCAATGCATGTACTTGAAAAAACAAATATGTGCAAATTCATCCATATTTCATCATGAACTTTCATCCATTATTCATTCAATAAATGCTAACATTCATTAAACCATCATTTCAGTCGATCAACACATTCATTCAATAAAAGATAACATTCAATAAACCATTCATTAATCATTCAGTCAACACATTCATTCAATAAAAGTTGAAATTCAATGAAGGTAAAAATTTACTACACTGAATCATTAACACAGTAGAACATTCATTAAACTATTCATTCATTCATTAGACCAAAAATCGTGGATGATATATTTTTATCAAAAATATTTAGACGTCGTTTTTCTCGTCCTTCTTTTTATAAGTTTTTCTTCTCTTCAGTGGTACATAATCTATAAGAGGACCATCTACATCTGTACTTTCTCTTCCAGTTCTTGGTTATTTAGAAGGCGCTTTTGGTGATGTTTGCAATAGCCTAGCTGATTGTTGTTCTAGACGTGGATTTTGCAGCAAGGGGTTCGGATTTGCTGCAACGATGTGAAAATGTTACATCGTTATATTTTTCTATTGTAATGACAATTTTTTCATTTAAAAAAATTCATTACGAAGGTTTTTTTTTACCTGGTGTGATCAAATCATGTTGTTGTTGTTCTTTTCCAGTCTCAACCTGTACAGTTTCACCCTCTACATGATCTGCAGTTGAAATACGGTGAACTACAATTAATGGTCACCATTTTCAATGCTATACATAAAATTGTAGCATATGAATAAATTCATTACCAGGATTCGAATCTTGATCATCGATTTGTTGTTGTCCCTCCTCAACACTAATGGGATCATTGCTTTCCTGTTAAAAACAGAGTCAATATTTTACATCAAGTATTTGTAACAAAAAAATTCCACAAGCGACAAATATTCATTAAACTATATAGATTCTATATACCTGTGCACCGGATGGATTGGTACCACAAGACTGTGTTTGCCCAGATAAGCTTCTTCGATGTTCAAAAACAGCTCCAAAGCCTTCCAGGATGCCAAGCTTCATGTATTCCTATGTGGGTACTTCATTGAATCGATCGGCCTGCATATTTGCTTATCGTCATTAATTAACATTTTACGGTGCAATAAAACGAAAAATAATTTTCAATTTATTATTTGTATTCATTGTTGGTTTCTCGAAACTTACAATCTGTGCCGCCAAATTCGAATAACCACTAGGGCCAAGCTTGTGCTGACCTATTTTTTCTAGTCTTTCCTTTGTGGCCTTTGATGTGTCTGATAGCCTATGCAAGTGTTGAAATACGTTAGATGTTCCAAGTTCGATATAGAAATCAAGGATAATAAGGTTTAGAATTACATTGTGGAAAGTATTGCATACCTCCCTATTCCTGGTGTTAGCTTGCCTTCTCCTTTCCATCTTCCACTAGATCTCTCCACTCCATTGCTGGAATCATTATTGGGTGCTCATACCTCTGGTTTTTTTCGAGGTGTCTCCTATATTGGTCTCGGACAACCTTCACATGTTGACAATCCTTTTTCAAGACATTGGCATGCTTGAAGGTTTTGTCCCCGAACAGGACAACCAAACAATTAGTGAGTTCATCTTTTAAATGTTTCGGTTGTCTATCCCACCTTGTTCGGATGGTGGGATCGAAGATCTCCAAGAAAAAGTCATTCATATGTTTATAGAAAACATTGTTTCCTGCACAACGATCATGCCATGATCATAATTAGTTGATAAAAAACATTTTATCGGTATATTACAATGAAATTATAAACACTAATTAACCTGCTCAACTATGATTAATTACCTGGGATCCTCACTATCTTTATTGGGATGAGATCTTCGTCCACCAAAAATGTTGTCTCCACTGTTCCCGTGCTTTTGACACGGGAAGATCCTGGAAATGTAGCTTCTTCGACATCAAAATTGATAGGGGACTTAGTGTTGACCCCTTCTTGTGGACGATCCATTGTGTGTTGGTCAATAGCGGCTGCTGCGCTCACAGTGGGGGTCCGTGGTGATTTGAAATGTGTTGTCGACTGTTCAGTCGACAACAATGGTGAAGGATTCGAACTACGTGGAGTCGTTCGGTCATGATGCAAAGTCTCTCCACGAGCCTCGCTGGGGCCAACACCACCTTGACCACTATTGTGTGGTCCCTTATAATTCTGTAAATACACACCACGTCTTATACATTCAATACTATCATATACAAGAGAACATTATAAATATTTAAACGAATTATTCTATGATTCAAGATTCCTCAACTTACTCGCAAGTTATTAGATCTATGTTCCAACAATGCAATCCTTTCTATAATTGCGCTTGTTTGCGGAACCTGGATTAGTAGATAAAGGATTTCCGTAGTATATCTATTCAACAATTTCTCTGCCATCTTTAGCGGGTGTGTTGCTTCACCAATTTTTTCGCAATCGTGAAGCACCTTTGCCACTTCAGGTTCTAACGGAAAATCTTGCAATGCTGATTCATACTGCGATTCACTAGTGGGATGCAACAAACATATATAAAGCACTACTGATTTCTCTATTGATAGATTCCAAATTTTATATTAACGTAACATATCTATCATGATAGATTCGTAAAATTACAACACGGTTTACATTATCATAACAAAACCAGTATATACACGAAAAATACATAACAAAACTAACATTATGCTACGTATTATATTGGTACAATTGAAATGAATTATACCTGCGACCTCAAGGATAGCGATCCACTCATTGGATCAATGGTCATAGGCGACTTGCCCCGATCTGCTAATATCTGGGAGTTGCCCCTAACAACATCCTAATAAAAAACATAGTGAAAGTCACCTAAACGATTCCAAAACTATTCATGAGAAAACACATCAAAAAAATTATTATTCATATTATATTTTTAATATTACAAAGATGTATACCCGTTGCGCGGACCCTGGTGTGGTTGACCTTACGGAACCAACCTGCATAAAAAACATAGACTAGAAAATTACATAAATGAAACATTAAAACATTAATATAATGCTAACATTTTGACATATTTTAATTGTACAATTCAAATCAGGTCTACCTGTTGCCCTGAGGGTGTTGTCGTCTGATCAAAATTCGATGGGTGTATTTCCCGATCAACGTTCTGCATCAAATATAAATAACATTATATAAAACAAACCAAGTTATTAATAATGGAAAAACAAATCAAATAAAAACTCTTTTTTCTTATTAGATTTGTACTATTAGAAAGATGTATACCTGCTCCGTTGAGGAAGAAGTGATCGTCTGTACTATCATCCAATGATCCAGATTCAACATTGTAAGTATTGGCCATATCATCATCGTCGTCGATGTCAGTTACGATCATCATGTCATCGTCGATATCATATTCATGGACATTGTCTGAATATACATCATCATGATCTGATTCAAGAAGTTCTTCAACATCTTCTTCTGGAACAGGAATATCATCTAACTCATGTTGATCATGATCATCTTCAATGGCATCTTCTTCTTCGAGAATGTCTTCATTACCTAGTTCATCTACATTATACTTTACCGGCATTCCCCTTGGATCGTGTCTCACAGCAAATGACCAACCCGCTCTACCTGGAACCTCAGAGTAAAATACCTGTTCACATTGGGTTGGAAGAACATAGGGCTCTATTCCTGGCTCAAACAACCTTGTATTTACCATGGTAAAACCATTATCATGTTCAATAATTGTTCTATCGGGATCACGTTGATTCAATCGACACCTGTACCATTTGACAATGAACATAAATACCTTGAAGGAGTTAAAGTCACACTGAAGAATGTCTTCCAGATACCCATAGTATCGATTTTCAGATAGTTCTGGATGTCTGTCACTTCTAGAAGAAACATTGGTCACCTCAAAGACTGCAAATATCCCACAATCAAATGTTTTCTTTGTTTCATCCAACTTTTTGATGTGATATCTACATCCATTGCACCACATAGCCTTATGGTGTTTTACCTAGTACAACAAGCCATACAGGAAAAGATTACATAATGACACCATATTTATGATAAAGTAGTGCATGTTTATTATAATGCCATAAAAGGAAAATAATCAGCGTGACATAAAACGACAATATTTAAAAAAAATTAAATAGTGTCGTTGATTAATCTGCTTACCTTCTTATCTTTTAAACCTCTTGCTAAATCGATTTCCCTTTGTGTTAGATTGGTGTCTCCATTGTGATGTGCAGCTTTAACCAATGAAGCCACACCTTCCCATGATATTCCATGACCAAATTGTTCACATTTTTCGATCCATACCTTCATCCAGTCAAGATTGCTTGTGATGTATAAATGAATCGCATCCCACTCTCGACCAACTGTTTGATGGCAATAAAATTAAAATTCAATGAAAATGTATATTAGTCACTTAAAAAAGTATATAATTACAGTATAAAATGATGCAAAATACTAAATAAAAAAATAGAATATATATGTATGATATATAAACATAAAAATCACCAGTGAAATGTGTTATATTACCTTTCACCTTCCTCGATCTACCTTTCCCCTTCGGGTACTCCCCTTCGAAATTGTTTTTGTAGTCTGGATCACAAATGTGACGTAAATTGAGCTTTGACGCCAATATAGGAAGATATTCACTAATGTACAACATGTTTTGGTATACCATATATCCCTCCATCATAGAACCGTCAGCATATGCTCGTTGTCTTACCAAACCCTTCATAAATTTCAAGTGCCTCTCAACCATCCACATGGACATTTAGTGCGTAGGTCCACACAGTTCAATCTCCTCAACTTGGTGTATGAGGTAGTGTTCTTGTGCATTGAAAAATGCTGAAGGTAGATGCTTCTGCATTTCACACATGAGACAAGGAATTTATCTCCTCCAATACTTTATGTCTTCTTTATGGAATTCTTTAGATGACAACCATCTACAAGTGACATGACAAACGGCCAATCAAGAGATTAAAGAAAAAAGTCATTATATTACGTAACATGAAGTAGAGAATGAAAATCAAATTAAGAATAAGTTCTATGTTGAATTAAACAAACAGTAAGCACATGGAAAAATCACCACTTACCTCATGTATTTCTTGAGACTATATATTATTTGCTTGACATTGTTGTCGAAGTTGTCCGGGATAGAGAGAGGTAGAACATACTATAACAATAATATACAAATAGTTTCAGTATATCAAAAAATAGTACTAGACAAACAACAATACCAACCATATTCATTGGAAAAAGAAAAAAAATAAATATTAAATGCATACCATATTAATTATTACCTTCACGAAGACATGCCAATTGTGCGTTTTCACCCCCGCGAAATCACCTTTCTTTGTTATGATATTCTTCATGTTTGCACAAAATCCGGTGGGAAATTTAATTTTTTGAATGACTTTTTTTACAACATTACTTTTCTAGTCCGTTAACATCCATGGAAGTGAGTTTATATTAATTTTCTCTCCGTTGCTATGAAATTGAATGACGTCTTTCATTGCATGGTTGTTATCTTGAATGTCTTTGCAAATTTTGACAATTTTTTCTTTGTCACTCCTTCCATCCAATATTCACCATAATGTTTCAGTCACATTCTTTCTGATATGCATTGTATCAAATAAATGAGCAATTTGTAGGTGCTCATAGTAGGGCAACCTACTAAATTGTCTAGGATAACTTTTCATTCCTCATGGAAGCCCATTAATGCCTTCATGATGATCACATGAATGACAATGATGAAATTAAATATTAAATCAATCATGTCAATTACACTAAACAACACAATATAATAAAATACAATATGATCATATACAATGATTGATTATACGTACCTTGATGATTTCTATTAGATTGCAAATTCCATAGCTGAGGTGTCATTCTCTTTGGTTTTAATGCAGTCTCTTGCTTGCCATTGAAAAGATGTTTTTCGATAGTTCAATACCTGTGATTCTTGGAGAGGAAGTGCCTATACCCATCAAACACCTCCTTTCCTAAGCTTTTTGAACGACGAGATTTGATCTTAGGACCACAAACTGGACATGCAAATTTCCCCTTTGTCTGAAGACCTAAAAAAAAGATGGAATATCAATATTGTCTATTATAATTATATAAAAAATGAATGGATTATTTAGAAAAACATGCATGCGTATTATATTTACTAGTAGTTCGTAAAATTAAATGCAACTAAAGTGGAACTTATAATTACATACCATAGAAATGGGTTAACCCTGAGGCATCATGTATTATCCACACAAGCATTGCATGGAATTGGAATTGCCTTTGTCGTATTGTGTTAAATTTTGAGCATTAATTCACAATACTATAGGATCTTTACTGACATAATAACATGTACAGTATATCAATGCATAACAATCACAATAAGCATGATAAGCATAAGAAGAATCAAAACCATGAGAGACAAGAAACACAAAGTTTCCGTGGGGAAAACCCTAAGGTGAAAAACACAACAACTTCCTCAAAGATAGAGAGAGTAATTTCTCAACCAAAGTACAACCAAAATACACTGAGATAATCTCCTAGCAGTAGATGATCCTCCTCCTCACTAGTGCGCCACTTTTTGAGTGAGAGAAGTGCGACTTTCCAAATGATCCAAATAGAGATCTCCCGATCTCTATTTATACTTAAACTGTTTTCCCAGTTACACTATGGGTCCGACTTGTCTATCTAGATAAATCCATAATATAATATATATTTCAGGGCCGACCCCACACATGGTGGTCTAATAACCCATCGCCAAGTACACACACTTGCGACACTTGTCAATACACATGACAACACTTCCTTATAGAGGAATAACACATCTCTTATAAGGGTATAATAAATATATATGAAATACATAGATGAAATACATTCCGAATTTACATATACATCAACACTCCCTCTTAACTAGGAAGGTATTTCTCGACACAGATCTGCTAGACAAGTCTTCTTCTCGGGATCATCGTCATCATCATCGTCACTGCTGCTTCTATCTCAACCAATATCTGACTCTACTCGTCATAGGAAGTTCTACAGAGCCAGTCCTTTTTCATATTGGATGCAGGCCCACCACCTGCAGGTCTTCGTCATCACTGGCCATACTATGGAATCCTCAGGACTTATTACGTGCGTCACAAAAACTCGAAAGAGCATCCCAGGCTGTTACGAGCACACTGCTCTACCTATAGGATCTCCCAGGGCCATATTATATGTGACCTCACCACAAAACCTCGCAAGAGCATCCCAGGCTGTTATGAGCACACAAATATACCTATAGGATCTCCCAGGGATAGATTATATGTGGTCACCACAAAACCTCGCAAGAGCATCCCAAGCTGTTATGAGCACACAACTCTACCTATAGGATGTCCCAGGGACAGATTATATGTGGTCATGGCAAAACCTTGCAAGAGCATCCCAGGATTTATTACGGGCACACAACCCAACCTATCGAATCTCCTGGGGACATATTATATGCCATATGACAAAACCTCGAAAGAGCATCTTCCAGATATCCCAGGGCCAGATTATATGCCATAGGAAAAACCTTGAAAGACTATCTGTAGATCTCCCAAGGCCAAATTATATGTCCTCCCAGAGTAAAACCTCGAAAGAGCATTTGCTAGATATCCCAGGGCCAAATTATATGCCATAGGCAAAAACTTGAAAGACTATCTGCAAATATCCCAGGGCCAAATTATATGCTCATCTACACAACTTGATCCACGACCATAGAGTATCAACCTGATACTCACCATACATCATCCTGATGTACACATGATCATCCTGATCATCATCACTACAACATCCTACTGCATATCATCTGGAGCAACATCCTGAAGCTCGTCATCCTGATCATATAATGCATCTACTTGATGCATACCAAGTATCTACCTGATACATATCATCATACATGATCCACTTGATCATACAATGTATCCACCTGATACAAATACAAATACATGATCCACCTGATCATACATGATACATATCAATATACATGATCTACCTGATCATACAATGTATCCACTTAATACATATACAGATACATGGTCCAAGCATCCAACATGATGCATATACAAAATACATACAAATTATCCAACCGATCATATCCAACATCCAACATGATGCATACATACATATACATATAAATGATCCAACTGATCATATCCAGCATCCAACATGATGCGTACATACATATACATTCAAATGATCCAACTGATCATATCCAGCATCCAACATGATGCGTACATACATATACATATAAATGATCCAACTGATCATATCCAACATCCTCCTAATGCATATACAGAGCAGTAACTGGAGCATCATCTTGATGCTCATCATCCAGCGCTTACATCCACAACCATGTGAAGGATCCTCCTTCCAACATGCTTGGAATGGCATCTACAAATGTGTCCATCAATTCTTCCTCGAAGTGTCATCAATCCGAAGAACACCAAGCCTCTCTCTGAAGTACTCAAACTTCACCCCGGCTAGTGGCTTCGTCAACACATCTGCAATCTACTCGTTCGTCGCAACGTACAGGAGCTTCAAAGCTCCTCTCTACACCATATCCCTGATATAGTGATATTTGATCTCTATGTGTTTTGACCTGTCATGAAACATTGGGTTCTCAGACAGCTTCACACAACTCTAGTTATCACAGAAGATACTAGTAGCATCCAACGGGAGATCAAATAACTCAGACAGTAGCTTCCGTAGCCATACTACCTCACAACTAGTTGAACAGGCTGCAACATACTCTGCCTCAGCTATACTCAGTGCTATGCAGGACTGCTTCCTGCTAAACCAAGAGATCACACCGGATCCCATACTGAAGCGGCACCTAGATGTGCTCTTCCTATCTGCAGAACTGCTTGCCCAATCTAAATCAACATAACCCTGCAGGTTAAACTTTTGATTCGCTTCATACTTAAGCCCATAATCCACTGTACCCTTCAGGTACCTTAGAACATTATTTGCAGCAACCAGGTGAACACTCCTCGGATCTGTTAGGAACTAACTCAATGTGTTCACATCAAAGCAAATATCTGGTCTCCTGTTCATCAGGTACATCAAGGACCCAATCATTTGACGATACATAGAGATATCAACTGGCTCAGATGAAGTATCATATAGAAGCTTCAGGTTCGATGCCATAGGTGTGGCCATGGCCTTGCAATCCATCATCCTGAATCTCTTCAGGATATATACTGTGTACTTCCCTTGACCAAGGAAGATCCCACCTGCATTCTGCCACACCTCCATACCTAGGAAATAATGCATCATTCCCAAATATTTCATATCAAACTCGGCAGCAAGCTTCCTCTTAGTATCTGCAATCAATCTGTCATCTCCTGTTACAAATAAGTCATCCACATACAGGAGTAGAATCATAGGGTTCCCTTCCTCAACCTTGTAGTAAAGGTTGGAATCCGCTTTACTCTTGGTAAAGCCCAAACTGGATAGAAAGTTGTCTATCCTACCAAGTTCTGCACACATATACGAATACACCATTCAAGAAAGCTGTCTTGAAATCCATTTGATGTATCTTCTATTTCATCACTTTTATATTTCTCTATGCTGCCATCTGCAGCATGCTTGATCTGATATTTCCATTTGGAAGTCATAACAAACTTCCCTTTAGGTCTTGGGACTGCATCCCAAACATCATTCTTCATGATCGACGGATCATGGCATTCTTCCCATATCTTGGGAACTTCAATATCTTCAATAGATCATTTTGTTGCTGAACAAATGTTGTAGTTATTCTTTTGTAGGTGATGGCATATGATCTTTACTACAAGACAAGTTAAATTGCATGATTAGAAACATCTCATAGTTTTCAAAACAAATTCTTATACATAAAGAAATATGTCATATAGTCATGCAATTATTTTAGCCAATGCTTCAATACAACATTCATCCATATCCTGTAACTTTCTAGATGCCTTCCAATCTCTACCAGAACATTGTTAAGAGTTTTCACTACTCCCAACATGTCAGCAAAGAGGTTTCATTCTAGATAAGTAGCAATGGAATGTTGTACAGTGCCATAGGCCACTTAACCATCACATGCATATTAGTAGTATACCGTTCATTAATGTAATCATTCTAAAATGCACAATACATATCCTAAGTCTAGGAACATAAGCATATGTATCATTGAACAATTTTATTTAAACAAACAAATATGTAAGAAGTGGTAATTAAAATACCTATCCTTGTTTGTTTGTTGGGTGGACTCCCTCTGAGTCTTTGCTTCCTTGCAGGAGCTGCTGAAGTAGCTTCTTCTACACCTTTCTGTTGTGGAATGTAGAAAGATGGTCAACTCCCTCTGAATATCTGCATCCTTGCAGGAGCTGCTGGAGTGTGCTCCCTCTTGATCTTTGCTTCATGGATTACCTATCCTTGAACTTATATTCATCCTTGGTCCCTATGCATGCTTATTAGTATCATGATTGTGTTATCCTTGTAATCTCATACAAAATCATACATTCATTAGTATATTCTCAATACTATCAAAACAAAATAATCTCAAGCATGTATAGTCATGATTATTTCAAACAGAAATAATAAGCATTAGCATTCAAGGTTTATATAGGACTCTTATGGTTAGTCATAACATGTCTAAACCTGTGATTACTCAAACCTATGACTCTTCTGGTTAGTCATAACATTAAATAAGGTAAGACACGTGATATGCATATACCCATGATTATTCAAACCTATGACTTCATGAATAAACATCATCAATCATGTCATGCATACTTATATAATAGATCCTATGATATAAGAAACACATACCTGGTCACCATATTTGCTAGTTATGTCTAGCAATATGTTCTTGTTCTCTTCAATGACCTGCATAACTCATTAGTTAACTTTTGCAAAAAAAAATTATACATACCTCTATGTGATCCATGACTATGGATGAATCTTTGTCTTTATGTCACCATGGCATGTTCAGGTTGTCCCTTCAATTTGTACAATTCTCCCTCTTGCTCTCCAATCACTACTGCATCATCGATTGTTTTACCCTTTGGCCACATTAGGACTTGGCCATATACAAATGCAATCCTCATGCCTTTTTCATCCAATGCGAAGATGTAGAGAAGATTCTTCTTGAGCCTAGGTACATAAAGGACTTCTTTCCTCTTCAAAGATTTTCCAGAATCTAGGTTGTAGGAGGCTTCACCACTTCCTTTGATTGGGTATTGATAATCATCCCCAAGTTTCATCTTATGGGGTGATTCATGTTCAGATAGGTTTACAAAAGATTCCTTAAACCCAATCATGTTTTTGGAAGCCCCATTATCAATTAACCAATCATTACAACCATGGGAGATAGTACCTGTGAGAGCAGAGATTAGAACATATTCTTCTTCACTTGATGAGTCATCATCACTATCATCACTTTCTTCCCTGGCCTTCTTCTTGGGCGGTTCATCATCTTCAGCATCATGAGCATGATATCTTTTCCTATTGCCCTTCTTCTTCTTGGTGTTGTTGTTCCTTTTGTTCTTGGGACATTTTGAAGCAAAATTACCTTTCTCATTACATGTGAAGCATCCGAGTTCTTTCTTATCTTTATGTTGATGATAGTGTGAAGATTTCTTGGTATGAGAATACTCTCTCTTTGACCTTCCTTTCTTGGTGTGTACTGTGAGAGCTTGATCTTCACTTCCCATATTTTCTTCTCGGGCCACGAGCCTTGCTTCTTCTTGAGAACATTCTTCCCGCAATCTGTTGAAGGAGATCAACTTCTTCATTGCACAAATTCCTCAAATAAAGGAATCCCATGACCTGGGTAGGCCATTTAGAATGGTCATGACAACTTCACCATTCTCCACCATTTCATCTACTGCTTCCATTTGTCCCTTAATCTGGGATACCCTAGAAAAATAATATTGAATGGTTTCTCCATTTTGAAACTTTACCCCTTTCAATTGGTTCTGCAGGGTCATCTTCCGATTTATGTTCTTCCCTTCAAATAGCTTGGTCAAAGAGTCAAACATCTCCTTGGGTGTCTTTAGAGAAGACACATGCGGTATGAGATGGTCTTTGATAGAATCAACAATGATTATCTTTTCCTTGACCAAGTTCTTCTTATGCAATACTTTAGCCTCTTCATCCTCTGGGATAGGGATGTCTTCTTTTACATATGAGTCCAACTCATTCTCTTCCAGGATTAACTCAATCCTATACTTCCAAGCTTGGAAGTTATCATCCCCTTCAAGATTATCCTCAAGCTTGGCGTGGTGAGATATCTTAAAGAGTACTTCAAATGGAAATAGAAAAGATTTAGGTCTTACCACTTGAAAAGATAAAAACTGGATCTGGTCCCATATTAGGGTTTGTCGAAAAAACCCTAAAATTTCAAAATGTGAATTTCAACTTTCTGAAAGGATAGAAAGATGTGCCTTGATGAGTTGATCAACTTGGTGTATTCATAATTTGAGATCAACAAAGCTATGCCCTTCGGAATTGCCTTTTTTTCCTCCCGGGTTCACAGGGGAGAGCCTTGAATTAGGGTTTGAGTTTCCTGGAGATCTACCCAGCCAAAAATATCGATCCAAAGCTCTAAACTTCGATTTTTACAAGGCGCTTCCAACTATGTCTTCAAATTTCAGAAATGCCTATTTTTGTGGAAACCCTAATTTTTAGGGCCAAATCTAAAAATGCTCAGAATTGAATTCTGACTGGACAGATAGATTCTCCTTGATGAGTAGAGTCAATCTAGTATACTGCTTTTCCAAAAACTATGGAGAGAAACCCAATAAATGAGAAACTCAAGTTTCTATTACTGCAAAATGTCTTCTTCTCAGGTTAGCTCTGATACCATGTTAAATTTTGAGCATTAATTCACAATAATCTAGGATCTTTACTGAGAGAATAACATGTACAGTATATCAATGCATAACAATCACAATAAGCATGACAAGCATCACAAGAATCAAAAGCATGAGAGACAAGAGACACAGATTTTCCATGGGGAAAACCCTAAGGTGAAAAACCCCACAACTTCCTCAGAGATAGAGAGATCAGTGGCTCAACCAAAGTACAACCAAAATACATTGATATAATCTCCTAGTAGCAGATGATCCTCCTCCTCACTAGTGCGCCACTTTCTGAGTGAGAGAAGTGTGACTTTCTGAATGATCCAAATAGAGATCTCCCGATCTCTATTTATACTTAACCTGTTTGCCCAGTTACACTATGGGGCTGACTTTTCTATCTAGATACATCAATAATATAATATATATTTCAGGGCCAACCCTACACATTGTGGTCTAATAACCCATCTCCAAGTACACACACTTGCGACACTTGTCAATACACATGACGACACTTCCTTATAGAGGAATAACTCATCTCTTATAAGGGTACAATAAATATATATGAAATACATTCCGAATTTACATATACATCAACATATTGGTCTAGATAAGTCATACATAGTGATGCCATTCCATAACTTTAGTAGCTCGTCAATAAGAGGTTCGATATATACATTCATATCTTTGACTTGGTACTTACCTGATTGATTTGAACATATAAAATAAATATTTTGATTATGAGACGAACCATTTAGATATATAAACCATATTTCACAATAGAAAAACTTTAAATATATATATAGCATTATCATGAGACAAAAAACAAAAAATGAGAATATACCACTACATTAAAAAAAACTACAGTGTTTGTACCTGGAATAATCATCAACAACATTATGTGCTCCCTCTTTATTGTCAACCATGGAGGAATGTTGTTGTTGATAACAAAAATAGGCCACACCAAGTAAACAGATATCATCTTTGCAAAAGGATTGACACCATCTGCTGCCAAAGAAATCCTAAGATTACAAGGTTCATCTTTAAAGTGAGGCCATTTTTCCTCCATATCTCTTAATGCAGACTCATCTGCAGGCATTTGAATAATGTCGTCTTGACTTTTGTTCCATGCATGGTAATCCATAAATTGCGCTATGTTTTTGCACCTGAACAGTTGTTGCAAACAGGGAATAATGGGAATATAATGTAGAACCTTGCGAGGGACCTTTTTAGTTACTTGATCTGTGCGATATCTAATAATATGACATTCAGGACATTCTGTTGAAAATTCATGCTAGTTGTAATAAAGAACATGATCATCAGGGCATGCATGAATTGCTTCATACTACATTCCAATTTCTTTCATGATGGCAGATAAATCTCGATATGTGTGAGGTAAAATATTTGACGGTGGTAACAAATATTTACCTATCATGCTATAACAAATTAAAATAAAATTTTAGTTAATATAATATAGAAATAATATATATTAATGAAACAAATTTTATCCGTAGTAATTTGACTTATATATGAATTAACAATAAAATACATGACAATCATATATATTTTTTGATGGAATATATTACATACCTTAACATCCGTGTGACTGATATGTTTGAAAGACCATTCATAACCTTCAAGTTCATTACCAACAATATAGCAAAGAGAAGATTTGTCTTGGAGTCGTCATAAAGGGGTTCGTATGCCTTGTCAAGAAGAGGTATATCATGAATATCATCAAAATGCTCATCATTTTTATGATCATCATCATCATCCATTCCAACATTAAATGAATCATGGATCAAAGTATTTGTAACATCATCTTCAACTATGTTATCAGTATTATCATCTTCTTCAATGTGATCATTAACTTGTTCTCCATTAATATTCATAGCTCCATGTTCCTCCAGTACTTGTTCTAGAAGCACTTGCTGATCTAGACGATATGCCGTAGGATGTCTTTCCTTTATAATTACATGAAACAATCAATAGATAAAAGTTAATATAAGAAATTCAAACGTAAAATGTAAAAATTTCAAACGCAAAATGTAAAAATTTAACAAATTTTGTACCGTTGGGATGAAAAGAACAATGACCAATTGTACTGTTGGTAAAAAATAAGAAATATTATAATAATACATAAATTTACAAAAGAAATCAAAATAAAAACATATATAATGCAAAACTTACAAATGGATGGTATTCATGGGCCCCCTCGGCATGCCCATGCTCCCTACAATGTTTTGTGGCTGTTGTGATCAAAATTGTTCTCCTCCTAAAGCTCCCGCATTGATTACATGGACAATAGCATTTACCATCACCCCTTCTTTCAACTCCTTCCCACAATCTAGCAAGCAATTGTCGATTTTGTTCATTTGGATCAGGAATATTCGTAGTTGACATTTTCTTATAAAGAGCTTAAATGAAGGTTATCGATCTTAGAAAATGAAGCTCCACAGTACTTTGCTCACTTGAATAACAAAAACAACGAAAAACGGTCCGTCGAACAAAAAAAACATCCGCAAACCGTCGCTGGTATGGAAAACATGTCAGAATGGTTGGATATTTATAAATTTTAAAAGTCAAAAAGTCAAACCTATGTCGGATATCCGACGACTCTAATCTAGTTACCGTTGGAAAAAATCCGTCGGATATCCGACTTCTTCGGGTTAGAAATGGAGTTGGTTATCCGACATCCAAAGCGTCGGATACCCAAATAGGCATCGGATCCATTTTTATCCTTCAGTGATACCAGTTTTCCCTATTTTTATTCCTACCCGCCTATTGCATCACTCTAGTAGGCATACCTGTGAGTTGCATCCTTATAGCCCGTGGGTAGCATGTAAAATGGTAAAAACCACTATTAATTATTTTTTACTCCCAAAAAGAGGTCATTGGGTGATCTTTGTCTTTCCATCTGCCCAAGTAACGTCTCGATGAGTCCTTTCACCTACCTTTGAGAGGACTATATATTGAGCACATATGGCTTATGGATGGGAGGAAGAGGAGAATAGTAAAGGAACTCTAGTGGATTTTTTCCCTATCTTGAGTCTGCATTCATTGATCCTTGTAGTTGTGAACCTCTTATGTTCACCTTCCAAACTCTTTCTATTTTGAGTTTTCCATTCATGGAGGATTGAAGTGGTGGAGGCACAAGTGGATTGATCTAGATCTTGGTTCAAATTGGTTGCCGGCAAAAGGTTGTATCACTTTGTACTTCTTCTTGTTCATTAATAGAAATACTCATATTCTCGTCCATCATGGTGTGAATGTTGTTTATTATACATTGGGTTACATTTGCTTGTGATATTATGGACCATTGTTATTGATAATGTTAATGTCACTTTTATATTATATGCACTTGTTGGATATTTGTTGTCAAGACTAATTTGTAGATTTCAAGTGCATGGATTGAAAGCTCCAATGGGGATCTACATCAAACATTTGGATCGAGGTTGGTTACATTTCTCCATTATCTTAACATTGTCATTTATAATAGCATTGTTTTGAGAATTGAGTTGATTTATGGTAGTCATCTGTCTGTTGTGGTACTCCCAAGCCATAGTGAGTTTTCTCCAATACATTAGTTTCCTTTGAATAGTTTGAAGCCTCCAATATTCGTATATGTGAGGAGAAATTCAGTGTGAGGATTATGTATCTATTGAAGAGGAGAATCGATCTGAGATCTCTAGAAAAGACCAAGTCAAAAAACATATCTTCTTGCATAAAGAAAAACCATGAAAAGGTTCACTGATGGCGACGAAGAGAAATGGAGGAGATTAAATCGAGCAAAGGTGAAGTTTGTTTTCAAAATTTGATGAAAATCTCACTCTGCATGTATAAGGTGTGAGGAGAAACCTTCAACAATCTAAGTCATTCTAAATGGCTAAAATTGAAGAGCTTTATGATCTGCTACAAACATCACTCAACACAACTTTAGGATCTACAATTTCCGTGAATAAGAGAATTTTTAATGCAGTTGTTACCTGCTTGAAAAAAATGCATAGAAAAATCGAAATGCTTATAACTCAAAACAAGTTGTTATTTGATGAATTGAGTCTCCTACGACGGAAACATGTTGACAATGAAAAAGAGGATAGCAAACATATTTCAGGTATGAATCAAATCAGTGAATTCAATGGACAACTGTTCCTTTCATACACCACGATAATGAATGAAGATCCTAATGTGAATGGAAAACTTATGAATGATGAAAATAAAATCATTGCAAAGAAAAATGAATATAAGGTTACAACCAATTTTGTAAGGGCTTGGGAAGAATTGTTGTTTAAAAGAAATCGATATGGTTTAGGATATGAAAAGTGTGATAATATTTTTCATATTCTTGATTATAGAAAACTAGTTAGCTTTGTGAGCAGAGGATTTATGGTTGATGCTAATCGAAAGGAAGAATTTGCAGACAATGGAAATAATCAGGTACATAATGATATTGTAGTTAAGACTAATTATAGTATAGCTACAATTGATGATGATAGTTTGAGCAAATAATTCTTTAAGTGCTACCATTGTGAGAGAGTTGGTCATATCGAGTCTCATTGTTTTGATATTCACCCCTATCACCTTTTTTGGAAGAAAAATCATCTTTCCGACCGCTGTCAGAAGAAAAAAAATGCTTCAGCGGAAACATATATCTTTTGAGTGGTTAGGTGCTTGGCATTGGCGTTTGGAAGCCAAGTTGTTGGCATGATCTTATTAGCGAGTTTATAGTCATGTAACCCAGTTTATAAGGTGCAGTTTCTATAGTTGATGGCTCTTTACGTTTTGTTGATTTGAGGGCAATACCAAGGCCACTTTGATATTTGTCTTTTCAAGTTTACAAATTGTTCCTGATAGGGGGAAATGACAGTTAGAAACAAGAAAGTTTCCATCTTCTCATCTTGTCCCTGACAAGGGAGATAAGATTGTATGAGTCAGGTTCCAAGCTTCATCTTCAAGCGAGCATGTTAAAGAAATTGACAAGCAAGAAGAGTTTTGGAGAGAGCCTATTAAGAAATGGGATACAAGCAAGCAACCTTGTTCCTGAGTATTGAAATAAGATTGATATCAAAAGACATCATAACCATCAATGGGGTAGAATACATGAGATTCTACTTATTTTATTGTTGGAATATTCCATGGAAATTTTGAGCCTTGTGAGCCTATGTTCCAGAGTTGGTGGTAATCCTTAAGTCACTAATTTAGTAGAAGATTGTAAACTTCTACTAGTATTGTTGTGTGGGAATATTTAGGAATTTTTGAGCATGTGAGCCTAAATTCTAGAGTTTGTGGTCATCCTTAAACCACTTTCATGGTTCTTGATCAAGTTTGTGAGGTCAGTAGAAGTCTTTAAACTTCTAGATTGACAAGGTTGATGGTATTCCTAAAATCATTTATTTGGCTGGTTAGTGGTCATCCTAAAACCACTAATTAGCAGAAAATTGGTCTTTTGCTAGTTTTTGTGTCAGAGAGATTTTCAGCTATTAGTAGATGACATTGAGTTTTCTACTCTTTGAATTTGCTTGACATAGTTGATTGTCAAGTAGTGACAGTTTTTCAGGCACTAACAAAATTATGATTAAGGGGGGATGCTAAATACTAATCATAGTTCGTTAGTTTACATAACTTTTATACAACTACATGACAATTATGGTGTGTTTGTAATATATATGTGCATATCCAAGATAAATTAAACGCTCATTAATGTGAAGCCTTTTCTGCCATTGTTTCTCTTCTCGTATTTATTTATTTTCTTTATATATCTTTTATGATATGTTGTCTAACACATGCTATGTTGTTGAAGCATCGAGGGAAGTTCCATGTTCAGTATTTGTTTTGAAGAACCGGGATTTTCATTAGACCATAATATGCCTGTGCAAGATTTATATGAAATTGTTGGAGTTTGTAGAGATTCAAGGGAAGATGAAATAAGTAATTCTTTTCATAAGATGGAAAAAATATATGATATAGATTCAAACAAAGGTGATGCCAAGGAAAATATCAAGTTTAAGGAAATACATGATGCTTATGAGATTTTGTAAGACATGAAGAAACGAGTTGAATATGATAGGGACATCAACAAATCGACAAACAACTGATACAAATGATGGCTTTGGATTCCCAAAGCCCTTTGTTGATGAATTCTATAACATATTTAGTCTGTTCTTCCGAGGTACAACATAAATACCTACACCTAATTTAGAGGAAAAAGGTTATCCCCCTGGAGTAAATCCACATATATGTGGAACTTGCAAAGGTGTTGGAAAAGTTATGTTTCTCTCGTTTACATCAACATGTGTGACATCTAAAGGAGTAGGCCATGTTGTGAAGGAATAATGTTACACTTGCAAAGGTTTTGGAACTATTAGAGGAATTAAAGAGATTGATGTTAATATCCCAACAAAGATTTAATCAGGAGATATAATCAGAGTGCCAAAGGTTGGTGCTATAGAAGTCGAGGGGTTCCTCAGGGAATCTCAATATAAAAGTACAGGTTGATGATTTTTATTTTTATTTTTATTTTTTTTCCGAAGAGATGAAGACATGTATGTGGAATATTTTATTAGTGTTACACGTGATATTATTGGAGGAAAGATCAAGGTACTAACATTGTTAGGCGACATGCTATTGTTGATAACAAAAGCAGAGCAATCTGGCGATGTACTCCGAATTAGAAACAAATGAATCCCAAAGTGAGTTGGTTTCAAACTTTCATGTACCAAGGAGATCAATATGTGCAATTTGTCTTAAAGTTTCTTACAATTAGTTCAGCCACTTAACTTGTGGCCAGTAAACTTGGATAGGCCACAAATTATGTGTCAATAACGATATATATTACTTGTTCTCTATGGGTAGTTGTATTCACCTTTTTTCTATGCCTCAATTCCCTATTATCACCTGCCTTCTTCTAGTTAAACTGGTTTTTTTCCATGACTAACCTCTTATCCATGCATCAACTACCCATGTAAAAATAACTAAATATCAACGCCCATTCTTGAAGATATTACAAAGAAAGGAACTAATTGAATTGAAGATGTTGCTCTAAAAGCCAGTTGATTGGACCATGTCATTGGTTGGATGTCTGATATGAAGAGAATTTTAATCCATTTATCCCAAATCAAGTTGGAATGAGAATAATAGAATTGAATCAAGTAGAAGATGGTAATTTGGATTCCTACACTGCAAATTAATTATTGTTGGAATTTGCACCATATTTCAAGGGTATAGATGAAGGTAGTAGTAAAGGCATGGAAATAAGGTTGTTCGATGATGATTCCAATTCTAATTTAAATAAGCCATATATCTCAATTTCTTTCACCACTTTGAATACAATGGATGAATTCCCATACTTACGAGTTTGCCAAGAAATTTGATGTGCAGTTGATGATGCACGAGTGAATTTTCTATGCCAGAGATGTAGATCATTGTAGACAAGTGAACTGATTCTTCCAAAGAGAAACGATCAAAAGCAAAGGAGAAGTATTAAGTATCTTAACCTAATATTTTAATTAGTCTTAAATTTCTATTTTTGAATTTATTTCAAATAAATCCTAATTAGCTTTTGATTGGATTGGATTTATGAGGGTGGAATTATTTTTGAAATTGGAATACAAGAGGAGTTATTATTCTCATGATCAATTTAACAATTGTGCATTTGTGTCAATTGTTTATTTTGTAATTTATATAATCTGTGCATTTTTAACAATTATTGGAATATAAGAAGGGGCTATTATTCTCATGATCAATTTCACAACTATGCATTTGTGTCAAATGTTTATTTTTTAATTTATATAACCTGTGCATCTTTATCAATCATTTAGATTTGTGGAATATAATGAATTGGTTATGGGTTCTTTGGTTGTAGAACATATGTAGTATATAATTTAACTTTCTATATGTAATTAGAATTGTATTCAAGATTTAGTAAAGCATTAGACCATTAAGTCTTTTATCCAGGAGAAATAATTTTGTTAGTAGAAATTAGACCAACATTCTTAGTCTAATTGGGACTTGTCATTGGGCATTCTTCATTGTTGACTAAGGTCATTTTGATGCATTAACACCATGTATGTAAGACTTAGCATACTGGCTAATCATAATATTTTCAAAACTTTCCCAGCATACATATATTTGCAAATAAAAAACTATTAAAATAAAACACACCTTGAACTAGTAAATAGTAATGTAATAATGCATTTAGGGCTTTTGACATAGAGATATGGAATTGCAAAAACTTATAGGTTCATATTCAAAACGCGATGAGAGAGATAGAGATAGAGAGATGCGGGCATGAAAAAAAACTTACATGCTCTTTCAACCATTACCATACAACTCACGTATTCAAAATTATATGAAGGTCAATCCTTGGTTGGATCTTACCTCTTTCTATAGCTAGTGTTTGACGCCATATTTGTGATAAATTTATCTTTGATGAGAATGTTAGTCAAAACTTCCTTCATAAAGTTGCACTCCACTTTCAAGCTTTCGCTATTTAATATATCATGGCCCTTCAACAAGTTCCACTCCACTTTCAAGCTTTGGTTATTTAATATAGCATGACCCTCCTTCAAAAAATGAAGGGAAGAGGGAAACAATAAAGCTTCCATTACCAAGGCATAAGCGAAAATACTACACAACCTGCCCATAATGGGATTATTCAATGAACCTTGCCTCTTTTAACATCTGAGGGCTCGGTAGTGGCCCAAAACGAGCTATCTTCAAGTGTTTCCTAGAGATTTTGCATCCTAGTGTGGCTTTATTACAAGAGACAATGTCCTCTTCCGCTGTGGCCTATGACTATTTTTTAAAAATCAAACCGAATTGGAGGGTTTGTGCGATGGATGCTTTAGGTTTATCAAGGGGGACCCTTGTTGCATGGAATCCATTGGTGGCTGATATGAATGCTTACAAAATTTTTGCAAGTATTCTTATTGAGGGAAAATTTAAAGGGTGTCAACGACTGATTAGAATTTTAAGCATTTAGGGCCCTTACCAACAAAGAAGATCTTTTTGGGACCAGGTCTCAGCATTTGTTTTATTGGAGGATAATTCCCTCATTCTGGTAGGGGATTTAAGCTTCACATGGTCCTCCGAGGAAATTTGGGGAGTGAGAAACATCTTCAACCCTATTTCCGAATACTTCATATCTCTATTTGAAAATGCTTCTTTGGTTGATATAGTACCCAATGTTTTGGTCCCCACCAGGACAAACGACCATTGCAGAGGAGCTGACATAGTGAAAAGACTTGACCACTATTTTATGTCTGAATCTTTATGTGACTCATTGGGCTACTACCGATCATGGTCCTATTCGCTTGGTATATCGGAGCATAAGGTGATTATTCTCCAGTTGGATTTTGAATTTTTTTTCTCTCACTATCCTTTTAAATTTAATCTAGTATGGTTAGATGGTCCTTCTTTTTGTGATATGGTTCACAATGATTGGTGTTCCCTCTCAGGGGACTCACATCATTCTCAGCTTCTTAGCCAGATGAATAAACTATATATTTTGAGGAAGTTGGTCCAATTTTGGGAGTGTGATAAGAAGGATGATAACAATAGACTCCTAGGGGATATTGAAGAAGAGATCCAACAATTATCTCACTGTGTGGATGACGACTACTTTTCAGTGGAAATGAAGGAGAAACTAATGTATTTGGAATTAAAAAGCAGTCCATCCTCCATCAAAACGAGGAGACTTGGAGGCAGAAGATCCGATCTATTTGGATTCATGTAGGAGATAATAATACAAAATATTTTCACAGATTTGCAAATCAAATATGACTAGCAAATTCCATTTGGGACATCAAATATGAGGATGGTAATTTTATCTTTGAACAAAATTCTTCAAAGGGCGTAGCTATCAGTCATTTCAAAGAGGTATATACTAACATAAATCATCATAATTTGGAAAGTCAATTGAACACCATCAAATTGTTTCTACGGTACTTTAATGAGGAAGACTGTTTAGAGATTGGTCAGATTATTAAAGAGGAAGAGGTCTTGAAGGTATTGAAAAAACTAGCCAAAGAAAATTGTCTTGG
Source organism: Larix kaempferi (assembly GCA_027924585.1). NCBI lineage: Eukaryota > Viridiplantae > Streptophyta > Pinopsida > Pinales > Pinaceae > Larix > Larix kaempferi. The sequence goes on along the minus strand of BSBM01000372.1, from coordinate 39,230,060 downwards.
CCTAGACGGGTGGACTGTGGAGTTTTATTTACATTTATTCTATATGCTTGAATCTGAATTGGCGGAGGCCTTAGACGATACCAGGTGAAAAGAGTGGGTTCCTAACAGTCTAAACTCCACTTATATTATCCGTATTCCTAAAAAAGACAGACCATCTGATTTTAATGAATTTAGAGCAATCTCTTTGTGTAACCTCCTTTACAAGATTATTTCGAAGATCATATCTGAGAGAATCAAGCTGGTATTGGGAAGGTTTATATCGGAGGAACAATTTAGTTTTCTGCCAAATAGACAAACCCTCTATGCGGTTTGTGTAGCACACGAAGCCACTCACTCTATTAAAAGAAAGCATTTAAACACCTTCATTCTTAAGATAGATCTGGTGAAAGCATATGATAATTTGTATTGGACGTGCCTGAGATACATCCTCATTCAAATTGGTCTTTCTGTGGAAATTTTCAACTAGATCATGGCTCGTATTTGATTGATCATGTTTGTAGTTCTTATTAATGGGTCTATGTCTTATTTTTTCAATGGCAACAAGGGCCTCTGTCAAGGCTTCTCTCTTTTGCCATATCTGTTCATTCTAACAATTGAGGGTCTTAGTCTGCTCATAAAGGATTCCAAATCTCAGAAGAATATCTCAAGTATCAAAGTTGCAGGCTCTATCCACATTTCATACTTATTGTTCATTTACGATGTTTTGTTATTCGGTGATGGTAGTCTAAATGAATGGAAGCACTTTCATTCAATCATCGAAACATTTTGTGATGCCTCTGGAATGGCAGTTATCCCCCACAAGTCATGTTTCATACATAATTGTAGTGATAACACCATTGTGGAAATGATTGGTGCTCCGTTTCCTTATAATATGTCTTAGATCGAGGAAGGCATAAAGTACCTCGACTTCTTTTTGAAACCAAGTGGGTATAGAATCTCTGATTGACAATGGTTAATCAAAAAGTTTTAGAGAAGGATTAACACTTGGTCTTTTAGGTGGATGACTTTGGGGGGTTGACTTGTTTTGATCACCTCAATCTTGCAGAGTATACCGCTCTTCTGGTTCTCACTATTTTCCATCCTAGAGTCAGTGATTTTGGCGATCCGTGGTCTTATATTTTGGTTCTTGTGGGCAGGAAATTTAAATGTCTCCAAATTTCATCTCGTCTCTTGGCAGACCCTCTCAAAACCAAAATTATTGGGAGGGTGGGGGATTAAACACTTTTTCCATTTCAGTCGGGCATTATGCACGAAAAGTCTGTGGACATGCATTTTTAACAAAGGCCTGTGGGGAAAAGTGGTAAAAGCTAAATATCTCAATAGATTTCCACCTATGTATTGGATTCGAGCCCATTCCAATGTATCTTCCAGTGTTTCATTTATATGGCATAGTATGTTGAAATATTTCCCTATTATTACGGAATCCAATTGTTGGAAGGTGGGCAAAGGAACACAAGTCTTTGTCAGGGTGGGTCTGGTGTTAGGGCTGAATGATTGTTACCAGCTGTTGAGAAGTTTAATTGAAGAACTCCATACTAAAACCATTTTTGTTTTAAAACAGGTTTATTCAACCTCGAACATGGGAGTGTTTAACTGGCTCTCAGCCACTGATTTAGTAGTGGATTTGAGACATGTGACTGAATGGGATGACTATGTTAAACAACTATGTCATGCATGGATTATCCCGAGTTTTGAAGAGGACATACTAGTTTGGGCATACAATAATGGTAATGGTTATGTTTATGCTCATCTAGCTTATTATTTAATGTCGGTTGTTGAGGAAGGCCCACAGGTGGAATGGTGGTAAAATTGGTTTGGGACGCAAGGATTCCACATAAGATAAAATGTTTTGTATGGCTAGTTTTCAAATATAAAATATTGACCTGGAAAATCTTGCAAATACGTGGTTTCCTTGGACCAGGTATTTGTTCTTTGTGTCTTACATCTTTTGAATTGTGGACCATCTCTTCAGTTGTTGTTCCTTCTTTTAGAAAGTATGGGATGAGATTTGCATTACCTTCCATATCAGTTTCTCATGGGATCGTGTTTCGTTTGAAGAGAACATGAAACGTTGGTTTTAGATTCATTGCAAGTTCAAGTATTTGACTTCTATATTATTTGCGAGGTGTGGAGGGAACATAATGCTTTTATTTTCCAAAATGTGAGGCCTAGTATTTCTCAGATAATTACTAAGGCTACCTCTCAATTCTATGGTTTACATAAGGAAGCTCTCCCGAAGGCTAGGAGAAGCATTACTTTATCGGATTCGACTCTCACCTTTCCATTAGGCTATAATACCCCAATTTTGACCCTTATTATATATTGGCTTTTAATGTAAATATTGTGTACATGCGATGTATGTTTTCCTAGTGTGGAGCTCAAGGCCTCTCTAGTGTATGCTCGAATTTTATTTAGAAAGACAAGTATTTGATATTTTACTATCCATGTGCTATTAAGCCATGAAATATTGTAAATTGATGTAAATATTAATATTTCAATAAAATACCCAAACTGGCTATGGAAGCAACTAATGAGAAGGGGCCATGTGGTGAGGGGGTTGTGGTATTGAAACATAGGCTTCCAAATGTCATTTTGAGAACCCATTTGACTTTCCTTGTTGACATTTAATTCATTTGTAAGAAAGTTGTTGATAAATCAGTCCATGGATTCAATGGAGCATGGGAAACCTATAAATTTGTATGGCAGGTATGGGATCTATTTTTTCTTGTACCACAAGTCACCCTACCTCATGGGAATTCGTTCTTCCTCATTCCTATCCATTGTTGAAGATCACAGCATCAGGTTTCATGCATTATGAATGCCCAACAGTGAGAAAAACCAGAAATCGTAACTGTGAATTAACCCACGTTTTGAAGTGCCATAAATGCCCAGAATTTTGTATTGACAGTGAAATCCAATGGGGGATCCATAGATATGAAACTTGGGGCGAAATTGAGAGTATTAGATGTTATATTTTGAGCATTAATTCAATATGATATAGGATCTTATCTGAGAGAATAACAAGCACAGTATATCAATCACAAGAGACAATAGACACATAATTTTATTGGGGAAACCCAAGAAGGTGAAAAACCCAAATAACATCCTCAGAGATAGATAGAGAAATGATACAATAACCCAAGCATAAGAGATAGACTCCTAGCAGCTTATCCTCCTCCACTAGTACACATCACTCAATGAGAGAGATAGATGAATAAGTGAATGATCAAATAGAGTGCCTCCCGCACTCTATTTATACACAACTTGACTTTCCTTTTAACTCTAACTAGGTTGGCCCCAACTTAACCACTTAACATAATATTAACTAGGCCGACCCCACTAGGGTGGTCTAATAACCCTTTAACCCACAAGACTCATACAGGGCCGACCCCATCAAGGTGGTCTAATAGCCCATCAAGTATAAGTTACGACACTTCCATACAAAAGAATAATAACCTCTCTATAGGGATACAATATACATATATGAAATACATTCTGAATTTACATATACATCAACAGTCCCTCTTAACTAGGAAGGTATTTATCGACACAGGTCTTCTAGCACAAGTCTTCTTCTCTGGATCATGAGATCATTGTCATCATATCATCGTTATCGTCACTGCTGCTATCTCAATCAATCTCCAATCTACTCATCATAGGAAGTTCTTCATCAACTTTGCAAGCAAACCATCAAGTAAGTACACCTCACGACTGATTACACTGCCTCTGCAAAACCTGTAAGATCTCCCAGGACTGATTACACTACCTCTGCAAAACTTGCAAGAGCATCTCGGGACCAATTATATGCCTCTGCAAAATCTGTGTACCATATCATCACCTCATCATCTTCAGATCATCGTCATCGTCCATGGAGCACAACCCATATGCACATCACACATCACTTACATTCACCAGCATGGGAAGACACACTTCAACCATCCGTGAAAGGCTCAACACTTATATCTATTCCATGGGAAGACACATTTCAACCATGCGAGAATGACATCGCACTTATATCCATAGCCATGGGAAGATACACTTCAACCATGCTAGGAATGACACAACACTTATATCGCAACCATGGGAAGACACACTTCAATCATGCTTGAATGGCACAACACTTATATCGCAGCCATGGGAAGACACATTTCAACCATGCTCGAATGGCACAACTCTTACATCAACAACCATGGGAAGACAGAATTCAACCATGTGCATCTATGTCTCCGAACTCATCACTTCCCCTAGGAAGGAATCTCGATCTAAAGTACACCAATTCTCTCTCTGAAGTACTCAAACTTCACTCTGGCCAATGGCTTGGTCAACACATCGGCTATCTACTCGTCCGTTGCAACATACAGGAGCTTCACTGCTCCTCTCTGCATCATATCCCTGATATAGTGATATTTTTTCTCAATGTGATTCGACCTGTCATGGAACACTGGGTTCTCAGAACTTCACACAACTCTGGTTGTCACAGAAGATACAGGTAGCATCCAACGCGAGATCAAATAAATCAGACAGTAGCTTCCTAAGCCATACTTCCTCACAACTAGCCAAACAAGCTGCAACATACTCTGCTTCGGTTGTACTCAGTGCCACACAGGATTGCTTCCTGCTAAACCAAGATATCATACCAGATCCCATATTAAAGAAACACCCTGAAGTGCTCTTCCGATCAATGGCACTGCCTTCCCAATATGAATCAACATAGTTCCCTCTAGGTTAAACTTTTGATTTGCATCATACTTGAACCCATAATCAACCGTACCCTTTTGGTACCTCAGAATATGCTTTACAACAACCATGTGAACACTTCTCGGATCCGTCAGCAACTGGCTCAATGTCTTCATAGCAAAACAAATATTTGGTCTCGTGTTTGTTGTATTGGAGAAATCTCACTATGGCTTGGGAATACCACAACGGACAGATGACTACCAGAAATCTACTCAATTCTCAAAGAAATGCTATTATAAATGATAATGTTAAGATAATGGAGAAATGTAACCAAACTAGATCCAACATTTGATGTATATCCTCGTTGGAGCTTTCAATCCACGCACTTGTAATCTGCAAATTAGTCTAGACAACCAATATCCAACAAGTACATATAATATATAATTGACATTAACATTATCAATAACAATGGTCCATAATATCATAAGTAAATGTAACCCAATGTATAATAAACAACATTCACACCATGAATGGACGAGAATACGAGTATTTCTATTAATGAACAAGAAGAAGTACAAAGTGATACAACCTCTTGCCGACAACCAATTTGAACCAAGATCTAGATCAATCCACTTGTGCCTCCACCACTTCAATACTCCATGAATGGTAAACTCAAACTAGAAGGAGTTTGAAAGGTGAACATAAGAGATTCAAAACTACAAGGATCAATGAGTGCAGACTCAAGATAGGGAAACAATCCACTAGAGTTCCTTTACTATTCTCCTCTTCCTCCCATCCATAAGCCATATGTGCTCAATATATAGTCCTCTCAAAGGTAGGTGAAAGGACTCATCGAGACATTACTTGGGAATATGGAGAGCGAAAGGTCACCCAATGACCACTTTTTGGGAGTAAAAAGTAATTAATAGTGGTTTTTACCATTTTATATGCTACTCGCGGGCTATAAGGATGCAACTCGTGGGTACGCCTGCTATAGTGATGCAATAGGCGGGTAGGAATAAAAATAGGGCAAACTGGTATCACTGAAGGATAAAAATGGATCTGAGTCACTGAAATGGATCCTACGGGACAAAGAATGTTGATGCTCACAGGGTGGAAGATTTCTGTGTAACAAATGCCCCCTAATGTGTGAGGTTAGAGACTGAAATGTGATACGATGGCCGAAATATATTATAAAACTCAGAAGTGGAGTGATGGAGACACAAGTGGAAAGAACAGCTCACTCGTCATATTACAATAGTATCTCTGAATACATGTTAGTATAGTACAACAATGGCCATGAATAGGCAGTACATAATGGATAGATGTGATAAGTGATCATAGCCATGATCCCTCTACAGTAAGATATGGTCTTCTGCTGAAAAGAAGACAACCGGTGCAAACCAGAGGTACAAACTGCTGGAATCTGAGAGGTGATATCTCAGATGTAAAGTCAAAGTCATATGTAGCATATCAAATGCCACAATTGCCTAGGGTCTTCTACACAAGTCTTCGACGATGCAAGTCCCATCAAGTGAATAAAGGAGTTGGGGTCGAACCTGATGAGACATCATTTGATTACTGGTCAATGATGTATACCATTAACAGATGCGAGATGACCCACCGATAATGAAAATGGGCATCGAGGAACATAGCACAATCATCAGAGTGTGAATAAATGGGTTGAAGTTGAACACTAGGATGAATCCATCGATTAGGGGACATTGATGTATTCCCAAAACTATCGATGGCGAGAGAACCTACCACTAATGACTGCAAGCCTCAAGGTACTCAACCGAACTCTAAGCCTCAAGTCCCGAAATAATTGAGTTGAAGTCGACGGAACAAGACTCACTGGAAGGAGGGAATTAAGGCATCCCCCATCAACCAGCATGAGGTACCAGCAATGCTGAAAGATTTGGAAGATCTCAGGTGAAACGGACTGACTCAATAAGGATGGCTGACATGCAATAGTCAAGAGAACTGAGGAGTGGCCGACACTGGTTTCAGGACTTCCTTTGAACAAGAGCATGAGTAGATGGATAGAATCAGGCAGCATAGACTCGACATAAATTGTGCAATGCAGGAGGCATTACAGAGGGATCCATAATGACTGCAAGCTTAACCAATCGGTGGAGAAAACTAAGAAACAAGTACAGCTCCTAAGGCCCAACTATAGTCCCAACTCATAATGTATGGAGTGGAATGAATGCTCTATTCAAAGGCGACACAACAGCTGCCAACAAGAAATAGTGACCATAATCCCGTCCAGCTTTTTAGAATATTTTATTTTTTTGGTCTTTTTCATATTTGGGAAAAGCTTGAAAAAGAATAAAATTGCTTATAGTACAACAAGTGAGGGAGCGAGTGTCAAATAGCTAGCAGACTAGTCCCAAGCATTGGAACATACCTATGCTCAATGCAATGAAGTGCGTGCAGGATGTGGACACTCGGGGAATGTTCCCTCATGGTAAAGGTTCATCAAGCTGCAAAAGATAAATGAAGGCTCTGCTTGGCTCGGAAGGTGAAATGCTCAGGAACATGGCTAATAAGTGAATAAGCGGGAGCCATCACAAGGCTCAAGTGACAAGCAGGATAATGCAATGAAATCACAACTCGACATAAAAGGGGAGTCCTTTTTCGTAAAGTTAGTCTCCTCACCCAAAAAAGTGTAAAACAATGAGAGAAGAACTCTTCTAGTCACGTATGACTAGAGTATACCTTTTTCGTAATTAAACCACAAAGGTCCGGAAAATGGGTAAACTTATACCTAAGTGAATGTCGCTTCAAATCCTTTAACGAGTCTGAAATAACAAGTATACTCGGCAATCTTGTTTGATTTTGAAAAAGTCTAACAAGGGCTTAAAAAAGACTTTATAAAAATCTTTTCCGTAAAGGTTTAACGAGCTCGAAAAAGTAAACTTGTGACCTCCTTACTGTTTTTAACGAGCTCAAAGGAGATATGGAATAATGCTCGTAATGAGAGCAGACGAGTGTCAGGGACATGGAAGACTAGTTCCAAGCACATGGAACAAAGCTATGCATAATGCAAGGAACATGAGCAAGATAAGGACACTCAGGGGGTGTCTGCGAATTTGAATGGCACAAGGTTTAAATGCATCATAAAAATGGGGAGGACTAAACCTATATGAAAGTTTTTTAATATGCTTTCCGTGAACGAAGCAAATGTTGAAAAGGACCAGTAAACAAGTATACATCCAACTAAAAATCATGTCTCCAAGAAACATAAGTATCAAGATCATCTCTAAAATGTACGTAAAGAAAATTCTGATACAAGTCACTGCGGTAGAAACATTTTCAACTTCACTATTTTTAACCTCAGACATAACAAAGGTAGAGCTAACCACTGAAGGTGCCATAGTACCAATACCCGAGGGATCAAAATGATCATCTTCAAAATGAAGAGAAAAGCTGAAGGATGTGAAGGAATCTGTAGTGGCAAATTCATCATCACAGGAGTTGGAAATTCTAGAAGTAGAATCGAACTCATCAGGATCACCAATATGCGGATTTGTAGGAGAGTCTAAAGACTCATCACTAGGGAGATTAGACTTCAATTTCAAACCGGGGCTAGACAAAACTATGCCTGGATCAAAATGAATGGCAGACTGTATTATAGGCTCATCTCGTTCAATAAGACCGAGGGTGGGAAGGGAATGGGATTTATGATAGAAATCCTCCTAAGGCTCATCATTACCATGCATGGACTCGATAAAATCTTCATCTAAAGGTAGAGTACCATCAAGGCATTCGTGTGAACAAGATGTGTTGGCTGCCAAAACTGGAAGCGTAATGGGATCTTCCTCAACTGTCTGGGAAGAAGAGAGATCCAGATCTGCAGTGGTTTGTTGGATATGATCATAAGAGAGCTCCACTACAGATAAAGGAATAGACATCCCGACCTACACAATGTCTCCAAACGTGGAACTCATGGATGGTAAAGTCCATGGATCATCTAAATAAGAGGTCCGGAATAACATATTATTCGAAGGAGGAGACGTATTGTCAGTAATGGTTCCAATAAAATTCACAGGTGTAGAATGGTTAAAAGTTCCCATCAATGAGGGGTACATTCCAACATCTATGTTCCCAATTGCCGGCTGAGAATTAGAAACTTGCAGGACTACAGATCTCGTGGATGTTGTGGAAGGAGTGCCAACATAATCTAGCTGATTGATCATCACAATCTTGTCTTCATGGGGAAAGAAGATAACTCTAAATACAGTAGACGCAATAGCCTTCATTGCGTACATCCAGCTCCGACCCAGTAAAAGGTTGTAGTCGATGGGCGCATAACCCACTTCGACTTCAATAGGACCTAAATTACCTCCCAAGGAGACAACAAGGGAAGAGATAATTCCATGCGGCATAAAAGACTTACCGTCGAATGCAGTGGGTGTAGTTCTAGACGCTAGTAGAGGAGGAGAGCCAAGATCTTTCCAACAAGCTAATGACATTACTGACACAGAGGCACCTTCATCAACCATAGTACGTTTGACGAAGCTTTTAAGGCAAACCACCTGGATTTGAAAAGCCACGTGGTAAGGTAAGCGAGGCTGGACATCAGTAGTATCGAACTCGATAACACTAGGATTTCCCCCATCCTAAACTCCTATCGCACTCAAAAGTGCATGCTTCTGAGAAGGATAGGCTTGCAAAACCTCAAGAGCTGACATGGCACACAGAGTTTGGCCTAAATGTTCTACGATGGAGTAGTTCTGGGCAGCTCGAGCGTTAGGATTATGCATGGAGTGCTTGAGAACACCTTTCGATATCCGTGACATAATAGAGGGATTCTCGATATGCAAGGAATTGTCAGGAGGAGGGGGAGGCTCATTCCCCAAATTTGGTTGTGGTGCACCATAATCGCGTTGATGAGTAGCAACACAAATCTCCGACTGAACCATATTCACTCATCCATAACCACTAGTATTGGAAGAAGACGTTGTCGTTTCATTGGTACCATAACCTATGGTGGGAGCATGCAAAGCCATGTTTTGATGATGAGGAAGGGGATCCTTCAACACAGCTGGGCTCTATGCCAAGTGCTTCGATGCTTCTTCAATTTGAGGACATAAGTGAGTAAGATGATCCTCCCCAAAAAGCTTGCAAGGGAATTTCACCTTATGCCTAGGTTTATGATCCGCACCAGCATTACAGCCTTCCCAAGGAGGGTTGGCATTCACTTTACGAGGAGTATTACGATTTCTATTGTTATTACTTCCATTGTTTCCACCCCTACGATTATTTCTCCCCTTTTTCTTACCACCAGGTTGCTAGTTACCCGACAGTTTCATTGATTGCACATTGTGTACATCAAACGATGGAGTGGAAGTGGACAAGGTGTGTACCTATCTGGGAGCAGAATGGTTTAGCGAAATTTTTTTCATTTGATTAGCTACCAAGTCTACAGGGCGAGTGCATGCGGACCCCACGATGCCATCGGCATGTGGTCCAGGAACTGACATAGGCTCATGTCTTGTTCTTGGTGCGTCAGGAATAATGTCATACAAAATGCCAGATTGAGAATAAAGTAGATCTAATTGCTGGACTTTCAAGATAGCTTGTTCCTCAGTCACAATGCCGGACATCGAAACATCCTTATCAATGTATGGGAGTAAAGACTTAAGGAACTATTCCAATAGGAACTCTGGAGGAAGGTTGGTTTTCACTAATCTCTTCCGCTGACACCACTCTTGAACGTGGTCAAAAATATGTGTGGCCTTATTCTGACGGAAGGTTGACAATAACTCAGTACCAGTATCATAACGAACTGGAAACTAGAAATGGTCTAAGAAAACCAAACCAATCTCATTGAATCCCCTATAGGTGTTTCCAGGCAACTCCACATACCACTTTGTGGATGCCCCCGTGAGGGTGCGTTGAAATAGTCGTAAACAAATGGAATCATGATTCAAAGAGTTGAAGGAGCACCAAAGTTGAAATGTCGTGACATGATCTCCTGGGTCCTCACCACCTTTCCCCGCAAACTTTGGAATGTCCGAAGGGATCTTGGTAAGGATCAGGGGCCAAGTAGGTTCGTGACACATCGGATCATTCGTGAGCTTTGAAAGATCCGGGAGATTCAAGCGTGCAAGGAACGGGAGATGCGGCTGGAAAGATGGATTATAAGCCCCCATAAAAGGTTGGTTAAACGAAACTGTGTTATAAGACGGACCAAAAGCTTGACCATGAGGATTAAACTACTGATAATGAGGACCTGACGGTCCATAAGCTTTCCCATGGCCATAAGGTTGATAACCTCGCCTTGGCGAACCCATTTGAGAGTAAGCAGGTATATGCACATTTTGAGCACCATATTGGGGTGGTGGGTGATATTGGTGGCCAGCACCGATTGTGTTGTAGTAAGGGTTTCCACCATGAGTATGGGGCATGTATGTACTATTCATAGCGGGAACCGTGTTGTAATGACCATAATGGTATGGTATGTTCCCACCCCCAGCATCAGGATTAGCTTGAGCAGTCGTGTGGTGACCAAAAGCATGAGAAGTATGCCCATCCCCAACATTAGTGTGATTAGTAGCAGGGTTGGCGGTGTGATGTCCATGTGGATAGGAAATATTCCCACCCCCTACATTAGCATTACTAGTGGCGGTAGTGGATGCAAACGTATGTGGTATGTGTCCACCCCCGTGGTTGGGAGGAACGGTATAATGTGCAAAAGTAGTCCTGTGTTGACGAGTAGCGACATGTGTACCAGGTTCTGGATAGCGAGTCGTATTCCGAACAAAATTCCAGCTAGGTTGGGTATTCCTAGGAGGTGGTCGTGTTCCAACATTAGCATGGTGAGGAATCTGACCAGTCTCCATACTATGTGAGTGGATGGACAACGTAGTGCCCCCAGTGAGGGTAGTGCCCCCAGTGGGTATATTATGGCTAACACTTTGACTAGTGCCAGTGTGTGTACCAACTATAGTGGAAGGTTCGACAGTACTATGACTAGGCATACCAAAAGAGAGTGTGGTGGGGTTGATTGTAGGGCCAGTGTCATCATGAGTCTCAGGCCTCCCGTATCTATAATGACATGGAAATGAAGGAACGAAAGGCTCATCCTATTCTTCCTCCTCGGGTAAGTCTGGCATCCTGTAAAGATAATTATCGGATTTGAAGGATCAAACGGATCCTGGTCAAGTGGATTAGGCCAAATAGAACTAGGTTGAGTTTCAGGTGGATCACCTCCCCAATCCTCACGAGGCGTATGGGGGTTGGAAGTATGTTCAACTCTACCCGAAGGAGTAGAAGGATCTTGCCTAATATTGGGATGTGCATTTATATAGTCTTCGACGTAAGTCACGTAAGAATCTGAAGACTCATAGGGAGCCCTATGGCGTCCTCTAGCAATATGGCGTGTAATTTCGAGTTGCTTTAAACCAGCCAAATGACGGGACCGGCGAAGAGTAGGGCTCCGCACCACGATATCTCCGGAGAGAGACACAACGTCCCCTAAAGGCCAACTATCGATAAAAAACAGTAAATCAAAAGCACACACCTAGAGAAACTACAGCCAAGAGCAGACAAACATAGTGGCTAAATGAGTTCCCGACACTAGAGCCACTATGTCTCGCCTAGGAGAGGCTTGAGACTCCCAAACTATAGCTAGAGGTAACATAATTAGTTATAGAGACACCCAGGCTTCACTGTGTCGACAGGGTCAAGTCCATTGCACGAACACAACTGTTTCGTCCAATCCCTATCTGACTCAGGACACAAACAGCATAACCATTGCAAGTACCCTGTGCGGTACCTAGGTAAGGAAACTATGTTCACCGCAATATAACCGATGCTCAGGGGGACAGTCGCAGGTGGGACCCGTCGTATGGATAGGGTAGCTAAGCCCGAAGCACAAGAGGACGAACCTCCAGTAACCCCAGATACGAACAAATCCTGGATATATATCCCACGTTCAGCCGTTATTAGAGGGATATCTCCTCAACCAACCTCTCGTGACCTCATACTTAACTCTGGATTGAGTAGAGATTCCTGAGAACACCGATCTATACCATGGATTCCTCCACTCCCTGGTCAGACACCTAATGTTTCGTCTAGTATTCTTGGATTGTTAACTCACGATGATCTATTCCAAGACTCTAAACCTATGCTAGTTGGTGTACCCTATAAATAAAACCAGTCTAATCAATTTTATGATTAAGCGTTAATTTTAGTGGTTGTGATTACTCAAGGGATATGATCGTGAAACTAGTGATGTGTAGACTCAATAGTATGCAACATTGTCCAATCCTAGACTCATCAATCCAATAAAACAATGTCACTAATATGCAAAATCAACCAACAATTCCGAAATAAATATGCAATCTTTTATCTTTTCGATGCACAGGCAGAACCTAAAATGAAGGCAACAAGCACTCAATGTAAGATGCAGTACATGGAAATAAAATATTTTTGTATTTTCACTTATAAACAAGAAGGAAAATAAAAAAACTAAATGAATATTTTTGTATTTTTTCAATATAAATGGAATGAAAAAATGAAAGCAAACTCCTACTATTCAGTCACTGAAGTGCCGAGAAGATCACTAAGACAACTCAGCGGATCCTAAATAGCAAGACTTAGCCAAAGGAATGAGCTCAAAAGGAAGAAACCAAGAGGCTAAAACAAAAGATTGGTAAAAAACCAAGAAGGCTCAACCAAGAGAAACGAAGAGATCTGGTCACAACCAAGGCATGAAATAGTCAAGAAAGAGGCCAACAAAGACTCAGGAACCAACCAAACTCACCCAGTAGTAACCAATAGCCATAAACCAACAAAAGTCGGAGTTACACGCTACTGTCTAAGGAAATCCTGTAGGTACTCACGAGCAGTAGAGTAAACAGAGGCGAGTAGACGTGGGTAGAACTAAGCTAGCCCGCGGGTGAGGAAAGGCAAATGGGAAAACAGAGAGTCCAGAGGCTCAGAAAAAGCAAGTTTTCTACAGTGTATCTTAACGGCCAATCAGTGACACATAGCTTCAATAAACAACAACTCTAATTATGGACTAATGCTCAAAAAATTTCCCAAACATAGATTTTTTCCCCAACGAAGTTGCCATTTTTGTATTGGAGAAAACTCACTATGGCTTGGGAATACCACAATAGAAAGATGACTACTAAAAATCTACTCAATTCTCAAAGCAATGCTATTATAAATGACAATTTTAAGATAATGGAGAAATGTAACCAACCTCGATCCAACGTTTGATGTAGATCCCCATTGGAGCTTTCAATCCACGCACTTGTAATCTGCAAATTAGTCTTGACAGCCAATATCCAACAAGTACATATAATATATAATTGACATTAATATTATCAATAACAATGGTCCATAATATCATAAGCACATGTAACCCAATGTATAATAAATGACATTCACACCATGAATGGACGAGAATATGAGTATTTCTATTAATGAACAAGAAGAAGTACAAAGTGATACAACCTCTTGTCGGCAACCAATTTGAACCAAGATCTAGATCAATCCACTTGTGCCTCCACCACTTCAATCCTCCATGAATGGAAAACTCAAACTAGAAGGAGTTTGGAAGATGAACATAAGAGGTTCACAACTACAAGGATCAATGAGTGTAGACTCAAGATAGGGAAAAAATCCACTACAGTTCCTTTACTATTCTCCTCTTCCTCCCATCCATAAGCCATATGTGCTCAATATATAGTCCTCTCAAAGGTAGGTGAAAGGACTCATCGAGACGTTACTTGGGAATATGGAAAGCCAAAGGTCACCCAATGACCGCTTTTTGGGAGTAAAAAGTAATTAATAGTGGTTTTTACCATTTTACATGCTACCCGTGGGCTATAAGGATGCAACTCACGGGTACGCTTGCTATAGTGATGCAACAGGCGGGTAGGAATAAAAATAGGGCAAACTGGTATCACTGAAGGATAAAAATTGATATGAGTCACTGAAATGGATCCTACAGGACAAGAATGCTGATGCTCACAGGGTGGAATATTTCTGTGTAACATTTGTCAGGTACGTCAAGGACCCAATCATCTGACGATACACTATGACATCTATTGGCTCAGATGAAGCATCACAAAGAAGCTTTAGGTTTGATGCCATAGGTGTGGCAAAGGCCTTGCAGTCCACCATCCCAAACTTCTTTAGGATCTCTACTGCATACTTCCCTTGTCCAAGGAAGATTCCATCTGTGCTCTGCCACACCTCCATATCTAGAAAGTAGTGCATCATACCCAAGTCCTTTATCTTGAACTCGACAGCAAGCTTCCTCTTTGTATCAGCAACCAATCTATCTTCACATGTAACAAACAAGTCATCCACATACAGAAGTAGTATCACTGGATTGCCTTCCTCAACCTTATAGTAAAGGTTGGAGTCCGCTTTACTCTTAGTAAATCCCAAACTGGATAGAAAGCCATCTATCCTGCAGTATCAGGTCCTGGGTGCATGTTTCAAACCATACAGGGCTTTCTTCAGTTTGCACACATGAGTCCCTTTGTCATGTGTCTAAAACCCGAGTGTCTGTTCCACATACACTTTCCTCTTCGACTACACCATTCAAAAAAACTGTCTTGACATCCATCTGGTGTATCTTCCACTTCATCACTTCATCCAGAGCAAGTACTGATCTAATGGAAGTGTACTTGGCCACATGTGCAAAGGTCTCTTCATAATCAATCCCTTCTTTCTGGGAGAAGCCACGAGCTACAAACCTTGCTTTATATTTCTTTATGCTACCATCTGCAGCATGCTTGATCTTATAGATCCACTTGGAAGTCACAACAAACTTCCCTTCTAGTCTTGGGACCACATCCCAAACATCATTCTTCATGATCGATTGGTATTCCTTGATCATGGCATTCTTCCATTACTTCATCCTGGATCCTGGGAACTTCAATATCTTTAATAGGTAGCTTTCTTCGTTGCTTGGAACAAATGTTGTTGTCCTTCTTTTGTAGGTGATTGTACACGATATTTCCTACAAGTCAAATTCAATTGCATGATTAGAAACTTCTCATAGTTTTCAAAAAAAAAAAAATTTATGCATAAAGACATATGTCATACAATCATGCAATTATCTTAGCCAATGCTTCAATACAACATTTATCCATATCCTGTAACTTTCTAGATGCCTTCCATCTCTACCAGAAGATTGTTAAGAGTGTGCACAACTCCCAACATGTTAGAAAAAAGGTTTCATTCTAGATAAGTATCAATGGAATGTTGTACAGTGCCATAGGCCACTTACCCATTACTTGCATATTAGTAGTATCTTGTTCATTAATGCAATTATTCTAATATGCATGATACACAACCTAAGTCTAGGAACATAAGCATATACATCATTGAATAACATTATTTAAACAAACAGAATATACAAGAAATGGCAATTCAAATACTTATCTTTGTTTGTTTGTTGGGTGGACTCCGTCTGAATCTTTGCTTCCTTGTAGGAGCTACTAGAGTCCGACTTTGAAGTAGCTTCTTCTACTCCTTTCTATTGTGGATTGTAAGGAGTGGTAAACTCCCTCTTAATTCTTGAATTACTGCATAACTTCTTGAAGTCCCTTGAAGTGAATTCTCCTCCATTGTTGGATCTAAATATATTGATCTTCTTATTAGTTTGATTTTCTATCAAGGCTTTGAATTCCTTGAACTTATCAAAACACTTCATCTTTGACTAGATTTCAGGAAGACATTCTACTACTTTGCTTGCAATTGGTAGTGCATATGTGCAAGCCTTTTGTGCCAAAGTTCATTTGGCTCCATGGTTCATGTACCATGGCTCGTTCAGTTTATCCCTTCAACTTGTATAATCCTCTGTCTTGCTCTCCAATCACCACTGCATCATCTATAGTTTTACCCTTTGGCCACATAAGGACTTGGCCATCTATAAATGCAACCCTCATGCCTTTTGCATCCAATGCAGATATGGAGAGTAGGTTCTTCTTGAGACTTGGAAGATATAGGTCATCTTTTATTTTCATAAACTTTCCAGAGTCTAGCTTATAGGAGGATTCACCACTTCCTTTTATGGGATACTGGTAGTCATCCCCATCTTTCACCTTGTGGGGTGATTCATGTTCATATAGATTCATAAATTATTCCTTGAATCCTGTCATATGTTTGGAAGCCCCACTGTCTATATGCCAATCATTGCTCCCATGAGTAATGGTACTAGTGAGAGCATAAATTAAAACATACTCTTCATCACTTGAAGAGTCTTCACTTTCTTCTATAGTCTTCTTCCTAGGAGGTTCATCATCCTTAGCAGTATGATCATGATGTCTTTTCTTGTTGTTCTTCTTTTTGTTCCTAGGAAAATTTCTGGAAATGTGTCCCCTTTCATCACAAGTATAGAAATAGACATAGGACATGTTCCTTTGACGTTTGAAATCACCATTTTGATGGTGATATATTTCTTTCTTATCATGGTGGTGAGTCTTCTTGTCACCATGCCTCTTGGAGTGTGCTGTGAGAACTTGGTCTTCATTCCCCATCTTCTCTTCTTGAGCTACAATTCGAGCTTCTTCTTGTGAGCATTCTTCCCACAGCCTACTGAATGTGATAAGTTTTCTCCTAGCACAAATTCCTTGGATGAAGGAATCCTATGACCTAGGAAGGCCATGAAGAGTGGTCATTATCACTTCTCCATTCTCTATATCTTCTCCCACAACTTTAAGTTGTTTTTTTATATGGGAGACCCTTGAGAAATAAGACTGCATGGTCTCTGCATTCTATATCTTGATATTCTTCAATTGATTTCTCAAGGTAATCTTCCGATTTATGTTCTTCACTTCAAATATCTTGGTCAAGGAATCAAACATCTCCTTGGGTGTCTTCAGAGATGACACATGTGGTATGAGATGGTTTTCGATAGAATCTGCAATGATCCTCTTAACCTTGACCAAGATCCTCTTGTGTAAGGCCTTAACGTCTTCTCCCTCTGGGACAGGGATATCTTCACTTATGTACGTGTTCAACTCATTCTTTTCCAGGATTAACCTAATCCTATACTTCCATGCTTGGAAGTTATCGGCCCCTTCAAGATTATCCTCAAGCTTGGTGTGGTGAGACATAGGTCTTACCACTTGATTTGCTGAAAAATGAATCTGTTGTTGGATTAGGGTTTGTTAGAGAAACCTTAAAAATTCAAACTTTTGAAAGGATAGAAAGATGTGCCTTGATGAGTTGATCAAGCTAGTATACTCATAATTTGAAAACTGCAAAGTTTCATCCCTCATAGTGGCTTTTGAAACTTCTGGATTCACTAGGGAGGCCCCTAAATTAGGGTTTGAGTTTTCCAGAGTTTCACCCAACCAAAAAGTTCGATCCAAAGCTCTAAACTTTGATTTTTCCAAGGAGCTTCCATCTATGGTCTCAGATTTCAGAAATTCCAACTTTTGTAGAAACCCTAATTTCTGGATTCACTAGACAGGACCCCAAACCATGGTTTGATTTTCCCGAAGTTTTACCCAATCAAAAAGTTCGATCCAAAGCTCTAAACTTCGATTTTTCTGAGGAGCTTCTAGCCGTGGTCTCGAAATCCAGAAATTCCAATTTTTGCAGAAACCCTAATTTTTAGGTCAAAAACTGAAAGTGCTCAGAATTGAATTCCGTTTCGACAGAAAGATGCGCCTTGCTAAGGAGAGTCAATCTAGCCTCCTTCCTTTCAATATTTGTGGAGAGAAACCCAAAAACAAGAAGCCCTAGCTTCCACAACTTCATAGTGTCTTCTTCTCAGGTTAGCTCTGATACCATGTTAGATTTTGAGCATTAATTCAATATGATTTAGGATCTTATCTGAGAGAATAACAAGCACAATATATCAATCACAAGAGACAATAGACACAGAGATTCCTTGGGGAAAACCAAGAAGGTGAAAAACCCCAATAACTTCCTCAGAGATAGATAGAGCAATGATACAATAACCTAAGCAAAAGAGATAGACTCCTAGCAGCTTCTCCTCCTCCACTAGTGCGCATCACTCAATGAGAGAGATAAATGAATAAGTGAATGATCAAATAGAGTGCCTCCCGCACTCTATTTATATTTGACTTGCCTTTTAACTCTAACTAGGTTGGCCCCAACTTAACCACTTAACATAATACTAACTGGGCCGACCCCACTAGGGTGGTCTAATAACCTATCAAGTATAAGTTACGACACTTCCGTACAGAGGAATAATAACCTCTCTGTAGGGATACAATATACATATATGAAATACATTCCGAAGTTACATATACATCAACATAGATACCCTGAATCCATTGGAAAACCTAGTTTTTATAGCCCAGAAATCCAATTATGAGATTGAGTTATTTGGTCACCGAATTGTGAAAATCCAAGTGTGAATGTTTGAACAGAGGATTGGATTGCTTGATAAACCTAGTGAAGGCTAGAATCTCAAGAAAATTAGCAGTTGGACCTTTCTATGCCCACCCTAAAGAGCACTGGAGGGAAGGGATGCCTGAGAGATTGTGCAACAGAGAAGGGGACCTTCCTTGTGTTGGGTGTGGTAGGTATTGTGGGTGCCATGACTGATTGAGTTTAGTTGAGATTCCTGTAGCTTTGTGGTTGAGCTCATTGACTTAACATCCTCCTCCTTTGACTCTTGCATGCTTTATAAACCCAACCATGTGTTGGCTTAGCATGACTGGTTGTGTAAAACTATGGCTGTGAGTGAGCCTGTTTAGTTCCTCCTTAGTGGATACACATCCCCGGTCGGGGATGGTATCTCAGTTGAAAGAATACAGGCTGGGAAGATACCTAAGGTTGTGTGTAACGTTGCTCTCACATAGCCAATTGTTGGACAATTTCATCTTAAAGATAAGTATTCTTTGTGGTTTAAATTATATGCATTTTGTGCTTTGCAATGTTTAATTTGATGACTGTTATTGATATGTTGGATGCATGATGTAGTTGTGTGTGTGGATAATGTTTATTTCCACTGTGTTTATATTGAGTATGAATCTGCACGCACAAGTTTTTATTTATTATGAATTTGTGAGTAATGTATGGGGCTGAGTTTACCAAATAAGCCCTGGAATCTTAGTCATGTTTCCTCCCTTGCATTGGATCGACAGGAGGGGACATGACATAGGCTTTTTTGATGGGGTTGAGAAGGGTGGTTTATGCAGAGATGGAATAGTTTTAAAGCTTATCGGGTCACATTTCTTCTATCTATCTTTCAGAGCTGGGAATGGTACCAACACTAGAGCAGAGCTATTATCCCTTTGGGCATGTTATGGTTTGCAAAGAGATTGGAGTTATCTTCTTTTCAGGTGCTAGGTGACTCTCTATGCATTATAAATTGGGCATCATGTCACTCATCTTTGCAATCGCTTTGTTTGACTCCTTGGATTGATTGAACAAAACAATTGTTTGACTCCTTTGCTCATATCAATTTCCAGCACACATTCCGGGAGTGCAATGTTACAACATACCAACTTTCAAAGTTTGCAATTGGCATTATGGACGACAAATTATTTTTACAGGAGTTCAAAGAAGGGCTTTTAGCTTCTTTGGAACATATCGGTCTATTTGAAAAAGGATAGAATTTTTTTAGAGATCTCCCTTTTGTTTTTGTGAATATTGTCCTACACTTGTTGTTATATATCTTTCTAGAACATTGAGATTTTTATTTTTGTGAAGTTGTTAGATGTCTTTTACATCTGGTTCATTTTGGATGGTCTCTATGTGACCATGATTTTTGTATTTCCTTGGCATTGTTAGCTTTTATGTTTTCTTAAACATAACGATATTTTTAGAGATATAAATAAAATATCGACACAACTTTTTCATTAATAAAAGTTTTTTTTTTCTTTCTCAAAAAACTACACAACCTCGTACTTCCACCACCAAGGCATACTAGAAAACACCATACAACCTCATACTTCAACTTTTAGAGTTCGCACACAATGCAAGAATGAATTAGAATTGCTTAGGATTAAAATTTCGGAGAATGAGCTCGATTTCCCACCATTGGATTTCAATATAGGGTTGAGAACCTTCGTTCAAAACAATGAGCTCGATTTCCCACCATTGGATTTCAATATAGTGTTGAGAACCTTCGTTCAAAACCATGCTAACTGATGGCATTTACTCTAAATGCAAGTGTGATGTATGGAAACGTATTGAAGCGCACTTTATTTTTTCAATGTTTTTTTTTCCACTCTATGTCAAACAAAACCCCCACTCATTATACGCAATATATCCAATATGTTATTGCATTTTATGTTAGACTTAAGACAAACGTGAGAGTTTGTCTTGCTTAGGTCTTTCGAATAATGACATAAACATGTTAAAATAATCTTATGTTTTGAGTGGTCTTAACCTTACCAACAAACCAAAATTCAAGCACACGTATTTACATATGAATGAATTACTAAGTATTTGCCCAGTGTATGAAATACGTTATTAAGAATTTACCCATTCATTTGGAATTGAATTAAAGTATATTATTATGCCAAAGTGTATAATTACAATGCATGTGGGGGCACCATTAATGTCTTATGCCAGCTTCTAATATAAGGCTTAAGGCTTTAAATCCTAGCCTTCACATACAAGGAATGTGTTATTTAAGCATTGCATTATGACTTTTAAAGTAGGCATTGTATTGTTTAAGCATTGCCACATGACTTTTAAAGTAGGCATTGGCACATGATAACCTTTGATTGCACATTATTCCACATTGAAACTTGTAATTTGTGGGTATTTTATATTTGTAAGGTATGAATCAATTATTATAATTGTAGTTAGTGTTTTCACACCATTCTATGCAAAAGGGCACCTATTAAAGAATACGGAATCCTTAGTAGCACATCCAAAATGTAATAATAATGATGTGTGAGTGTAAATGTAGATAACAGAAAAGACAAATAAATTAAATCTAACTAATTACTGTAGTAAAAGCAACAAATAGATCGGAACCCATGAAGTAGTTTTTGTATTATTGTGCAAACAAGGGTTTACAATAAGAGTTACCTCAAAAGGTGAGTAGATGTGGGACCTCGTAGTTGTACTAAGAGTATTGCGTCGAGTCTCTGGAGTTCTTTTCTCTTCTCCAAAGGCTCATAAGTTGGCCAAGACTCAACTGAATGGGGAATAAAAGCTCAAGATGGTAGGCTAAAGTTCAACAAGAATTTTGGTAGCATAAGGGTATGAAGAGTTGATCATGGATGTGAAATGGGGGGCCTCCATCACCTTTTTATAGTAATTTTGGGTGGTGGAGTATTGACCTATGGTTTTGGGAAACCAATAGTATTGGCTAGTGGTATTTTGAGTTTTCCCTCTTTTTTATTTTATTTTGACTTTTTCCCCTTTTTCTTTTTCTTTTTTGGGGGTTTTGACCATTTTTTTATGGGATTTTATCCCTTTTTGGAGGATTTTCATTAATTGATGAGGGAAATAATGATTTTATGCCCATTTGGTTACCAATTTAGGGATTTTTTGGGTTTTGGAGGCCAAAAATGTAGGAAAAAGTGGTAAATGGGTTATGTGACTAAGGAGATGAGCTAGGTGAACAATTTTTGGGTGTTAACAAACTGCCCCCTGATGTGTGAGGGAAGGAGCTCATCATATGGCCGATATACATCATATGTTCTGATTTTTTCCAAGGGTGTGAGCATTGTGATGGTGGAGAGTAGAAACTGGTTAGAGATAGGACCACGTGCTCATGCCAACTACAAGAGCTATAACTGGAAATACATCAACTAAATAATGTATGAGGAACATAATATCAAATATATGGACAAGGTAGGAATACCCATGCTCGTATCAAGATATATGAATAATAGTGAGGCCCAAAGTGGACTTGAACAATATATAGAGAACTACTGTGTACATCATAATGGTCCAGAGGGGACACAAATCTGGGACATACTCATGGATCAACCATGACTGATCTGAAGAAATGACACATGGAAATAATGCCATCCATCCTGAATGTGGTATCATATAAATTGATGTTCTACTGGATCTGAAGGTGTCCAATAACTGTATGGACTCAATGATTGAGAGTCGGAATCTGAAAGGTACATTGAACTACATCTGAACTGGATACTCTAGGAAGCATATAGCTGAAGGGATTCCAAACATTGTCGCTAATGCAGCCTAGATATCCATGGGAACATAAAATTGAGGGTTCCAAATAGACTCACCAATGTGTTAGAGTCAGGGGACATCCAGGGTCTTTGACCAAAAACTAAAGGGACCAATACCTTGTACGAATCTCAATAGTGCGATAATGGAGTTGAAGTCGAGCACGTGAGAAACAACCATTCTAATAGGCAGTAAGGACTCCTCTAAGATGGTCCATATGCACTCACCACTGATGGAGATGAGTCCAAGGTATAGGGACCTTTGGGTCTATCCTCTGGAATAGATGTGCTGGAATCAACAAAGGGAGACCTGCAACTACCAAGGAAATGATGTTTCCTTGATAGGAATGCGAGGTGTACAACTAAGATGTGATGGTATTGGACGTGTAACTGACACACTATGGGGGTGGTACGAGGTTCGGGGAGTGATGGGACTCAAACTTCCTTTGTTCAGAGTATGACAGAAGGGATGAATGGGAAGCATATGAAACTGAACTTGGGAAAGGGGATCATAACTTAAGGGATCAAGGATTGTGGCTGCAATGGGGGAGAATCAGGGGGGGACTGATGAGTGATATCGGGAGACTCCAAGGGTGACACATCGCATAATACTATGAACAAAGGAGGTCAAACTGGAGATGCTGCCATAAAGGTAGGACTAGATGTGATCTGTCATGCTACCGAGAGGCACCGTTTGGGATTTCTTCATGGTTTAAGGAGCTCGAAGAAGGATAGAAGTATGGTTGAAATGGTACCGTTGTGTGGATTTGTACAAGCCCAGGACAGTGCATGCTCGTGGGTGCTTTCAATTTTAAGGAGTCTGCAAGCGATAATAAGACTCTGAAATGGTGGAAAGGTACCGTTGTGTGGATTGATACGAGCCCAGGACAGTGAATGCTCATGGTTGCTTTCAATTTTAGAGAGTGTGAAAGCAATAAGAAGATTTCAAGGCTATTCCTTTTCGTGTGTTAGTCCCCAAGGCCCGAAAAATCATAAAGGTATGCAATGGAGAACTCTTATAGCCGATGTGACTAGAGTATTCATTTTTCATAATTAGTCTACCAGGTCAAGAAAATGGTTAAACTTATACAAGATAGATGTCCTTTTAGATACTTTTAGCGAGCATGAAATGAAGCAATATTGCTCGACGATCTTTTCATTCTTTAAGGAGTCAAAAAATAAATTAACAAAAACTCCCTAAGTTCGTTTTTCATAAAGGAGCTGCTTGGTCTAAAAAATGGATAAAAGTATATCGAACTGATAGAACTTCCAAGCAAGGAGGAAGTGTTCAATCAAGGGACAAGTATGAGAACCAAGAAAGAAGGTGAGGGGGGAACACTACTGGCATCTCCTTTTGGGTAGATGAATGGTGGAAAAATAACACAATAACTACAATATGGATGGAGGGGAGGGCTCGTGAATAGGTCGCTATAGACAAAATGGTCAAAGTGGTGCAAAAAATGACTACATCCTATGTGGCACACAAACCAAGGCAGCAATGGGTGTGGAAAAAATTCCCCAAAAAACATTGAGTGAGAATGAGAAATGATCTCAAGCATCATCATAGGCATGGAATTCTGAATTTGGTGGTGCAAACGACACGAAAAATAGAGGTTGAATGACTCTGAAATGGTCAAAAGAAAAAGTGTAAAAAAATGGCTATAAATAGTAAGGGAGACCACCTTCACATGTCATTTTCACTGTGCGAATTGGGAGGAGTGTGGAGGGGCCCAAAAGAGAAAATTCATATTTCTCTCAATCTGTCCATTGGAATTGAGTTCTGTGACTTGAAGATAAGTCTTTTAGTGATTTAGGACATTTTTCATGCATTTTGTTTTGGATTTGGTCCTCTGGGGAGCCCTGGCAAGTTCAGCGAGGGCACTACTGTGCTGGACCACACTTTTTGAGGGAAAAGGCATGCCCAGGTCTCAGATTTGGGCCATACAGTTGCGCGGTTGGGGCGCAACTGCTGGATGCACAGACGTACTTTGGAGCGCAGATTTTGCTGAGAAAAGTGTGCTCCAAGTGTGACTGTGGGCCCTACAAGCGCGTTCGAGGTGTTGATGTATTTGTAACTTAGAAATATATTCTTCCATATATTACATTTGTACATTATTTTATATCCCACAGAGATGTATTATTCCTTTGATTGGAAGTGTCGTCATTTGTATTTGTAAGTGTTGTCATGTGCATTAACGAGTGTCGTCATTTGTATTGATGGGTTATTAGACCACCAGTGTGGGGTCGGCCCTAGTTAGCATATGTGGTTGGTTTATTAGGCTTGAGTAGCAAGTTGGCCCCAGTGGATTATTAGCAGGTCAAGTCAGTGTATAAATAGAGAGGGGATGTCTCTCATTTATCTCATTCACTCACTTCTCAAGCTCGCATAGCTAAGAGAGAAAGTGGTGCACTAGTGGAGGAGTAGGAGCATTAGCTAGAGACATCTTATTGGATTTGATCATTGTGATCTTGTATTGTGGCTTATCTTATCTATGAGGAAGTTGCGGGGTTTTTCACCTTCTTGGTATTCCCCGATGAAACTCTGTGTCTCTTGTGTGATTGCTTTTGTGTCTATGATTTATATGCTGTACATGTTATTCTCTTAGAGATCCTTATGATAATGGAATGAAACTATCAAAAAATTAACATGGAATCAGAGCCAACCTAAGAAGAAGGCACTGCGCAGCTGCAGAAGCAAGGGCTTCTTAATTTTTTTGTTTCTCTTCACAAATCATCAAAGACAGAAGACTAGATTGGCTCTCCTTGGAAGGGTGCATCTTTCTGTCGAGACATAATTCAATTCTGAGCATTTTTAGTTTTGGTTCTAAAAATTAGGGTTTCCACAAAAAATAGGAATTTATGAAATTTGAGGACATAGCTGGAAGATCCTTGGAAAAATCAAAGTTTAGAGCTTTGGATAAAACGTTTTGGTTGGGTAAAGCTCCGGGAAACTCAAACCCTAATTCAGGGTCCTCCAAGTGAATCTGGGAGATTGAAAAGCATTTCTGAAGGGAAAAACTTTGCCGTTTTCAATTTCTAAGTATACCAGGCTGATCAGCTCATCAAGGCACATCTTTCTATCCTTTCAGAATTTTGAAATTCACATTTTGAATTTTTAGGGTTTCTCTAACAAACCCTAATCCAGCTCCAGATCCAAATTTTTAGCAAATCAAGTGGTAAGACCGAAATATCTTATTTCCATTTGAGTTTCTCATTAAAAATGTCTCACCACACCAAGCTTGAGGACAAGCTTAATGGAGCTGATAAATTCCAAGCATGGAAGTATAGGATTGGGTTAATCCTAGAAGAAAATGATTTGGACACCTACATAAAAGAAGAGGTTCCAATTCCAGAGGGAGATGAGGCTAAGGCCTTATACAAGAAGGACTTGGTCAAGGCTAAGAGAATCGTTGCTGATTCTATAAAAGACCATCTCATAGCCCATGTGTCTTCCCTAGAGACACCTAAGGAGATGTTTGACTCCTTGACCAAATTGTTTGAAGGAAAGAACATAAATCAGAAGATGACTCTACGGAGCCAATTGAAACGGGTAAAGCTTCAGAATGGAGAGACCATTCAATCCTACTTTTCTAAGGTCTGTCTAATCAAGGAGCAACTTGAAGCCATGGATGAAGTAGTGGAGAATGGTGAAATTGTAAGGATCACATTGAATGGCCTACCTAGGTCATGGGACTCCTTCATCCAAGGAATCTGTGTAAGAAGAAAATTGGTCTCCTTCAGTAGACTATGGGAGGAGTGTTCACAAGAAGAGGCTAGGCTTGTGGCTCGAGAAGAAAATATGGGAAATGAAGATCAAGCTCTCAGAGTTCACACCAAGGGAATCAAGTTCAAGAGGGAGAAATCTCATAATAAGAATCATTCTCACTCCTATCACAAGAAGAAATATCTCTCTCATATTCGATGCTTCAATTGCAATGAGAAAGGAAACTTTGCCTCAGATTTTCCCAAGAACAAAAAGGGAAACAACAACAACTTCAACAACAAGAAGAAGAGCAACAAAAGGAGATATCATGCTCATGCTGCTGAGGATGATGAACCTCCCAAGAAGAAGGATAGAGTAGAAAGTGATGATTCATCAAGTGAATATGAATATGTTCTAATCTCTGCTCTCACAGGTACTATCTCTCATGGATGTAATGATTGGATTATTGATAGTGGGGCTTCTAAACATATGACTAGGTTTAAAGAATCTTTTGTAAATCTAGCTGAACATGAGTCACCCCATAAGGTGAAACTTGGGGATGACTATCAATATCCTATCAAAGGAAGTGGTGAAGCCTCCTACATGCTAGACTTTGGGAAGTCTCTAAAAATGAAAGATGTTCTATATGTACCTGGGCTCAAGAAGAATCTCCTATCCATATCATCTTTGGATGCAAAGGGGATGAGAGTTGCATTTGTAGATGACAAAGTACTCATGTGGCCTAAAGGCAAGACAATAGATGATGTAGTGGTGATTAGAGAGTAAGAGGTAGGATTGTACAAATTGAAGGGGCAACCTAAACATGCCATGGTACATGAGTCCATGGAGCCCAGTGAACTTTGGCATAGAAGGCTTGCACACATGCACTACAGAGCACTACCAATTGCAAGCAAAGTTGTAGAAGGTCTTCCTGAAATCAAGACAAAGCATGAAGGTGTTTGCAAAGGATGTGCAAAAGGAAAGAATGCAAAGAAATCATTTCCAAGCAGTGAAAGGAAAGCAAAAGGAAGTTTGGAGATTATTCACTCTGATGTATGTGGACCAATGTCATCCTGTTCTCTGAGTGGGTATGTATACTATATTTCTTTCATTGATGATTTCTATAGGAAGACTTGGGTTTACTTCTTGAAGAACAAGGATGAAGTGTTTGATAAGTTCAAGGAATTCAAATCCTTGATGGAAAATCAAACTGACAAGAAGATCAAGACATCCAGATCCGACAATGGCGGAGAATTCACTTTAGGTGAGTTCAAGAA
This sequence comes from Larix kaempferi, assembly GCA_027924585.1. Classification (NCBI taxonomy): domain Eukaryota; kingdom Viridiplantae; phylum Streptophyta; class Pinopsida; order Pinales; family Pinaceae; genus Larix; species Larix kaempferi. Next base: position 39,202,287 of record BSBM01000372.1, on the reverse strand, counting down.
GTTATGCAGTGATTCAGGGATTAAGAGGGAGTTGATTGCTCCTTATAATCCACAACAAAATGGAGTTGCAGAAAGGAAGAATAGAACTATCATGGAAGCAGCATGGGTAATGCTTCATGATCAAGATCTTCCTATGCATCTATGGGCAGAAGCAGCTAGGACAACTATATATGTGCAGAACAGAACACCTCACAAGATATTGGACAACAAGACACCAGAAGAGGTCTTCTCTGGTAAGAAACCTAGAGTCATCCATCTCAGAATATTTGGTTGTCCAGTATCTATGCATATTCCAAAGGAAAAGAGGACTAAGCTAGATCCTTCAGGAAAGAAGGGAACCTTTGTAGGGTATAGTGAAAGCTCAAAAGCTTACAGAATATACTTTCCAGGGCTCAAGAAGATTGATGTCAGCAGGGATGTAACATTCGATGAGAACTCATCCTAAATCAAATCAAGGAAGACACCTATTGAATATCATGAAGAACCAAAGGAATCCAGATTTCAAGATACCACTATGAATGAAGCAATTCCAGAAGTAACCCATGAAGTTGAAGATCCACAACAACCTATAGATCCACCTCGTGAGAAGAACTCTCACAAGAGGAAACCTGCATGGGATAGAGAGCTAATCCAAGATGCAGAAATATATGGTATTCCAGAAGAGGAACACAGAGAAAGGAAAAGGACAAAGTCACACACTATTTATGTTGCCTTGCTCTGTGACATTATGAACAAAGAACCTTCCAGTTATGAAGAAGCATCGGAAAAGAAAGAATGGAAGGATGCCATGGTCGAAGAGTATAAATCGATCATGAAGAATGATGTTTGGGATGTGGTCCCAAGACCTGAAGGGAAGGCTATTGTGACTTTTAAATGGATCTATAAGATCAAGCATGCTGCAGATGGTAGCATAGAAAAATACAAGGTAAGGTTTGTAGCTCGTGGCTTCTCTAAAAAAGAGGGAATATACTATGAAGAGACTTTTTCTCCTGTACCCAGATACACTTCCATCAGAATAGTACATGCTTTGGCTACAGTGATGAAGTGGAAGACACACCAGATGCATGTCAAGACAACTTTCTTGAATGGTGTAGTCGAAGAGGAAGTGTATGTGGAGCAGCCACTTGGTTTTGAGACACATGACAGAGAGTCATATGTGTGCCGGTTGAAGAAAGCCTTGTATAGCCTGAAGCAAGCTCCTAGGACTTGGTATGGTAGGATGGCCAGGTTCCTATCCAGTTTGGGCTTTACCAAGAGTAAAGCAGATTCTAACCTTTACTACAAGGTTGAGGAAGGAAATCCAGTGATACTACTTTTGTATGTGGATGACCTATTTGTTATAGGTGAGGATAGATTGATTTTCGATACCAAGAGGAAGCTTGCAGCCGAGTTTGAGATGAAGGACTTGGGGATGATGCACTATTTTCTAGGCATGGAGGTGTGGCAGAGTGTAGATGGGATCATCCTTGGACAAGGGAAGTATGCAGTAGAGATCTTGAAGAGGTTCGGGATGATGGACTACAAGGCCATGGCCACACCTATGGCATCGAACCTGAAGCTTCTGTGTGATGCTTCATATGAGCCGGTTGATGTCACGATGTATCATCAGATGATTGGGTCCTTGATGCACCTGACGGACATGAGACCAGATATTTTCTTTGTGGTGAACACATTGAGCCAGTTCCTGACGGATCCTATAGGTGTTCACCTGGTTGCTGTATAGCATATTCTGAGGTACCTGAGGGGTACAGTTGATTATGGGCTTAAGTATGATGCGAATCAAAATTTTAACCTGGAGGGTTATGTTGATTCAGATTGGGTAGACAGTGCTGCTGATAGGAAGAGCACTTCTGGGTGCTGATTTAGTATGGGATCAGGTGTTATCTCTTGGGTTAGTAGGAAGTAGCCCTGCGTACAACTGAGTACAACCGAAGCAGAGTATGTTGCAGCTTGTTCAGCTAGTTGTGAGGCAGTATGGTAGAGGAAGCTACTGTCTGAGTTATTTGATCTCCCGTAGGATGCTACCTATATCTATCGTGACAACCAGAGTTGTGTGAAGTTGTCAGAGAACCCAGTGTTCCATGACAGGTCGAAGCACATTGAGATCAAACATCACTATATCATGAATATGGTGCAGAGAGGAGTAGTGAAGCTCCTGTATGTTGTGACGGATGAGCAGGTTGTAGATGTGTTGAAGAAACCATTAGCCAAAGTGAAGTTTGAGTACTTCAGAGAGAGGCTTGGTGTTCTTCAGATTAACTACACTTCGAGGAAGAAGTGATGGACACATTTGCAGGAACTGTTCCAAGCATGGTGAGAGGAGGATCCTTCCCATGGATGTGGATGTAAGCGCTGTGTGATGAGCATCAGAACAATGCTCTAGTTACTGCTTTGTATATGCATCATGTTGGATGCATTGATATGATCAGGTAGATCATGTATTTGTATATGTATCAGGTGGATGCATTGATATGATCAGGTAGATCATGTATTTGTATATGTATCAGGTGGATGCATTGCTATGATCAGGTAGATCATGTATTTGTATATGTATAAGGTGGATGCATTGATTTGATCTGGTAGATCATGTAGTTGTATATGTATCAGGTGGATACATTGTATGATCATGTAGATACCTGGTATGCATTAGGTGGATGCATTGTTTGATCAGGATGATCACAGATGATGAGCTTCAGGATGTTGCTCCAGATGATATGCATCAAGATGATGCTATGATGATGATCAGGATGATCATGGATGACGAGCTTCAGTATGTTGCTCCAGATGATATGTATCGGGACGATGCAGTGACGATGATCAGGATGATCATATGTGATGAATATCAAGACGATGCTCTAGATGATATGCATTAGGACGATGCTATGCTGATGATCAGGACGATAATGTACATCAGGATGATGTATGATGAGTATCAGGTTGATACTCCGTGGCTGTGGATAGATTGTGCATGTAGCATAGAAAAGATCATGGGACATCCTATAGTCTGAGCTAGGATACTCTTTCGAGGTTTTGCTACGAGAGGCATGTAATTATCCCTAGAGATCCGATAGGTTGAGTAGTAAGCTTGTAATAAGTCCTGGGATACTCTGTAGAGTTCTTGCAGGTTGGAGGACACTCTTTAAAGGTTTTTTCCTAACCACATGTAATCAGCCCTAGAGATCTGATAGGTTGAGCAGTAAGCTCGTAATCAGTCTTGGGATGCTCTGTAGAGTTCTTGCAGGATGCAAGACACTCTTTTAAGGTTTTGTGGTGGAGGTCACACGTAATCGGTCCTGGAGATCCTATAGTCTGAGCTAGGATTCTCTTTAGAGTTCTTGCAGGTTGCAAGACACTCTTTTAAGGTTGTGTGACAGTCAACATGTAAAAGATACTATATTCTGAGCTAGGTTTTGTTGACGCACGTAATAAGTCCTAAGGATTCCACAGTATGGCCATTGTTGATGAAGACCTATAGGTGGTGGGCCTACATCCAGTATGAAAAAGGACTGGCTCTGTAGAACTTCCTATGACGAGCAAATTTCAGAGATAACCCAGTGATTGAGATGTCGAGTACAGCAGCAATGATGATGATGCTCCGTGATCCAATGATGTTGATCCAACTCCAGAATTGAAGACTTGCGCTAATATGCATTGATGACCTGTGACGAAAGAATACCTTCCTAGTTAAGAGGGAGTGTTGATGTATTTGTAACTTTGGAAGATATTCTTCCATATATTGCATTTGCACTTTATTGTATATCCCACAGAGATGTATTATTCCTCTGATTGGAAGTGTCGTCATTTGTATTTGTAAGTGTTGTCATGTGCATTGACAAGTGTCGTCATTTGTATTGATGGGTTATTAGACCACCAGTGTGGGGTCAGCCCTTGTTAGCACATGTGGTTGGGTTATTAGGCTTGAGTAGCAAGTCGGCCCCAATGGATTATTGGTAGGTCAAGTCAGTGTATAAATAGAGAGGGGATGCCTCTCATTTATCTCATTCACTCACTTCTCAAGCTCGCATAGCTAAGAGAGAAAGTGGTGCACTAGTGGAGGAGGAGGAGTATCGGCTAGAGACATTTTATTGGGTTTGATCATTGTGATCTTGTATTGTGGCTTATCTTATCTCTGAGGAAGTTGCGGGGTTTTTCACCTTCTTGGTATTCCCTAATGAAACTCTGTGTCTCTTGTGTGATTGCTTTTGTGTCTATGATTGATATGTTGTAGAGATATGTTATACATTTTATTATCTTAGAGATCCTTATGATAATGGAATGAAATTATTGAAAAATTAACACGAGGAGTGTATGTTTCAAGGGGGAAAATGCACTCCAGAGCGCACCTGAGGGGAAAAAAGGCACGCCTTGGAGCACGTGTGTTTGCCTTGGATGGGTGGCCTAACCCTTGGAGGACAAGCTTGCTGGTTTACACATTATTGATGAGGGTTTTTTCATTTGTGTGCAAGATGCCGAGGGTGAGTGGGTGAGAGAGAGAGCTCGATAGGTTTCTGGGTGACATCATGGATGATGAGAATGTCCAGTATACTTTGGCCTAATGTGGGTTACTGAAGTTTACTCAGGTGCCCCCAATGCGTTCAATGAAGCTACTGCTAAGAAAATTGGTGGAGTTTTGGGATGTTGAGGTGGGGGAATTCAATATACAGGGTGAGCGGATAGAGATATTGCTCACATATGTGTTCTTTCTGACAGGGCTCCCTTGTTTGGGTATGATTGCAGAGACCTAGCCAAGGAATCCCAATGATGTGTCTATGGAGGACCTACTGGAGTGCCATTGCTATGCTACACCTTATGTGCATGACAATGTGATACTGATTTGTGACATAGAGAGTCTGGAGACTCAAGCTATAACGACACTAGTAGTGCGGATCTTGGGGTCCAAGGCACCCCATAGGGTTCTTGGTAGCCAGATGATGCTGGTTGAGTAGGATTTAGTGGTTACATACTTCGGTTGGGGAAAAATGTACTTGAAGGTTGTTTAACAAGAGCTGAACAAGGTGATCCACACAGGAGGGGATTTCTATTTCCCGTCATTCCTATGCTTGTTCTTCTTTGAGCGAGTTCTGACATTGTGACCGCATAGAGCAATACGTGACGGCGGGCCCACCGAGCTGAGGATGCAACGATGGGGTGAGATGATGACTCGTGGTGGTGGGTGACTGGTGGGTTAGTTATTCACTCGAGAGCTGTTCAGAGTGGCTTCATTTTCCAATGGTGATCGAAGACTTCCCTTATGTAGGTATGGACTACAGGGGAGATATGGAGCTACCATGACCTCCTGGCCAAGCATGGGGACTAGATGGTATGTATCTACTCACTTTATAGTATCATGTTGTTTCTACTCTATAGCATATGTGATAGCAAGAGGATTTTTATGATATCGATATTGATGATGTGCTTTTGTGTGCAGATGTGGGGTTGCAGTCGCTGGTAGGATACTAGGCATGTAGGGGGTGAGTGGAGGGAGTGTACTCTCCTGGGAATGAGCACCGTCAATAACAGAGTGATTTTACAATGTTGGAGACACTACGTGCAGGTATTGAACTCCTACTAGATGGAGTGATTGATGATGGCTGGCAGCATCTGGATCAGGATCTGATTGAAATTTGTTATGACGCTCCACAGGAGTGGAGGCTAGTGATGTGGCAGATTGCGATGGCGGCCAAGGCAGTGAGGGCCATGGTGTGGGGTGATGCCCCATATGATGATAAGGAGGAGGAGACTGATTCAAATGAGGAGGAGGGGGAGGAGGAAGAGGAGGAGGAGGACGAGGAAGAGGAGGAAGAGGAGGAAGATGAGGTGGAGGAGGAGGAGGATGACGGGGATGACTTAGATGACTATGCAGTTGATGGAACTACCCCCTAATGCGATGAGCATGGGGAATGTTTTGTACTAGACGGTTATTTTGGGGATCCTCAATGTATTGATGTTTATGTAATGATGTAAACACTATGAGACTTTGATTATGATATATATATGCACGTGGATGCATTTTATTATGATGATGGTCCTTTTTTTGTTTTTATGATGATGTATGCCTATATGATGTATGTTATCGGTCAAAATAACACTTCTCTGTCCATGACCACATTTCCCTATCAGTCACACAAAATGATGTTGATGTATATGTAACTTCAGAATGTATTTCATATATGTATGTTGTATGTACTCCTATAGAGATGGTATTATTCCTCTATACAGAAGTGTCGTCATTTATATTGTAAATGTCGTAACTTATACTTGATGGGTTATTAGACCACCTTGTTGGGGTCGGCCCTGTATAAGTCATGTGGGTCAAAGGGTTATTAGACCACCCTATTGGGGGTCGGCCATGTGGGTCAAAGGGTTATTAGACCACCCTATTGGGGGTCAGCCATGTGGGTCAAAGGGTTATTAGACCACCCTATTGGGGGTCAGCCCAGTCAGCATTATGTTATGTGGTTAAGTTCGAGCCTACATGATTTATGTAAAAGGCAAGTCAAGTCAAGTATAAATAGAGTGCGGGAGGCACTCTATTTGTTCACTCACTTCTCACTCATGCACTCAAGGAGGAGTGGTGCACTTATGGAGGAGGAGGATCTGCTACTAGGATATCTCTTATGTTTGGGTTGTATCATTGCTCTATCTATCTCTGAGGAAGTTATTGGGGTTTTTCACCTTTATGGTTTTCCCCAAGTAAATCTTGTGTCTCTTGTGTGCTTGCATTATTGTCTCCATGATTGATATGCTGTACATGTTGTTCTCTCAGTTAAGATCCTAGATCATATTGAAGTAAATTCTAAAAATTTAACATGGTATCAGAGCTATCCTGAAAGAAGGCATGATATGGCATGTATGACATTTGTTGCACTTACGATGCTAGGGCTTGATATAGCAAAAACCAGTCGTCGTAGCACATTTGCTATAAATCCGTTTTGGAAAATGTTTCGGATCTGAAATATTTACAGGTTGAAGATTAAATCCCCATGTACCTTGTATCCAAAGGACAACCTCTAATTCGTTGTACTTTGTGATTTATGATTTGTACAATATAGGGTTTCTGCCTCTTCCAGATATGAGTCAAAATCAATTGACCTTGGGAAAAAGGTCATAACTTGGGCTAGGAAGCTCCAAATGAAATTTCGTAAAATGTGACAGGTAGTACACAGACTGTACTAACTCAAGAAAAGTGTTCAGGGGCTGAAGTGGAACCGGTGACACGCGGAACACCGTACAAGTTTGCTCTCTTGTATTATCCCATAAACAGGTCACGTTGTGACACTTGGCATAAATCTCTCTCAGAGAGTCCAATTGAGGTCAGACCTATCAGGATGGAAAGATAATAAGGCGAGCTATCTCAAGAAAATTGTTCAGAGGCCGAAGTTGAAACAGTGACACATGGTATTTCGTACAAGTTCGCTCTCCTGTATTATCCCATAAACAGATCACGTTGCGACACTTGGCATAACTCTCTCTCAGAGAATCCAATTGATGTTAGAACTGTCAGGATGGAAAGATAACAGGTCGGGTTATCTCAGGAAACATTTTCAGACCCTGTGGATCAAAAGGTTCAGAGTTACACCAGAAACAATCAGGTACATATTTCTGTCAAAACAAAATTATTTTTGAGTACCTTCATTCATGGCTTCCGGAATTTAGGGCTTCGAAGAAAGTTGGAATTTTTGTAATCGGAGACCACGAATGGATGATACTCATCAAGATAGAAATTTAGAGACCAATATTAGAAATTTTGGTTGGGCAGAAGGCCGAGCTTAATCAAACCCTAGTTCAGGACTTTGATCAGAAAAGTGGAAAATTAGGGCTTCTGTAAAAATGGGAATTTTTGAAATTTGTGACCACGGCTGGAAGCTCCTCAGAAAAATAGAAGCTTAGAGCTTTGGATCAAACCTTTTGATTGGGTAGAAGAGTGGGATTCATCAAACCCCAGTTCAAGGTCACGTCCAGTGAATCTGGAAGTTTCAAAGGAAAAATTGAGGAGTGAAACTTTGCAGTTGTCAGATTCTGAATATACCAACTTGATTAGCTCATTAAGGCGCATATTTCTATCCTTTCGGAAGTTTGAAATTCAAAGTTTGAATTTTTGGGGTTTCTCTGAAAAACCCATATCCAGCTCCAGGTCTAGTTCTTGCAAATCAAGTGGATTGGGTTAATCCTAGAAGAAGATGGATTGGTCACCTGCATATGTGAAGAAGTTCCTGTTTCAGAGGGAGATGAGGCTAAGGCCTTACATAAGAATATTACAAGTGATCTCGACAGGTATGACTCATCGAGGTATGTTTCAATATTCTATGGTATGTTTGTCTTCATGTTATTACGGTTAGTACAATATTCATTTTAGATTTGTCGTATCACCTCAACAAAATTATGAATGCATGATAGAAGATATTCATTGGTTAGGGTGTTGACACTTATGATTGTACTAATGCATTTTGGTGTTGTATGAGGTTTATGTTGTCTACTAACTTGAAAGGTACACCAAGAAAGACAAATCATGTTCTTGTTCAAGAAAATATGATCATGATGACATGAGGACAAAGATTCATCCATTGTCATGGATCTCATAGAAGATCCATTTACGAGGGTATGTATAACTTGGTTTTATAATGGTTAACCTATGATATATACAGGTTACTAGCACAAGTCATTGAAGAAGAACAAGAAGACATCATGTGAGTATGTTAGACATAACTAGCTAGCATGCTAATCCAGGTATGTTTTTCCTATATCAAGATAGAATCCTACCTTGTGTTAGGATCTTATACTGTTGTGTTGTTGATAATGATTATTCATGAAGTCATAGGTTTGAATAGTCATGGTTGTATGCATATTGTAATTGATGATATGACTAACTAGAAGAATCATGAAGGTATAGGTTCGAGTAATCACGGATTTTATGCATATTATATCTCTTATCTTGATTGATGATTTAACTAACCAAAAGAGTCCTATGATCAAATAAGAATATGCATGAGTAAAAGAAGACTTCCTTGAAACCTTGAACACTAATGTTTATTATCTGTGTTTGAAATGATCCTAACTATACATGCTTGAGATTATTGTGATTATACTAATGAATGTTTGATTACGTATGAGACCTAGAGGATAACACAATGGTTATACTAACAAGCATGCATAGGGATCGAGAATGAATATAAGTTCAAGGACAAGTAATCCAGGAAGCAAAGATCAAGAGGGAGTACACTCCAGTGGGTTCTGCAAGGATGCATATATTCAGAGGGAGTTGACCATCTCTCTACATTCCACATCAAAAGGTGTAGAATAAGCTACTTCAGATTAGGACTCCAGTAGCTCCTACAAGGAAGCAAAGACTCAGAGGGATTCCACCCAACGAACAAACAAAGATAAGTATTTGAATTGTCATTTCTTAAATAATATTGTTCAATAATGTATATACTGATGTTCCTAGAATTAGGTTGTGTATTATGCAAATTAGAATAATTGCATTGATGAACAGTATACTACTAATATGTATGGGTAAGTGGCCTATGACACTGTACAACATTCCATTGCTACTTATCTAGAATGAAACTTCTTTGCTGACATGTTGGGAGTTGTGCACACTCTTAACAATGTTCTGGTAGAGATTGGAAGGCATCTAGAAAGTTACGGGATATGGATAAATGTTGTATTGAAGCATTGGCTAAGATAATTGCATGACTGTATGACATATTTCTTTATGTGTAAGAATTTGTTCTGAAAAACTATGAGATGTTTTCTAATCATGCAATTTAACTTGTTGTGTAGGAAAGATCATATGCCATCTCCTACAAAAGAAGAACTACAACATTTGTTCCAGCAACAAAGATATCTATTGAAGATATTGAAGTTCCCAGGACCTGGGATGAAGAAATGGAATGCCATGATCTGTCGATCATGAAGAATGATGTTTGGAATGTAGTCCCAATACATGAAGGGAAGTTTGTTATGAATTCCATATGGAACTATCAGATCAAGCATGTTGCAGATGGAGGCATTGAGAAATATAAAAGTGATGAAATAGAAGATGCACCAGATGGATTTCAACACAACATGGTGTAGTCATATATGTGTGCAGAACTTGGTATGGTAGGATAGACAGCCTTCTATCCAGTTTGGGCTTTACCAAGAATAAAGCGGATTCCAACCTTTTCTACAAGGTTGAGGAAGGAAATCCAGTGATACTACTTTTGTATGCGGATAACCTGTTTGTTATAGGTGAAGATAAATTGATTTCTGACACGCAGCGGAAGCTTGCTGCCGAGTTTGAGATGAAGAACTTGGGGATGATGCACTATTTACTTTTGGCATGGAGGTGTGGCAGCGTGTAGATGGAATCTTCCTTGGACAAGGGAAGTATGCAGTAAGAGATCCTGAAGAGGTTCGGGATGATGGATTGCAAGGCCATGGCCACACCTATGACATCGAATCTGAAGCTTCTATGTGATGCTTCATATGAGCCGGTTGATGTCTCTACGTATCGTTAGGTGATTGGGTCCTTGATGTACCTGATGAACACAAGACCAGGTATTTGCTTTGCTGTGAACACATTGAGCCAGTTCCTGATGGATCCGAGGAGTGTTCACGTGGTTGTTGTAAAGCATGTTCTGAGGTACCTGAAGGGTACAGTGGATTTTGGGCTCAAGTATGAAGCGAATCAAAAGTTTAACCTGCAGGGTTATGTTGATTCAGATTGGGCTGGCAATGTTGCAGATAGGAAGAGCACATCTGGGTGCTACTTCAGTATGGGATCAAGTGTGATTTCATGGTTTAGCATGAAGCAGTCCTGCGTGGCACTGAGTACAGTTGAGGCAGAGTATGTTGTAGCCTGTTCAGCTAGTTGTGAGGCAGTATGGCTATGGAAGCTACTGTCTGAGTTATTTGATCTCCCGTTGAATGCTACTGGTATCTTCTGTGATAACCAGAGTTGTGTGAAGCTGTCTAAGAACCCAGTGTTTCATGACAGGTCAAAACACATAGAGATCAAATATCACTATATCAGGGATATGGTGCAGAGAGGAGATGTGAAGCTCCTGTATGTTGCGATGGACAAGCAGATTACAGATGTGCTGATGAAGCCACTAGCCAGGGTGAAGTTCGAGTACTTCAGAAAGAGGCTTGGCGTTCTTCAGATTGAGGACACTTTGAGGAGGAAGTGATGGACACATTTGCTGAAGCCATTCCAAGCATGTTGGAAGGAGGATCCTTCACATGGCTATGGATGTAAGCGCTGAATGATGAGCATCAGGATGATGTTTTGGTTTCTGTTGGATATGATCAGTTGGATCATTTTTATGTATGTATGAACGCATCATGTTGGATGCTGGATATGATCAGTTGGATCATTTATATGTATGTACGCATCATGTTGGATGCTGGATATGATCGGTTGGATCATGTGTATGTATTTTTGTATATGCATCATGTTGGATGCTTGGACCATATCTCTATATATGTATCAGGTGGATACAATGTATGATCAGGTAGATCATGTATGTTGATGGATACATTGTGTGGATCATGTATCTATGTATTAGGTGGTTACACCATGTATATTGATATGTATTAGGTATGATCAGGTAGATCATGTATGTTGATGGATACATTGTGTGGATCATGTATCTATGTATCAGGTGAATACACTATGTATGATGATATGTATCAGATAGATACTTGGTGTGCATCAGATGGATGCATTGTATGATCAGGGTGATCGTGGATGACGAACTTCTCCAGATGACATGCAGTAGGATGTTGTAGTGATGATGATCAGGATGATCATGTGTACATTGGGATGATGTATGGTGAGTATCAAATGATACTTTGTGGTCGTGGATCAGGTTGTGCAGGTAAGCATGTAATTTGTGCCCTGGGAGATTTGCAGATGGTATTTTGAGGTTTTTCCTATGGCATGTAATTCGGTGCCCTGAGACATCTAGAAAATGCTCTTTCAAGGTTTTGCTTGGGAGGACATATAATTTGTGCCCTGGGAGATCTGCAGATAGTCTTTTGAGGTTTTTCCTATGGCATGTAATTCGTTGCCCTGGGATATCTGGAAGATGCTCTTTCGAGGTTTTTTCCTATGGCATGTAATTTGCTCCTGGGAGATCTGGACAGGATGAAAAAGGCCTCAGATGCTTTAGCCAGGTTTTGCCATGACCACATGTAATTTTCTCTTGGGAGATCTGGATAGGATGAAAAAGGCCTCAGATGCTTCAGCTAGGTTTTGTGATGGATCACATGTAATGTGCTCCTGGGAGATCCTATAGGTAGATCTGTGTGCTCGTAATAGCCTGGGATGTTTCAGCCAGGTTTTGTGACGCACATAATAAGTCCTGAGAATTCCATAGTATGGCCAGTGATGATGAAGACCTGCAGGTGCTGGGCCTACATCCAGTATGAAAAAGGACTAGCTCTGTAGAACTTCCTATGACGAGTAGATTCAGAGATTGATTGAGATAGCAGCAGTAGTGATGCTGATGATGACTCGATGATGATTATCCAGTGATGATGATCCAGAGAAGAAGACTTGTGCTAGAAGACCTGTGCTAAGAAATACCTTCCTAGTTAAGAGGGAGTGTTGATGTATATGTAACTTCGGAATGTATTTCATATATGTATGTTGTATGTACTCCTATAGAGATGGTATTATTCCTCTATACAGAAGTGTCGTCATTTATATTGTAAATGTCGTAACTTATACTTAATGGGTTATTAGACCACCTTGTTGGGGTCGGCCCTGTATAAGTCATGTGGGTCAAAGGGTTATTAGACAACCCTATTGGGGGTTGGCCATGTGGGTCAAAGGGTTATTAGACCACCCTATTGGGGGTCAGCCCAGTCAGCATTATGTTATGTGGTTAAGTTTGAGCCTACATGATTTATGTAAAAGGCAAGTCAAGTCAAGTATAAATAGAGTGCGGGAGGCACTCTATTTGTTCACTCACTTCTCACTCATGCACTCAAGGAGGAGTGGCGCACTTATGGAGGAGGAGGATCTGCTACTAGGATATCTCTTATGTTTGGGTTGTATCATTGCTCTATCTATCTCTGAGGAAGTTATTGGGGTTTTTCACCTTTATGGTTTTCCCCAAGTAAATCTTGTGTCTCTTGTGTGCTTGCATTATTGTCTCCATGATTGATATGCTGTAGATATGCTGTACATGTTGTTCTCTCAGTTAAAATCCTAGATCAGATTGAAGTAAATTCTAAAAATTTAACAAACGACACTATGGATGGAAGAGCTTGATTGACCTTAGATGATTTAGAGTTGAGCCTTGCAGTCCTTTCCTCAAAACATATTTTTTCTTCTTACTTTAGAGCATAACTGTGACTCTTATACTTGCCAACATGCGGGTTAGCCGCAGGTGTTTACACTGACAACCCATGGGTATCTTATGAAAATATGCACCCGCTAGATGCAAGTTAGGATAACCCCAAGTCAGTCGCTGGTTGTCCTATGTCATATTCACGGGTATCTTAAGAAATCTTGAAAAAATATATAAAAACACTAATTATGGATTAGTTTTGGGAGTTATTCCAACTTCCTCAACTACCTATGCCAACCACTGTTGATGTATATGTAACTTCAGAATGTATTTCACATATATGTATATTGTATTCCTATAGAGATGTTATGATTCCTCTATACAGAAGTGTCGTTATTTATATTGTAAGTGTCGTAACTTATACTTGATGGGTTATTAGACCACCTTGTTGGGGTTGGCCCTGTATAAGTCATGTGGGTCAAAGGGTTATTAGACCACCCTATTGGGGGTCGGCCATGTGGGTCGAAGGGTTATTAGACCACCCTATTGGGGGTCGGCCCAGTCAGCATTATGTTATGTGGTTAAGTTTGAGCCTACACGAGTTAGGTAAAAAGGCAAGTCAAGTCAAGTATAAATAGAGTGCGGGAGGCACTCTATTTGATCACTCACTTCTCACACATGCACTCAAGGAGGAGTGGCGCACTTATGGAGGAGGAGGATCTGCTGCTAGGTTATGGCTATCTCTCTTGGTTGGTTGTATCATTGCTCTATCTATCTCTGAGGAAGTTATTGGGGTTTTTCACCTTTATGGTTTTCCCCAAGTAAATCTTTGTGTCTCTTGTGTGCTTGCATTATTGTCTCCATGATTGATATGCTGTAGATATGCTGTACATGTTGTTCTCTTAGTTAATATCCTAGATCATATTGAAGAAAATTCTGAAAATCTAACATGGTATCAGAGCTAGCCTGAAAGAAGGCATGATATGGCATGTATGACACTTGTTGCACTTACGATGCTAGGGCTTGATATAGCAAAAACCAGTCATCATAGCACTTTCGCTATAAATCCGTTTTGGCGCAGTTTTCGGATCTGAAATTGTTACAGGACGAAGCTAAGATCTCCAGGTACCTTGTGTCCAAAGGAAAACCTCTAATTCGTTGTACTTTGTGATTTATGATCTATACAATATAGGGTTTCTGCCTCTTCCAGATCTGAGTCAAAATCAGGTGACCTTGGGGAAAAGGTCATATCTTGGGCTAGGAAGCTCCAAATGAAATTTCGTAAAAATTGACAGGTAGTACATAGTCTGTAATATCTGTGAAAACGTGTTCAGAGGCCGAAGTTGAACCAGTGACACGTGGCACGCTGTACAAGTTCACTCTCCTATATTATCCCATAAACAGGTCACGTTGCGAAACTTGGCATAAATCTCTCTCAGAGAGTCCAATTGAGGTCAAACCTATCAGGATGGAAAGATAACAGGCCGAGCTATCTCAGAAAAGTTTTTCAGAGGCAGAAGTTCAAACAGTGACACGTGGAACACAGTACAAGTTCGCTCTCCTGAATTATCCCAAAACAGGTCATGTTGCGACATTTGGAATAACTCTCTCTCAGAGAATCCAATTGAGGTCACACCTATCAGGATGGAAATATAACAAGTCAGGATATCTCAAAAAAAAATTTCAGACCCTGTGGATCAAAAAGTTCATAGTTACACCAGAAACAATCAGGTATATATTTCTGTCAAAACATAATTATTTTTGAGTACCTTCATTCATGGCTTCCGGAATTTAGGGCTTTGGAGAAAGTTGGAATTTTTGTAATCGGAGACCACGGATGGATGCTACTCATCAAAATAGAAATTTAGAGACCAAGATCATAATTTTTGGTTGGGCAGAGGGCCGGGCTTGATTAGACCCTAGTTCGGGACTTTGATAAAAAAAGTGGAAAATTAGGGCTTCTGTAAAAATGGGATTTTTTTGAAATCTGTGACCATGGCTGGAAGCTCCTCAGAAAAATAGAAGCATAGAGCTTTGGATCAAACATTTTGATTGGGCGGAAGAGTGGGATTCATCAAACCCCAGTTCAGGGTCACGTCTAGTGAATCCAGAAGTTTCAAAAGCAAAATTGAGGAGTGAAACTTTGCAGTTTTCAAATTCTGAATATACTAGTTTGATCAGCTCATCAAGGCACATATTTCTATCCTGTCAAAAGTTTGAAATTCAAAGTTTGAATTTTTGGGGTTTCTCTGACAAACCCATATCCAGCTCAAGGTTCAGTTCTTGCAAATCAAGTGGATTGGGTTAATCCTAGAAGAAGATGGATTGGTCACTTACATAAGTGAAGAAGTTCATGTTTCAGAGGGAGATGAGGCTAAGGCCTTACATAAGAAGATTACAAGCGATATCTATAGGTATGAATCATCGAGGTATGTTTTGAGATTTGTTCATGATTAGTTTTATGGTATGTTTGTCTTCATGTTATTACGGTTAGTACAATCTTGATTTTAGACTTGTCATATCACCTTAATAAAACTATGAATGCACGATAGAAAATATTCATTGATTAGGGTGTTGACACTTATGATTGTACTAATGCATTATGGTGTTGTATGAGGTTTATGTTGTCTACTAACATGAGAGGTACACCAAGAAAGAAAAATCATGTTCTGGTCGAAGAACATATGGTCATGATATCATGAGGACAAAGATTCATCCATTGTCATGGATCTCATAGAAGATCCATTTACGAGGTATGTATAACTTGGTTTTTGTAATAGTTAACCTATGAGATATACAGGTTACTAGCACAAGTCATTGAAGAAGAACAAGAAGACATCATGTGAGTATGTTAGACATAAATAGCTAGCATGCTAATCCAGGTATGTTTTTCCTATATCAAGTTAGAATCCTACCTTGTGTTAGGATCTTATACTGTTGTTGATAATGATTATTCATGAAGTCATAGGTTTGAATAATCATGGTTGTATGCATATTATGTTTCTTACCATAATTGATGATATGACTAACCAGAAGAATCATGAAGGTATAGGTTTGAATAATCACATGTTTTATGCATAATATATCTCTTATCTTGATTGATGATTCAACTAACCTGAAGAGTCATAGGTTTGAGTAATTACAGGTTTAGACATGTTATGTTTCTTATGATTTGACTAACCTTAAGAATTCTACATAAACCTTGAATGCTAATGCTTATTATTTTCTGTTTGAAATGATCATGACTATACATGCTTGAGATTATTGTGTTTTAATAGTATACTAATGAATGTATGATTTTATATGAGATCACAAGGATAACACAATCATGATACTAATAAGCATGCATAGGAACCAAGGATGAATGTAAATTCAAGGACATGTAATCCAGGAAGCAAAGATCAAGAGGGAGTACACTCCAGTGGTTTATGCAAGGATGCAAATATTCAGAGGGAGTTGACCATCTCTCTACATCCCACAACAGAAAGGTGTAGAAAAAGCTACTTCAGATTAGGACTCCAGCAGCTCCTGCAAGGAAGCGAAGACTCAAAGGGAGTCCACCCAACAAACAAACAAAGATAAGTATTTGAATTGTCATTTCTTAAATAATATTGTTCAATAATGTATATACTGATGTTCCTAGAATTAGGTTGTGTATTATGCATATTAGAATAATTGCATTGATGAACAGTATACTCCTAATATGCATGGGTAAGTGTCCTATGGCACTGTACAACATTCCATTGCTACTTATCTAGAATGAAACCTCTTTGCTGACATGTTGGGAGTTGTGCACACTCTTAACAATGTTCTGGTAGAGATTGGAAGGCATCTAGAAAGTTACGGAATATGGATAAATGTTGTATTGAAGCATTGGCTAAGATAATTGCATGACTGTATGGCATATTTCTTTATGTGTAAGAATTTGTTCTGAAAACTGTGAGATGTTTTTAATCATGCAATTTAACTTGTTGTGTAGGAAAGGTCGTATGCCATCTCCTACAAAAGAAGAAATACAACATTTGTTCTAGCAACAAAGATATCTATTGAAGATATTGAAGATATTGAAGTTCCCGGGATCTGGGATGAAGAAATGAAATGCCATGATCCGTCGATCATGAAGAATGATGTTTGGGATGTAATCCCAAGACATGAAGGGAAGTTTGCTATGACTTCCAAATGGAACTATCAGATCAAGCATGTTGCAGATGGCAGCATTGAGAAATATAAAAGTGATGAAATAGAAGATACACCAGATGGATTCAAGATAGCTTCATTGAATGGTGTAGTTGAAGAAGAAGTGTATGTAGAGCAGCCACTTGGTTCTGAGACACATGATAGGAAATCATATATGTGCAGAACTTGGTATGGTGAAGATAGATTGATTGCCGACACGCAGCGGAAGCTTACTACCGAGTTCGAGATGAAGAACTTGGGGATGATGCACTATTTGTTTTTGGCATGCAGGTGTGGCAGAGTGCAGATAGAATCTTCCTTGGACAAGGGAAGTATGCAGTAGAGATCCCAAAGAGGTTCGGGATGATGGATTGCAAGGCCATGGCCACACCTATGGCATCAAATCTGAAGCTTCTATGTGATGCTTCATCTGAGCCGATTGATGTCTCTATGTATCGCCAGATGATTGGGTCCTTGATGTACCTGACGAACACGAGACCAGACATTTGCTTTGCTATGAACACATTGATCCAGTTCCTGACGGATCCGAGGAGTGTTCACCTGGTTGCTGTAAAGCATATTCTGAGGTACCTGAAGGGTACGATGGATTATGGGCTCAGGTATGAGGCGAATCAAAAGTTTGACCTACAGGGTTATGTTGATTCAGATTGGGTTGGCAGTGCTGCAGACAGGAAGAGCACATATGGGTGCTGCTTCAGTATGGGATCAGGTGTGATCTCTTGGTTTAGCAGGAAGCAGTCCTGCGTAGCACTGAGTACAGCTGAGGCAGAGTATGTTGCAACCTGTTCAGCTAGTTGTGAGGCAGTATGGCTACGGAAGCTACTGTCTGAGTTATTTGATCTCCCGTTGGAGGCTACTGGTATCTTCTGTGATAACCAGAGTTGTGTGAAGCTGTTCGAGAACCCAGTGTTTCATGATAGGTCGAAACACATAGAGATCAAATATCACTATATCAGGGATATGGTGTAGAGAGGAGCTGTGAAGCTTCTGTATGTTGCGACGGATGAGCAGATTGCAGATGTGCTGACGAAGCCACTAGCCAGAGTGAAGTTCGAGTACTTCAGAGAGAGGCTTGGCGTTCTTCAGATCGAGGACACTTCGAGGAAGAAGTGATGGACACATTTGCTCAAGCCACTCCAAGCATGTTGGAAGGAGGATCCTTCACATGGCTATGGATGTAAGCGCTGGAAAATGGGCTTCAGGATGATGTTCTGGTTTCTGCTTGGATATGATCAGTTGGATCATTTATGTATGTATGCATCATGTTGGATGCTGGATATGATCAGTTGGATCATTTATGTATGTATGCATCATGTTGGATGCTGGATATGATCAGTTGGATCATTTATGTATGTATGCATCATGTTCGATGCTGGATATGATCAGTTGGATCATGTGTATGTATTTTGTATATGCAGCATGTTGGATGCTTGGACCATGTATCTGTATATGTATCAGGTGGATACATTGTATGATCAGGTGGATCATGTATGGTGATATGTATCATGTATCAGGTGGATACATTGTATGATCAGGAGGATCATGTATGATGATATGTATCAGGTAGATACTTGGTATGCATCAGGTGGATGCATTGATGATCAGGTGGATCATGCAGCAAGATGTTGCAATGATGATCAGGATGATCATGGATGATGAGCTTCAGGATGTTGCTCCAGATGACATGCAGTAGGACGTTGCAGTGATGATGATCAGGACGATCATGAGTACATCAGGATGATGTATGGTGAGTATCAGGTTGATACTCTGTGGCCGTGGATCAGGTTGTGCAGATGAGCATGTCTGGGAGATCCTATAGGTCGGAGTTGTGTACCCGTAACAGCCTGGGATGCTCTTTCGAGACATTGCTCTGGGAGGACATGTAATTTGTGCCCTGGGAGATTTCAGGTTGGAGTTGTGTACCCGTAACATCCTGAGATGCTCTTGCAAGGTTTTGTCCTATGGCATGTAATTTGGGCCCTGGGAGATTTCAGGTCGGAGTTGTGTACCCGTAACATCCTGAGATGCTCTTTCGAGGTTTTGCCATGACCACATGTAATTTTTGCCCTGGGAGATTTCAGGTCGGAGTTGTGTACCCGTAACATCCTGAGATGCTCTTGCTAGGTTTTGTGGTGGACCACATGTAATGTGCTCCTGGGAGATCCGACAGGTAGAGCCGCGTGATCGTAACAGCCTGGGATGCTTCAGCCAGGTTTTGTGATGGGTCACATGTAATGTGCTCCTGGGAGATCCTACAGGTAGAGCTGTGTGCTCGTAATAGCCTAGGATGCTGCAGCCAGGTTTTGTGACGCACGTAATAAGTCCTGAGGATTCCACAGTATGGCCAGTGATGATGAAGACCTGCAGGTGGTGGGCCTACATCCAGTATGAAAAAGGACTGGCTCTGTAGAACTTCCTATGACGAGTAGATTCAGAGATTGATTGAGATAGCAGCAATAGTGACGATGATGATGACTCGATGATGATTATCCAGTGACGATGATCCAGAGAAGATGACTTGTGCTAGAAGAACTGTGCTGAGAAATACCTTCCTAGTTAAGAGGGAGTGTTGATGTATATGTAACTTCGGAATGTATTTCACATATATGTATATTGTATTCCTATAGAGATGTTATTTATCCTCTATACGGAAGTGTCGTTATTTATATTGTAAGTGTCGTAACTTATACTTGATGGGTTATTAGACCACCTTGTTGGGGTCGGCCCTGTATAAGTCATGTGGGTCAAAGGGTTATTAGACCACCCTATTGGGGGTCGGCCATGTGGGTCGAAGGGTTATTAGACCACCCTATTGGGGGTTGGCCCAGTCAGCATTATGTTATGTGGTTAAGTTCGAGCCTACATGAGTTAGGTAAAAAGGCAAGTCAAGTCAAGTATAAATAGAGTGCGGGAGGCACTCTATTTGCTCACTCACTTCTCACACATGCACTCAAGGAGGAGTGGCGCACTTATGGAGGAGGAGGATCTGCTGCTAGGTTATGTCTATCTCTCTTGGTTGGTTGTATCATTGCTCTATCTATCTCTGAGGAAGTTATTGGGGTTTTTCACCTTTATGGTTTTCCCCAAGTAAATCTTTGTGTTTCTTGTGTGCTTGCATTATTGTCTCCATGATTGATATGCTGTAGATATGCTGTACATGTTGTTCTCTCAATTAAGATCGTAGATCATATTGAAGAAAATTCTGAAAATCTAACAACCACCCTTCGAACTTATCGTCCTATTCTTTCCATAAATACAAGAGGAAGGACTTGGAGAAGGGGAGCCTACTTTTTGGTAATGTAATGCTGGAGGAATTCTAACTCAAGAGAGAGTAGGAACTCAGGGTCTGGTTACGATGGTGCTTGTTGTAGATAGGTATAATTTATGTACTTGTTCCATGCATTAATAAAGATCATATATTCTTCCTTTCCCAAATATGTTTTGTTCATGTATGTTGCAAATTTGATTACAAGTTGATGTGTTATGTTATTATAAATATCAATCCTTTTATTTGTAGTCAAACTGGTTTGAGGAAAGTTTCGGGTTGTTTTGCAAGTTGTTGCATTGAAGAGCAAGGACAAGAAAGAATTGGATCAACCTTCTAAATAAGGTACATGGTGGAATACAGGAATGTATACCTTTGTGAGGTAGATGTACCCAAAGTGTACTTTAAATATCGACCATGGAGCATACAAACTTGAGAGGTACTCAGCACTGTATTTGCACTATGAGATAATCTTTGTCATTCGAAGTGTCCTATGTATTCTTAAGGATATTCTAAGGAAGCAAGAAATATTGTTATAGGGAAACTGGAAAACATAAAATGAAATCATGTAAATCCAAGCATGTAAATACTATCTTATCAAAGCAAGAAATGAAAGCAAATATATTTTATCAAAACATGAAATGAAAGCAAATCTATTTTATCAAAACAAGAAATGAAAGCATGTAAATCTATTTTATCAAATCAAATACTGAAAGCAGATAAATCCTATTTTATCAATCAAATGCTGAAAACTAATAAATCCTATTTGATCAAATCAAGAAAGGGAAGCATGCATAACTTTGATCTACGAAAGCAAAGATCCATTTTATCAGTAATCACAAACTATTATCTTGGAAGCACGAAAACATAAATATGGTCATTTTCTGGAAATGCTATAAAAGAATGGAAATTCAGATATGAAATTTTCCCGTGTGGATGGCATGTACAGGACTATAGACAATGTATTATAGAACTATAAATGCAATGTTATTGAACTATGGAAAGAAAAGTGCTTGTGCTGAAATCGAAATATGATATTAGAACGAATGCTGAAGTTAATTCACGCACAATGATAATGGAAATAGTTAATAGAATGCATGATAAATACCTGAAACAAAGCACATAACTCTTGATCTACGTATTGAGGGGCCCCTCCCCAACACGAATTTCAGGAGGGAAAGAAACTTATGAATTCATGAGATTAATAGAATGTTGGTCTTTCATTATCAGTTCATAAATCCCTGCTACCAAAAATGTAAAACAAAGATGTCTCAACTATGAAAATGTTGAAGATTGTTTTTAGAAAATTGTCTCCAGACTCCTTGCTACTCAAGAGGTCCCTATTTATCATTACTTCTAACCTATATTTACATTGAAAATCATGATCCTGAATAACATGATTCTTTCCTATAAATAAGGAGAAAATGGGATCGTTGTGTCTCTTGTGATCTTTAGTTTGGAGCTTGGTCATGTTTTATTCTTCCAAGTCACATGTGCCTTGTCCACACATGTATTTATTCATATGATTAGTAAATAAAAACTCTAAAACATAAGAAAAGATAATCGCTAAATTACTTCATTTAATCATCAACCAAAATGCATTCTCCCCTACAGAAAGAGGTGCTTTCTTATCCTTTCTTCACTTACGTGTGGCATAAAAGGAGTCTATGGAGTACCTATATCTTGGTATCATCATCTCCCCCTAAATTGAATATGTTACCCATACTTGGGTGACTCATCCTGCTCCATGATGGCCTCCCTGATATCCCAGGCAACAACTCTAGGAGCCCCTTCCAGTCTGTAATAACCTTGGCTCTGTTCTTCTTTGGACCAGGTCCTTCTTTCCTCATCCTCATCAATCTATTCCTTAATAGCCAAAGGAAGAAAGAAAGGTGGGATTAATTTCATTCCTCTCCATCTGAGTTGGTTCTTTATCAATGACTCCCTATACAACCTTGCTCTAGTGAGTGCGACTTCCAACTTATGGGGGGAGTGAGGCTCCCTCTTTTTCAAGTCCTTTGAAATTATTTTCCACCTATCATTGATAGCTTCCTGAACTTCACTGAAGTTTCTCTAGGTGGTGTTGTCGAAGTGTGAGATTGCTTCTTGCTGCTTTTCGAGCAAGATGGGGATCAAATCATCATCAGAGGTTATATCAAAGTGATCTTGAATCACCTTCTCGGGATGTGTAGCTTCAGCCCTTATCCATAGTGGATTCTACCATTCTTCTACTTGGTAGATATGAGCATTCTAGGCTCTTTCTAATTCATGATTCATCCAAGAGAACAACGCCCTGAGTTGAAAATCAACCATGTAGGGGTTCGATGACCAATTTGGTGAGCTTGGTACCATTAGATTGTGCAGGAAGAATTCACATAACTGGTATTTTTCTATCTTAGTGCAATCTAGGGAGGTGTCTACAAACTGATTAGGAGTGATTAAATCCAAGGGTAACCCTTACTTCAGCCTTTACAAATGGAACCAACCCCATTTTTCCTTTAGATAGACCGTGTAGAATCAGGATGGCAGCCTGTACCCCAATGTTTCTTCGTATATCTTGGAAGTGATGGATAAAGTGTCCTCTAACTGTAGGACTCGTTGGTATTTCTGGGTCAATTCCTCCTGGGCTTGGCCTAATTTTTCTTTCAGTGCCAAATTCTGCTGCTCCATTTGCTTTAATTGACCCGCATTCTGCATTTTTAGGATTTGGGTCTTTTTGTGCATGAAAGGTGGCGAAACCGATAAAACGGCCTGGTTTCTATGGAGTTGTGCTTCGATTTTCATTGTGGCCAGCTCCTATATAACCTTCTCTAGCTCAGTCAGTACTTCAGTCAGTTGATCATCCTTTTCAGTTTTCATCTCTACATTTGCAAAGTTCTGTTGGAAGGTGTCTTCCTTTGTAGGCGTAGAAGGATTTTTCTATTTTGCCCCGTTATCTTCAGAGTCCGATAGGTCCTGTACTATGGGGCTCTTTTGTTTTGTTTTATTTCATATGCTTGGATCTGGCCTACTGTTCCAACCTCCTGCTCTTCCGCTTCAACCTTTGCTTGCCAACAAGTGTCCCTGAGGTTTTCTGGTGGGAGGTATCCCAGCAGTGCTTTATTTTGATAAGAGTTTCAACCATCACCTCATTATCACTGTCTAGGTCGATTTTTCATTTGACTCCTGAAGTAGTGGCATAATTTTCCTCCTTTGATCCTGAGGCAAGGGTTATACCTATATTCAACATTCCTTTCATCCCTTGGACATCTTCAGCCGAGGCTAGGACGAACTCTTCTCATGCTAGTTACGGGGTTTGAACCTTCCACTCTTTGCAAATGATCAGCTTGATTAATCCATGATGAGACAATGCGTCCTCCTTTCCTTGCACTACCTTCCTGCTCATTTCCCAGAGGGACCACAGAAGGTAGAAGGGGATACTGATGTTGTTGTTCGAGCTGATATGGCCCCTATTCCTTAGGAGGTCCAAAATTCTGAAGTGAAAAGTTGGAATGTAGCTGATCCTTCCTGTGCATGTGATATATTTCAAGATGATGGCATCCACCTCATCCCATGGTCTAGGCATAGTGTCTCTTTTAACACTATTCTTATCCTCTTCGTAGCTCTCACCCTGTCCAAAGAAAGCTATTTTTTCCCTCAGGTTGGATTCTCTGTCATCCCTTCCCCAATGCAGCCTCATTGGAAAGCCTGTATGTTTTGCAATTGACTCCTCATCTAATCTGATGCGCAATCCTCTTACCCGATTAACATATTGCTCTTCCTTTATATGTTTCAAGTTTCGGGTGAACTCTAAGGCTATTTCCGTGTCATATCCTCTTAGTCCAGTAATAAATGGCATCCATCTTGCTATGTGGAGGATGGTCAATACCTGAGGTTTTTCATATATGGGTGTATGGTTGTCTGGCTCACTTTTCTTAAACCCTTTTGTCATTTTCTGTAATTTCCAAATAACATCAAACCACAAAGCTTGGGAGAAAATGAATTACTTTCCTTCTTGGGATCGATCACTGGTCTGTTGGCTGAATGTCGAGTCCTTCCTTCTGTATCCTTCCTTTTTTGAGAAAACGCGTATTGCCAATTGGATCTTCTTACTTATCCCTCTCTATGTTATTTTCTATTTTATGCATTCTCTCTCATCATTGCACATCTTGTTGGTCCTTTGATTATCAAAGGATATGGTAGCGAGATACATAGGTCATCATTTCCTTGAATTAGATGTGGTAAGTCATCATGACCTAGTAAGGTTACTCTGAAACGTGCCGCCGAATTTACTTGAAAGCTTTCCTCACCTGAGAAATATTCATTTTTTTGTAGGGAGAATGATTTGATTGAAAATGTAAACAAAGAATTTAGTGATTACCTCTTATGCTTAGCGTACCTTAGATGATGATGTGGGAATCTTCGTATGGACCAAGGGTTCCATAGTAGGTTATGTCTTTGTCTATAGTTAGTTTTGGTATATTTGTAGTTGCGCTTTTATGATGCTCTACTGTTGGCTCACTTGATATTTATTTCGCTTGGCTGATTTTTCTGTGCTAGCTCGCTTGATTTGGCTTTTGTTTTTCTGAATATTTATCTTTGATGCTTGTACTGGCTCGCTTGATATTTATTTTACTTGGCTGATTTTTCTGTGCTGGCTCGCTTGATTTGTCTTTTGTTTTGCTGAATATTGCTCTTTGATGCTTGTACTGGATCGCTTGATATTTCTTTTACTTGGCTTATTTTTCTGTGCTGGCTTGCTTGATTTGGATTTTGTTTTGTTGAATATTGCTCTTTGATTGATTGTTTTTCTTCTTTTGTTTTTCAGTTGTGTGGCTGCTGGATTGTTTTATTATATATATATATATATATATATATATTTCAGTGGTCATTAGTGTTCATGCACATCCTCTATCAACATTACATTTTTCTAATAGAGGGTTCGTGTGAATTCCTCCCTGGATTGTGGTTTCTTATATACTTTTAGTCTATGTCCATTCACCAACATGGGGAACTCTGTCTCATCTATGGTCTTGATCCTGACGACACCATTTCCATAAATTGTATCAATAATGTATGGTCTGAGCCATCTTGTGGTGAGTTTGCCTTGAAAAATTTGAAACCTGGAATCATATAGGAGTGCCAAATCACCTTCTTTGAATTTATTCTGTTTGATGTTCTTGTCATGCCATTTATTTCTCTGTTGTTGGATAATTTCAGTGTGGGAGAGGGATTGTTGGCGGTGCTCATCCAGCTAATTTAGTTGGAGCATATGCTCTTCTTGAATTTCTGAAAGTTGAATGTTTAGATGGGTTGCAATTCTTAACGTTTTTATTTCAAATTCAATGGGGAGAATTACCTTTTTACCATATACCAACTCATAGGGGGTAAATCCTGTTGTTGGTTTCTATGTTGTGTTATAAGCCCAAACTGCTTCACTTAACCTGTCTGCCCAATCCCTTTTATGTAACTGCACTGTTTTTGTCAGAATTATTTCAAGCTCTTTGTTTGTAACTTCAGCTTGACCATTAACTTGTGGGTGGTAGGAGGAGGACCTTCGATGTTTAACTTTGTTTAATTGAAGTAGGTCCTCGATGAGGTTGGATGTAAACTATGTTCCTTGGTCAGAAAATAACTCTCTGGGAACTCCAAATCCGTGGAAGATTTGTTATGTAAATAATTTTGCTACATTTGTTTCATTTGCTGCTGCAAGTGTTGCCACTTCTGCCCATTTTGTAAGGTAGTTAGTGCATACTAAAATGTAGTTTTTCTGATTTGATGGGGGATTGAATGGACCAAAAAAGTCAAATCCCCACTTTTAAAAGGTTTCCAAATATATTTGGGGATGTAGAGGCATTTCTTCTCTTTGTGTAGGATTCCCCAACCATTGACAATCATCACAATGTGATACATAATCATAGGAGTCCTTGTGCAGTGTTGGCCAATAATATCCAGTTTGTAGTACTTTAAAGGCTGTTCTTTTTGTAGCATAATGGCCTCCACAAGGCTCATTGTGAGTAGCATGGAGTATATCATGGAATTCATCTTCTCTAATGCATCTCCTTAGTATTTGGTTTGGCCTTTTCTTAAAAAGCATTCCTTGTATCCATGTATAAGTTGCACTTTTCCTTATGATTATGCACTTCTCTTAATAGCTATAATGTTGTAGAAATTTACCAGATACCAAGTAGTTTTCTATATCGAAAAACCATGGGATTTGTGTGGAGATTGCAAAGAGGTTTTCATCAAGGAAGTGATCATTTACCAACTCATTGTCCTATCCATGTGTCAGTCTAGACAGAAAATTGGCTACCACATTATGCTTGCCTAGCTTGTCCAGGATTGTTATGTCAAATTCTTGCAAGAGGAGCAACCATCTAATAATTCTAGCACTAGTATTTTATTTATTCATGAGGTAATTGATTGCAGAATGATTATTATGGACAAAGACTAGGTACCCCGTGATGTAGTGCCTGAATTTATTTATAGAATGTATGACAACCAAAAATTCTTTTTCTGTGACTGTATAATTGAGTTCTACTCCTGCCAAGTTTTTGCTAATGTAATAGATTACGTAAGGTTTCTTTTCTTCTTCTTGCTTGAGGACTACCCCGATGGATTTGTGAGAAGCATCCGAATGGATGTGTAATGGTAGTGTCCAGTTGGGTCCTTGAAGGAACGGGGAAGTGATTGTATTCTCTTTGAGTTGATCAAATGCCGACATACAATGTTTGGTCCAAAGGAATTCTGTATCTTTTGTGAGAAGGGAAAACATAGGCGCAATAATTTTGCTGTAACTTTCTATAAATATTTTGTAGTAGCCTGTTTTCCCAAGGAAGCTACGCACATCCCTTTGTTTGACAGGTGGGGGGAGTGTTTTAATAACAGTGACCTTTGCTTGATCAACTTCAATGCCCCTTTGCACAATATGGTGTCCCATAACTATGCCTTCTTGCATCAACATTCTGGATTTATCATTGTTGAGGCATAAACTCATTTCAATGCATTTTTTTAGGACTAATTCTAGATACTGTAATGCTTGGAATTTTTTTTTCCCATACAGTGTGAAGTCATCCATGTAGAATTCCATCTGTGATTGATGAAGTCTGAGAATATACGGAGAATGGCCCTTTGGAAGGTTGTTGGGGCATTATAGAGCTCAAAAGGTAGTACCTTGTATGCATATGTGCCCCATGGGAAGGTAAATGTGGTTTTATCCTGGTCAGCAGGGTGGATTTGGATCTGGTTGTATCCACTAAATCCATCCAAAAATGAGTGTTGACACAAACCCATTTCACAGGGGTTCCTCACATTGTCAACAACCAAACCACCATGATCTCCCTGAGCACCAACCCAGACAGGTTTTACCCTGTCCAGCAACACCTGCGGAGCAAATGAAGTCTCACCCAAGATATTCAAGGGAGAGATGAAGGAACCACGTTTCCTCCGAATGAAAGAGGACTTTGTGCATCAACTCATCGACTTATCGAAGCATTACATAACATATATAACCATTCAACTTAGGCATTAACCATAATTACAACATCATTCAATAGATATCATCATTGACAAAACCATCAATGCACAATAGATATAACAGTAAACCATTAATTGCAGCAAGAAAACATCGCATCATTCACAAATTCATATCGCATAATGCATTTATCACAAGAAAACAAGAAAGACACAATGATTCTGCTCAAAATTCTATCATATCATATTCATCTTCGCAACAAACACAGATACAACAAGATAATCCTTCTGTCACATACTCAAGCAAATAGACTCAGATCAATATCAAAAACATCCTGCAATAGCAATTTTTCGAATACAAATAAGATATTCGATCATGATGATTACACTTACAATCAACATCTATTTATAGGCTTGCGCCTTTACATTCATTGTCCACTTAACCAACCGCCTAACTACTTCTTAACAAACTTTACAAAAAGATGAACCCAAATCCACATATTGCGGTCCAAATGACCCAAAACCAACATATTGCGGTCCAAATGGTCCAAAATACATAAAGTACTATCATCTTGTGCACTACTTTCCTCCTTTCGTGGTATCTTTGGCCTTGCACAGCATCCGCAATGCTGACTCATCCAAACCGCCTGCCAATAGGCCCCCAACACAATCTTATGGCTCTCCCTCAAGCCACGTCAGTTAAACATGGTGTACTCGTTTTCGTCTGTCGCTTCACTATTCCTCTGCAATTGTTCTTGCTGTCTGCAGCTCGCTGTTGTGTACTGCTCAAACTGCTACAGTGATCTACCGGCTTGCTGTCATGTACTTCTTAAACTCATCCTCCAGTCTCTGGAAACCTAGTGCAGATTGAGGAAAAGTTGATGAACAAAACTAAGGTGCGAAATAGGCCAACTGCTCTTGCACATATGTTTCACACCGGGGATCACCTACTATCGAGACTAGGAGGCTTTCTCCCCTGTCATTCTGGTGGTCGTAGGGACCATGAAGCTTCGAACTACCACCACATACCTAGACATCTCGGATGAGACTTCATCTCTGTTACACTCGAGTGTCTGCACCACTTCCTTCTCTAGGTGCTCATGCACACTCGTCGTTCGGGGCCTCAGTGCACCTAGTGTGCTACCGCAGGAAATGAAATGGATCATTTCCATAGCCTCCTTTGAATTCCTAACTTAGCTAGCTTCCTGACCCACTAGCAGCATGAATTCCTCTCGTCGGATAGATACATCTTTGCTTAGCTAGCCTATGGTGCCTGTATTTATGCATTTTCATCGTTCTGGATGCCCACCTCAAAAATAATTTGCAAATACATTCATGTAAGGCTCCGATCCTGTCATCATACCATTCCACCGTCTCTCGATGAGGTGGATCCGTAGCATGTGTGTTTAGACTGGACTTCTTACGTGCGGAGTAGCGACCATGATTCCACCGGTTGTTATTTGTGCCAAAACGCGCGAAGCATAAACCCTGGTGCCATCGGCCATGTTGACACCTTGTGTTACACATGCCAAATGTGTTAGACTCCATCGTCAATCCTATCATCCTAACGGTCGGATCCACCGTAATTGTAGGTCACTTCACCGAGCGTCGTTAATTAACTGCATTTAACTGTCTGCATTATTTGTTGATTTGACTGCGTTGCGACGCTGTGGTTGTCACAACATGACTACCAAACTGCAATACAAGCGTTCCAACGTGCGCATTCTATCCCTACTGATGCGCCATCCTGCCACCTAACATCCTGCATTTTTTTGTCTTTTTTTAAAACTTGCGCAATGCTTTACACATCCCGTGGCTCCTAGACCATCCTGTAGGGCTTCAGCCTGCTACCATTCACCATATTTGGTAGTAGCATTCCATCTAGCTGTCATAGCTGTATTGCGCCTCCTGTAGTAATAGAAATAACAAGATATGGTCCCAGCTAATGCATCTGTAGTTTGTCGGGATGCTTCATGAACTTGCTGTCATACAATAGCACCAAGTCACTCTGATGAAACTGTTTATTTTTTACTAGGTGATCATGCCAAGATTTTTGCCGATCCTTCTCCATGTGCTAGTGAAAACCTGCAATAAAGCGGTCTTCCTCAAGCTGCACCAGCTACTCCAGTCATTCTACTAATGGTGGGCCATCATTCATGTCTGTTGCTGCCGCTATGTGCAAACTCGGAACAATGTACTCCATAGGCATAACTGCCACTTGCCCATACACCAATTTGAATGGTGTCTTTCCCGTCAATATTTTGCAAGCGGTGAGATATGCCCACAAGACCACTGGAATATTCAAATCCCAGTCATTGCGGTTCGCATTGCAAAACTTGGGAAGCGCATGATCCAACACTTTGTTGAAGGCCTCCACCATGCCATTTTCCTGTGGATGATACGACATACTCTTCTTATGCGGTATCTGAAGCTCTGCTGTCAATGTGCTGACTGTGCGATTAATGAAGTGACTCCCCTGATCACTCATCAATATCTTCGGGCATCCAAACTGAGTGACAATATTGTCGAACAAGAATCGCGCTGCTGTCGCAGCAGTGCAATCTACAACTGGTGTGGCCTCCGCCCATCTTGTCAAATAATTTGTCACTGTGATTATGTATCGTGCACCAATGTGCTTCCCAGGTGGGTTGATAGGTCCCATAAAATCCACAGCCCATTTATCAAATGGTTTCAAGGTTACTTGAGGTATTAGCGGCATCTCATCACTTCGTGAGGGTTTTCCAGTTCTTTGACAGACATCTCAAGTCCGTGCATAATTTGTTGCATCATTGTGAAGAGTGGGCCACCAAAGCCCTGTGTGAAGCACCTTCCTGGCAGTAGCACGAGCACCATAGTGTCCACCAACCACTCCTGCATGTGCCTCTGACAATATCTACCCTTGGTCATGAGGCAGGATACATCGCCTCAAGATCTCGTCTAGGCCTAGCTTATACAGCTGTCTGGCAATCAACTGGAAATTGATAGCCTTAACCACCAACTGCTTCATTTGACTGGTGGTAAACTCCTCTGGTGCAGTTCCTGTTGCCAGAAACTGAATTATTTCTTTGTAGTAGTCATCAACTACTTCAACCCTGAATAGTTGCGCATCTGGAAACCCATCATCAATGTTAGTTGGTTCCTCCCTTGTCTCAATCCCCGACAAGTGTTCTGGCCCGGCATTCAAGCGACTGGGCTTCACAATTACCTCAAAATCAAACTCCTGAAAAATAAGTAACCATTGACATATCTTCCCCCCTAACACAGGCTTATTGACCAAATATTTCAAAGCAGAGTGGTCTGTGAACATCTTAAAGTGACCTCCCAACAAGTAGTGCCTAAACATCTGCAGCACATATACCATCTCCAAGCCTTCCCTCTTTGTAGTGGTATAATTTTTCTCCGCAGAGGAAAAATTCCAACTTGCAAAAGTTTGGTGATCCAAATCTCCTTCCCCTAGTTGTGCGAGCACTACTCCCAGCACAATTGATGGACATGGAATTCCTTGCTCCAGTAAGGGAATACTAATATCGGTGCAGAATCCATCTTAGCCTACAACGTCTCGAAACTGACTTGACATTTTGGACTCCAGACAAATGTTGCATCCTTCTTTAGCAACTTTTCCACAGGAGTCGTGATCGCAGCATAACCCCGGATGAACTTGTGATAGTACCCTGTGTGCCCCAGCATCGCTCGCAACTGCTTGACATTGGTAGGTGGTGTTAAGCTCAGAATGAGCACAATATTTGCTGGTTCAACCAACAATCCCCGCTTGTAAACAATGTGACACAACAATATCCCAAATGGTGCACAAAAAATGCACTTCTTCAAGTTCAACTATATCTGATGTTGTCGACATTGCTCCAAAATCAGTCGCAGGTTTCCCAGATGATCGTTGATTAATCCATAAACTGTCCAGTCATCCATATAAACTTGCAGAAACTTTTGAATAAAATCTCTAAAGGCAGCAACAACAACCCAAGAGAATATTGTAGGTGCGTTCTTTTTCCCAAATGACATGACGATATACTGGAAACACCCCCATTTAGTCACAAACGTTGTCTTGTGGTGGTCCTCTTTCGCAATCCTGATCTGGTGATAACCAAAAAATCCATCTGTAAAGGAATACATCTCTTGGACGCCCATGCCACCTCAGTGAACAGTATTGGAAATGGATCATGCATACATGCGTCATTCAGCTTCCTTAGGTCGACACAAATCCGTACCTCACCTATCTTTTTGTCTTGCACCACCATGGGACTAATCCATTTCGATTCTTTGACTGGTTCAATGATGTCAGCATCCAACATGTCGTCAAGTTCAGATTTGACGCTTTCCTTATGTCACGGATTCAGTCGATACGGTCGTCATCTAATTGGTTTTGCATCTAGTTTCAACCGAATCTTCATCTCCCCTAGATCCCCCAAGATTCCCTTCATCTCGAAAAACTTCGCAGGGAACAAATCTTGGAACTCATGCAACAGATCAGTGACCTTCACGATCATCTATTCATCTCAGTAGTCACCAACATTCACAAAATTTGGGTTCTCCTCTGTCCCAATGTTGACCTTCTCGAGCTTCAGCGACTAACTGATTGGATCTGCTGGTGCGTCAGGTGCTACAACATTGCAAATTCCTTCTGATTTGGGAATATTAACATTGCGCAGATCATCACCATTGTATGGCCCTCCAGTGATGTTATAACACTCCATCATCGACCGCATCTGACAATGTGTATGCGGATCTATGGGATATTCCACTGGAACAACCTTCAGAACAACATCGCAGATGCACTGCAAAGCAATATGAACATCTGGGTTGGCATCCGTGAAACTGAAGGTATGAGTAAAGAAAATTGTCAACTCTAACCAAGTGGTGCTCTCCCCTCGTAACTCAGCTGAAGCATACCATTATCGTGGCATTTCATCCAAAGCATGGATAAAAGCATGGACCCATTCATCCCTTGGTCGTAAGGCCCACAGAGTTTGACATTCCATCAGATGATTTCCAAGGTCATTCCACCCATCGTACCTTCTGGTGTGGTATATTTCTGTGTCGCCAAAGTGAACCTTCATCAAACTTCGGCACTACGACCATCCAGAAATCAACTTCTTAGTCTCTCACCACCGTGCTAGAGTAGCCTTCAGCGCCTCCTCCAATGCCAGTAAACGTTGTGGTTCTGGCACCTTGTCTTCAAATGCTACTAAAAATGAAGACAACCCGGGAAGTTCTTCATATACTGGAAATTCAATAGTTTCAGTTGATACATGACACAATGACTGCATAAGAAAACTACACTTCCTGAACCACACCTCATGCAGGTGGTTCTTCCAGTTCTCTAAACCATCATCTGAGTCAGAAGACGTAGAGCTAGAGCTGCGCCAACCAAGTTCTCTGCCACCCGTCGGATGAATGTAGTCTTCTGAAATGTTATATGCATGATCCCATCCTCTTACAACTTCATCCTTGATAGGTTCAACATATCGTCGCCCTTCATTTGGATCTAACGTAGCGATGACGCGAAGGTCCTAATTTTCAAAGGTCATCAACTGATTCTTGAAATTGATCACTTCCATACTATCATTAGCCCATCCAACCCCCAGCAATGTGGGATAGGAGCTTCCACCTTCGACAAACTCAATGAATTCAAAATCTGCATAGGTTTTTGCTCCCTTGATATCCACAACAAGGTGCGGAACTCTCCCAATTGGTGTGAATTTGGCCTGATTAGGTAATCGCAACTGTGCAAGAGACCAGCTCAGGGTTGGGCTCCCCATATTTTTCCATGCTTGCTTTGTCAATATATTGACATCGGAGCCTAGGTATAGAATAACAGAATTGACCTCGTAATCCCCAATCTTGACATTCATGTGCATTTCTTTTCCTGTCTTCTTCCTCTGTAAAAATTTCACAGTGGATTCCCTCCGTTCCTTAGTCGGTCGATGCAACAGAATCTCAATCTTGGAAAGTGCATCAGGATCATGTGCCAGTGATAAATAAATTTCAAAGAAGTTTTGTAGATTACTATACTGCCGTGATGGGCCTTCTTCTGAATTTGAGTAAAAAACCGGGGGCAATTGTCTTACCAAGATTCCTTCCAATAGCATTACGTGCTTCAAAGAATGTGTCTTTCTCGACATCAATGTTGAACTGCACCTTCTTCTTTCTAGCTAACCAAATGAGTGGATGCGAACCATCTTCTCTTTTCGTCGCACCTCCGCAGGTGATAACTGCAACAACAACATCTTGCATCTTCGGCTCTGCTAAAATCGTCGTGACAGTGGGTCCTTGATTCTGGTTCGGCGGTGGGTTCGAAGGTTGATTAATATTCTGATTGGCATTCTTATTCGGACGTTGGTTCTAGTTCTGCAGCTGATTCTGATTTGGAAATTGGTTCTGATTCTGTAATTGCAGTATATTTCCTTCCTGACATCGCGCAATCAATTGCAGATAGTTTTCAATAGTGTGATCAACAACAAAACAATACGTACACTGTGTCTGCAACTATGGGAAATCTAGCTGATAATGCCCCAATATCCCGCAATTATAGCATTGGACAGATCTATAGTCTCGTCCTCCTATGCGACCAAAGCCTCCACCTCATCCTCCCCAGAATCCTCCGTGGAATCCCCCTTGCTGTTGATATTGAGGTTGATTAAAATAATGTTGTATGGGATTCGGTTGCAGCTAAACACATGGTGTTGGCTAAACATACTGTGGCTACTATGGAGCCAGATGCATCTGATTATACTGTGGCACAAATTGTTGTTGTGGTTGCGGTTGCGGCTGCGATACAAATAGCATCTGTAGTTGAGGTAGTGGTTGGGCCACCTGTGGCTGCGGTTGTGGTTGTTGTACTACACGCTGGTCGTCCTTCACATAGTAAGAGTCGTACGTTCTTTCTTGAAGGAGGCCATATGCACAACAATCCTTATCTTCATTCCCAACTGACTTGCAGAATGTACAATACAAATTCATTGGCTTTGTGACCATCTTCTGCATGTATTGACACTCCTCATGTCAATGCCCATATACTTGACAGATGTAGCACAATGGAATACCTCCGCCATTTAATGTATCTGATGCTCCTAATACAAGGTAGTTGCGAAAATCTGGGTAGTTATCCCTTGTATGTCCCTCTGCATGACATCGAGTACACTAGATGTCCTCACGGTGTTCTTTTCCCCTCTTAAGATCTTGCAACTGAATTGTCAGGTTTTCCAATTGTGTTTGGATCTGAGACATGCCAGCTGTGTTCTCACCAATCAACGAAGCTTCTAACCGCATTGCAATTTCCAAAGATTCACTCGGTGTTGTAATGTTTTGTTGCATCAACGAGAGTCGAATATGAGGTAGCAACGCCGCGATGAACCATTCCTTGTGCTGGACATTGCTCCTGTCAAAGCTGACTCCTGCCATCAACGTTTTGAACCTTTGGTCGAAATCACAAACAGTTTCTTTCGGATACTGCTTAATCTCCTTCAGTTTTGTAATATATTGCGCCTCAGATTTTGGTTTTCTGAACTCTGCAATCAATCCTTTTCTAACCTCATCCAGCGTCTTCTCTGGAGTTCTTGTAGGAACTTTTACAAACTTCATAAACCAGTCCAATGTGCGACCCTGAAGAGTTGTCGCCAACTGACCTTTCTTGGTGTCATCATCAGTAATTTGCTTAATAGTCCATACTGCTTCACATGAGAACTAGTATTGCTCTGTGTTGTCAGTTCCATTCCCATGCAACAATAGTAACTTCACATCTTCGCCCGCCATCCTAGGCTTCTTTCCTACAGTCACTGAGCTGCTAGCAATCAAGTTCTATTGACATGATGAACACGGCGGCATCAAAGTTGTATTTCTTCCTGGTTGTGAGATAGTGAGCAGAGGTGTGGGTACGTTGCTAGGGGTTTCTCCTGCCTCTATCCTGGGCGTAGCCTGGTTTTCCTTGTTGACACTATGAGGTCACTTTGTCTTGTGTGGTCTTCCTTCACGGATTTGTGTTTAGACCGTAGTAGGACCTTCTTTTGTCCTCTGCCTCTTTTCTTGTCGAAACCTTGCTCCTCCCCTTGTAAGACCACTCACTTCCTCAACTTCCTTCACAGTCTCATTGTAACTTGCACCCATCTACCCCGTATCATTCCATTCGCCTCCCCCCTTCTACCGTGGTATCCATAGCCTCTGCCCACCAAGGTTCTACTGATCGAGGTGCATCTTTAGTATGCCCTTTTCGCAGATGAGAATCTTAATGGACAACTGCAGCAACAACAAAAACCTGCTTCTCGGTCCGTTGAAAAATTCCCTTTCATCTTCGCTATAAGAATTTGTTGTATCAACCACAAACTCGGTGGTATATCCTTCTAGTATATTGTCAACCCAGACCTCAACAACCCACGATGCTTTGTTGTCTACCTCTTTCAACTCTTGGATTAGTTCTGGGGTCCAAGATGTCGGCTCACCACCTTGGAAGTTCCACTTCTGAAAGGTCAATTTCGCTAACCATTCATACAGGATGACTAGGAATTCGCAGAAACAATATTGTTGTGGACCGTCGTGTATGTACTTTTCCAACCACCGATCCGTCGATAACCCAGGGTTTTGATTTTATTTCTCAATGAACTCTCGCAAATTTAGGTCAAACCAATCTTGAATTTCCGGTCTCGTCAGATGCCACAACATGTCCTCCCTCCACTTTGTGCTAGGGACTTGGAAACGAAACCATTTGTTGACTCAAACCCAGTCGACAGGGGTTCCTCACACTATCGACACCCAAACCACCACGATCTCCCTAAGCACCGTCCCAGACATGTTTTACCCTATCCAGCAACACTTGCGGAACAGATGAAGTCTCACCCGAGATGTTTAAGGGAGAGCTAATGGAACCATGTTTCTGCCGAATGAAGGAGGACTTTGTGCATCAATGCATCGACTTATTGCAGTATTCCATAATAGATCTAACCATTCAACTTAGGCATTAACCATAATTACAACATCATTCAACAGATCTCATCATTGACAGAACCACCGATGTGTAATAGATATAACAGTAAATCAATAATTGTAGCAAGAAAACATCGCATCATTCCCAGATTCATATCACATAATGCATTTATCACAATAAAACAAGAAAGAAATAATGATTCTGCTCAAAATTCTGTCATATCATATTCATCTTCGCAACAAACACAGATACAACAAGATAATCCTTCTATCGCATACCCAAGCAAACAAACTCAGATCAATATCCAAAACATCCCGCAATAGCAATTTTCCGGATAAAGATAATATCTTCGATCATGATGATTACACTTACAATCAACATCTATTTATAGGCTTGCACCTTTACATTCATTTTCCACTTGACCAACTGCCTAACTACTTCTTAACAAACTTTACAAAAAGATGACCCCAAACCCACATATTGCAGTCCAAATGACCCAAAACCCACATATTGCAGTCCAAATGACCCAAAATACATAAATTACTATCGTCTTGCGCACTGATTTCCTCCTTTTACGGTATCTTCGGCCTTGCGCAGCATCTATGATGCTACGAAGCTGACTCATCCAAACCGCATGCCAACAATGAGAAGAATTTGTTTCTAGCCAAGGTGTTCAACACTTGGTCAATGAATGGTAGAGTGAAGTGATCTCTTTTAGTGGCTTTATTAATTTACCTGTAATCTACAGAGATCCTCCACTTCCCTCCTTTCTTAGGGACTATTACCAATGGTGAGACCCACTCACTATCTGAGATTGGGTAGATGAACCCTGCATCCAATAACTTTTGTAGTTCCACTTTAACTATATCTTTCAATGCTGGATTCATCCTTATTTGGGGTTGTCTGATGGGTACATTGCCTTCTTTGATATATATATATATATATATATATATATAATGCTTGCAAATATCTGGGTGTATGCCCTTCATATCAATATAGGTCCATGCAAAAGCTTTGTTTTTTTCTAAGAGTAATTTTATGAGTTGCTGCTCCTATTTTGGTTCCCGAATTTGAGTTAATATTGACTGTTTTCCTAGGCAGTATATCAATTGTTTTGACTTGTGCTGGCCGTTGTTCAAGTGAGAGAACTTCTTCCCACATTCTATCAGTGTTGTGGGGGAATCTAGTACTTCCTGTTGTTGATCTGTTTCAAAAATTTATGCAAGAATATCATGATTAGGAGATACATGCTGAATAAATCTAGCTAAATGACCATCTTCATCAATATCCTTTAGAGTTAGGGTTCCTTCTATGGTGAGAACAGGTTTTATGTTTTGGTGGCTTATATCGTCATAGTCATCCATCCAATTTTGATATTCTATGTCTGTAGATCTTCTTGCTAGAAGATATATTGTGATCTTCTTTCTATCCTTCCCACTTGTGATTATCATATTGCCAAACTGCTATCATTGTATCCTTTGTCATTACGTTGATTGAAGCTCCTAGGTTGATTAGACTGCTTGAAATAGGTTTGATTTTTATGGTTACTTTGACAATAGGGATTCCTGGGTCGAGGTATTTAGGGTTAACAATGATACCTAACATAAAGTCTGCTAGTTGACCTACCATGTTTATAGTTGGTGGATGTTGTTTCCTCCGCCCAAGTTTCTTTAAGAAGTTTTCTTTTATAAACTTATTACATATTGGCACGTATCTTATTTCTTGCAAAATGGGGATTTGTATGATTAAATGTTTTAATTCATTAAGTATAGAATTCTCCTCTTCTTTGGTGTTTTGTATTAGCTTCTCAGGGAATGGAGGGTTTCTGTTTGGTATTTGAGCTCGATTCTTTTCTTCTCGAGAGTGTGTCATTGTTGGCTCTCGTGGTTTGGGATATGTGGTTTTTTCTTGATATATATGTTCTTGATTATCTTGTGGATGGGATCCCTGCAACATCTTTCCATATCTGGGATGGATTTCATTTAATTCTAGTGCATCCACGACATAAGTAGGAAATTGCACCACTTCATTGTTATATGGTTGTTGCTTCCTTGTTCTATTGTTATTTGGGTTTGGAACCGGTTGGAAAGGGATTGGAGGTGGTCTGGGAGGTGGTTGGTTCTGTTGAGGTGTCATTATGAGTGGTTGTTGCAATGGATCCCTCCAATTTGTTGAATATGGATATAGATTTCCATAATTCACCTATGGTTGAGAAAAAGGTGGGGGGTATGGAGAATAAGGCTGGGTGTAATATGTGTTGATGTATATGTAACTTCGGAATGTATTTCATCTGTATATTTTATATATATTTATTGTACCCTTATAAGAGATGTGTCATTCCTCTATAAGGAAGTGTTGTCATGTGGATTGACAAGTGTCGCAAGTGTGTGTACTTGCCGATGGGTTATTAGACCACCATTTGGGGTCGGCCCGGAATTATATATAATATAATGTGGATGTATCTAAGTAGACAAGTCGGCCCCAGTAGGTCACTGGGCAAAAAGGTAAGTATAAATAGAGATAGGAGATCTCTATTTTACACACTTGGAAAAGTAACTCACTCTCTCTCTGGAAAGTGGCGCACTTGTGAGGAGGAGGAGGGTCATCTGCTAGGAGACTATCTCAGTGTTATTTGGTTGTATTTTGGTTGAGCCATTGCTCTCTCTATCTCCGAGGAAGTTGTGGGGTTTTTCACCTTAGGGTTTTCCCCACGGAAACTCTGTGTCTCTTGTCTTTATGCTTTTGATTCTTGTGATGCTTGTGATGCTTGTCATATTATGATTGTCATGCATTGATATACTGTAGATGTTTTTCTCTCAGCAAAGATCCTAGAGTATAATGAATTAATGCTCAAAATTTAACATGGTATCAGAGCTAACCTGAGAAGAAGACATTTTGCAGTGACGGAAGCTTGTGTTCCTTGTTTATTGGGTTTCTCTCCACAGATTTTTGAAATTCAGTATAGTAGATTGGATCTACTCATCAAGGCGCATCTATATATTCAATCAGAATTCAGTTCCGAGCATTTTCAGATTTGGCCCTAAAAATTAGGGTTTCCACAAAAATAGGAATTTCTGGAAACTGAAGGCACAGCTGGAAGCTCCTTGCACAAATCGAAGGTTAGAGCTTTGGATCGAGATTTTTGGCTGGGTAGATCTCCGGGAAACTCAAACCCTAATTCAGGGCTCTCCCTAGTGAACCCGGGAGGACAAAAAAGCAATTTTGAAGGGCAAGACTTTGCTGATCTCAAATTCTGAATGTACTAGGCTGATCAACTCTCCAAGGCGCATCTTTCTATCCTTTTGGAATTTTGAAATTCACATTTTGAATTTTTAGGGTTTCTCTGACAAACCCTAATCCAGGACCAGATCCAGTTTTTAGCACTTCAAGTGGTAAGTCCTAAATCTTTTCTATTTCCATTTGAAGTACTCTTAAAGATGTCTCTCCACACTAAGCTTGAGGATAACCTTGAAGGGGCTGATAACTTCCGAGCCTGGAAGTATAGGATTGGGTTAATCCTGGAAGAGAATGAGTTGGACTCATATGTGAAAGAAGACATCCCTATCCCAGAGGATGAAGAAGCCAAGGCATTACACAAGAAGAACTTGGTCAAGGAAAAGAGAATCATTGCTGATTCTATCAAAGACCATCTCATACCCCATGTGTCTTCTCTTAAGACACCCAAGGAGATGTTTGAATCTTTGACCAAGCTATTTGAAGGAAAGAACATAAATCGGAAGATGACCCTGCGGAACCAATTGAAAGCAGTGAAGTTTCAGAATGGAGAAACCATTCAATCTTACTTTTCAAGGGTCTCCCAGATCAAGGAACAATTAGAAGCAGTAGATGAAATGGTGGAGAATGGTGAAGTGGTGATGACCACTCTAAATGGCCTACCCAGGTCATGGGATTCCTTGATTCAAGGAATTTGTGCAAGGAAGAAGTTGATCTCCTTCAGTAGACTTCGGGAAGAATGCTCTCAAGAAGAAGCTAGACTTATAGCTCGTGAAGAAAAGATGGGAGGTGAAGATCAAGCTCTTACAGCCCACACCAGGAAAGGAAAGTTCAAGAAAGAGCCATCTCACTCCAAGAGATCTTCACATCAATTCAAAGAAAGAAGAGTATGCTTCACCTGTAATGAGAAAGGACATATTGCCATAAATTGTCCCAAGAACAAGAAGGACAACAACATCTCAAATAAGAAGAAGAAGGGTGGCAAAAGAAGGTTTCATGCTCATGCTGCCGAAGATGATGAACCTCCAAAGAAGAAGGCTAGGGCAGAAAGTGATAGTAATGATGACTCATCAAGTGAAGAAGAGTATGTTTTGATCTCTGCTCTCATAGGTACCATCTCCCATGGTTGTAATGATTGGTTGATTG
Source organism: Larix kaempferi (assembly GCA_027924585.1). Taxonomy (NCBI): domain Eukaryota; kingdom Viridiplantae; phylum Streptophyta; class Pinopsida; order Pinales; family Pinaceae; genus Larix; species Larix kaempferi. Next base: position 39,160,778 of record BSBM01000372.1, on the reverse strand, counting down.
ATAGTGGGGCTTCTAAACACATGACTGGGTTCAAAGAATCTTTTGTGAACCTATCTGAACATGAATCACCCCATAAGGTGAAACTTGGGGATGATTATCAATACCCAATCAAAGGAAGTGGTGAATCCTCCTACAACCTAGATTCTGGAAAATCTTTGAAGATGAAGGAAGTACTTTATGTACCTGGGCTCAAGAAGAACTTACTCTCCATTTCTGCATTAGATGCAAAAGGTATGAGGGTTGCATTTGTGGATGGCCAAGTCCTAATGTGGCCAAAGGGAAAGACCATAGATGATGCAGTAGTAATTGGAGAACAAGAGGGAGGCTTGTATAAATTGAAGGGACAACCTGAACATGCCATGGTGCATGAATCCATGGAGCCAAGTGAACTTTGGCATAGAAGACTTGCTCACATGCACTATAGAGCACTTCCAATTGCAAGCAAGGCAGTAGAGGGTCTTCCTGAAATCAAGACCAAAAATGAAGGTGTTTGCAAAGGATGTGCAAAAGGTAAGAATATTAAGAAGGCTTTCCCAAGCAGTGAAAGCAAGGCAAAAGACATCCTGGAAATCATCCACTCAGATGTATGTGGTCCTATGTCATCCAGTTCCCTAAGTGGGTATGTTTACTATGTCTCATTTATTAATGACTTCTCCAGGAAGACTTGGGTATACTTCTTGAAGGGCAAAGATGAGGTGCTTGATAAATTCAAGGAATTCAAAACCTTGATGGAGAATCAAACTGACAAGAAGATCAAAACATTCAGATCCAACAATGGTGAAGAATTCACCTCAAATGACTTCAAGAAGCTTTGTAGTGATTCAGGGATTAAGAGGGAGTTGACTCCTCCTTATAATCCTCAACAGAATGGTGTTGCAGAAAGAAAGAACAGAACTATCATGGAAGCAGCAAGGGCAATGTTGCATGACCAGGATCTTCCTATGCATCTATGGGCAGAAGTAGCTAGAACAGCTGTATATGTGCAGAACAGAACACCCCACAAGATATTGGACAACAAGACACCAGAAGAGGTCTTTTCTAGTAAGAAACCTGAAGTCAGTCATCTCAGAATATTTGGTTGTCCAGTGTACACTCATGTCCCAAAGGAAAAGAAGACTAAACTAGATCCTTCAGGAAAGAAGGGTATTTTTGTGGGATACAGTGAAAGCTCAAAGGCTTACAGAATATACTTTCCATGGTTCAAGAAGATTGATGTCAGCAGGGAGGTAACATTTGATGAAAACTCAGCATTCATCAAATCAAGGAAGGCACCTACTGAAGTTTATGAAGAACCTAAGGAAACAAGATTTCAGGACACTCCCATGACTGAAGCAGTTCCAGAAGCTGTTTGTGAGTTTGAAGATCCACAAGAACCTATAGATCCACCCCGTGAGGATAACTCTCACAAGAGGAAACCTGTATGGGCTAGAGAGCTCATTCAAGATGCAGAAAGATTTGGTATCCCAGAAGAAGAACACAGAGCAAAGAAAAGAACCAGATCACAAACCAGTTATGTTGCTTTACTCTGTGACATTATGAACAAAGAACCTTCCAGTTATGAAGAAGCAGCAGAAAAGAAAGAGTGGAAGGATGCCATGGTTGAGGAATACCAATCAATAATGAAGAATGATGTTTGGGATGTTGTCCCAAGACCTAAAGAGAAGTCTGTTGTGACTTCTAAATGGATCTTCAAAATCAAACATGCTGCAGATGGCAGTGTGGAGAAATACAAAGCAAGATTCGTAGCTCGTGGATTCTCTCAGAAAGAGGGAATAGATTATGAAGAAACTTTTGCACCTGTAGCCAGGTATACTTCCATCAGAACAGTACTTTCCCTGGCTGCAACTATGAAATGGAAAATACACCAGATGGATGTCAAGACCGCTTTCCTGAATGGTATAGTTGAAGAGGAAGTATATGTGGAACAACCACTTGGTTTTGAAATACATGACAGGGAGTCATATGTGTGCAGACTGAAGAAAGCCTTGTATGGCTTGAAGCAAGCTCCCAGAACTTGGTATGGTAGGATGGACAGTTTCCTATCTAGTTTGGGATTTACCAAGAGTAAAGCGGATTCCAACCTTTACTACAAGGTTGAGGAAGGGAATCCTGTGATTATACTCCTGTATGTGGATGACTTATTTGTAACAGGAGATGACAGACTGATTGCAAATACTAAAAGGAAGCTTGCCGCAGAATTTGATATGAAAGATTTGGGAATGATGCACTATTTCCTAGGTATGGAGGTGTGGCAGAATGCAGGTGGGATATTCCTTGGTCAAGGGAAGTACACAGTAGATATCTTGAAGAGATTTGGGATGATGGATTGCAAGGCCATGGCCACACCTATGGCATCGAATCTGAAGCTTCTATGTGATGCTTCATCTGAGCCAGTTGATGTCTCCATGTATCGTCAGATGATTGGATCCTTGATGTACCTGACGAACACGAGACCAGATATTTGCTTTGCTGTGAACACATTGAGCCAGTTCCTGACGGATCCGAGGAGTGTTCACCTGATTGCTGTAAATCATGTTCTGAGGTATCTGAAGGGTACAGTGGATTATGGGCTCAAGTATGAAGCGAATCAAAAGTTTAACCTGCAGGGTTATGTTGATTCAGATTGGGCTGGCAGTGCTGTAGATAGGAAGAGCACATCTGGGTGTTGCTTCAATATGGGATCAGGTGTGATCTCTTGGTTTAGCAGGAAGTAGTCCTGTGTAGCACTGAGTACAGTAGAGGCTGAGTATGTTGCAGCCTGTTCAGCTAGTTGTGAGGCAGTATGGCTACGGAAGCTACTGTCTGAGTTATTTGATCTCCAGCTGGATGCTATTGGTATCTTCTGTGATAACCAGAGTTGTGTGAAGCTATCTGAGAACCCAGTGTTTCATGACAGGTCGAAACACATAGAGATCAAATATCACTATATCAGGGATATGGTGCAGAGAGGAGCTGTGAAGCTCCTGTATGTTGCGACGGACGAGCAGATTGTAGATGTGCTGACGAAGCCACTAGCCAGGGTGAAGTTCGAGTACTTCAGAGAGAGGCTTGGCGTGCTTCAGATCGAGGACACTTCGAGGAAGAAGTGATGAACACATTTTCTGAAGCCATTCCAAGCATGTTGGAAGGGGGATCCTTCACATGGCTGTGGATGTAAGCGTTGAATGATGAACATCAGGAGGATGTTCTGGTTTCTGCTTGGATATGATCAGTTGGATCATTATATGTATTTTGTATATGCATCATGTTGGATGCTGGATATGATCGGATGGATCATGTGTATGTATTTTGTATGAACGCATCATGTTGGATGCTGATGGATACATTGTGTGGATCATGTATCTTTGTATGATCAGGTAGATCATGTATGCTGATGGATACATTGTGTGGATCATGTATCTTTGTATGATCAGGTAGATCATGTATGCTGATGGATACATTGTGTGGATCATGTATCTTTGTATGATCAGGTAGATCATGTATGTTGATGGATACATTGTGTATGATCGGGTAGATCATGTATGCTGATGGATACATTGTGTGGATCATGTATCTTTGTATGATCAGGTGGATCATGTATGTTGATGGATACATTGTGTGGATCATGTATCTATGTATTAATCAGGTGGATACTTGGATGATCGTGGATGACGAGCTTCTCCAAATGACATGCAGCAGGATGTTGCAGTGATGATGATCAGGATGATCATGTGTACATCAGGATGATGTTTGATGAGTATCAGATGATACTTTGTGGCCATGGATCAGGTTGTGCAGGAAAGCATGTAATTTGTGCCCTGGGAGATTTGCAGATGGTCTTTCGAGGTTTTGCCTATGGCATGTAATTCGGTGCCCTGGGACATCTGGCAAATGCTCTTGCGAGGTTTTGATTGGGAGGACATGTAATTTGTGCCCTGGGAGATTTCAGGTTGGAGTTGTGTACCTGTAACATCCTGAGATGCTCTTGCGAGGTTTTGTCCTATGGCATGTAATTTGCTCCTGGGAGATCTGGACAGGATGAAAAAGGCCTCAGATGCTTCAGCCAGGTTTTGTGGTGAGATCACATGTAATGTGCTCCTAGGAGATCCGACAGGTAGAGCCGCGTGCTCGTAACAGTTTGGGATGCTTCAGCTAGGTTTTGTGATGGGTCACATGTAATGTGCTCCTGGGAGATCCTCAGGTAGAGCTGTGTGCTCGTAATAGCCTGGGATGCTGCAGCCAGGTTTTGTGACGCACGTAATGAGTCTTGAGGATTCCACAGTATGGCCAGTGATGATGAAGACCTGCAGATGGCGGGCCTACATACAGTATGAAAAAGGACTGGCTCTTTAGAACTTCCTATGACGAGTAGAGTCAGAGATTCGTTGAGATAGCAGCAGCAGTGACGATGATGATGACGATGATCCAGAGAAGAAGACTTGTCTAGCAGATCTGTGTCAAGAAATACCTTCCTAGTTAAGAGGGAGTGTTGATGTATATGTAACTTCGAAATGTATTTCATCTGTATATTTTATATATATTTATTGTACCCTTATAAGAGATGTGTCATTCCTCTATAAGGAAGTGTCGTCATGTGGATTGACAAGTGTCGCAAGTGTGTGTACTTGCCGATGGGTTATTAGACCACCATTTGGGGTCGGCCCGGAATTATATATAATATAATGTGGATGTATCTAAGTAGACAAGTCAGCCCTAGTAGGTCACTGGGCAAAAAGGTAAGTATAAATAGAGATAGGAGATCTCTATTTTACACACTCGAAAAAGTAACTCACTCTCTCTCTGGAAAGTGGCGCACTTGTGAGGAGGAGGAGGATCATCTACTAGGAGACTATCTCAGTGTTATTTGGTTGTATTTTGGTTGAGCCATTGCTCTCTCTATCTCTGAGGAAGTTGTGGGGTTTTTCACCTTAGGGTTTTCCCCACGGAAACTCTATGTCTCTTGTCTCTATGCTTTTGATTCTTGTGATGCTTGTGATGCTTGTCATATTATGATTGTCATGCATTGATATACTGTAGATGTTATTCTCTCAGCAAAGATCCTAGAGTATAATGAATTAATGCTCAAAATTTAACAATATGGCTGTTGATATGGTGTTTGGTTTTGTTTTTATTGGCTTGGACCTTCTTGTGGTGGCCATGTAGTTGGTGCCGAAGGGTTCCAATTATGTTGATTACTCCCTTGGTTAAAATATGCTTGGTTGTTGGGCTGGAGGGGCCTAGCAAAATTGTCCCTTCGTTGATTAACAAAACAAAGTTGTTCCATGGTACCTTCTGATGTGGGATCCTGTATGGAAGATTTACATGATGGTAGAAAAGGGAATTTATCAGTCGTATGATCATCGGTGAAAATACCATAGATCTCTATTGTATTTGATGGGCATTGTTCCTTTTCATGTTTCTTTCTACATCGTGGGAAAAATAATGGTAGTGCTTGGTTGATCTCGTCTTGTTTCTTTTTTATTTGGAGTGCATCTAACTGCATTGGTAAGGAATGAAGGATGTTTGTTTTCATATCCTCTAGAAGGTTTCCTAGTTCAGACTTTGTGAGGCTTGGGCCTGAAAAGGATGATCCTCTTGCTAATGGATGTGTATCCCGTATTCCATTCTTACCTTTTTTGGATATAGAATACTTCTTGAAGATTTGCAGGATTTGATAATAGGTTTTCTGGAATATATCCCCATCACCTAATATGTTCAAGAGTTCTAGGTATTCCTCTTTGATTCCTCTAAGAATTACCAGTTTCAATGATTCCTGATCCAGGGTATAGTGACTAACTCATTTATAACTGAGTTGAAAGAGTTGTGCATAGTCTTCTAGGGATTCTTTTTCTCCCTGTTGCATCCTGAAAATTTCATCTCTTGTGTCTTTTGATTTACAGTAATCCCTGTATTTTTCCATGAAGGATTGTTTCATCTGGTCCCATGTGAAGATATTGTTTCCTTCTAGACTCATAAACCATCTGAGTGATAAATATTTTAATGTAGAAGGAAAGAGTCTCAGTTTTTTTGCATCAGTGGTATAACCAAAGGATCCCCAGACTACCTCAAATTCAAATAAGAATGTTCCAGGGTCCTCTGAGGTTAGGCCATGGAAGTTTGGAAGATTATTGGGATTGATATTCTTCATTCTGGAATCCCCAAGAGGTACACTAATAGGGAAAGTAAACAGTTCTCTATGTTCATCCTCCTCCTCTGCCATAATATTGTTTGAGCTAAAGCTAGCGAAGAAGTTATCATGGTCTGGATTGTAGCTAGAATCAGATTCTTTGTTAGAGTTGAGGACTTCAAATTGAGAGTGTTCATAGATGCTATTTCTCATAGGGCGGTTAGGTAGAAATTGTCCAAATTCTTCCATATTTTGTTGAGGCATTTATGGTATTTTTTATGATTTTATTTTTAATAATATGTCTCCTATAGTTTAAGCACCTCCCCAAAAACGACGCCAAAAAGTGGTGGACTCTAGGAATGTTTACCTTTTTGAGGTAGATTTACTCGAAGTGTACTTTAATTATCGACCAGGGAGCGTACAAACTTGAGAGGTACTCAGCACTGTATTTTCACTATGAGATAATCTTTGTCATTCGAACTTTCCTATGTATTCTAAAGGATATTCTAAGGAAGCAGGAAATATTGTTATAGGGAAACTGGAAAGCATAAAATGAAAGCATGTAAATACTATCTTATCAAAGTAAGAAATGAAAGCAAATCTATTTTATCAAAACATGAAATGAAAGCAAATCTATTTTATCAAAACAAGAAATGAAAGTATGTAAATCTATTTTACCAAAATCAAATACTGAAAGCAGATAAATCTTAATTTATTAAATCAAATGCTGAAAATTGATAAATCCTATTTTATCAAATCAAGAAAGGGAAGCATGCATAACTTTGACCTAAGAAGATTGAATCTAATCTAAAAGAAAGAAAAGATCCATTTTATCAGTAATCACAAACTATTATCTTGGAAGCATGAAAACATAAATCTGGTCTTTTTCTGGAAATGCTATAAAAAATGGAAATTCAGATATGAAATTCACCTGTGTAGATGGCATGTACAAGACTACAGATAGTGTATTACAAAACTACAGATGCAATGTTATTGAACTACAGAAAGAAAAGTGCTTGTGCTGAAATCAAAATATGATATTAGAACAAATGCTAAAATTAATTTAGGCACAATGATAATGGAAATAATTAATAGAATGCATGAGAAATACCTAAAACAAAGAACATAACTCCTGATCTACGTATTAAGGGGGTGAAGCATAGAAACTTCTTAACCGCAGTAAATGCTCTAAAATGCCCACAAATAATTCGAGGCTCACATTCCGATGGTAAATAAGATATTTATAAATTGATAAGATGATAAGATGATTACAATGTAATGAGAGGCCCCATATAAATACAATTCCAAGGGCACCTTTAATGGTTGTTCACAAGGGTTATATCCCTTGGATAATTATTGTTAATTACTATTATTATTTAATATTTATATATTTTAGGTTTGTTACATTTTCTTCCCCTTAAGGGAAGCTTTGTTCTCAAAGATTTATTGAAGACAAAGGTTATGTCTGATTTTTTGTTTGAACTATCATCTCTAGATCCTTTCTTTTAGTATTTGTGACACTTGAGGAAATGAGGCGATATAAGTTGTGAATTCCACAGAAGAACTGTCACATCGTTTTTGATGTGGTCCATCTGAGATCTATTTTTATCGAAGCTATTGGATCAATTTGTGGGATGGGTCTTTTCATTTGTTGCTTAGTATGTTGTATTGATCTTCTTGCTTTTCTGACATCGTAATTCCTCGGTGTATGTTTATTTTGACCCTATCGTTGGTCAAAATGATGTTTATAATTGGGGTGTCGATAAAGGGGTTCTTGTTATTTGTTTTTCAACTAGTTTGAATTATTTTTGAACTATGATGAAGACTGAATTTGAATTTATTTCTTCTTCCTCAACTTGAATTTGTTTTTCGGAAAGCCTAGATGCTTCCATCTGGATTTGCACTACTTTGTTCTCTAGTAGATTGTTATTACTTTGTATCTTCTTGAACCTTTCGTCTTGCGACTTTTTGTCCTCTTTGAACTTCTCGATTTGTTCTTCTAGTTCTCGATTAATATTTCTTAGGCGTTGGTTTTCTTCCTCTTTATCCAGTAGTTTCCCTTCGATATCTTCGTTTGATTGTTCTGTCTTTTTGGTACTTTTCAACTTCCTGATTTTTCCAATTAATGTTTTGTTATGGTTTCTTAACTGATGTATTTCTTCACTGTTATTTGATAACGTGCTCTTGGCACCTGTAATATCTACCTTATGCATTTTTCTAACGTCATATACTATTGTTGGAGTTTTTCCTTTTGTTGTCGATATTGACATAACTTGGATTCTTGATTTGTCATCATTTTTTGACTTTCTGATATGGTCTTCTAGGTTTTGATTGTAAATTTTTAAACATGAGATTTCTTTATCGTGATCAGATAACATTTTCTTGTTATCTCTTATGGTTAGTTCTAGCTGTTGCTTTTGATTCCATAAGCAATGATTCTCATTGCCTCTCCATTCTTTCAAAAATTTCTGCATCTCAACCTCAACTTGTAGACGTTTATTGAATGCCTTATATTGCTCTAATTCGTCCAATGCTGCTTGTAACTACGATTCTTTTCTGATTTTGAATTCACCATAATTCCTGGCTTTGGACGATAACTTGTTTTTCTTGACTTGATTTCTTTTTTGACTTGGTCTTCTTTTGACTTTGATTTCTTTGGTGATAGATAGTCTTCGACTTTTTCAATGATAGAGGTTCTTTGACTTCCTTGAAAAGTCTTCCTTTGAATTCTTCAATGATGGATGATAGGTGGTTGCCGATTTCTTTGACGAATGTTCCCTTGACTTTTTTTTTTTTTTTGACAATAAGGGTCTTCTTCTGACTTGATATTGCTCTTTGATGATAACCTATCTTTAACTTCTTCTACAGTAATATGCCTTCCTTTAACTCTTCTCTTTTGTTCTTGTAGTATAAACTAATATTTATAATGGATTATAATTATTATTATGTGTAATAATAATATTATGAATAATAATTATTATTATTTATAATAATATTATTATCATGAAATTTCAAGGACTGGCTATCGACAATGGTCTTTGATTCTTCTTGTTTACTTTGACGAGGCTTGAACTTGTTGTTTGATTTGTTTTGTTCTCCAAACAATTCTTATTCAAAAGAAATGATTTTTTTTCATTGATAATAATAATTATTATTGAAATTTAATAATAATAATATTATTTTATTTTTTGTTTGTTTTTGCAATGCGATATAGTATAATAACAATAATGTTTTTTTCAATAATAATAATAACCATTGTTAATTTCTAAGGATTAATGGTGAAAAATAAAAATATAATAATAATATAATTAAAATTAATATTATTATATTATATATTTTTATTTTCTTATAAGGTGAGAACTATAATAATAATAATAATAATAATTTATTATTATATTGTTATTTTTTGTTTTGACCTAATTTGAATTAGGGTTTATGGTTATTAGGAGGTGGAGTCTTGGAGGAGGATGGTTGAGAAAGCCGAGGCTGGACGTGGAGGTGGAGCGGGCAGATGGTGTTGGGGAAGGGAGGCTATGAGGAGGTTTGTGGAGCTGAGGGAGGCACTGTGGGGAGGCGAGGTTTGTTCATTACGTGGAGGTTGATGTAGGGATGAGTGAAGGCAGAAGACGGAAGGGCTGGGAGGAGTGTGTGTGCAGGGAAGCCGGAAGGAGTAGCAGAAGGGCTGGACAAGGGTTAACGAGAGGGAGAAAGGCGAATGTGAATGGGAGACGGAGAGGAGACGGTGTGGGGAGGCATGGCGATGGGGATTGGGCGAGGACGTGCAGGGAGGAGAAGATGAAGGAGGTGGAAGGTGGAGGAATAGTTGCATCTGTGGAGGTGTGATGGATAAAGGAGGGATATGGAGCCGAGTGGAGGAGGATAAGTCTGCGAGTGGAAGAAGGATAGCTGCGTGGGCAAAGCTGCGAGATGGTGACAGTGAGAAGGAGGTGGGGGAAGGAGGGGGTTGAAGAATGGCGATGAGGTCATTGATATATGGGAGTTGAGAAGCGATGGATAGAGTGTGATAAATGAAGAGCGTGGAGGAGATGAATGGGTGTGAGGCTATGTAGTGGGGGGAGAATGTAGGCATGTGGATTTGGGAGTGAGAGGGAGCAAATAGAGGTGAGTGTGTGGGAAGCAGAGTGATGGATGAGCATGTAAGTGGAGAGGAGGATGATGGAAGAGAGGGGATATGGTGGGGTTATGTGGAAGAATTCATGATTTCAAGGAAACCCTAGAGTAAGGCCACAAGCCAAAAAAAATCAGACAAAGTCTGAGAGATATGGCCAAAGGCCAGATCAGCCAACGAGGCTCTGATACCAATGAAGCATAAAAGCTTCTTAATCGCAGTAAATACTCTAAAATTCCCACAAATAATCCGAGTCCCACATTTCAATGGAAATAAGATATTTATAAATTGATAAGATGATAAGATGATTACAATGTAATGAGAGGCCCCGTATAAATACAATTCCAAAGGGAACCTTAAATGGTTGTTCACAAGGGTTATGTCCCTTGGATAATTATTGTTAATTACTATTATTAATATTATTATTTAATATTTATATATTTTAGGTTTGTTACATGGGGCCATCCCCAGCACGTATTTCAGGAGGGAAATAAACTTATGAACTCATGAGATTAATAGAACGCTGGTCTTTCATTATCAGTTCATATATCCATGTTACAAAAAATATAAAACATAGATGTCTCAACTACGAAAATGCTGAAGATTATTTTTAGAAAAATGTCTCCAGACCCCTTTCTACTCAAGAGGTCCCTATTTATCATTACTTATAACCTAGATTTACATTGAAAATCATGATCCTAAATAACATGATTCTTTCCTATAAATCAAGAGAAAATGGGATTGTTATGTCTCTTACGATCTTCAGTTTGGAGCTTGGTCATTTTTTATTCTTCCAGGTCACCTACGCCCTATCCACACATGTCTTTATTCATATGATTAGTAAATAAAAATGCTAAAAGATAAGCAAAGATAATCGCTAAATTACTTCATTTAATCATCAACCAAAATGCATTCTCTCGTACAGAAAGAGGTGCTTTCTTATCCTTTCTTCACTTATGTGTGGCATAAAAGGAGTCTATGTGTTGGTTGTGGAGCCAGATCTTCTAGTCTCAAAGATGAAATTGTATCAGCCGTGTTTGTACCCCCAGTTCTATATGATATGTAGGTGGACTGTACACTCACCCCAGCGGTTCCCCGGTGGGGGTTCGGGGGCAACGCCCCCGAAGAAAATTTTTGGGGCTGTTTTCGCCAACTGTTTTGCGGGCCCATGGTTTTGAGTATCCCGTGGTATTTTCCCATTGTATTTCCCTTATAAAAGAAAGACATTGTAATACAGCTAGGGTTGTTGATGTATTAGGTTTTATGCATTGTAAAGATCTTTGAGATCTGGAGAGAGACTATAAAACAGAGAAGAGGAAGTGCAGCGGTTGTGATGCAGGTTGTATCCCTTCGACTTGCTAGACGGTAATAATAATAAGGACTGGAAAATTCAGTGTGGACGTAGCCCAAGTTGGGTGAACCACGATAAATCTGTGTCTCTCTTGTAATGTGTATGTGTGATTATATTTGCATTTCTGTTTATTGTTATTGCTCTGCGATCCTGTTTTTCTAACACTATGGAGTACTTATATCCTAGGAGCATCAGTACACATCCTTCTAACCCTAATATCTTTGCTTAGTAATTGTATTTGCAGAACATTGTATGTCTGTCTTTCTACATCAGTACGTTGGTAGTCTCTCCCGTGCTATAAGATACTTTCCCTAACAACAAAAATGGCGACTCCACTAGGGATCGAACCCAGAATTTATATGTGCATGTGGAGGATATGATGATGCTTTTTTATGGTTTACTTCCTACATGTTGTGATTGATATGCCATTCTAGAATATTATTATCCTTTTGGTCTACAAAACTATTTTGAATTCGTCGGACATGGATGAAAGTAATGAACTCAAACTGTCTAATCCATTGTTTTGTGCATAGGAAATTTCTAAAAAGGCAAGGATCCCGTACCTGGTAAAATTTATTGAGTTGGGAAACAGGGAGCTCGGAGTCAAGAAACACACGAAGGTGACAAATTCCCAACTGGATGGAAGCGGTCAAGAGACCGGTCACAACATCGTAATCATCCTGGTTGTTAGTGGCAGCATCAATACACACTCCTTCAAGGTGGATCAACTCGTGTGAGGGGGAATACAATAACCAAGCTATTGAGGCGATGTTTGAAGACCATCTAGAGCTGTCAGAAAAACTAACAAAGAGTGAAGGAACATGATCCATCTGTGGTCATGCATGGAAGAAAATTTTAAGGTTCTGGATGCAAAAAGTGTAAAGCATAAAAGGGAAAGAAAATTGTAAAGCCTAGACTATTGGGTCCGGAAAAATTTAAGGAACAAATTGCTTGAGATGCAACCCATTGCGAGGGTTGGGAAAAGGGTGTCCTTCATAATCGGTAATGATGTATGCCCCCTTTCCGAGGCAGGTTTGGACAATGTAAAGGCCTTGCCACATGGATTCAAACTTAACTTTTTGTGTTTGTCATCAGCTTAGTCATAGACGAGCACTAGGTCTCCTTCTTGGAATTTGTAGGGGTGGACACATTTATCATAATGGATTTTGGAGCGATGTTTGGTAGCCTCAATGATTTGTAAGGCTGCCCGTCGGTCTTCATTTGCATGTTCCAACAAGAGTAAACGTTGCTCAAGTGGTGAGGTATCCGAGAGAAGTTCCACAACAATGTGTAAAGTCGGGATTTGATACTCAATGGGGAGAACAGACTCGACGCCGTGAACCAGATGGAAAGGGGTAAAACCTTTGGATGTCTTAGTAGAAGTGCGATAAACCCAAAGTGCAGAAAACACTGTGCGTTCAATAATTGTATTCAGGATCTTATTGATAGCCTCAACTTGGCCATTCCCTTGAGTGTAATAAGATGAGGCGTACTAGTGATCAAAATTAAGGAAGGTGGACAACTCTTTCCAAACGGTGTCCTCGAAGTGTTTTCCATGGTCAGAAACGAGTTGCTTAGGTACCCTGAATTGAGTGATGACATGGTTAAAAAAGAAATGTGTTGCAGTTTCGGTATGGAAGTTAAATGTAGGCATGGCGTTGACCCATTTAATATAATAATAAACATTCACAATGATGTACTTATGGCCATTGGAAAAGGGAGGGTTGCACTCCATAAAATCAATGCCCCCTTTGTAAAAAGGGCCAATGGTGATTACTAGATGGAGAGGGGTAAGAGGGGTCCTGGATTTGGGGGAAAAGAGTTGGAAAATCCTGCAATGTTTGACTGTTGTAATGCAATCAGTGAAAAGGGTGGGCCAGAAATACCCAACATGGATGAACTTTTGGGCAGTTTCCATTCCTAAGAAGTGGCCACCATAGGCTCCGTTATGAGAATAATTCATAACCTGTTCAACCTCGCCATGTGTGAGGCATCGACGTAAAATTGTGTCGACGCCTCGTCGGTAAAGTACATCACCAAGAAGGAGGTACTGTGAAGTGTGATGGAATATGTGATGTTGACCATCACGGACGAGGTTGGATTAAAACTTTTGTGTTCGTAGGGATACAAGGATATCACCATACCATGGGTTATCCGACGAAATAGTGAACAAGTGGTCATCGGGTAAATTAGTGATGATTGAAGGTGACGCTGACCGAGATGGTAAGTCGGTCATGATATGTGCCAAGGAAAGGGATTTGGTACTCTTAGGGGTAACAAATTTCAGGTCATATTCTTGTAGGATAATGATCCATTTAGCCATGTGGCCTTGGAGGAGGCGACGAATAAGGAGACAGACCATGGGTTTGGATTCTGCCACAAATGTAGTTTAGTTCATAAGAATGTAGTGGCAAACCTTCTGAATAGAGAAGACAATGGAAAGGGCCAAATTCTCCTCATGGGGGTAGTGCAACAGTGGACTAGACAATGTCTGACTCACGTAATAGATGACATGTTCTTGCTGCGCATTATATTCTTGGACTAAAACACCGGAAACAACATGTTCAGATGTCGAAACATAAAGGATAAATTCCTTCTAGAAATCAGGTGGTGAAATCAGGGGAGCGGAAGTCAAGGCATGTTTTAATGCTTTGAACGCCACTTGTGCTTGTTCATCCCAAATGAAGGGAATGAGGGTTTGAAGCAAGTGAAGGAAACCATGAAATTTTGTAACATAGTCAGGAACGAAGTGAAAAAGAAAATTGGATTTCCCTTGAAGGCTTTGTGTTGGGCCCAGGATGAGTTAAAGTTTTGGGAAGCACCTTTCTGAGGTAGGCAGGGAAAGCCGAGCTGAGCGCATCTAAGAAACACAACTTTGGATAAGTATTGAGAATGTTGCGAAGTTGTGTGCACCATCCAACTTTTGACAAGACTGCGAAGTTGCGTGCAACGTCGAAGTTTTGGCCGTGATGCGAAGAACAGTACTACACAGAAGCAGTGCTGCGGAGTTAGGAGGCCACATGGAGCCAACAAAATGGTGTGCTAGACAAGTATCAAGTGTAGTTACCGACTCGACCGGTAGCAGCCAATTTTGGAAAGATACTTCAGGATTGTCAAGCGACGGACGTAGGCAAAATAGGAATGCAGCCACGCGTGGGTTGTTAAGGAAAGCGATGTTTGGCACGCGTAGAAGGTAAAACCGTTAGAGAGAAATAGTTCGGCAGAAGCAGCCTGTAGGAACACGTATGACAGGAAGGCTGATAGCAACAGAATGAGGATGTGGAGATCCGCCATGATGAAGCAAACGCTACCAAGAGCCAGCAAGCCAGTTTGGAAAACCGACGCAGTTTTGGAAACCCTTAGGGTTTTCGGTTTTAGGTCTTTGGCATTGTACAGACATGACCTTCAGGCATGATCTATTTAAGAAGACATTTTGTATGGGATGGGGGTTTGCTTTGTGGGTTTTTCTCTCTCTGTATTATTGTTATGCTTTGGTTGTTGCTGATAACTTAAGGAGACAACCTTTTTGTATTGTAAAATCTCTCTGAGCTAAGAATATTGTAAAGACTCTGTAGATGTGTGCGTAGAGACCTAGCTAAGAGAATGAGAGTCTATAGTTGAGTGCGCACACTAAGAACAATTTCCCCATCCATTTTGAAAGAAATATATTACCAATCATTCTTGTGGACGTAGCTTTCCATCCAAGGAAGTGAACCATGTTAAATCCTGTGTTATGTGATGATGTGTATGAATGAATGTCTGTCTGTATTTTCTGTAGAATGAATGCTTGAATGTTTCCTTGCATGCTATAAAATGAGAACTTTGATATGCATTTACCAATAGGAGAAGTTTGGGAATGATATGCTAGGTTCCGTGGAAGCAGACGAATGGTGAACACTTCAATTCTATGTTAAGGCCATGAATCAGTCATTTAAAGTATAATTACTTTCTTAAACACAGTGAACGAACGTAGTACAATTAATCATGTTTATCATTTCAGTCATGTTGTAATAATCCAAGTTCTTGACGAATGCTAGAAAGATAGCCAGTAAGTGCCTCAACGAATGGATTAGTGATATTCATTTCAGTGCCTTAACGTTTCCGAGATTTTCCAAGTAGAGGATAATTGTGGGTGATTTTTAGTTCCAGTAGAAGATTCGCAGCAGTAAGACACCCTTGGTGCGGCCCGCAGTGTTTCCTCCACCACGCAATATTGCTCGCATCATATATCTTGCTACGCACTGCATCACTCTGCCCTGCAGCGCACTCCTTCTGTCCCGCGCTATGCAACTTGTTCAGATAAACAACTCATCATTTACTGTGGAAACCTGATTCCGCAGTACCCCATAAAGATACACCTCGAGTGAGACCTGAACCTGCTTGCAGGTTGTTGCCGAAAGGGCCGGTGCGAAGAGGTTTTGTTGATAAAAGGAAGAACCACAAAGAACTTGGGTCTAATTGGAAACCTCTGGGTCAGTTTAAGCCAACAAATGGTTCTGTTGCCGCACTAGAATCCATGATGAGTTGAAATGGTTTCGTTGACTTGCAATTACGATGTGTGAAAAAGAATATCAGTTCCCAGAAGGATCTGACTATTGGCATCCTGAAAAGACAGAAATCCAAGCTTGGTGGGATAAGACCATAAGCGATTTTAATAGACAAGAAAATGGACATCCGCGTCTAAGTGACACACAATGGTCGGATAGATATCTGTTAGATGACATTCACCAGATCTTTTGGGCATCATTTCCAAATGAGTTGCATGCATGGATCTCGCGGCTCGTAGAGAAGAAAAACTGTTTCCAAGCGAAGTTCCTACAGAGTGGACTCCCAAGCTCACAGCGTAGCTTAAAGCGTTAGATAGTCCGTTGTCACGCGCAGTTGATGATTGGGTCGATTTGTAATAGAATTTGCTGTAGACAGACTCAAATTCTATAGCCAAGCAGAAGCAAATTTTTTTGGAGGATTCCACGGTAAGTTTCTGAACAACCTCAGTCTATACATTAAGATGCTGTTAGCTGAGAAAGGTGTTTTAAGAATGCAGTAATACGGTTGAAGTTTGTCATGATAAATAGTACATATATTGATTCTGACGAAGAGACACATACTCTTAGAAGTGGTAAGAGATATAAAATTAATAAAGATCCGGAAGGCCCCAAAATTCATATAGATACTGAGATCCCTGCAATCTTGATAGCGAAGTTGCACAACCATTTACCCCTAAGAATCCTCCGGATGCACAAACCACGCCACCCTTATTGCAGAACCCACCCGCTAGCATCCCACCCCGCAGAAGAATCAGCCTAGTCCATCTCTCCCAAATAGTCCCATTTGTATTTACTGCACAAATCCCTTTACAGCAACTGCGCACTAATCTCGATGCCCCACCACCTAGTATCACAATGGAAAACACTGATATGAAACTACCAATATTCAAAGGAACTGGCCTAGAAGACCCTGATCAACATTGGTTCCTTTGTGAAGCCATATAGAGTGTAAGACAAATCCAGGACGATGATGTGAAGCAAGCACAACTCATCACCACTTTCAGGGATAGAGCGCTACATTGGTTTATGAAATACTCTACTGTACAACCGATAACCCTCGCATAAATTAAAGTCACGCTAGTAGCAGAGTTCAAGAAACCTAAGTCTGAGTCTCAGTGTATAACTGAGCTGAAGGAAATAAAGCAGAGACCAACTAAAATGGTCTGGGAATTTGATCAAAAATTTAAGACCTTACTAGACCAAGTAAGATTTGTTATACCACCAAAATAGCATAAAGAATGGTTCATTACTATGCTGTTACCTCATATCAGATTACCATTGATGTAGCAGAAGGTTCTATCCCAGGCAGAGGCCTTGGAAATTGCAATGAAACTGGAAGCTTCGCCGATTGGTGATACTAGTTTTGGGATGTCTCAGATCCAGAACCAGCTGACCACCTTGACACTTGAACTGCAAAGTATGAAAAATGGTAAAGAACAAAGATATGAACCTAGATAGGAGGTCTGGTCTACAAGTTGTAAAGGAGAAGGTCATGACCGCGAGCATTTCCCTCTATTCTGTGACTATATTAACAGTGGTGCGCCTAACCCATTAAATCAGAATCAGGCCCTATGGTGTGAAATTTGTAGAACCACAGGACATAGACCTGAAGACTGTTACCTAATCCAGAAATATGTGAAAATTCCTAAGAATTTATACTGCAATTTCTGTAAATCAGTTGGACATGATGAATTCAACTGCTGCGCATATGAATTAATGAATGAAAGAAAAAGGGATATGTACTCAATGCGAGGCATTGGCTTGTACCACGTACAAGAAGATACCCATCCAAAACAAGAAAATGCACAATATGACCAAGGAGGATATAGAGGTCATGGTGGTGGATACCGCAGCAGAGGAATAAATGTTGGTTCGGCACAAGGAAGAGGCTGCAGCCAAGTCATTTGTTATAACTGTGGCCAACCCGAGCACATGTCTAGAGATTGTGTTAACCCATGCACTACGTGCAATTATTGTAAATCATTTGAGCATGTCATTGAAGATTGCCTAGTATTAGAGGTGGAAATGTAGAAGAGAAGATGAATAGAGGCTCTGAATCCAAACGTCTAGTGGATCATAGTAGAGAATAGACCAGTGGATCCAAGCATTAACATGGTCATGCGCAGTGGTGCTGAGACAGACCACGACAGAGGAGTGGAAGCTTCAACATTAGGGGAAGCACATATGAAGAAGGATCCCCTTGAAACAGTATGGATAAGGAAAGCTCCAGGTAAAGCACCCCCTCTTACCCTACAGAAGAACAAGGAGATATTCATTGACGCGTGGGATACCTTTAGAGAACAAGCAGATACGTCATCAAGGATTCCACTACGCAGTGAAACACCGCATGTTGAAGACATGCCGGCTCCATATGACAAAACAAGTACTACGACAGATGTCCATACTTTTGTTGCACAGTTCTTGTGAAGCTGCATGAAGTTACTAAAAAGTGAAAAGGCCATAGTAGAGCTCCAGAATCTTATCATCCAGTATGAACCTCAGATTGCAACAGAGACTCCAGATAGCATTGTGCATCATATAAGGAAGCACAAAAGAACAGGCCGAGAGATGAGGCTTACTGCGCAGATAGGAGATTTTGAAATGGATGAAGTCATCCTTGATCTGGGATCAGAAGTGAATGTCTTAACTAAGCATACATGGCAGCAGATGGGTCAACCAAAGTTGCTCTGGTCACCTATCCAGTTATGAATGGATAATCAGGAGAAGGTCATACCTTTTGGCTGCTTAGCTAATGTAGTAGTTGACATTGACGGAGTACAGAGTCATGCAGACTTTGAGGTTATTGAAATTGTGGATGATAGTCAACCTTTTCCAGCAATGTTGGGAATTGATTGGGCTATGTATAACTTGGCTATCATAAACTTGAAGACAAAGAAGATGATCTTTGAAGGGAATCATCTTAGGGTCATCACACCATTGGATCCTAAAGATGGCGATAGATACAGTACAGAGTCATGCTGACTTTGAGGTTATTGAAATTGTGGATTATAGTCAACCTTTTCCACCAATATTGGGAATTGATTGGGCTATGGATAACTTGTCTATCATAAAATTGAAGACAAAGAAGATGATCTTTGAAGGGAAGCATCTTAGGGTCATTGCACCATTGGATCCTAAAGATGGTGATAGATACAATGAGCTGATTCAGGAGGAATCCCAAGCTCAAGATTTAGACCAACTATACCAGTTGAATGCGAATAAGGAAGACTACATTAATCCTACTATGGATGGTATGCTCAGCTGGTGATGTGACACTTCTTGTATCTCTGACTCGGATACAGAACTGGAGAATTGGAAAAGCCGCATGCATGAAGTATCAGGAAGAAGATGTGCACAGGTTACAAAATCACTACGCTGGATTGGAAAAGAGGTGAGTCCTATTCCCACATATGATGGTTCTGCTAATGTTTACAATTTCATAAGGGAATATACTATAGCTATACCAGATGAGCATAGACTTCCAGCTTTAGATATAGCATTGCATGATACACCTTCCAGATGGTGGAAGGCACATAAGAAAACATTGACCACTTGGGATCAATGCAGAACTAAGATGCAGATCCGATTCGCCGAAAAGGTTACTTTACCCTTTGAAAAGTATAATGGACAGACAGACCCTAGTCAACACATTGAAATCTATTCAAAGGCATGGGTGGAAAGACCACTTACAGAATGGGTACATTTATTTGTACATACATTGGATGCGGGTATCCCAGAGAAATGGTACCTCGACCTGGAGTTGCGCAATGAACTCACTGATTGGGAGCTGCTCACTACGAACTTCCGGAAGGACTTCAGTTTTGAAGAGTAGAACCCATTAATCCATGAAGCATTATAACTAATCAAGAAGCGCATATTCTAGGATGACTGTCATCATCAAAACATAACATTGTAGGAGTTTTTTGGGACAGAGTGCATTCCCGCGCACCTACAATCAGAATGGAAGGAACATGAAGAGCACTTGGTCGAGTGTTATAACTTAGTTGAAGATACAAATGATACAAATGAAGATGATGAGGACGACCCGCACAACATAAATATACTAGAATCAGAAGGCACGCATGAGGTAGAAGGAACTCCATTGGAAATCCCATATATGACTGGACTAGTAAAAACACAAAAAGTGAACATTGGCATAGACAAAGAGCCGAAGTTCGCATCAATAGGAGATTATTGGGATGATCAGACTATTGCAGAGATCATAGATACCTTACATGAGTATCAGGAACTGTTTCCAACAAAATTTACAGAATTGAAAGGAATTTTGGGAGACGTATGGGTAATGAAAATACCTTTAAAACTAAGTGTTATGCTTGTCAAGTAGAGGCCATACAGATTGAACCCGCGCTATAAGGAAAAAGTCCGCGCAGAGCTAGATAAGATGCTAGAAGCAGGAATCATTGAACTAGTTGAAGAATCCGAATGGCTTAGCCCCATGGTTGTTCAAGACAAGAAATCAAAAGGCGAGATTGGGATTTGTGTGGATCTCAGAAAGCTAAATGATGCTTCCATGCACGACCCATTTCCTACTTCATTCACAGACGAAGTGCTTGATAACGTTGGAGGAAATGAGGCATATTCTTTCATTGATGGTTTCTCTGGTTATCATCAGATGAGGATTGATCCTGTGGATAGGCATAAGACGACATTTTCTATGGAATGGGGGTCATTCCAGTACACCGTCATGCCTTTTGGGTTGAAGAACACACCTACCATATTCTCTAGAGTCGTTGTCACATCATTTAAAGATTTTATGCACAAGTTTTTAGAAGCATATTTTGATGATTGGACTGTATTTGGTCTATTGAAAAATCATTGCACGAATATCCGCATGATGCTCGAGAAGTGTCGACAGCATCAAATATCCTTGAATTTGAGAAAGTGTATTTTCTGTGTGCCTTATGGAATTTTACTTGGCCACATTGTCTATAAGCAAGGATTGATGGTAGATCCTGTGAAGATTGCAGTTATTGCAAACTTACCAACACCAAATTCAGTCAAGATGTTGCGATCTACATTAGGCCATACTGGATATTGCAGGAAATTTATAAAGGGTTATGAAGAGATAACCGCAACAATGGAAAAGCTGCTAAAGAAAGACTCACCGTTCATTTGGAACACAAAATGCGAGCAGGGTTTTGACACATTAAAAGAAAAGATGGTCACTACGCCGATTCTAGTCTTTCCAGACTGGACAAAGCCATTCCATGTCCATGTTGACGCATCATGTATTGCCCTGGGGATCGTGTTAGCTTCGCCAGGAGAGGGAGGTATTGACCACCCTATTGCATTTTCTAGCAGAAAGCTTTCTATAGCAGAAAAGAACTATACTACTACTGAGAGGGAAGGCCTTGCGATGGTATACCCCTACAGAAATTTAGGCACTACTTGCTAGGATCGCACTTCCTTATGTTTACTGACCATTCTGCGTTGAAATATTTGGTCAACAAGCCAGTGTTAGGGGACGCATATGCCGATGGCTACTACTGTTCCAGGAATATGACTTTGAAATTATTGTCAAGCCAGGTAGATTGAACTTGGGACCTGATCATCTATCAATGATCGAGTCAGGAGAGGAGCCGACGAATATTGAAGACAGTCTTCCTGATGCGTAGTTATTTAGTATACAGGTTGCTGATGATTATTACAAGGATATCATTGACTTCCTAACCACAGGGCTGGCACCCTAGGAATTCTCAGTCTAGCAGAAAAAATAGTTATTGGTGCGCGCTGTGGACTTCACTATAATTGCAGGTTAGTTATACAAACTTGGACCGGATGAAGTCCTATGCAGGTGCGTACTCGATCATGAGAATCCATTTATTCTAGTCGACGCACACTCAGGAATCGCAGGAGTTCACTATGCAGGAAGGGCTACTGCGCAGAAGATATTGCGTGCATGGCTATGGTGGCCTACTATCCATAAAGATGCCAAAGAACATTGCAGGAACTCTAATGTCTATCAGAGGACAGGAAAACCATCATGCCAAGATGGTATGCCATTGAATCCATAGTTAACATTGCAGCCATTTGAAAAATGGGCAATAGACTTTGTGGGTCCTATAAACCCACCAGGAAAAAGAACGGGTCCAAGGTATATTATTACTGCTACAGATTACCTCACCAGATGGGTAGAACTAAAACCAGTTAAGGCCTGCAGTGCCAGTACTGCTGCATAGTTTATTTTTGAAGAAATACTCACCAAATTTGGCTATCCAAAGATTTTGATGAGTGACCAAGGTACTCACTTTCTGAACAAGACGATTGAGGTGCTTATAGAGGAATTCCACATTCGTCATCAGCGCAGTACTCCATATCATCCACAGGTGAATGGTACTATAGAGGCTTTCAATAAAATATTGGAGAATGCACTCACTAAGGTGTGCAATGTAAATAGAGATGACTGGGACCTGCACGTCTCATCTGTGCTATGGGCATATAGGACAACATGCAAGAAATTGACAAGACATACACCCTTTCGATTGGTTTATGGGTAGGAGGCTATAATGCCTATGGAATATATTGTCCCTAGTCTGAGAATCGCTACATTTACAGAGATGGCAGACTACGAAGCTCTATAAGAAAGATTACTACATTTACTGGGCTTGGAGGAAGATCGCTTCATCGTAGGCTTCCACCAGCAAGCTCAGAAGGACCGGGAGAAAGCACGGCATGATCTCCATATAAAGATAAGTGTTTTCAGGTAGGTGATCTAGTCCTCCTGTATGATAGCAAATTCATGAAATTCCCTGGTAAATTTAAGATGCATTGGCTTGGCCCATATACTGTGATGCATGTTACTAACACTGGTACAATCCAGTTAGCCAATTTAGCTGGTGATACTTTGCCAACTTTGATAAATGGAAGCAAGCTAAAGCTATACCATGATAGCACTGCTTCGTAGAACCCTGAATAACGAACCAAGGAAGGAAGTTCTAAGTGTCAAGTACAGTTGAAAGTGGACACTAGAAATGTAAAGGAGTCTGCACATGTATGATAAAAGGAATGAGGTATGATAAGAAGAATGATCTATGTACTGCGCAACACTGTTGAAGCTACGCGGAAGAAAAATAAAAAAAATCGATAGAGTGGAAGCCGCACAGTTGGAAATTTTCAGCACTATGAAGTATCCGCGTAGGGTTGTAGATGGCTTGCCACGCAGTTCGGCGCAGCACCCAGAGAAAAATAGCCGTTGCATGGATTTTCATAAAAATAGCCATTAGATGACAGTTGTAGCAACCGCTTCAGCATTTAAAGAAAAGATAGCCATTCTGAGCACGCTGACAACAGAAAGGACCGAAGGATCCGCTCAAATTCACCAACAAACACCACATTAAATGCTTATCTAGCCATTGAAGGGTGTGGGAGAGGGTCTGCTGCGCCTATAAATAACACCGTTGGGAGACTCGCGGGCGTTACCAAGCACTTAGAATTTTCTTGCGATTAACCTCTCTGAGCTAGTAGCCATCTGCATTCTATCTACCTTAGCCGCTACCACAATTGTGAATGTCTGAACCTCCCTTTAGAGAAGAAGAACTGACCCTTGAAGAAGCCCTAAGGATCTTTCAGCAAGGAGGGATTCAGCAGTTAATGAAAACCCCATTTAAGAAGGTTGTTGTAGAACAAGGAGAAGGATCACGTAGATCACCAAGAATTAATCCCACGATGTAGGAAAAACCAAACGATAAGGGAAAAGTGGTAACTGCACCTTGATCCAATATCATAAAGTTGGGATCCTCAGCACATAAAGCACCAGTATTTCAGACAGAACCTTTGAAGATGACACCTGAATATATCTCTCCGCGGGAACTGAATGCCCCTGTGTTTAAATTGCTCAAGAATGTGAGATACGACATCCCACTGTCGCCTATGTCAAAGCATGTAAACGTTGGTAAGAATCTACTGGGAAATATATAAAATTGTAAATGGGAGGATTATGACCTCTTGGGAATGAAGAAAGGTGAGCCAGATGTTCCCAAGTACCCAGATTTTCAACTAGACCAGTATATGTGCTGGAAAAAGGATGTCAAGGGAACTTTGAACTTGGTAGCTGACAGTTGGTTAGCACCTGTTGTTTAGTCAGGGCTACTGAACTTGTTAAGATTACCACATTTTGACCATTCCCCAGAACTGAATATCGTGGTTCACACACTCATGGTGCGAATCCATCAAGTTTATCTATGGCTGGATATAAACGTGGATATTAATATTGATTTGATCCACCGCATTACCGGGTTAAGCAAGCGCGGTAAGGATCCGAAGCATTTCTTCTAGGGGAAGAGCAAAGAAAAAGAGGCCGTGGAGAAGATGAAGAAGACCCACTCCATGGTAAAGGGCAAAAGAGGATTCCTGACAGAAGACATAGAGGATTGAGCAACAAGATTTGTAATGCAGTTGCTCGCAGGAAAGATGCTCAAAACAGCTAGGCCTTTGGAGGTGCCTGTGGGCACAATACTCCTTGGTGCCGCAGCAGCCGAAGGCCACAACTTCAATTGGTGTCAATTTCTACTAAATGAGTTCCTTGAAGAACTCAACGACACCCAGGTGAATGGTGGCCAGTTCCATTTCACCTGGATCATCGTCCTGATTGCTTTGTGCGGATGAAAGGAGCCGTGAGATTATGTGGGTGTTGTTATGGATCCCAAGGATCCTAAAGGGTTTAAATTTGTCAACCTCTGGGAAAACAAAAATCCAGAGCGCCAGCATGCAACCGCATAAGTCTTTTACCAGTACTATATGTAGTTGCCCGACACAATCACGAAGACACCCCACATTACAAAGCAGGTCACAGCAAAGTATATCCGCATCGTCGACTTTGAGGCAAATATGAAATGTATATTCATATCACCGAAAGCACAAACTAAGAAACCGAAGTGGTTCCTAGGAAAGTACAACATGTACGAGCAGGATATTGAGGACCTCATGAAAGATTGGCTAGCAGAATTCTGCTTAGAGGTCATGGACGTGGAGACAGATTCAGAAGAAGATGAGCTGATCCCGCTCTCATGCCTAATCATTGAAGAAACATGGAAGAGAAAAGAAGCTGAGACTTCGCAGAAGCCAAAGTCGAGGAAAAAGGAGAAGGCTACAAAGATTCAATCGGAGGCAGTCCTCAATGATGATGACTATGAGATGATAGCCGAAAAAATCTCAGAGCAGATGAAGGATCTGATGGCGGATAAAGAAAAGAAGGACAAGGTGATCCACAATGACCTGCACCAGACAAGGCTCGCAATGCAAGGCCTAATGAAGAAAATGGATGATGTCCAGAAAAGCCTTATTGTACCGCAGGAAGAAGGGGCTAAAAGGAGGTCGGTAGGAACTTCGCAGCAAGGAAGCTAGTAGCTAGCAATAACGTTGCCATTAAAGATTAGGATTGTCCATGTGGACCCATTGGCTATTGCATTTCCAATAGTAGAGCAAGTGGCCTTAGACACAACAGGAGTTGAGAGGGTAGAGCTTGACTTAGCCAAAATCCCGTTACCAGGATTACACTTCATCCACACATAGATCGTGGAGGAGATGCATGAACGGACAGTTGAAGCGATGAAGTTACAAGCAGAGCTCACTGCAGCAAACAAACAAATTCAACACAAGGTAGAAGTACAGCTACGGAATGAATAGGACCGCCAACAAAATTTGGAGACCACCATATCCAATGTGGCAAAGGATATTAAAGACATAGACATCGAGGATGATCCTGCAGACACAGTTTTCAGGATCGGAGATAAGGTGAGATCCTTGCAGTCAGAGATGCAGGACAAAGAAATTTATTATGAGGCTGATATTGCTACATTGAAGGAGAAGCTAAATAAGTAGGTGCCATTAAATGAACAACAGGTCAGAGAGCAGGTAGTCAGTGCTGCCTCGAAAAGCATCACAAGTGAGATGGCTAAGTGCCAATATCTCCTGGATAAGGTTTCACAAGAAATCGTGATCCTTTAAGAGGATCAAGGGTTGTTGCAGGTCAAGACCATGGTACAAGCAAAACAGACCGTGCTGGACAAGTTGAACGCAGAGGTGAAAGCTCTGCCACCTAGAGAAAGGCTGCCGAGATACAATGAGATATCTAGATTAAAGAAAGAAGTATAGGACTTACGACAAAAAGAGACTGAGATGGATAATCAATCGCAGCAACTCCTAGAGAATGCCATGGCGGTATCGCAGCAGATTGAAGATAAGTTAATAGAACTGCGTGATAACCAAGAGAAGGTATAAGATCAAATTGGACAAGAAATAAATCCAACACTGCTTGAGACAATTAAGCATGTTGAGGAAGATACAAGAGAAGCAGTGGTGCAGTTGTGCGGTACATATGATGAGTTCAGGGCAAGTTCATCCCACCAGCCATGGTGCAGAGTGAGATAGCTGAAACAATCAGTGGCTCAGGGACGAGCCACATATAAGTGTTAGGGGCATGTTGGGCCCAGGTTGAGTTAAAGTTTTGGGAAGCACCTTTTTGAGGTAGGTAGGGAAAGCTGAGCTGAGTGCATCTCAGAAACACAACTTTGGCTAAGTATTGAGGATGCTGCAAAGTTGCACGCAGCATCCAACTTTTGACGAGACTGCGGAGTTGTGTGCAGCGTCGAAGTTTTGGCCGTGATGCGAAGACTAGTACTGCGCAGAAGCAGTGTTGCGGAGTTAGGAGGCCACGTGGAGCCATCAAAGCGGTGTGCTAGACAAGTATCAAGTGTAGTTATCGACTCGATCGGTAGCAGCCAATTTTGGAAAGATACTTTAGGATTTCCGAGCGGCGGACGTAGAAAAAATAGGAAGGCAACCACGCGTGGGTTATTAAGGAAAGCGACGTTTGGCATGCGTAGAAAGTAAAACCGATAAAGAGAATCAGTTCGGTAGAAGCAGCTTGTAGGCACGCGTGCGATAGGAAGGTCAATAGCGACATAATGAGGATGTGGAGATCCGCCATGATCAAGCAGATGCTACCAGGAGCCAACAAGCCGGTTTGGAAAACCAACATAGTTTTGGAAACCCTTAGGGTTTTGGGTTTTAGGTCTTCGGCATTGTACAAACATGATATTTGACCATGATCTATTTAAGAATACCTTTTGTATGGGATGGGGGTTCACTTTGTGGGTTGTTCTCTCTCTGTATTATTGTTATGCTTTGGTTGTTGCTGAGAACTTAAGGAGAGATCCTTTTTGTATTTTAAAATCTCTCCGAACTAAGAATATTGTAAAGGCTATGCAGCTGTGTGTGCAGAGACCTAGCCGAGAGAAGGAGAGTCTGCAGCTGAGTGCCCAGACTAAGAATGGTTGCCCCATCCCTTTTGAAAGAAATATATTACCAACCGTTCTTTTGGACGTAGCTTTCCATCCGGGGAAGTGAACCACGTTAAATCCTGTGTTATGTGTTGATGTGTATGAATGAAAGACTGTCTATATTTTCTATAGAATGAATTCTTGAATGTTTCCTTGCATGTTGTAAAATGAGAACTTTGATATGCATTTACCAATAGGAGAAGTTTGGGAATGATATGCTAGGTTCTGTGGAAGCAGATGAATGGTGAACACTTCAATTCTATGTTAAGGCCATGAATCATTCATTTAAAGTATAATTACTTTCTTAAACACAGTGAACGAACGCAGTACAGTTAATCATGTTTATCATTTTAGTCATCTTGTAATAATCCAAGTTCTTGATGAATGCTGGAAAGATAGCCAGTAAGTGCCTGAATGAATGGATGAGTGATATTCATTTTAGTGCCTTAACGTTTCCGAGATTTTCCAAGTAGAGGATAATTGTGGGTGATTCACAGTTCCAGTAGAAGATTCGCAGCAGTAAGACACCCTTGGTGCGGCCCACAGTGTTGCCTCTACCATGCAGTACTGCTCGCAGCATATATCTTGCTGCGCACCGCATCACTCTGCCCCACAGCACACTCCTTCTATCCCACGGTGCGCAGCTTGTTCATATTAACAACTCATCATTTACTATGGAAACCTGATTCCACAGTACCCCATAAAGATACACCTCGGGTGAGACCTCAACCTACTCATAGGTTGTTTCCGAAAGGGCCAGTGTGAAGGGGTTTTGTTGGTAAAAGGAAGAACCACAAAGAGCTTGGGTCTAATTGGAAACCTCTGGGTCAGTTTAAGCCAACACTTTGTAATTGGCGTAATGTACGTGGCGATGGGAGGTCAAGGATGGCTTGAACCTTCAAAGGGTCGAAAGTGATTCCTTTTTGGGAAACAATGAAGCCTAATAACTGGCCGACAGGAATGTAACCAACACACTTGAGGGGGTTCAAGTGAATGTTGTATTTGCAAGAACGCAAAAAGACTTGTTGGAGATCGTCCAAGTGGTCATATAATTTCTTGGATCAAGTGGTGAGGTCGACCAAGTATACAAGGATAATATGGACCAAGTTGTGAAAGAAAAAGGTCATTGCCCACTAAAATGTAGCACCAACATTTTTAAGACCAAACGACATAATACAATAGAAAAAGGTGCCCCATGGAATAGTGAAGGAAGTCTTATACTGATCCTCTTTATGAATTTGAATTTGATTGTAGCCAGAGAAACTATCCATGAAGGATAGAATCTCATGACCTGCACATGCATCAATGAGTTGATTGATGAAAGGCGTAGGAAAGTTGTCTTTGGGAAAAGCTAAATTTAGATCACGAAAATCAGTACAGACATGAATGGTGCCTTGTTTTGTGTTAACTGACACTGGATTGGACACCCATGTGGTGTACGAATTGCGATAAATGAACCCAGATTGTTGCAATTTCTAAATTTCGGCCTTCACAGCTGGTAATTTAGAGGGGTGAAAGGGTTGTTTCTTTTGGCGGACAGGTGGGATGTCAGGCCAAGTATCAATACGGTGTTCAACAAAGGCGGGGTCAAGACCAGGCATCTTAGTATATGACCAAGTGAAAACATCATAGAACTCTTGGAAGAGCTTCTTGTAGGCATTGAATTCGTCTGGAGTACATGAAGCGCCTAAAGTAATGTTCTCAATTATACCGGGTGTGACAGAAATATCGACCTGAATGGTAGGTGAAATGTTGGACATGTTACCTTCCTCGAAGGCATAAGGAGTTGGGATGGGGTTGTTAAATCAGTTCACTTGGATATGGATGAAGTCTTTGGACTCAACGGAAATTTGGTTGGCCATAAAAGAAGTAGATTCCTTGGGAATGAAATAGGATTTATGATGCATGTAATTCCAAGGGAAGTCAAGTGCAGATAGTGCTTCGAGGATTTATTCATCACTGCAAAAACACTGTGTGGAAATATTGGAAGAGGTAAAGCTGTAGTTCGAGGGAATGGTTGGTTCGCCACTTGTGGAAACCATATAAATACTGTTAACCTCTCCCAAAGAGGAGGATTCAGGTGGGGTCATCTTCCAATGTCTTCATGTGTGTTTGAATATCATGTAACTGTGGACAATTATGTGTTAGATGTCCCAACTCATCACACAAGGAATGCTTGGGGGGTCCGCGGGATGGAGGTGGGGGGTGCACATGTTTAGTCACATTTGGTACAGTATGAGTGTGTGTGGATATGCCCCTAGCGTTCTTGGATGACTGAGGGGTGGTGTTGGAGGAAGGTGGTGCCACCACACTGGGAGGTGGATGATTGGCGATGTTGATCGGTTGTATCGGCTGGAGAATGACTTGTTGCATTGGAGTGGGATTAGGGGAAGGTAAATACCACATGGGAAGTCCTAACTTCAACCCCAAAAGATTAAGCATGGCCATGGCGAGCATACTTACTACTCCTGATGGTGGATATAACAACGAGATTGTGTGAATCGGTGTGGCTCTAACATGGCTAGGTGCCAATCGCGTTTGGGACAAAAGTGGTGGTTGAGGGTTAGGGATCGATTAACTTGAGGAAATGGTGCACACGTGAGATATCTCAATGACCAAAGGGGGAGGTGGTACAAAATGAAATGTAGATGTCAATGGAGGCTATGAATAAAGACCAGGTTCGACAGTGGAAATCAATGAGGTAGGTGCACCATAAAAAGGTTGTTCAACCATGCAAAGGATATTTTCGGGTGTAGCGGGTGCATTCGGGTCATAGTAAGTGACTTGCTTGATTTTAACAACCTGTTCCTCATGGGGGAACATCATAACCCGAAACAAAGAGGAGGAAACAACCTTCATGGCATACATGTAGTTTCGTCCTAGGAGTAGGTTGTAATCGAGCTGGGCATTGATGACTTCAATGTCAATCAAGACAATTTTTGCAACTAATTGGACTGGAACATTAGCTAGAAGGCCTTGTGGCTGAGATGAACAACCATCATAAGCTTGTAAGGTAGTCGAGGATGGATATAGGATAGGGGATCCTATATTCTTCCACACAAATGTATACATGACTCATTTAGAGGCACCCTCATCGATGATGCATCGATGGATAACAAGATTTTGGATTGACATAGAGACTTGAAATGCTAAGGTGGAAGGCATGCACGATTCAGATTGGTCTAGATTGAATGTCATCATTCGTGATTTAGAAGGGTCGATTGCACCTATGGTGCCTAATAGTGTTTTATGATATACTGGGAAATTCTTTAGAAATTCTAAGGCTGACATAGCCATGGGGGACTAGGCTAAGTCATCTACAATGTTGTAGTTGGGGGCAGCATGAGCATTGGGGTTGTTATTGATGCAACAAAAAGGAAAACGAGGAGCTTTGGGGGCCCCTTTGAATGGTGCTGGGGGTAGACGTAACCACTTATATGTGGGAAGAATTGTAGCATCCTTGTCCATAGGAATGGTTTCGATGGTCGAACCATACTGGTTGCGGCATTTCTAGAGGTTGACATCAGCCGAAGACATCATTAAGAGGTGGTGGGTACCTGAGATCAACATGTTGGCTACCTGGAGCAACGCAAGTAGTTGGTTGTTGTGGTGCGGGAGCCCCTTGAGGGGGAGCCAAAGTTTGGGTGGATACTACCCCTTGCGTGGGTAGGGGGTTCTGCAACACCATGGGTTGTGCATTAGTTTGTGGGGGGTTTGGTGGTGCTGGAGGTGTAGCATGTACTTGCCGTTGGGAATCGTCACTCCAGAGTTTGCGAGCACACTCTAGGTGGGGACAATTGTGCGTGTAATGGCCATAGACCCCGAAAATAGAACATGGGTGGTTTGTATGTATGTTTGGTTTTTTACCTTGTCGGGATTGTTGATTAGGATTTTGGTTAGCCGCTTTAGTGCCATTATTATCAGGGGGTTCGGTGGTGGACCACCTCTACTAGAAGGATGGTTATTTCCTTGATTACATCCACCTCTCCTATTTTGTTGTCTTTGTTGGTTTTGTTGGGAAGGTTGGTTCTGCGGCTGGTTCTGTTGGGCATAAAATTTCCCTTGAGAAACAGGGGGAGTTTGCACTTGAAAGGGTGCATGGAAAGTCGGTGGTGGATAGTAAGTGGGAGGTGCTTGAGGTTTTTCGAGTGCAGGTGCATCCGGCTGATGGTAGTAGGTAGGTGGTGTGACATGGGGAGCGTATGATGGCGGGGTGTGACCATAGAAATGCACCAAACAAGAAGGTCCATGTATATGAGGAGCCTGGGCCGAGGTAACATACGAAGGTGTTGCTTCAGAGTGGGCCATGGTGCATGAAAGGTCGGGGCCACTACTCATGGAGAGTGGTATAGAGCTACATGTAATATTATATGTTGGGGTGGTGGCGGGGGGAATATGGACCTATGGATGACTACGAGATGCAACGTGTCCAATAATGTTGTCAGTGGCGTGGGATGCACTAGGCGCGTCCTTCCAGGAGGAATCACCATGAGGAGCATCAGGTAATATGGAGTAAAGGTAGCCCCATTGTGCATAGATAAAGTCAAACTATTGGGCTTTAAGTATGGCTTCTTCTTCGGTGTGGGGCCATTCGAATGCCACATCCTTGGCGATAAATGGTATGAGGGGCTTCAAGAACCAATTTGAAAAGATACGGTCATCTAACTCGATATTACAAAAACTACGATGACGACGCCACTCATGGGTATGGTCAGTGATGTAAGTATCTGTGTTCTGTCTACAAGATAGAAGAATCTCAACACTAGCATCATAACGGACAAGGAGCTATAAAAGTTGCAGGAAAGTCAAATCAAGGGATGTGAAAGTGGATTGTGTCCCATGTGGTTGTTCAATATACCACTTGGTTGCAACGCTAGTGAGTGTCTGCTGTAAAAGGCATAGGTGGATCAAGTCATCCACTATGGATTTAGAGGAACACCATAAGTGGAAGGACATGATATGGTTCTAGGGGTCTTCACCACCCTTCCCCTCAAAATTTGGTATGTCTGAAGGGAGTTTGGTAGGCATGGGAGTCCATGTAGGGTCATGTCGGATCAAATCGTTAGTTAATTGATCTCGATCAGGTAGGTTGAGAATGGTCATGAATGGAAAACTAGTAGGAGGAGGATGTGACATAGTAAAAGAGGCATGTGTGCTAGGCATGGTGGAAATTGTTGAACAGTTGGCTATGAACCTCATTCTTTAACTTTCTTGTAGCGACTCGGGTTCTATGCAATTGTGGTCCAACAAAATCCTTGTTCACCGGCCCTTTCGGTAATAGTCTACGAATAGACTGAGGTCTCACCCAAGGAAAAGTCATGGAGAATTACAGAAGTAGGTTTCTATAATCAGGTGATGTGCAGTTAATAAGATGGTGAGCTGCACGGAGTCACTCCTACTTCGCATTTACTTCTTATGCTGGGAATGCGCACTTCGCAATGGCCACAATACAATATGACAACACAACTCCAGACTGCACTTCTTAACACATACACACTCTTTACATAATTCGCTGACTTAGTGTTATTCCTATTACTTATGCATTCAACATATTCTGAAATACTTGTGCATTCAATCATACATGTTCCATACTTAACATATTATTCTCATCCATCATACACGTGAAAATACACATAAAAGCATGAGCATACATAAGCATAAGTATGAATATAAACATAAACAAAAGTATACACAATCACACTTATTCAATCACATAACACACTTATTTACGTGGTTCACCCCCCGGATGGGAGCTACGTCTGCGGGAACTGTTGTTTATATTAATGGGAAGGGTTAAACAATTCCAGTTTGTGCACTCAGATGCAGACTCTTCTCTCTACAATAGGTATATGCGCACATAGCTGCAGAGCCTCTTTCTCTCTTTTATTCTTAAAATACAAAAATGAGACAAAAAATAACCAACCCTTCCCTTACAAAATTTCCCTTTTTATAGATCGTGCTCAAGGGTCACGTCTTTACAATGATTGTGGGACAAAAACCCATGCTACTAAAAAATCCCCCAAAACTGGGGCGGTTACCCCACTAACCTGACCTGTCATAGTTGACAGCTGCTTCACTTTCCTTCAACCACCTTTATGCGACACTCCTAGCTCTGACGCCCTTCTGACAGCCGCAGTTATGACTACTCAACTCTGACTGCATACTGGAACGTCCCTTTCAGTCGCTCCACTTCCTCTGTCACTTTTGATCTGTCGTTTTGCTTCTAGCGGTTTCCCCCACTTTGGCTGACAGGTCGCTTTCCTTTAATTCTGCATCGTTCTTTACCCTGCTCCCAAGATTCTGTGGAATTGCTTGACCGAAATAGGTCACTGCTGGACCTTGCTTCATTTGTACTTTGCTACCAAAAATAGCTATTGCGTTGGAGCCCTGCTCCATGAAAGATGTCTTCCCCCAAAATTGGTTCACTTGGGCCATGCTCAACAGGCCCCTAACACTCACATGTGGCTTGTCCCTGAGCCCCTCCGAATTTACTGTTCCATCTGCGCATCTACTAAAGTGTTCGATCACGCAATCAACTCCTGGATAGTTGCACTAAGCCTTGCAACTATTTTCTGGTCTCTTGCTTGCATCCGTTGATTTTGGCAAGCATTTCCTTCGGGATAGGTTCCACAAGTTTCTCCTTGATAGTATCCTCTGTCGTCCGCAGATATTGCAACTTCAACTCAATTTATTCAGTTAATGTTATCCCCTCTTCCTGTAGTGGCTGCAGTCTTGAGGAAGCTTCAGCTTCCTTTACTCTTAATTCTTATAATTCCCTCTGAATTTCCCTTCTCTCTGCGAACTTCTACATATTCTACCGTGCAGGCAAGTCCTTCATAGAAGCATTAACAGAATCAAGATTCTGTTTCTTCCACTGCACTTCATCCTAGATGATTTGTAATTTAGGTTCTTCTTGTAACATGGCCCAGACTTTAGAAAATTCATCTAGCAGGATTTGGCATCTTGCCACTTCTGCATAGATGCTTTCTGTAGAGGCCTTCAGTTCCTTTTCTCTTGCTTCTTCTTCTCGCTACGATGTTCTTTCCTGTTGTTGAGCTGCTAGCTCCGCAATTTTTTCTTGATGGGAAACTTCCATCTCAACAATTTTATCCTTATGGGAAACTTCCAGCCCCATCATTTCATCCTTCATACTGTTGACAATAACGCCGATATCAAGGATGGTTGTCTCGATTTCCGACTCTTCATCAAATTTGGGCAGCTTCGTGTAGACAGGTGAAATTGCTTCCTTTATCTTGCGCTATTTTTCCTGTGCATAGTCAAGCTCCCTTGTCTTCAGTGCACATTCCTCTTGTAACTGTTTGTAGTTTTCTTCTAGCCTTAGGTACTGGCTATGAGAGACTATGTCTCTCTCATGGATATCCTTTTCTATCTGCGTATGCAGGTTATGCAATTCATCTATGGGAAGCATCCCCACATTTATTTCTAACTGTACAAGCCTTCGCACACTTTCATCCATGTCATCTGTTGGGAATATGATGGACATTGGATTGATTTTGACTATCTATGTCCTCATGGTATAAGAAGGAGGGCTTCTCCTCTGCTGGCTTAACCTACCTAAGTAGTCATCATGGTTTGGTTATTTTACCAAGTCTCGGTGTGTTGGAATATTCACACCATAATTTTTGTATTTTGCATGCTGCATGCATTTGCATGCATCTATTCATCATCATGGTGGTCTCCCCAGCACCTAGAGCTTGTTACTGGCTCTTCTTTGCCTACATGCAAAACTGCATGCTGCATGCATTTGCATGCCACTGCATGCATCCAGTCATCATCATGGTTGTCTCCCCACCACCTAGAGCTTTCTTCTAGATCTCCAGAGCCTATATTCAACTCTCATTTAGCCTCCTACCTACCTAATGCACCCTCCTTGACTTATATGCTTAGCTACTGTGCCTTTATCACCTACCACTGTCAGTTAGAGTGCACTTACTCACCTACCACCAATTATCACTTAGTTGGGGCACCTTATCTCACCTACAAGGAGTTATCATTTAGTTAGTGCATTTATTGAGTAGTTCTTCCACTGATTTCTCATGCTAACTTCTTGTAGCTTCTAGTTAGCTAGTTCCGGAGTTCCACTTGACTATTTGACAGCCTCATGTGCTCTCCTTGGAATCTCCATTCCTTGATTTATGCCTAGATGGTTTTGTTAGACTCAGTTAGACACACTTGACTAACTCTTACCACTCATGACTGATACTACCAACTGGATGATGTCTCCATAGTTATCCAAGCTAGACTAGAGATCAGATTCGAATTCCCTACTTGGCTAATTCAAATCCTATATGATGCCATCATCATAGCTATTGTATTCATTCACTTACATTCTTATTCATTGTACGATAGTGAGATATTGTCTATTATTCTGTGTTTATGAGTGATCATTGAGTGTCTCCTTCTTTTCTTCTTTGCAACATACTTGATAGTTTGATTGTGAGTTGCTACAACTGCTAGATCTCTTGAAGATTATTACATGGTATCGAAGCAGGAAGCAACTATTCGAATTGCAGCGATTGCAACATTTCTTTGAGCAGCTATCTTTCACTTATGCACCAGAAGCCTCTGCGTTTCCACACCAAATCCTGGTGCTATTACTTGAATTCATTGGAGAAATCCAGTGAGTTCTAGTCAGTTGTGAAGGACTTAGTCTATGTCCCAAGTGTTCTTAAGGTAGTGTTCAGTCGAAGTGTAACATTCTTCATCAACACAACTTTCTTGTTTTGCAGGTTTATTCACCCATTCAGAATCTTCTTCAACATTCAACTTTCTATGTTCAGATGGATCTAAAGCTTACATCTTCCAACTATTTTGAGTGGAAATCCCAGATGGCTCTCTATATGAGATCCAAGAGCTTCACCCGAATACTCAACGGAACGATGGTAGAACCTCTCAGTGCAGTTGAAAAGTCCAAGTACTTGGATAGGCCTGACAAAGCTATTGACCTCCTCCTTCTCTCAATTTCTGAAGATCTACACTTCCATGCCATCAATATTACATCTCCTAAAGAGGTTTGGTACAAGCTTGAATCTCTTTTTGGACCAACAGATGATAAGAAAGGTCAGAAATTGGAGACAGTGAGTTTAGATAGCTTCGAGACTATCAATGCCTTTCCAAAGTTTCAAAGCTTGATATTACCATTGAAAATATATGAGATAGTGAAAGAAGTCGAAGTACAAGATATGGTTTCAGTTGTTCCATCTTCCTATATGATTTCTGAGCAAAATATATCATCTACTACTCTAGAAGTTGAAGAGATCTTTGAAATCTCTACTTCTCGTGAGCTTGCTGATGTGCGAAATAATGACCTATTGAGCATCTTGAAAGATTTGGGAGGAAATGCATTCGCCCTCCTTGATCATAATATTTCTATGGACTCCTACTTGGTCATTGGCACATGCCTTCAGAACTTCACCGAAGATAGAAGACTCTACCATTCGCTTGAATTCAAGTCTCATACATATCCTTGTGATTTTGGTTTTGATCTCACCGCTATTGGTTCAATGAAGATCATAAAAAACCATCCCCAAAATCTTGGATTTGATTTGAAGTTCAAGCTATCACCATTATATGGTTCATATGGTTCTTGTCTCAACCCTGCTGGTTCAAAGGAGATATCAAAGGACTACATACACTTTCCTGGAGTTGATGCACCTGTTGATGTGCAAGATGATGGCCTACTGAGTATTTTGAAGGAAAAATCAGATTTGAAAGGTAATGCATTCGCTCTCCCTCATCATATGCTTTCTTTGGATTCCTATTTGGTCATTGGCACATGTTTGCATAGTTTCAATGACGATGGAAGACTCTTTCATTCACTTGGGTTCATGACTCATGCAACTTCTTGTGATTTTGGTCCTGATTTCACCCCTGTTGGTTCAAAGGAGATCATGAGAAACCATCTTCCAAGTTTTGGATCTGATTTTCTTACATCCATTGTTGGAGAACTCAAGCATATGTTTTTGGAGCATGATTTATTTCTTCCCAATAGGAAGAAAACTCTTTTTGAGAGAATGCTAGATCCAGATCCACAAGAACCTGAAGATCTAGCACCTATTGGTTCATGGGCCACCATCATTGTTGCATCCACCAGTGATCTTGTTGAAGAGTCACCATCATCATGTCATAGTTTCTTTGGTGATAATCACACCTATGTCGGTTCAAATGAGATATCAAAGAACTATATGCACATTCATGGTTTTGATTCTACCTTAGTTGGTTCGAATCACATGCTTCATGATGATCTTCATATTATGTTTTTGCAGCATGATCCACTTCTT
Organism: Larix kaempferi; assembly: GCA_027924585.1. Classification (NCBI taxonomy): domain Eukaryota; kingdom Viridiplantae; phylum Streptophyta; class Pinopsida; order Pinales; family Pinaceae; genus Larix; species Larix kaempferi. The sequence continues at coordinate 39,123,044 of BSBM01000372.1, read as the reverse complement.
CCCAAAAATAAGATACCTCCTTCCTTGATTGATGATCAAGAGAGAGATGCATCATCACATGAGATTTCAGATTTAGAATCAGAAGATAGAGTTGATGATGGAATGCTAGATCCAGATCCACAAGAACCTGAAGGTCTAGAAACTAGTGATGAAGATGAGCGAATGGGAGATCCAGATCCACAAGAACCTGAAGATCTCTCACTTGATATTCCTCCTATTCCCCGATGGGAAGCCACTACACTCCGATCTTCCGGTGATTTGGTTGGTGATCCACATGATCATAGAAGAAACAGATCAAATTTTCAGAATGGAAGGTTTCATCCTTCTCACATTGCTGATCCATTTCAGATCGATCGATCCTTCTTCGGAAAAGAAGGACACTTACCTCCTTAGGGGTGAGAGATGATATGCTACTTTAGCATCCTTCAGTCTATTTTGAGGGAGGGATTTCTTCCCACTGGGTTTTCCCTCTTTCCTCACTTAGTTTATTTAGATTGATTGTATGGGGTGACCTTTGGTCTTAGTCACTAGGGCCATATTTTTCATATTTCAGTTATTACCTCATAGTATAGCTTGTGGGGGGGTGTTGGAATATTCACACCATCATTTTTGTATTTTGCATGCTTGCATTCAAATCTGCATGCTGCATGCATCCAGTCATCATCATGGTGGTCTCCCCAACACCTAGAGCTTGTTACTAGCTCTTCTTTGCCTGCATGCAAAATTGCATGCATCCAGTCATCATCATGGTTGTCTCCCCACCAACTAGAGCTTGCTTCTAGATCTCCATAGTCTGTCTTCATCCCTCATTTGGACTCCTACCTACCTAATGCGCTCTCCTTGACTTATCTTCTTAGCTAGTGCGCCTTTCTCACCTACCACTGTCAGTTAGAGTGCACTTACTCACCTACCACCAGTTATCACTCAATTGGGGTGCCTTATCTCACCTACTGGGAGTTATCATTTAGTTAGTGCATTGATTGAGTAGTTCTTCCACTGATTGCTCATGCTGACTGCTTGTAGATTCTAGTTAGCTAGTTTTGGAGTTCCACTTGACTATTTGACAGCCTCATGCGCCCTCCCTGGAGTCTCCATTCCTTGATTTATGCCTAGATGGTTCTGTTAGACCCAATTAGACACACTTGAATGACTCTTACCACTCATGACTGATACTGCTGACTAGATGGTGTCTCCATAGTTATCCAACTAGACTAGAGATCAAATTTGAATTCCCTACTTGTCTAATTCAAATCCTATATGATTCCATCATCATAGCTATTGTATTCATTCACTTACATTCTTATTCATTGTATGATACCGAGATATTGTAATGTCCCCAGTTTGACCCCATGGCATTAAACTCGTAAATGATGTAATATTGTTATAAAATCATGGTGAGGAGCTCAAGGACAAGGCCCCGCCATTGATTTATCAGTGCATATGGTTCACGTGCTAGCCATGCGCAATGAAATTGCGAATATTATGTAAATATGCATTTTAAATAAAATACCCACAACTAGCTATGCAATGCAACAAGAGATGGGGGCATGATTTTACAAGGAATTGGGGGGGGGAACATTCAAACCCTTGAGCCAATCAAGTCCAGCCAAGTGTCAATGAGATAACCCATCAAACACTCAACTACCCATGTTGACTTTTGTACCCAATCATTCATTTCTCCCAAAAGTTGGTTGAGGTAGTTAATGCCTTGGGGAATGAGAGGTATGGCTATCCAAAATTTGAGTATGGCCAACCACCTTGCATGGAAAAACGTTTTTTTTGCTTCTTGGGCAAGAAAAGAGCCAGGAATTGCTCCCCAAGCCATTACCCATCAAACAGTTTTGCCTCTCTCACATTTTTGGAGCTGCCTGGGTGTTTTTCCTCCATGTTTTCCTATATTTCCCTTGTTTTTCAGTTGGGAAGAGGGTGTTTTTGTTTGGTTTACCAATGGTGAAGAGAACAAATCGTTTTGGGGGTTTCAAGGAGGCCATTTTTGCCATTGGAAATGCCCATAACCTGTGGAATAAATTTGGTTTCTCCCTGGGGACGATTTTCCCTTTTTACAGTTCGTTTGGGAGCCACGATTTTGGGGTTATGGAGGTCCTTTTTTTTTCCCTTGAATGCCAATAAAAGTTTTTTGGAAATGATTTTGCTCTCCCAGGGTTGATTCCCCAATTTCCTTTTCATTTTTGGTGTGCCCACGATTTGGGAAAGTCCATGGCCATCTTATCTGTAAAATCCCATTGCTGAAAATGGGCATCCATGCCCAGTTTGAGTTGTTGTGTGTAAAAGAAGGTTGGGATTGAGATGGGTATCTATTGCTTTGGATGTGAATGAGATGGAATGTTCCTTTTTCCTTGTAAGATTCATGCCTAGCTCGGGGGTGGCAGTTGTGTTGAGAGATCTATGAACACAACTGGCCTATGGTTGGGTGGAACGTTGCAGCAACATAGCTAGTTGTTTGGGGGCAATTGCACAAATGAAGATAAGTGTTCTCTATGTGCATTTTACTTCTGCAATGTTTTAATTTGATGTTTACTATTGATATGTTGAATGCATATGAAAGATGTGTGTGGGTGATGTTCTTATTCTGTTGTGCATATATGTTTGATTTGTATCTGCACATTAATTTTATGGCTATGAGTCTAATGAATGGGATGAGTTTTTTGTGAAAGCCCTATAGATTGGCATCATGTTCCCTTCCAGGACTTTGATAGATGGGTGGGGACGTTACATTTGGTATCAAAGCTGCTGGTTGCAGCATTGGGCCTTCATGGGATACCTATCACAGTTGCAGAGGTAAGTATGCCTCCTACATAGCACTAACACTAAACATAAGTGTTGGAAATTTTGCTTAAGTCTCTGTCGCCGATTTTAATGTTAAATTTTGCGGCGTGCCCGGCAATTTTAATGTTAAATTCTGCGACGTAGTTGGCAGGTTTTAGCGCTAACTTTGGCGACTCTGTTGGCAATTTTAGCATTAGTTTTTGCGACATGTGGCAGTGGAATTAACGATTAAGTTTGCGCGGCAGCGGTAATTTTAATGCTAAAAACTGCGATGGGTGCGACACACACGACGAAAATAATGTTAAATTCTGCGACTTGGAGGCAATTTTAAGCTTAAAAGATGTGACACTAGGCGGTGGTTTTAGGCTTAAAAATTGCGCGGGCGGCAATTTTAGCCTTAAATACTGCGACACGGTCGCAGCGACAGAGGATTGAGGGCGGCGAAGATAAGGCTAGGACCGCCACGATGGGCACATAAGTTAAGGTTAAAATCTGCGCCGGTCGATGGTGACACCGGCGAAACGGCGACAATTTTAAGATTAAAACCTGCGATGCGGCGACAATTTTAGAGTTAAATCCAACACCAAGGTCGACGATTTTAAGGTTAAATCCCACGACGGTCGTAGAGGGAGGAGCCAGAAATTAAAAAAAAAAGGTATAGAGCCCAAAACTTGATTTTTGTGTAGAAGGAGCAATCAGGCTCAGAATGGGATGATTCCTGTGGGGTTCGGAGGCCATTAACAAAGGCCATGAAAGAACCAGAGAGGGTCTCGAACTCAGTATGCTCCAATTTGACAGAAAATGGAGAATAGTAACTTTTGTAAGATGGTGTCCAGAGGCTTGACGGAAGGTCAGATTGAGCTGAAATTGATATGGCATGGACATGGAGTAGGCACATAGTTAATTTTGGAATCTTGGAGCCGAACTCCAAAAGATGTGGAGTCTGGGTGAACCAGAAAGCGAAAAAGCACTGTTCCGGGCCACTTTTTCAAGATTTTGAAAAGCTTGTGGACAGTAAAAGTGACCCTAGATGTTGGAATATTTTTTTTTACTGAACTAGACATTTCATCTTCTCATTAATACAGACAGTTTCCGTTAGACGGAGACTTTCCAAAAATGCATAGTTTGGGAGATAGCCATTTTTGGCTAAATTTTGAGATTTTGGGGAGAAAGTGAAAAATTGAAAGTAGCCAAACCCTGAATTCTATAGAAATTGACTGGTGCGTCGGACCAAGAATCTGAAGGTTGCTAAGTGTTCCTTGTTATATGGAATACTTTCTCCCTGTAGATAAGTTTTCATGATTCTTCCTAAATTTACTTCTGCAAGTAGTTGAAGTTGGCCTTCTAGAATAAAATTGCAGCCATGTAAAAGTGCAGAAATTTGGGCAAAGTTTGCATTTTTGGAAGAATGTAAATTCCATGTCCTGGGTCGGAATGGAGCACGGGGATAGGCGTTTGAAAGCTTGTCCAGAGGAGAACAGGGATGCATGACTAGAATTTGAATGAGGTCAGCATATATCATAGATATTTGGTGCAGGAAAGTGTCAGTGGTTGTTTTTGACAAAAAAAGAATTGTTGTCAATATGGGAAATTTCTAGAATTGCATGACTGGAAGGAAATTAGACCAACTATGATATAGAAGAGGGATTCCATACTGCGATGAGGGATTGGAAAGCGAGAATTCCTTAAACAACCCTGTTTTTCTATCGTATTTATAATTATGAAATTGTAATGCATATAAACTATGGCATAAGAATGTTAAAAATGCAAAAGATGACATAGATGAATATGCACTAGATGGCATATCAATAAACATTGCACAGTATATGTGAAAATGTTTTACGTGTATATGATATTTCATATTGATAAAATAGTGAGGTTTTACATATGCAATGAGCCACTTAAGATAATGATTGTGGTTGCTAATAATCAGTTGTGTTCGCATTGGTTATAGGACCAAAGGCAACTGAAGCATGGCTAACGAAGTTGATGACATTATTGCACGTGACCAACGACCTTATGAAGAAAGGATGGTGCAAAAAATCCGTGATCATGATGTTGGAAAAAGGACTGAGTAGCCTTGGTAAGAGGCCAACTGATTAGGTAACATCAAGTGATGTTAATAACAACCATGCAGGTAATGGTTAATTGTGCTAAATTGCATGAATGTTGAAAGAGGATTTTGTGAGATACCTTCACTATGTTTAAACTATGTTGAATTATTTGCATGTGGAATTGAGTGCCCGAATGGGAACGTTAACCTACCAAGTAGGATGAGGCGTGGGTAAGTGAAGGCAGTGATCCTTACACCCTATGATTGCTTAGAAATCTCAATGCATTCATATGAAATTATATCATGCCATTTGTGTATGTCGATTGTGAGTTTAACAACCAAAGCAAGTGAGGACTTATGGTCCTGTTGTGGTAATGCATGCTATGAGATAGGCATGGTCAGGCCATAATATGTTGGAATGCATAGTAGTCATGGATTAATGCGAGGTTGTATTGAGGGGTTATGCATTGAGTGAGTGCACATTAAAAGATTATGAAAATGTTGTGAATGTGCATGCATATGTGTGGGTGCACATGTTGAGGTGCATTGTGTGAATGCATGGTGGTGATATATATGTTTCAATGAAGTTAGATAATAGATGACATGGTGGACTATTGTTAATCCTGATACCATTTCATGAGCTGCTATGAATGCAGAAGAATGACTGCATGAAGAGGGTAGACATGTGATGGACTACTAGAGCACTCTGTTGGAAGGACATAATTGCATGGAATGTGAAGTAATGAGTATTTATAGTTTATTTAAACTGCATGGATAGTGTGACTGTGTCTTGCAATTTTATTGTGATGATGATGCATATATAGAAATGTATATATTTCATTGCATTTCAAATGTTAACAGCTGGAGGTGTTTGAATTATTGAGTGTTATAATTATGAGATCACTTCAGTGACTATTGTGGCAATGAAAGGATTATATGCATAGATACTCACAATGTGTTTGGCTGATTAAAGTTTCAGTTTTCAGGTAGAAAAGTCTTACATATGGAAACGAGGATAAGTCCATAGTAAAGACCAGGATCTACCATGTGCAGAAGCCAAAGGTTGTGAGAAGGTTATCATGGTTGTAACTTATGCATGAAACAAATCTGAAAATTGTCTGATTTAAATTTATGAGAATAACCTCATGGTTGCAAATCAATTTCTGTAGGAGGCAGAATTGTAAATTCATGTTGAATTAATTATTAATGCTATTTTGGTTATGGAACAATCATATTTGAAGTTTATTGTTAAATGTTGTTGAATGTTTAGCTATTTGATAAGTGTGCCAGGATGACACACTGCAGGAAGACCATGTATGATGACCTGCAGAAGCCAAACTAGATGGGAAAAATCCCATGCTATGGAAATGGGTTTCGGGTGAAATGCCATTGTAAATGTTGATAATGTCTCAGTCGAACTGCATGTTGATAAATCATGTGAGTGAGACAGTAAAATTATGTTGAGAAGGCATGTGTGGGTTATGGAACGTGAAGAGATTGGGGTGGCAAACCAAAGGACTATTGACTCAGAGAAGGGAGCCCCCATTCTTTGCAAATAAAGTAAAGATATATCTGTGAAATGAATGAGTATTTTGTAACCCTAACTGAAGATATACATGTATGGTTATTAGATTTAATATGCAGAGCATGTTTTATTATTTCATTATTATTCCAGACTGCTTGAGTATGATTAGGGCCTACATGACTCACATCAGAAAGGGATGCATACCTTTTCGGTGTTGGGTTATGTTAGGGTTGTCAATATTGACTACACCCTAAGGGAATGGAGGGATTCCTATTTTTTCAATACTTGATAGTGAATGTTATGAAATATGATTACAATTTTAGAGCAACAATACTAATGAGCCTACTTATCCTTCTTGTGCTATCAACTTACACAGATGCACTCTGGTGTTGCACATAAGAGGCAAAGTTAAGAAGGGTGCACGAGAGGACTGTATGGGCAGTGGTAACCTTTCTACGCTCACACTGAAGGACACTAGAACAGATGGATGGGCCTGAGGAGCTATGTAGCAGAAAAGAGGCATCATCCTTGTGTAGTGTGAGTAGGGTATTGTGGGGCCATGCTGCCCTACAGTCAAGTAAGTCACCTATGGAGTTTCTGGAGAGAACCACTGGTTTTCATAAGAGAAGGAACCATGTAATCATATTATGTTGTTCTTATTTCCTGATAAACCCAGTTGGTGTACTATCTTGGCAATGGTTGTTGTATGCCTGATAAACCTAGTCGATGTACTAGCTTGGCATTGGTTGTGTGGATATTGTGGTGAATGGTTGTTGGATTCCTGACAAACCTAGCCAGTGTACTGGCTTGGCATTGTCTATTTGCATGTTGTGAAGGTATTGGTGAAGGGTGTTATTTCCTGACAAACCCAGTCGGAGAACTGGCTTGGAAATGGTCATTGTATGCATGATAAACCCAGTCAGCGTATTGGCTTAGCATACTGATCTTTGAAATGCTTGATAAACCCAGTCGACATACTAGCTTAGCATACTGATTTTAAGTATGCCTAATAAACTCAGTTGGCGTACTGGCTTGGCATTTCCTATTCGGATGATGTTGTGGAGCATCATGTGTGCTGGCCAAGCATCCACCCCATAGGTGATCCAAGGCTTGTAAAGCAGAGAAGGAAACCTGTGGAGTAGCAAGGAAAACACACAATACAGATAAGTATTCATTTTCATTTATTTTCTTGTTTGGAATAATGAAAATTCCAGGTATAAGTCTTCTAATAGCTAAACTAATACACTATTGTTTCTTTGTTGGAAACCTTGGTCATTGCAGGAAGCACAGACCCTGAAAGAACTATAAATTCTTGGTAAAACCAGAGAGTAACTAGTTGTGCACTATAAATTCTTGGTAAAATCAGAGAGTAATTGGTGCTCGATAAATTCAGAGAATAGTTGGTGGGGGCATTAACCACTTGATGTTTTGGAGTAGACGGCGTGCTGGCCAAACATTCTTTAATTAATTAATAAAACCAATCGAAGCATTGGCCTAGTATATTGCTAAATGAGATGATTGATGAAACCCAGTCGACGTACTGGCTGGGCATTGCCTATTTGAATGGTTGTGGAGTAGCCTGCATGCTGGCCCAACATTCATTATTGCATCCACGGGCAATCCAAGGCTTATAAAGTGAAGAAGGAGCCTGTGGAATAAAGTGAAGACATCCAATGCAGATGAGTATTTGGTTACATTGCAACTTCTTGCTTATGAAATATGTGTGTATATGATTTGTTTATGATTTCTCAAACTCTTGTTTAGAAATAAAACCTATGAGAATAAATTGAACATGTGAATTAATTCAATGTTTGAATATAGGAATTGTTGGAAGCAAGGACTGTGAAGGCATCATAGAAATGCATGTGAACATGTGATCGTCCGAAAGAGCTCAGCATGAGCAATAATGAAAGATGGTGCTAGTGGAACTGTGTGGGTCCTAGCAACCAAGAGCTGTAGACAAACCTTGTGGAGAGACTCCATGGTTGAGAGGTCTGAAATAGACCATAGACACCAAGTGTCATAGCCAAGAAACGACAAGTCAAGCATTCACATTGAAGTGAAAGAGGCTAAGGAGAATGAAACCAGAGTGATGATGTGGCTCTAGATGGGAACAAGACTAAGAGGCGGAAACTCTTACTCTTCTCTTTCATTTTTTATTGATGCATTTCAGAAACAAAGGATTGTTGAATGCATGTTGTGATTGGAAGTTGATCGTGCTTATTGCTTGAAATGAATTGTGAATGCTGAAATAGTTATTTCCCTGTGAAAGGATGAACATGAACGAGTTCATGTGTATGTTGGGAAAGCATGAAATGTGTGGAAGTCTCATGGGTAAAGCATGGACGTTCCAAGTTAATTGGGAAAATAATTGATTAATTCTAATATTGTGTTATGCTTGTCCTAATAGGAATTGCCATAATGAGTCTCATAGGTGAGACATTGAAAGCCATTGGTTGCAGTTGTTACCAGCTAAGTGTTGCTAATAAGCAAGGTAAAATCTAGTAGGCGCAGCTTGTGAAAGCCAAAGGACTTGATTTGAAAATTTCAAAGTAAAGAGATGAATGCAGGACAGACCTGCCACATTTTGTGATTTTTGAGACATGTGTAAAGTGGGTATTTATTCCTAAGTGTTGTAACACCGGGGATGGTGTTATCCCAAGGGGAGGGGAATGTAATGTCCCTAGTTTGACCCCATGGCATTAAAATCATAAATGATGTAATATTGTTATAAAATCATGGTGAGGAGATCAAGGCCAAGGCCCTGCCATCAATTTATCAATGCATATGGTTCACGTGCTAGCCATGCGCAATGGAATTGCGAATATTATGTAAATATGCATTTTAAATAAAATACCCACAACTAGCTATGCAATGCAACAAGAGATGGGGGCATGATTTTACAAGGAATTGGGGGGAGGGAACATTCAAACCCTTGAGCCAATCAAGTCCAGCCAAGTGTCAATGAGATAACCCATTAAACACTCGACTACCCATGTTGACTTTTGTACTCAATCATTCATTTCTCCCAAAAGTTGGTTGAGGTAGTTAATGCCTTGGGGAATGAGAGGTATGCTATCCAAAATTCAAGTATGGGAAACCACCCTGCATGGAAAAACATTTTTTTTGCTTCTTGAGCATGAAAAGAGCCAGGAATTGCTCCCCAAGCCATTACCCATCAACCAGTTTTTCCTCTCTCACGTTTTTGGAGCTGCCTGGGCGTTTTTCCTCCATGTTTTCCTGTATTTCCCTTGTTTTTCAGTTGGGAAGAGGGCGTTTTTGTTTGGTTTACCAATGGTGAAGAGAACAGATCTTTTTGGGGGTTTTAAGGAGGCTGTTTTGGCCATTGGAAATTCCCATAACCTGTGGAAGAAATTTGGTTTCTCCCTGGGGACGATTTTCCCTTTTTACAGTTGGTCTGGGAGCCACGATTTTGGGGTTATGGAGGTCGTTTTATCCCCTTGAATACCCATAAACATTTTTTGGAAACGATTTTTCTCTCCCAGGGTTGATTCCCCAATTTCCTTTTCATTTGTGGTGTGCCCACGATTTGGGAAAGTCCATGGCCATCTTATCTATAAAATCCCGTTGCTGAAAATGGGCATCCATGCCCAGTTTAAGTTGTTGTGTGTAACAAAATGTTGGGATTGAGATGGGTATCTATTGCTTTGGCTGTGAATGAGATGGAATGTTCCCTTTTCCTTGTAAGATTCATGCCCATCTCGGGGGTGGTAGTTGTGTTGAGTGATCTATGAACACAACTGGCCTATGGTAGGGTGGAACGTTGCAGCAACATAGCTAGTTGTTTGGGGGGAATTGCACAAATGAAGATAAGTGTTCTCTATGTGCATTTTACTTCTACAATGTTTTAATTTGATGTTTACTATTGATATGTTGAATGCATATGAAAGATGTGTGTGGGTGATGTTCTTATTCTGCTGTGCATATATGTTTGATTTGCATCTGCACACATTAATTTTATGGCTATGAGTCTAATGAATGGGCTGAGTTTTTTGTGAAAGCCCCATAGATTGGCATCATGTTCCCTTCCAGGACTTTGATAGATGGGTGGGGACATTACAGATATTGTCTATTATTCTGTGTTTATGAGTGATCATTGAGTGTCTCCTTCTTTTCCTCTTTGCAACATACTTGATAATTTGATTGTGAGTTGCTACAGCTGCTAGATCTCTTGCAGATTCTTACACAGTGGACATGTTCCATTCTTGTGACCAGACTTTTCAGCTCGATGACGCTTTCCTTCACCTCCATTTGTGATGTTTCTTCCTTGGTGTTTTTCAGCCCCATCACATCTTCAATATATGCCAATACCCTTGATGCGATGCACTCGTAGTCATCGTTGTGCAGCTGCGCATCCAGCGGTCGTGTAGTATCTTTTGTCTTATTTTTCTGTGGCTTTTCTGGCACTTCTATGTCAGGTTCTTTCCTCTTCTCTCCTACTCCTTGGTATGGCTTTGGGTTCTGCATACTTGTGACCTTAGGATCTTTGTTTTCTCGGTCCTCCTTTTCACTCTCCTCAGATGAGGTGATGAGCATGGACGACGCATCAATCTTCCATTCCGCCGGCCAATCTTCTATAATCAGGTCGATCCTCTGCGCATCAAGATGATATTGTCCTTCATACCATGTTTGAGGTTTAATCTGTATTCATGGATATATATATATGAAGTGCAGCCCAACTTTGAATATAATCTTTGGAATATACCGAGTCGTCACCTCCTTAGTAATACGCGAAGTCTTCTTAATGACTCCGCATAGCTGCTCATAATAGGTGAACAACTACAGGTTGCTCCACCTCTGTTTATCTAGGTTTGTTGAGGCCCACATGTTTGCATATCTCACCCCACGAAAATCATTTGGGGATACTGGTAGACCATTATGATAGAGGGGTTCCTTCCACCCCACGAAAGAAATGAGTACTAGCAACCAACTGAAATGAAATGGTGATCCATTGTCCTATGTGTCTCGGACATCCTCTAAAAATTCGTTTAACATATAGTTCACCCAGTTGTATTGAAAAGCGTCCTTAGCCTTTGCATCTAAGGATACTACGGCAGCAAAAACCACTTTTGGACTAGACTTCCTTAGAAGCCTTCCCACAATAAGATGAACTGTGAAACACAGAGGCTCGTTTTTAATTGTATTAGTTACATAACCTTTGTTTCCTTTGGTTATGAATAATTTGGCCTTTATTTTTGTGGCCAATTCTTTATACTCTTTCTTCCCAATGAAATCAGTTGAACGGTCTTCACCCCTTTTGCTTATTCCCGTAATCCTGGTGATAAGGTAAACAATGATGTTTATCTTATGGTCCAACCATATATACGCTTGGTGCATGCATGAAATTAGAGTTTGCACCACGACGTTGAGCTCATTACTCCATTCAAAGTGTGGAATCCACAGCATATTGAGCAGTCCAGATCCGGATAGCGGCTAGGCCCATTCCATCGGGACAACCTTCGTTTGCTTTGAAACCTCATCATACTTTCTGTACATGTATTTATTCGGCTAGAATTGTAGAAACTTTTCCTAATTCGAAAAATCATAGTCTATAAATTTGCATTTGGGGATCTTACCGAGAAAATTCTCCTTCACCCACACATGTTTTGACATCGATGGTAGGGGAATATTGTACTGGGCATTCTTTTCAATAAGCATGCCTGGTGCATCACTTCTTCTTGGGCTAACACACTCTAGAATGAACCATATTGGCATCGGCGGGTTCACCTGTTTGTCTTTTAATGCTGTGGTGGTTGATTCCAAGGTGAATTCCTGGATGGGCCACCCTAGTCTGGAGTGGCTTGCTTTGCAGGCGACTTCATCACTCCTCCCAGAACAAATCAATTGAAGGTACCCAAAATTTCTTCTAACGTCAGCTCTTCAAACATATACTAGTGAGCAACTGTTGCTTTACACCGATAAACACTTAGGATTTTTACAGTCAGTAAAAATTCAAAACTCGTGGTAAAACCGGTAAGTAAATAGTCTTTACCATTTATAGGCTTTTTACCCCAATAGTGTACCCATAACGGCTAGCTTAGACATTAAGTCATAACCGTTAGCCAAATCCCCCAAGGATCTCGGTCCTTTTTGTTGTTGAATGCGTCAGGAATGGCTAAATTAGACATTAAATGCCATGTCCGTTGGCTTAGATCTCGCTAAGATCTCTGTCATTTCTGTCATTGATTATGCTTGAACGAACACGATTTTCTTTAAATGCGGGGATTTATCGGTGCCGACATACTAGATAATGGCTAATCGACCGATTGACAATTGTAACGGTTATCTTTTCGACCAACATCTGTAAAGGTTATCTTTCCGACTAACAGTTGTAATGGTGACCTTTCGTTATCGTCGCAAGTAATCATGCAACTCCAAAGTTTGTTGCTCATTTCTTGATGTTGGATTCTAACTTCGCAACACAATCCTTCTCTTATGTGAGTTGCGAGGTTCGCTGTGCATTTCTATTTTCTTGATGTTAGCTTCGCATCTTGAACCTATGTGCATATCATAGCATAATTCTCGTTTGCGTAAAAATTTCGCATTTTACCAAAATTGCATGCAGACTCTTATTCTGTCATTCTTAGTGTCCAGTTTCAATTGCACCTAACACTTCAAATTTTCTTCATTGCTGATCAACTGAGGTCTGGCAAAGTAGGGCTATCCCTATAGGGTTTTAGTCTACTTCCATTAATAAGACCTGGTAGGTTTTCTCCCGCTAATGTGTCCAGCTGAACTGTGCCACCATTAGTAACATTCTTGACAACATATGGTCCCATCCAATGCATTTTAAATTCGCCAAGAAATTTCATGAATTTTCTATCATAGAGGAGGACAAGATATCCTACCTGAAAAGATTTGTACTTGATGTGGTGATCATGCCATGCTTTTTCTTTGTCTTTCTACGCTTGTTGGTGAAATCCTGCAATGAAGCGATCTTCTTCTAAGCCAACCAAGTGTAGTATCATTTCTTCCATTGTCTCATTATCTATCAGGCTTATGAAAGCTGCAATTCTCAAACTTGGTACTATGTATTCGATTGGCATCACAACTTCTTGTCCATATGTTAACCTGAAAGGTGTATGGCCTGTCAACTTCTTAGAAGTTGTTCTATATGCCCATAACACAACTGGTATTCGTAGATCTCAATCATCCATGTTTGTATTGCATGCCTTTGTCAGTGCATTTTCCAACACTTTGTTAAAAGCTTCAACAATGCCATTAACTTGTGGATGATATGGTGTGCTCTTCTGATGGTAAATCTGAAATTCTTCGGTCAGGGATTCAATAGTTCTATTCAAGAAGTGCGTTCCCTGATCGCTGATTAGGATCTTTGGACATCCAAACCTTGTGATGATGTTTTCAAAAATGAACCACGCGATAGTAACTGCGCTACAGTCCTTTACTAGTTTTGCCTCTGGCCATTTGGTTAGGTAGTCTGTAGTTGTAATAATTTATCTCGAACCCGTTCACTTTCTTGGTGGGTTAATAGGTCCCACAAAATCAATAGCCCATTTATCAAACGCTTACAATTTCAACTGTGGCATCAATAGCATCTCATCTCTGCGAGATGGATTTCCTATTCTTTGGAAAACATCACAACTCCGGCAATGTTCCTTTGAATCCTTATGGAGTGTAGGCCACCATAGTCCCGCTCTCAATATTTTTTGCACAGTATCTCTTCCTGCGTAGTGACCTCCCAACAACCCTGAATGTGCTTCATCTAGAATCAATGGTTTCTCGTGTTCTAGCACACATCTACGCAGTACTTCATCCGGTCCTATCTTGTATAATTGTCCTGCAATTATGGTGAAGTCAATTTCTTTTACTACCAATTGTTTGTTCTACTACGTATTAAAATCTGTAGGTCCAGACCCGTGGTTAGGAATTCTAAAATGTCCTTATAATTGTTAGAAAAGCAGGATCGCAGAGCAATAACAATAAATAGAAATGCAAATATAATCACACATACACATTACAAGAGAGACACAGATATATCATGGTTCACCCAACTTGGGGTATGTCCACACTGAAGTTGCCAGTCCTTATTATTATTCCGTCCAACAAATTGAAGGGATACAACTTGCGACATAGCCGCTGCACTTCCTCTTCACTGTCTCACAGTCTCTCTCTTGATCTTAGAGATATTTAGAATGCATAAAACCTAATACATATTACCCTAGCCATATTACAATTTTTTTTTTTTATAAGGGAAATAAAATGGAAAAAATACCACGGGTTACCCAAAACCATGGGCTCGAAAACAGTCGACGAAAACAGCCCCGAACCCCTAAAAATGCAGAATGGGTGTACAGTCCTCCAGGGTGCATGGCTGAGACAATATCATCTATGAGACTGGAAGATCTAGCTCCACAACCAACAATATCCCACTTGGAGACTGATCGCAACAACTCCACCACTGCTGCGCTTGCTGGACTTGGACTTGGAAACTTTATCCTCTTCACCTTCATGCTAGAAGGCCAACTTAAATCGAGCAGTCTAGTCACTACCTTTGTGAACATGTCTATAGGATTCTGGCTAGTATGTATCTTTTCCATCTTCAACAGTTCATCTTCCAGAACAGAGCGTATGAAATGGTACTTGATCTGTATATTTTTAGTCCTGGAATGGAATGTTGAGTTCTTTGCAAGATGAATGGCACTCTGGTTGTCACTATACAACTTGTTATCCTTCTGCTTCTTACCCACTTCCTCCATAAACCTCTGCAACCAAATCATCTCTTTACTAGCCTCTGTAACAACAACATACTCTGCTTCCATTGTTGAAAGTGCAACAACATTCTGCAGTCTCGAAATCCATCTTACTGCTGTTCCACCTACAGTAAACACATACCCTATGGTGCTCCTCCTGCTATCCTTATCACCTGCCATATCTGCATCAACATATCCCTGTAGAACAGTGTCTAAACCTCCAAAACATAATGCCTGAGTGGTGGTACCTCTCAAATACCTGAGAATCCACTGTACTTCCTTCCAATGTTCTTTACCTGGATTATTCATATATCTGCTCACAACTCCCACTGCTTGTGCAATAACTGGTCTTGTGCAGACCATGGCATACATCAAGCTTCCAACTGTTGATTGATAGGGAATCTTAGACATGTAATTTGTTTCTTCTTGTGTCTTGGGACACATTTTCTTACTTAGACTAAAATGGTTGGCCAAAGGTGTACTAGCTAGTTTTTCATTCTGCATTCTGAACCTCTCCAACACCTTTTGTATGTACTCACCCTGAGACAATGTCAATTTGCGATTTTTCCTGTCTCTCGTTATTCTCATACCAAGGATTTGCTTTGCAGCACCCAAATCCTTCATCACAAATGAAATAGCTGTTAAATTTTGAGCATTAATTCACAATACTCTAGGATATTCACTGAGAGAATAACATATACAGTATATCAATGCATAACAATCACAATAAACATGACAAGCATCACAAGAATCAAACACATGAGAGACAAGAGACACAGAGTTTCTGTGGGGAAAACGCTAAGGTGAAAAACCCCACAACTTCCTCAGAGATAGAGAGAGTAATGGCTCAACCAAAGTACAACCAAAATACACTTGAGATAGTCTCCTAGAAGCAGATGATCCTCCTCCTCACTAGTGCGCCACTTTCTGAGTGAGAGAGATATGACTTTCCGAATGATCTAAATAGAGATCTCCTGATCTCTATTTATACTAACCTGTTTGCCTAGTGACCTTATGGGGCCGACTTGTCTAGCTAGGTACATCCACAATATAATATATATTTCAGGGCCCACCCCACACATGGTGGTCTAATAACCCATCGGCAAGTACACACACTTGCGACACTTGTCAATCCATATGACAACACTTCCTTATAGAGGAATAACACATCTCTAATAAGGGTACAATAAATATATATGAAATACATAGATGAAATACATTCCGAAGTTACATATACATCAACGTTAGCTAGCTTCCTTTTGAGTACATTTATATCCTTCATGTTAGACCCTGCAACAAGCATGTCATCTACATACAATAAAAAGATAATATATCTTTCATTGTCTAGCTTCTTGAAATAAACACAGTGGTCATAATGACATCTACTATAACCTTGTTCTGTCATAAAATTGTCAAATTTTAAATACCACTGCCTTGGAGCTTGCTTCAAGCCATACAAAATCTTTTTCAACTTGCATACCAAATCCTCCTTCCCTTTGACCTCATACCCTTTTGGCTGCTACATATATATCTATTCCTCCAAATCCCCATGGAAAGGCTATTTTTACATCTAACTATTCAAGATGCAAATCTTCTATCGCCACTAGACTTAAAATAGTCCTAATTGAAGTCATCTTAACAACAGGAGAAAATATTTCATCAAAGTCTATAGCTTTCTTCTGTGAAAAACCCTTTACAACAAGTTTTGCCTTGTACCGCTTCTTGCCTCCTTCTTCTTCCTTCAACCTGTAAATCCATTTGTTCTGCAATGCTCTTTTACTAGCAGGAAACTGAACCAAATCCCAAGTCTGGTTTCCTACCAATGAGTCCATCTCCTCATTCATGCCTTGCTCCCACTTCTTTCTAGTTTCCACTTGCATTGCTTCTTCATAACATTCTGGTTCACCAGCATCAGTCATCAACAAATAATACATGGAAGGAGAGTATCTTTCAGGGAGTTTACTTACCCTGGTAGATCTTCTTGCAGTTGTAGGAATTTCAGGTACTTGTTGTTGTTCTTGATTTTCTGGCACCTTTGGAACTTCATTTTCTTGAATTTCATCAAGTACTATGTACTCTGTGGTTTCCTTTTCCTATTTCTTTGCCTGCAACTGATCTTTATACATGACCTTTTCATTGAATATCACATCTCTGCTCTTGATGATTTCGTTATTTTCATAATCCCATAAGCGATAACCAAATTCATCAACCCCATATCCAATAAAGGTACATTTCTTGGATTTAGCTTCAAGCTTTCTTCTATTTTCTTTATCAATATGGACAAATACCTCACAACCAAATTTTCTCAGAAATAAGTAGTTTACCTTTTTATCTGTCCATGCCTCCTCTGGAATACCACCATCCAAAGCACTTGAAGGTCCTATGTTTATTAAATAAACAACAGTATTTACAGCATCTGCCCAAAACTGTAAGGGCAACCCTGCATGCAATCTCATACACCTTGCACGCTCCATGATTGTTCTGTTCATCCTTTCAGACACACCATTTTCTTGTGGTGTTCCTGGGACTGTATTCTCTCTATGAATGCCATGGTATGAATAGTAACTATCAAACTCCTTGCCGCAGTACTCACCTCCATTCTCAAATCTGAGACACTTCAATCTTTTTCCTTTCTCATTCTCAACCAAAGCTTTCCACTTCTTAAAAGTAGAAAACACATCAGATTTATGTCTAATGCAATAAACCCAAGTTTTTCTATTTGCATCATCAATAAATGTAACATAATAATGAGAGCCACCAAGAGATTGTACCTGAGCCAGTCCCCATACATCAGTATGCACAAACTCTAACTTTTCATTCTTCTTTTGTTTCCCAACCCTGAGAAATCTGACTCTCTTTTGTTTTCCATAAACACCATTTTCATAGAATTCCAAACTTACCTGCTTCAAATCTGGCAGCAACTTCCTTGAGTGGAGAATCTGCATCCCCTTCTCACTCATGTGGCCAAGCCTATGATGCCACAATGTTGTATCTGTTCCTGTGGAGGCTAAAGAGATAGAATGGTCAGTATTATAAGGACATAAATACAACGTACCTACCATGTCTCCTTTTGCTATCACCATTGATCCTTTAGTGATCTTCCACCACTTTTCTCCAAACGTAGATAGATAACCTCTATCTCCCAACTGTCCTTTTGAGATCAGATTTCTTTTCATAGCAGAAATATGCCTAACATATTTCAACAGCCAATCAGTTCCATTCTTAACTTTTATCCATACCTTACCCATTCCAACAATTTTACATGGCTCATCATCACTCAATAAAACATGTCCAAAATCACCTGGAACATAATCATGAAAGTATTTCCTATGGGGTGTAGCATGACATGAAGCCCCTCAATCTACTACCCAATAATTTCTAGTATTATCTAATGCAAGAATCAAAGTATCTTATAACACATCACCTGCTACATTTGCTTCCTAGGTAGTTTCCTTTTATGCATCTCCTTTTTGCTTTAGAGATCTATAGTCTTTCTTCAGATGTCCTTTCTTTCCACAGTTCCAGCATTCTATCGTTTCCAGTCTCGACTTGGATCTACCCATTTTAGACTTCCCACGATTACCTTGGTTCTTTCCTCTCTCCTTTTGTCTTCCCCTGGTCTCCATGGTCAACGCATTACCTGATGTCTCATCTGTGCTTTTTCTTCGCATATTCTCGCTAAGAATAACACCAATAACATCATCAAATTTCAAGGTGTTTGAACCAGAGACAGAGTTACTTACAACCATGACCAAGCTATTCCATCTTTCTGGCAATGAACACAAGATTATAAGAGCCCTAACCTCATCATCAAAGTTCACACTTACAAAACTTAGTTGATTTGTAACCATATTAAACTCATTTAAATGATCAGTAATAGATCCACCTTCAGACATCTTCATATTAAATAAACGCTTCATTAGAAATACCTTGTTGGAGGATGAGGTTTTTTCATATAGCTTACCTAGTGTGCTCATCAAACCCTCTCTTGTCATTTCTTTTAAGATATTGAAAGCCACCGACGAAGCCAGGCTTAGCCATATTGTTCCCAGAGCCTTTATGTCAAGAACCTCCCATTCTTCGTCCTTCATAGCCGCCGGCTGCTTTGCTCTTCCTCCCAATGGCATGAATAGAACCTTCTGGTACAAATAGTCCTCCATTTTCATTTTCCATAATTGGAAGTTTTGGCCATTAAACTACTTGACCTTAAACTTTCCTTCTTCTGCCATTGCTCCCACTCGAACCAAAAACCTTAGCTTCCTGCGGGTTTATCTGCCAAATAGACCTTTGGCTCTGATACCAATTGTTAGAAAAACAGGATCGCAGAGCAATAACAATAATCATAAATGCAAATATAAACACACATACACATTACAAGAGAGACACAGATATATCGTGGTTCACCCAACTTGGGCTATGTCCACACTGAAGTTGCCAATCCTTATTATTATCCTGTCCAACAAATTGAAGGGATACAACCTCCAGCACAGCCGATGCACTTTCTCTTCACTGTTTCACAGTCTCTCTCTTGATCTTAGAGATCTTTACAATGCATAAAACCTAATACATCTTACCCTAGCCGTATTACAATGTCTTTCTTTTATAAGGGAAATACAATGGAAAAATACCACGGGTTACCCAAAACCATGGGCCTGAAAATAGCCCCAAATTTTTTTTCTCGGGGGCGTTGCCCCCGAACCCCCATTTCTCGAGGGCACTATTCCCAAACACCCATTCGCAGGGGCATTGCCCCGAACCCCTAAAAATGCAAAATGGGTGTACAGTCCTCCAAGGTGCATAGCTAAGACAATATCATCTATGAGACTAGAAGATCTGCCTCCACAACCAACAATAATAGTCATTTGTTATCTAGATAGAAAACAACTGCGCATCTGGTAGACTGTCTTTTAAGTTGGTAGGTTGTTCACCTGACTCAATTGTGGAAAGATGGTCAGGTATCGAGTTCATCCTTCCTGGCTTAAAAACTATTTCAAAGTCATACTCCTGAAAGAATAGTAACCATCTATAGATTCTCCCCCCTAACACTAGTTTATTGACCAGATATTTCAACGCTGAATGGTCAGTAAACATACAGAAGTGCGCACCTAGAAAATAGTGTCTGAACTTTTGCAGTCTATATACCATGGCTAAACCTTCTGTTTCTCTCATAGTGTAATTCTTTTCTGCTGAGGACAACTTCCTGCTAGAGAATGCAATAGGATGGTCAATGCCTCCCTCACCTGGCTGAGCTAGCACAACACCAAGTGAAATGGATGAAGCATCTACATGTACATGGAAATGTTTGCTCCAATATGGAAAAACTAAGATAGGCGCAATGTGTCCAGTCCTTTTTGGAAGTCTTCATTCCATATGAACTTCGCTTCTTTCTTCAAAAAAATTTCCATAGGAACAATTATCTGCGCATATCCTTCTATGAAATTCCTGTAATAGAATGTGTGCCCCAATGTAGTGCGTAGTTGTTTTACTGAATTAGGCACTGGTAAGTTCACAATAACTGTGATTTTAGCTGGATCAACCATCAACCCCTATTTACAAACAATGTGTCCCAATAGAATTCCATAGGGAACACAGAAGATGCTCTTCTTCAAGTTGAGGGAGATCCGATGTTGTCTACACTTCGCTAACATCAGTATTAAGTTGGCATAACAGTTCTTTAATAACCCAAATATTGTCCAATCATCAAAATATACTTCTAAAAATTTATGGATAAAATCCTTGAATGCAGCAACAACTACTCTTGAAAACATAGAAGGCGTGTTCTTCATACCAAAGGGAATTATTGTGTAGTGAAATGAGCCCCATTCTGTATCAAATGTGGTCTTGTTCCTATCTACTGTATCAATTCTGATCTGATGATATCCGTAAAATCCATTAGTGAAAGAGTATGCTTCATTCCCTCCAACATTTTCTAACACCTCGTCTGTGAATGGAGTAGGAAATGGGTCATGCAGTGATGCATCATTTAGCTTTCTGATATATACATAGATCCTAAATTTGCCTTTAGTTTTCTTTTCTTGGATAACCGTGGGAATTATTCATTCTTGCCCTTCTACTGATTCAATGATTCCTACGTCAAGCATCTTATCAAGCTCTGCTTTTACCCTTTCTTTGTATCTTGGATTGGGTTGATAAGGTCTCTGCTTAATGGGATTCACATCCTACTTGAGAGGTATTTTCATAACCCCTAAGTCGCCCAAAATGCCTTTCATTTCGGAAAACTTCGTAGGAAATAAGTCTTCATACTTGCGAAGTAAATCTGCTATCTGCGCAACCGTCTCTTCATCCCAATAATCTCCTATAGAAGCGAATTTTGGTTCTTCATTAGTTCCAATGTTCACTTTTCGAGTTTTTACAGGATTACTTAGATATGGAATTTCCGATGGAGGTCCTTTGACTTCGCACTTTCCTTCTGACTCAGGTATGTTTACATTGTGTGGGTCGTGATCATCACTTTCCTCTTCTTCTTCATATAAAGGGAAGTTATAACATTCCAGGGCATGTTCTAGCTGTCTTTCCCATTCTAGCTGGTGATACACAGGTTCTAGTGTGTCATTGAATACCTTATTTTTGATGACCTGTAATGCCTCATTTATACTTGACATTCATCCTCAAAGTTAAACGTTTCTAGGAATTTCTCGATCATTATTGACCATTCTATCGTTCCTCTACGAAGTTTTGTTTCTATGTACCAGTTCTTCGGAATCTTCTCTATTGTGTGTACAAACATATGAACCCATTCTACTTGCGGTCTATGTATCCATGCTTTTAGACAACGGTTTATGTGATCTATAGGATTAGTTTGTCCATTATATTTCACTTGTACAAACTCAAATTATTCCATAAATATGATCTCCATCATATGCTTACATTCCTCCCACGTGGTCAGGTTCTGCTTATGTGCAGCCCACCATCTAGCAGGTGTAGCACGCAGTGCTGTATCTAATGCTATTATCTTATGTTCGTCTGAAATTGATATAAGATATTCTTGAAAAATTGTATGAATATTGGTCAAGCCATCATAAGTAGGGATTGGAATTACCTCTATTCCAATACAGTGCAGTGATCTCGTGAGCTGTGCGGATCTTATTGCAGATACTTCGTGCATTCTGCTCTACCAATTCTCTAGTCCTGCATCTGATTCGAATATGCAAGAACTGCCACATCGTCAGCTCAGTGTTCCATCATTAGTTGGGTTGACATAATCTTCCTGATTCACCATCATCTTGTAGATATGATCCAAATAATGAGCTCTGTATTCTTCTCGTATTGGTTCAGTATATCTAGGTCCTTGT
Source organism: Larix kaempferi (assembly GCA_027924585.1). Taxonomy (NCBI): domain Eukaryota; kingdom Viridiplantae; phylum Streptophyta; class Pinopsida; order Pinales; family Pinaceae; genus Larix; species Larix kaempferi. Next base: position 39,100,634 of record BSBM01000372.1, on the reverse strand, counting down.
GAAGGATCCAAGGGTGCGATGACCTTGATATCTGTTCCTTCAAATATCATCTGCTTCATTTTCAAATTTATAATTGCGAGGTTATCCATTTCCCAATCTATCCCCAATAGTGCAGGATAGGGTTGGCTATCATCTACGACCTCAATCACTTCGAAGTCTGCTCTACTTCACTCTCCATCAATGTCAACAAGGACACTGGCTAACATCCCAAAGGGTAGAACCTTTTGCTTATTGGCTAGCCTCAATTGTATTGGTGACCACGATAACTTCAGCTTTCCCATTTGTTCCCATGTCTGCTTTGTCAATACATTTACTTCTAATATGAAGTCAAGGATAATCTCATCCATTTCAAAATGTCTGATCTGTGCATTCAGTCTCATTTCTCTTCTGGTTCTTTTATGGTTCTTAATATGATGAACCACCCTATGTGCTTCAGTCACTACATTACACTGCTCGTAATGACTTAGTAGGTTCTGTAGTTCTTCTAAAGAATTTTCACACTTCAACAGCTTCATGCAGCTCTGCAATAGCTACGCAACAGGACTCATTGTGTCTGTCATAGTACGTGATTAATCATACGAAGTTGGCATATCCTTTACAAGTGAAGTCTCACTTCACAACTTGATTCGTGGAGTGATAGGTTCTGTCTCTTTGAAGGTTTCTCTGGCTTCCATGAAGAATTTTTTTTTTGTTCATCTAGAACACAGGTGTTTTTCCAGTCACTTTTCTTATCCAGGTCCCTTCAGTAGGCTTTTGTTTGATTGTCAAATGTCGAAACTTCCTCTCTTTGATCTTCACCTGTCGTGGCTCCACTTCGCGTCACAGCATGAATGTTGCAATCTGTATTCCGTTTTTTAGCTACGATCATCTATATGTTCTAATTCTATGCTTATGGTATTCTTTCTTGCATTTTTTCTTGCAAAAAAGGGCATGCCTCAATGACATGATTAAAAGACTTACAATATTTGCATGCAGTACAAGCATTTGTGCAATATCTGGCTAGATGTCCAGGTTTAACGCAATTATAACATACTATTTAACCTCTGCCTCTGAATCCTCGACGTCCTCTATACGTGCCTTGATAATACTGCACATTTTCATTGTTAAGTGGTGTTTCTTCTTGTACTCGGTAAAAATCATGTTTTCTTTCTATTATGAGTTCATAGGCTTTGTAGTTGGAATCATCATGGCCAACTGACTTACAAAATTGTAATACCCCATTTTGACCCTTAGGATATATTAGCTTTTAATGTAAATATTATATACATGTGATGTATGTTTTCCTAGCGTGGAGCTCAAGGCCAAGGCCCCGCTAGTGGAAGCTTGAATTTTATTTAAAGGAAAGTATTAGACATTACGTTACCCATGTGCTATGTAGCCATGGAACATTGTAAAAATGATGTAAATAAACATCATGCAATAAAATACCAAAACTGGCTATGGAGGCAACGAATGAGAAGGGGCCATGTGTATCCACTAGGGAGTGGTGAGGGGGCTATGGGATTGAACCATAGGTTTTCATATGTCACATTGAGAACCCATTTGACTTTCTTTGCTGACATTTAATTCTGTTGTAAGGAAGTGGTTGAATATTTCAGTCCATGGCTTCAATGGAGCATGGGCAACCCAGAAATTCGTATGGCAGAGTATGGGCTTTGTTTTCTTGTACCACAAGTCACTCTACCTCATGGGAGTTGATTCTTCCTCATCACCATTCCATTCTGGAAGTTATCATCATCATTTTCCATCCAAAAATGAATTCCTAGCAGTGAGAAAAACCAGAAATCGCAACTGTGAAAGAATAGACATTTTGAAGAGCCATAAATGCCCAGAATTGGTATTTGATAGTGAAATCCAATGGGAGATCCATAGGTATGAACCTTGGGGCAAATTTGGGAGCATTGGCTACCCTGAAATCCATTGGAAAACCCAGTTTTGATAGCCCAGAAACCCAGTGACGAGATTGAGTTATTTGTTGCCAGAATGATGAGATATCCAAGTGTGGATGTTTGAACAGAGGATGGGATTGCTTGACTCTAACTTGAGATGTCTGTAGCTCTGTGGTTGAGCTCACTAGCTTAGCATCCTCATCATTTCCTTATTGCATGCTTTATAAACCCAGCTATGTGCTAGCTTAGAATGACCGTTTGAGTGAATCCATGGCTGTGAGTGAGCTTGTCTAGTTCCTCCTTAGTGGATACATAGCCCAGCTCGGGGGTGATCTCTCAGCTGAAAGAATACAGGATAGACAAAGATCTATGGTTGGGTGGAACGTTGCTTTCACATAGCCAGTCGTTTGGATAGCTTCATCTTCCAGAAAAGTGTTCTTTGTGATTTAAATTATATGCATTATGTTTTTTGCAATGTGTTAAATCAGAATGATAATTGTTCATGTTAATGGAATTGATATGAAGTTTGTGCATAGCATGAAAATGGGATGGATTCTCTGCATGTTGGTTTATCATTTGCTTGAGATAAATATGCTGATGCATTTCAAGTTTGTGTGTGCAATTGTGTTTATTTCCGCTGTATATATATTGATTATGTATTTGCACACATAAGTTTTTAATTGTTATGAATTTATTTGTAATGAATGAGGAAGAGATTGCCAATAAACTTGGTAGATTGGTTAACATTTCTTTCCTTGCATCGGGTTGATGGATGGGGACATGATAGAAATGTGCAATATAGGTTCTTATGTGTTTGCACATATTTATGAATTAAATAACAGTCTTCTTGCCGATGTCCTCTACATCGAAAAATCTCACACCATGGTCCATGCTGTTGATTTAATGGTTTTGGAGCTCCACTAGCGATGCAATATATAAATACCAAACAATATTCTTTGGAGTGACCTTCTCCCTTACACTTTGTACACCAAACCTCTTTTTGGGTTTCTTTTCCTTTCTTCATATCTTGGAGTTGTAATGTAAAATTTTCTAGTTGGGTTTGTATCTGAACCATACCTATGCTTTTCTCTACTATAGGTGAAGCCTCTAGTTTCATCACAATCTCTAGGGCCTCTATCTGCAAAGAAACCTTTTGTTGCATAAATGGTAACCTTATATGTGGAAACGGTGTGGTTATGAACCATTCCTGGTAATGTTGTGGCGCTATGTCAAAGATCACTTGATCTAACAACGCTTTGAACTTTTTATCAAATTCCCACACTGACTCACTCGGTTTCTGTTTAATTTCTTTGAGATCTGTGATACATTGCAATTCTAACTTAGGTTTTTTAAATTCTCTAATGAGCATAGTTTGAATCTCTGCTAGTGTTCTATTTTTTCCAACAGAGTACTTCATAAACCATGTTAAAGCTCTGTCCCTAAATGTGGTGACTGGCTGTGCTTGTCTAACAGCATCATCATGTACTTGTTTAACATTCCACATGACTTCAAAAAGAAACCAGTGTTTCTCATGATCTTCTAGACCCGTTACTTTGAATATAGGCAGCTTTATGTCGTCTGTCATTCTTCTTCTAGGAGGCGTAGTGTTCTGTGATGTGTTAGGTATACTACTACTTAGACCGTTCTGAGTACTTTCTCTTGCGGTGTTACTACTACTGTTGTTCTGTGGGTTAGTAGTATTTCTGTCGTCAACTGGAGGTTTCTGCAGAGTAATAGGCTGATCAGTAGTTACTCTACGATCTGTTTCACTATCAGTCTCAACCTGATATGAGTCCCTATTACTTCCTAAATAAGTCTTTCGAGAAGTGCGAGGTTCATCTTCATTAAACCTATTTCTGGTACTATACTTGTATCTTTTATCACTTCGTAATTTATAGATGTTTTCCTCAATATCACTGTCTATGTTACTGAACATTACAGATTTAAATTTCTAGGAATCTTATTGCATTCTTAAGACACCTTTCTTTGATAACAACATTTTAATGTATAGAGTGAGATTGTTCAGGTACTTACCTCTAAATACTTTAAAAAAGTCTGCCTTTGCTGTGTTGTAATACTTCAAAGTGTCCACAACAAATTCTGTAATGTCCTTCTAGTACACTGTCTAGCCAGAAGTTTACTTCTCTTGAGATTGGGCTATCCACCGCTTTAAGTCTTCGAATCAATTCCGGAGTCCACACCGTAGGTTCTCCACCATGATAAAAATTATTTTGTTCTTCTAGTCTTGATAACCACTCATATAGGTCGTTGCTGAAGAATGCGAAGAAAATTTTGTAAATATAAGACCATAGGTATTTCTACAACCATTCTACATCAGAGAAACGTGGATGTTTTTTCTCTTTCCTTGCAAACTCTCTTTCTGTATTATCCACCCAGTTCTGTGTTTTTGTTCTCTCGGGATTCCAATATTCGGAGCATATCACCAGTTCAAGCATGGAAACAGAACCATTTGTTGTCTACGAACCTTGTTCTTTAACTTTATTGTACCAACTTAGGTTCTGCGCAGTTGTGGTCCAACAAAACCCCTCTTCACTGGCCCTTTCGACAACAATTTGTGAATAGATTGAGGTCTCACTCGAGGTGAAGTTATGGGGAATTACAGAAGCAGGTTTTTGTAATCAGGTGATGCACGGTTAATAAGTTGGTGAGATGCGCGAAGTCACTCCTACTTCATATTTACGTCTTATGCTACAGTGCGCGTTGGGATTGCGCACTTCTCAACAACCACAATACAATATGGCATCGCAACTCCAGACTGCGCTTCTTAACACATACACACTCTTTACAGACTTCGCTGACTTAGTGTTATTCCTATTACTTATGCATTCAACATATTCTGAAATACTTGTGCATTCAATCATACATGTTCCATACTTAACATATTATTCTCATCCATCATACATGTGAAAATACATATAAAATCATGAGCATACATAAGAATAAGTATGAATGTAAACATAAACATAAGTATAGACAATCACACTCATTCAATCACATAACACACTTATTTTTACATGGTTCACCCCCTGGATGGGAGCTACGTCCACAGGAACTGTTGTTTATATTATTGGGAAGGATTCAACGTTTCTAGTCTGCGCACTTAGCTGTAGACTCTTCTCTCTACAATAGGTGTCTGTGCATGCAACTGCAGAGCCTCTTTCTCTTGTCTATTCTTACAATACAAAACTGAGACAAAAAATGACCAATCCTTCCCTTACAAAATTTCCATGTCTTTACAATGATTGTGGGACAAAAACCCATGCTACCCAAAAATCCCCCAAAATTGGCGTGGTTACCCCGCTAACCCAGCCTATCATAGCTGACATCTACTTCACTTTCCTTTGGCCACCTTTCTGCGCCGCTCTTGGCTCTGATGCCCTTCTGAAAACCGCATTTCTGATTGCTCAGCTCTGACTGCATACTAGTGCGTCCCTTTCAGCTGCTCCACTTCCTCCGCCATTGTCGATACACCATTTTGATTCTAATGATTTCCGTACTCTGGATGACAGGTCGCTTTCCTTCAATTCTGCGTCGTTCTTTACCCTGCTCCCGGGATTCTGCGTAATTGCTTAACCAAAATAGGTCGTTGTGACATGTGTCATAACAGGGATCTAGGGACCATCGGTAAATGGCGGAGGAATCGAGGAGGAAGGGGAATTTTCCCCAAGGGAACTACTGGTAACCAAAGGAATAGTGGTTGGAATAGATCCTCTCCCAATGGGTATATTAGTAGTGACTGAAATTCCAGGTGTAGGTCTTGTAGATGGTATAGCAGGGATGGATGTTGAAATGGTAGCAGGGCTAGTGGTGGATCCAATGCTAAAAATCCCACCGAAAAATGAGTTGGGATTCACACCTTCCATGGGGGTCGATGGAGCTATGTATATGGGTGAATCTGGCTCAGAATCATATGTGAAATAAGGGGCATTGGGATGAAGATCCGATGATGAAGATGTGCATCTCAAGGGAGCATGACGGGTGGGGTCAAGTGGACCGTACTGCGGGGATTGTCCCTATAGATGACGAGAGTGTCTTGGTGAATCAATGGTGATAGGTGTAAAAGTGCTAAAGAGTTGTGGGATATAAAATTATAAAAAATCCTACTGGAATCATTTGTGCAAAAGGAGAGCTCAAAAAATAAGACACTTAGGCCAAAAACAAGCTAAAAAACACACGCTGCAACAACGTGCTACAACAAGCAGAGCAGCAATAAAATGGTCATAATACCAACAATCAACACTCCTAAAAATAAAAAAGGTAGACTCACTAACCAATGGGGGTATAGGAGCATGAAAACACCTATCTAAAATATATGGAAGCTCACACAAATCGTATCCCCTACAGGGTGATGAAATCCACAGTCAAGAAATACAAAACGTAGAACCAGATGGCTAAAGGATATCCCTCTACCGATAGGGACTCCAAGTAAAAGAGTCCTATAAGAATGGAAACTAAGATACCTCGTTCATGGCACATCCAAAAAGCTGTCTCATAACTTTCGTTCTTTGGCCATCACGCATTCGGTATGGGTTCCAACATGCATGATGAGAACAATGAGTAGGTGTCCTTCAGTTCATAGTGGAGAGAGGTATTCCACTTAGAATTCCGGAACTAGTCTTGCTACTTTCCCTCCTAAGGGATAGGCCCTCCGACAAATTGGTGTCAACCATACCAATAAATAATAGGGGATTTTGGTTCCCTAAATGACAAAAACTATGTCTCAAATGTATATGACAAAGGCAATGTTATTTGGATGCCTAACCCCAATGTCCTACCTAGCTACAAAGTTGTTTTTGGGTTCCCCGAGTGGGGTTAATGTGTGTTGAATTAAGTCAATTTTAGTCTCACTCGAATTATGGGGAGTGTGTGGGTGCACAAGTGGTGTAAACCCAATATCGCTAGTGATAAATACTGAAATGAAACAACTGATATTAAAAATAAAAGTACTAACTGCTATAGCATGTAAATAAATGAACTCACTAAAATATAATGCAAAAGATAGCAATACAATAAGGATGTATGCAAAGTGAAATGTCCCAAATGCTATAGCAAGTAAAAGATAGAAAAGTACTAATGGAAAAATGGAGCAAGAAAATAAGAGGCTACTTGGGTAAGAAAAGAGGCAAAAAGGGCTGTAGGGTGCATCTGTGAAGCGAAAGGTCGCAATCAGGAAGCTGTAGACTACAGAAAACTTCACACCGAAATATAAAAAAAAAAAACATAAACAGGAAATAGGGTGCGGATTTCAGGTTTAGAGGTACACTAGGGGTGCGCGTTTTAGGGCCAAAGGAACACTAAGGCTGCAAGTTGCAGGCTTATAAGCACACAAAGGGCATATCTTAGAGTCCTAAAGGCATGTGGATTTACGTCTGGAAGGAGCGCAGAGTGTGTGGATTACATGTGGAAAAGTGCGCTATGAGCGTGCGTTTCAAGCCGAAAGTTGTGCTAGGGAGCGCGGGTTTCGGGCTGGAAGATGACCACTCTGTGGGAAAAGGAAAGGGATGAATCTGCAAGTAGAGGGTCTGCGACTAGGTTTGAAAAGTAAAATGAAGGAAAAATAACAAATACAAAACTTAAAATAACTTAAACCAAATATTGATGGGAATCGACCCAGTAGAGTCGCCAATTCTGGAGCTAGTGTTTTCACACTAGCCTTTGCAAAAGGGCACCTACTAAGAATTATGGAATTCTTATTAGCAGATCCAAAATGTAATAATAATGATGTGTGAGTGTAAATGTAAAAAATAGAAAATACAAATAAATTAAATATAATTAATTAGTACTGCAGTAAAAACAACAAATAGATCGAAACCCATGAAGTATTTTTTGTATTATTGTGCAAACAAGGGTTTACAATAAGAGTTACCTCAAAAGGTGAGTAAATGTGGGCCCTCGTAGCTGTACAGAGAGTAGTGCGTCAGGTCTCTAGATTTTCTTGCTCTTCTCCAAATGCTCAAAAGGTGGCAAAGACTCAATTGAATGGGGAATAGAAGCTCAAGATGGTAGGCTAAAGTTCAACAAGAATTTTGGCAGAATAAGGGTATGAAGAATTGATCATGGGTGTGAAATGGGGGTTCTCCATCACCTTTTATAGTAATTTTGGGTGGTGGAGTATTGACCCATGGTTTTGGGCAACCAATAGTATTGGCTAGTGGTATTTTGAGTTTTCCCTCTTTTTTTATTTTATTTTGACTTTTTCCCCTTTTTTTGTTTCTTTTTTGGGGATTTTGACCATTGTTTTGTTGAATTTTCAGAATTTACTTCAATATGATCTAGGATCTTAACTGAGAGAACAACATGTACAGCATATCTACAACATATCAATCATGGAGACAATAATGCAAGCACACAAGAGACACAAAGATTTACTTAGGGAAAACCATAAAGGTGAAAAACCCCAATAACTTCCTCAGAGATAGATAGAGCAATGATACAACCAACCAAGAGAGATAGCCATAACCTAGCAGCAGATCCTCCTCCTCCATAAGTGCGCCACTCCTCCTTGAGTGCATGTGTGAGAAGTGAGTGAGCAAATAGAGTGCCTCCCGCACTCTATTTATACTTGACTTGACTTGCCTTTTTACCTAACTCATGTAGGCTCGAACTTTACCACATAACATAATGCTGAGTGGGCCGACCCCCAATAGGGTGGTCTAATAACCCTTTGACCCACATGGCCGACCCCCAATAGGGTGGTCTAATAACCCTTTGACCCACATGACTTATATAGGGCCGACCCCAAATAAGGTGGTCTAATAACCCATCAAGTATAAGTTACGACACTTACAATATAAATGATGACACTTCCTTATAGAGGAATAATACCATCTCTATAGGAATACAATATACATATATGTGAAATACATTCTGAAGTTACATATACATCAACACTCCCTCTTAACTAGGAAGGTATTTCTCAGCACAGTTCTTCTAGCACAAGCCATCTTCTCTGGATCATCGTCACTATATAATCGTCATCGAGTCATCATCATCGTCACTGTTGCTGCTATCTTAATCAATCTCTGAATCTACTCGTCATAGGAAGTTCTACAGAGCCAGTCCTTTTTCATACTGGATGTAGGCCCACCGCCTGCAGGTCTTCATCATCAATGGCCATACTGTGGAATTCTCAGGACTCATTACGTGCATCACAAAACCTGGCTGCAACATCCCAGGCTGTTACGAGCACACAGCTCTACCTGTAGGATCTCCCAGGAGCACATTACATGTGACCCATCACAAAACCTGGCTGAAGCATCCCAGGCTGTTACGAGCACACAGCTCTACCTGTCGGATCTCCCAAGAGCACATTACATGTGGTCCACCACAAAACCTGGCTGAAGCATCTGAGGCCTTTTTCATCCTGTCCAGATCTCCCAGGAGCAAATTACATGTGGTCATGGCAAAACCTGGCTGAAGCATCTGAGGCCTTTTTCATCCTGTCCAGATCTCCCAGGAGCAAATTACATGCCATAGGACAAAACCTCGCAAGAGCATCTGCCAGATATCCCAGGGCACCGAATTACATGCCATAGGCAAAACCTCGAAAGACTATCTGTAGATCTCCCAGGGCACAAATTACATGTCCTCCCAAGCAAAACCTCGCAAGAGCATTTTCCAGATGTCCCAGGGCACCGAATTACATACCATAGGTAAAACCTCGAAAGACCATCTGCAAATCTCCCAGGGAACAAATTACATGCTTTCCTGCACAACTTGATCCACGACCATAAAGTATCATTTGATACTCATCAAACATCATCCTGATGTACACATGATCATCCTGATCATCATCACTGCAACATCCTGCTGCATGTCATCTGGAGAAGCTCGTCATCCACGATCATCCAAGTATACATAGATACATGATCCACACAATGTATCCATCGGCATACATGATCTACCTGATCATACAAAGATACATGATCCACAAAATGTATCCATCAACATACATGATCTGCCTGATCATCATCACTGCAACATCCTGCTGCATGTCATCTGGAGAAGCTCGTCATCCATGATCATCCAAGTATCCACCTGATACATACATAGATACATGATCCACACAATGTATCCGTCAGCATACATGATCTACCTGATCATACAAAGGTACATGATCCACACAATGTATCCATCAGCATCCAACATGATGCGTTCATACAAAATACATACACATGATCCATCTAATCATATCCAGCATCCAACATGATGCATATAAAAAATACATACTCATGATCCAACCAATCATATCCAGCATCCAACATGATGCATACATATATACATATAATGATCCAACTGATCATATCCAAGCAGAAACCAGAACATCATCCTGATGCTCATCATCTAGCGTTTACATCCATAGCCATGTGAAGAGTTCCCCTTCCAACATGCTTGGAATGGCTTCAGCAAATGTGTCCATCACTTCTTCCTCGAAGTATCCTCGATATGAAGCACGCCAAGCCTCTCTCTGAAGTACTCGAACTTCACCCTGGCTAGTGGCTTCGTCAGCACATCTGCAATTTGCTCGTCCGTCGCAACATACAGGAGCTTCACAGCTCCTCTCTGCACCATATCCCTGATATAGTGATATTTGATCTCTATGTGTTTCGACCTGTCATGAAACACTGGGTTCTCGGACAGCTTCACACAACTCTGGTTATCACAGAAGATACCAGTAGCATCCAATAGGAGATCAAATAACTCAGACAGTAGCTTCCGTAGCCATACTGCCTCACAACTAGCTGAACAGGATGCAACATACTATGCCTCAGCTGTACTCAGTGCTACGTAGGACTGATTCTTGCTAAACCAAGAGATCACACCTGATCCCATACTGAAGCAGCACCCAGATGTGCTCTTCCTATCTGCAGCACTGCCAACCCAATCTGAATCAACATAACCCTGCAGGTTAAACTTTTGATTCGCCTCATACCTGAGCCCATAATCCACTGTACCCTTCAGTTACCTCAGAATATGCTTTATAGCAACCAGGTGAACACTCCTCGGATCCGTCAGGAATTGGCTCAATGTGTTCACAGCAAAGCAAATGTCTGGTCTCGTGTTCGTCAGGTACATCAAGGACCCAATCATCTGGCGATACATAGAGACATCAATCGGCTCAGATGAAGCATCACATAGAAGCTTCAGATTTGATGCCATAGGTGTGGCCATGGCCTTGCAATCCATCATCCCAAACCTCTTTGCGATCTCTACTGCATACTTCCCTTGTCCAAGGAAGATTCTATCTGCACTCTACCACACCTCCATGCAAAAAACAAATAGTGCATCATCCCCAAGTTATTCATCTCGAACTCGGTAGTAAGCTTCCGCTGCGTGTCGGCAATAAATCTATCTTCACCTGTTAGGAACCCATGTTAACCCTTCTCTTTACTATGTTAGTATATTGTTGATGGACGCATATGCTTTGTAAGTCGTCCCGTAGTATTTGTTGATCCGTAGTTTATATTAGCCCATAGTATTGATCCATAGTATTGGACGCATATGCTTTGTAAGTCGTCCCGTAGTATTATATGTCCCATGGTTTTGACTCATAGTATTGGGCATAGACTTAGTATATAAGTGTGTGTTGAGGTCATTGAAGGCACCGTGAAGTTAATTGTATTGAGCTTGCTCAAAGGAGGTTTCCCCCTCGAAGTGGCCCGTGATCAATATAAAAGCGATTCTGTTCTATTATTTCTGATATCTCGTGTATTTGCATTAATTAATTATTGCAGGTACATCACATCTGGTATCAGAGCACTTTCCTTGGCACAAGTGGGAAATTATTTTTTCTTTTTTTGGGCGGTGATTTTCAGATCAATTTCTGAAACTTTTTGCACAAAATCAGAAGAAACCGATTGCATATCTGAATTCCTCTTTCAAAAATACGCAGTTTCAAAAAAAAAAACATCTCATTTGGAGTTCTAAAAGTGGAGATATCACGGATTTAAAATCAGCAATTTTTCAGAATTTCGGCGACGGCCGCGGAAATTGCGGCGAGAAAATATTTTGACCGAGTGCCCAGATTTCTATTCCGCTTTCATGGGTAGAAGCAGAGTGGTTGTTCTAGTTCCGGAAACATGCTATAATAGCGATTCTGAGCAATATAGATCCGGTATTTGAACATTGGGTGGAATTTATGCCCAAATTTTTTCTATTGCAGGTTCAGATTTGGGAATAATCCCTATCCGCTTAACTGTGGGAAGTACTTGGGCATAAGCCCTAAAACTCATTGTGAGGAGTACCATAGGAACCCCGAAGTAGCTGGCCCATTGAGAGGACCTGCCAGTGAAAAGGGCAACGACCCCTACCTGATTGACTAGTTTCCACCCGTGAGGTAAACCAAGAGCTGTCGTTTGTGGCAAAGCGGTTATCAGTTTTCCCTGAGCCGTGGAGTGAGGGGTACTGCCCCAATACGCAAGCCGTCAGACAGCATTGGTGGCCGAGTGAAACCCCTGAACTGTTAGGAAGCCGCACATACGTGGGGTCCATATCTACTTTCAGCTGAACTATTGTCGATCACTGCTGCGCCGTTTCAGATCCATTTTGCAAGCCGTTCTAGATCCAGCCGTTCGGCGTTGTTCCAGATTCCTTCCAAGCCGTAGCCGCTCCAGTTTGTAAAAATAAAAAATAAAAAAAAAAATCCCGAGCCGTAGCTGCTCCAGTCCGAAAAAGACAAAAAAAAAAAAAAAAAAAAAAACGGGTTATGGTTGTCACCCGTGCAGGAGCACACACCATGGAGGAAGCACTTGCAGCCATCCAAACCAAACTCCAAGATCTGGATGAAAAATTTCTCAGCCTCCATCTTCAGCATTCAGCCATGAACAATACCAGACAGCCAGAATCTTTTGCAGCCACCGGGTTCTCTGCTTCTAGCAATTTTCGTGGGCCGAAGCTTGATTTTCCTCGCTTCAATGGTACTGATCCGACTGGATGGATATACCGAGCAGAACAATATTTCAGTCTGCATAATACTTTTGATGTTCAGAAAGTTCCACTTGCATCCTTTCATTTGGAACAGGAAGCCCTTCAATGGTACCGTTGGTACATCAAAGCTCATCCTGAGCCAAACTGGACAGATTTTTGCCAACTCATTTTGCCACGATTTGGTCCTAGTGCTTTTGACGACACAATGATGGAAGTCCTAGGGTTGGCTAAGCTGGCTGAGGACAAGATCGCAGCTCAACAACACTCCAAACCCACCTTTGTTTTGTTCCCTTCAGAAATATGGGTTCCCAACGACCCCCCATCACGCCTGCTCCTCAACCAACTCCTATCAAGCATTTGTCTGAAATAGAAATGCAGGCACGCCGAGAAAAAGGGCTTTGCTATAATTGTGATGAGAAATTCACTCAGGGACATAGATGTGTTCAACAAAATCTCTATCTCTTGGATGTGGATTCTCTGCCTGCCTTAGAACTTGGTGAAGAAGCTACAGATACAGTAGATGATCAGGTCGACATTCAACACCTGCCTGTTGACACCCCATCTCAGGACGACCCATCCGAGATCTCTCTCCATGCTGTAACCGGAGTCACCACCCCACAAACAATGCGAGTCAGGGGATACTTCAAGAAGCTCCCTCTTACCATCCTCATTGACTCTGGTAGCACTCATAACTTCATTGACCCTCGAATTGCCAAACAGGCTGATTGTTTTGTCCATCCTTGCTCCAACTTTGAAGTCATGGTTGCCAATGGGGGTACCTTACCTTGCAAGGGGAAGTGTCACAATGTGCGTATCTCTATGGAAGATTATAACCTACGCTCTGACATGTTTGCCTTGTCCTTAGGCGGATGTGATGTGGTTTTGGGCGTTCAATGGTTACGCACACTTGGCCCCATCTTATGGGATTTTGCGGAACTTTGGATGCAGTTCAAAGTCAATGGGGCACAACACAAATTTATGGGCTTACAACCAGGGTCTCTCTGCATCATCAGTTCACATCGCCTGGAAAAAATCCTTAAGAAGAATTCACATGGTGTCATCGCTCAGCTCAATTCCATTCAGATGCACCCATCAACAGTCTCCACTACTTCCTTGGATAGATATGCAAGTATCTTTGCTGAACCAATGCGCTTGCTGCCTTCAAGAGACCTTTCCAGTAAGAATGTAGCCACATCTACCTCTCAGCAGGAAATGATGGCTATTTTGCATGCAGTACAGAAGTGGCAGCCATACCTATTAGGGAATTATTTCTGCATCAAGACTGATCTCCCGAGTCTGGAAATTTTTTTGGAACAATGGGTCTCCTCCCCAACACACCTACAATGGGTTATCCAACTCATGGGTTGTCCCTATGTGATCACTTACAAGAAGGGTAAGGACAATATGGTGGAAGATGCTCCTTCTCACACAATTGATGACCCAGTTTCTCTTACAGCTCTTTCTCTGCTTGTTCCAAATTGGTTGCAATATGTTCAACAGGGCTATCTCTTCTATGAACTCCATGCATCTTCATTAACAGGGTACTCTGGGTTCTGCAAAATGTATGACCGGGAACAATGTAACTTCTTCTGGTTGGGACTAAAAATGACAATTCAACAGATGGTGGCTGACGATGATACTTTCCAAGTCAACAAGGGGGAAACGACACTCCTTTCGGGATTGCTCAAACCCATACCCATCCCTACACAGCTTTGGCCAACTATTTCTATGGATTTCCTAGCAGCGCTCTGGTGGTACAATACCACATCTCAAAGGACACCATATGAAGCAGTCTATGGAAAAACATCGCCTGTTCTTCTTCCATACACCATTAGCAGCTCTCCAATTCAGGAAATTGACTCGGTTCTTCGAAACCGCGATCAGATTCTTCTCATTCTGCAGGACAATCTTCACATGGCCAGAATTCGCCTGAAACAACAAGCCGATCAGCACCGTTCTGAGCGCATTTTCCACGCAGCTGACAGGGTTCTTCTTCATCTACAGCCTTCCAAGCAATCCTCCTTGACACTCCAAAGGCGTCAGTGGCCCGAAATGCAAACCGAGGATGCTACCGAGGAACCACTCCTTCAGATTCTGCAGCAATTTCTCCAACCAAAGCTTTGAGGACAAATCTTTTTCTAAGGGAGAGGGGATGTTAGGAACCCATGTTAACCCTTCTTTTTACTATGTTAGTATATTGTTGATGGACGCATATGCTTTGTAAGTCGTCCCGTAGTATTTGTTGATCCGTAGTTTATATTAGCCCATAGTATTGATCCATAGTATTGGACGCATATGCTTTGTAAGTCGTCCCGTAGTATTATATGTCCCATGGTTTTGACTCATAGTATTGGGCATAGACTTAGTATATAAGTGTGTGTTGAGGTCATTGAAGGCACCGTGAAGTTAATTGTATTGAGCTTGCTCAAAGGAGGTTGCCCCCTCGAAGTGGCCCGTGATCAATATAAAAGCGATTCTGTTCTATTATTTCTGATATCTCGTGTATTTGCATTAATTAATTATTGCAGGTACATCACATCACCATACCAAGTTCTGCACATATATGATTTCCTATCATGTGTCTCAGAACCAAGTGGCTGCTCTACATACACTTCTTCTTCAACTACACCATTCAAGGAAGCTGTCTTGAATCCATCTGGTGTATCTTCTATTTCATCACTTTTATATTTCTCAATGCTGCCATCTGCAACATGCTTGATCTGATAGTTCCATTTGGAAGTCATAGCAAACTTCCCTTCATGTCTTGGGATTACATCCCAAACATCATTCTTCATGATCGACGGATCATGGCATTTCATTTCTTCATCCCAGATCCTGGGAACTTCAATATCTTCAATATCTTCAATAGATATCTTTGTTGCTGGAACAAAATGTTGTAGTTCTTCTTTTGTAGGAGATGGCATACGATCTTTCCTACACAACAATCTCATAGTTTTCAGAACAAATTCTTACACATAAAGAAATATGCCATACAGTCATGCAATTATCTTAGCCAATGCTTCAATACAACATTTATCCATATTCAGTAACTTTCTAGATGCCTTCCAATCTCTACCAGAACATTGTTAAGAGTGTGCACAACTCCCAACATGTCAGCAAAGAGGTTTCATTCTAGATAAGTAGCAATGGAATGTTGTACAGTGCCATAGGCCACTTACCCATGCATATTAGGAGTATACTGTTCATCAATGCAATTATTCTAATATGCATAATACACAACCTAATTCCAGGAACATCAGTATATACATTATTGAACAGTATTATTTAAGAAATGACAATTCAAATACTTATCTTTGTTTGTTCGTTGGGTGGACTCCCTCTGAGTCTTCGCTTCCTTGCAGGAGCTGCTGGAGTCCTAATCTGAAGTAGCTTCTTCTACACCTTTCTGTTGTGGGCTGTAGAGAGATGGTCAACTCCCTCTGAATATCTGCATCCTTGCATAAACCACTGGAGTGTACTCCCTCTTGATCTTTGCTTCCTGGATTACCTGTTCTTGAATCTCATATTCATCCTTGGTCCCTATGCATGCTTATTAGTATCATGAATGTGTTATCCTTGTGATCTCATATAAAATCATACATTCATTAGTATACTATTAAAACACAATAATCTCAAGCATGTATAGTCATGATCATTTCAAACATAAATAATAAGCATTAGCATTCAAGGTTTATGTAGGATTCTTATGGTTAGTCAAATCATAATAAACATAACATGTCTAAACCTGTAATTACTCAAACGTATGACTCTTCAGGTTCGTTGAATCATCAATCAAGATAAGAGATATAAAATGCATAAAACCTATGATTATTCAAATCTATACCATCATGATTTTTCTGGTTAGTCATATCATCAATTATGGTAAGAAACATAATATGCATACAATCATGATTATTCAAACCTATGACTTCATGAATAATCATTATCAACAACAGTATAAGATCCTAACCCAAGGTAGGATTCTATCTTGATATAGGAAAAACATACCTGGATTAGCATGCTAGTTAGTTATGTCTAACATACTCACAAGATGTATTCTTGTTCTTCTTCAATGACTTGTGCTAGTAACCTGTATATCTCATAGGTTAGCCATTACAAAACCAAGTTATACATACCTCGTAAATGGATCTTCTATGAGATCCATGACAATGGATGAATCTTTGTCCTCATGTTATCATGATCATATGTTCTTGGACCAGAACATGATTTGTCTTTCTTGGTGTACCTTTCGAGTTAGTAGACAACATAAACCTCATACAACACCATAATGCATTAGTACAATCATAAGTGTTAACACCCTAATCAATGAATATTTTCTATCGTGCATTCATAGTTTTATTAAGGTGATATGACAAGTCTAAAATCAAAATTGTACTAACCGTAATAACATGAATACAAACATACCATAAACTTAATCATGGACAAATATTGAAACATACCTCGATGAGTCATACCTATCGATATCGCTTGTAATCTTCTTATATAAGGCCTTAGCCTCATCTCCCTATGAAACAGGAACTTCTTCACTCATGCAGATGATCAACCCATCTTCTTCTAGGATTAACCCAATCCACTTGATTTGCAAGAACTGGACCTGGAGCTAGATATGGGTTTGTCAGAGAAACCCCAAAAATTCAAACTTTGAATTTCAAACTTTCGAAAGGATAGAAATATGCGCCTTGATGAGCTGATCAAACTGGTATATTCAGAATTTGAAAACTGCAAAGTTTCGCTCCTCAATTTTGCCTTTGAAACTTCCGGATTCACTCGACATGACCCTGAACTGGGGTTTGATGAAGCCCACTCTTTTTCCCCATCAAAAGGTTTGATCCAAAGCTCTAAGCTTCTATTTTTCTGAGGAGCTTCTAGCCGTGGTCACAGATTGCAAAAATTTCCATTTTTACAGAAGCCCTAATTTTTCACTTTTCTGATCAAAGTCCCGAACTAGGGTTTGATCAAGCCCAACCTTTTTCCCAACCAAAAATTCTGATCTTGGTCTCTAAATTTCTATTTTGATGAGTAGCATTCAGCCGTGGTCTCTGATTACAAAAATTCCAACTTTCTCCAAAGCCCTAAATTCCGGAAGCCATGAATGAAGTTACTCAAAAAATAATTCTGTTTTGACAGAAATATGTACCTGATTGTTTCTGGTGTACCTCCAAACTTTTCGATCCACAGGGTCTGAAAAAGTTTTCTGAGATATCCTGACCTGTTATCTTTCCATCCTGACAGGTCTTACCACAATTGGATTCTCTGATCGAGAGTTATGTCAAATGTCGCAACGTGACCTGTTTTGGGATAAACAGAAGAACGAACTTGTACGGCGTGCCACATGTCACTGTTTGAACTTCGGCCTCTGAAAACATTTCCTAAGATAGCTTGGCCTGTTATATTTCCATCCTGATAGGTATGACCTCAATTGGACTCTCTGAGAGAGAGTTATGCCAAGTGTCGCAACATGACCTGTTTATGGGATAATACAGGAGAGCGAACTTGTACGGCATGCCACGTGTCACTGGTTCAACTTCGGCCTCTGAAAACGTTTTCTGACATAGTACAGACTGTTTACTACCTGTCACTTTTTACAAAATTTCATTTGGAGCTTCCTAGCCCAAGATATGACCTTTTTCCCAAGGTCACCTGATTTTGACTCAGATCTGGAAGAGGCAGAAGCCCTATATTGTACAGATCATAAATCACAAAGTAAAATGAATTAGAGGTTTTCCTTTGGACACAAGGTACCTGGAGATTTAATCTTTGTCCTGTAACAATTTCAGATCCAAAAACTTTGCCAAAACGGATTTATAGCGAAAGTGCTACGATGACTGGTTTTTGCTATATCAAGCCCTAGCATCGTAAGTGCAACAAGTGTCATACATGCCATATCATGCCTTCTTTCAGGCTAGCTCTGATTCCATGTTGAATTTTCAGAATTTACTTCACTATGATCTAGGATCTTAACTGAGAGAACAACATGTACAACATATCAATCATGGAGACAATAATGCAAGCACACAAGAGACACAAAGATTTACTTGGGGAAAACCATAAAGGTGAAAAACCCCAATAACTTTCTCAGAGATAGATAGAGCAATGATACAACCAACCAAGAGAGATAGCCATAACCTAGCAGCAGATCCTCCTCCTCCATAAGTGCGCCACTCCTCCTTGAGTGCATGTGTGAGAAGTGAGTGAGCAAATAGAGTGCCTCCCGCACTCTATTTATACTTGACTTGACTTGCCTTTTTACCTAACTCATGTAGGCTCGAACTTTACCACATAACATAATGCTGAGTGGGCCGACCCCCAATAGGGTGGTCTAATAACCCTTTGACCCACATGGCCGACCCCCAATAGGGTGGTCTAATAACCCTTTGACCCACATGACTTATACAGGGCCGACCCCAAATAAGGTGGTCTAATAACCCATCAAGTATAAGTTACGACACTTACAATATAAATGATGACACTTCCTTATAGAGGAATAATACCATCTCTATAGGAATACAATATACATATATGTGAAATACATTCTGAAGTTACATATACATCAACATGTTTACTAGATTTTATCCCTTTTTGGAGGATTTTCATTAATTGTTGAGAGAAATAATGATTTTATGCCCATTTGGTTACCAATTTACGGATTTTTGGGGTTTTGGAGGCCAAAAATGAAGGAAAAAGTGGTAAATGGGTTATGTGACTAAGGAGATGAGCTAGGTGAACAATTTTTGGGTGTTAACAATAATAATCAAATTAATTTTGGTTGTCCATCAAGCTATTAATAGTTTTTCAAATTATTTTTTCACGTGTTTTTGTAGGTGATTTGTAGCAACTTGAACAATCATTAGAACTTTAAGTAATCACAAACAATATCATTCTATAATCGTCATCAACTTCAAACCATTTTAGCATCATCACTCTATAAGAGCATAAATAAACTAAAGCATGAACATCACATCATAATAAATAAAAACTTTAATGAGGTCATAATCCCATCACTTGAGGGTGCATCATGATGTAATGTCCCCAAATAAACCCTAGACCACAAATTCCTAAGTCACCTAGACTGGTTCATGTTTATTCACCTAGGTGGTGATTTAGGTTGATTAATTATTGATCCTAAGGCTGGTTCCCTAAGGTTGGAAGAATCACTGGTGGAAAAATACAAGGAAAAGAAGCTCCTAAGCAATTTGACAAGGTGCCATGTAACCACCCTAAGGACACGATGATAAAATAACCAACCCATTCAACCCCATGGGTCCTAGTGACAGTTTGACATTATTTAATTAAAAGTAGGTAAATTTTTATTTAGTCACCCATGTATATTAAATAAATAAAGGTGGGTAATAGTTTCATGTTATTTATTAATATTAATAAATATTTATGAGTTTTAATGGCTAGGTGCCTTAAGAAGGGCGCATAAGTGGTCTTGTGGACCTTATGAGTTGTCATCCACAATGGAAACTGGAAGAAAAACCAAGAAAATCCATAAAGCCACTTAAAATATGGAAGGAAACACAAAAATAGGAAACTCTGAAAAGTAGAAAGGTAGGAAATTTTATAAAATTAGAAAGAAGCATAAAAGTAGGAAAAGGAATAGGAAAACCAAGAAAGCAGAGAAAATGCAGGAAAAGCAAGATGTTTCCAAAAGTAGAAAATCAATCTAAAGCAGAAAGGAAACAAAGCAAGGAAAAAGGAATGTAAAAGCTGAAGATGCCAAAACAAGTCAAGGAGGGCACATTAGTGAGTTGTAGGACCACATTCAATGTATCATGAAGACTCATTCATGCTATAAAGTAATTTGGTGCACTCTAGTGCCCATCTTTTATCACTCTTGGTATTTGTCTTGAGAGCTTTGCTTCTTAGAGGCTTGAGAGATGCTCTCCTAGCTAGCTTTGGGTGATGTGCCCCATAGAAAATTTGTTCCTGATATTATTCACAGTTCCAATACTACCATTAGAGTCTGAGTTGCAGGTATGATTCATCCCACATCCTGAAGAATTCGAGCCTCCAGAGTTGGTGCATAGATTAATGCAAGGTTAAGTTGAATTTGTGATGAGATTCATCTAGAGAAGAGAGCAATTGGAGTGATTGCGCCCCCTGTGATATACATAAGAAGTTATTGTGCCTTCCATGAAAATCCATATGACCATATTGTTCCCATGGATCTAAGCTATTGGTTCCATCTTTACTTCTCATTCTTCTATTGAATATTTCTGCTCCTATCTTATAAAATCTTAAAGATTGGGAACTATATGTAAAGTTTGGGTCCTGAATGCTTTCAAATGCTACTATAAAATTCTAATGGAGATTGTTTCTGTTCATTTATGTGTATTTTATCTCATGTTTCAGTTCTTATAATGAATTCGTGATCCTATGAGGTTGTTTGTATTTCTCTGTTTCAAGGCTTGCTCCCTATGCATGGTAATTTAACTAGCTTTACAAAAATTGTTATAAAATGTTGTCTGTGAGTCCATTTCTCAATTTTAAAGTTGATATAGGTAATTAAGACTCCATTTAAGACATATCCAGCCTTAATTTAGGAATTCATGACCATATAAGGGCGTTTGGAAAAATATGGAAGTTAACTAGTTGAGCAGTCCTAGGTAGCGCACTTGATTATTTGACCTCCAAACCCTGCCAAATTGATTCTAAAACTTGGTATTACAGAAGTATAATTGTTGGGACATTACATATAGTATAAAAAAATTCTAATTACTTTCAATGAGAACCAAAATCCTTGGGTTTCAACAGAAGTCCTCGGGGAATGTGCATTGATATCCTTGGCTCTTCCATGGAAATATTCCCAGGCGTGAAGCAACCATAAATGTGCCATTGTAAAATTATTGGAATTTTTTTCATATTAATTGAATGCTTATCATATCCTAAATTCCATCTTGGGAAGAATTTGGGATGTCTAATTGTGCTTAATACTAGTTCTGACAATTCTAGTTTAATTCTAGCTACTAGTTTTTTAATTTTTCTGTCTTGGTCTTTTGTAATTGAGTTCACATATCCATAAATATGATTGGGGATATTACACAGGATATGGACCCTACAATATCCTATTAGGATAATGTTATAGGTCAAAATTGCACCTCTCCGTTCGTGATCACCCTAAGCTGCTGATCACACAAAAGGACAACTGGGATGGAGGAGCATGTTGACCTTGGACCATATGACAACTCATCTTATTTCCTTAAAATACTGGAAAACATACAAAATATCATTTTGAGGTATGAGCGCTACTCCACTTAAGTAGACTAGCGCCCATACGCGACTCCAGTGTATAATAGTAGCGCCCATATCAATATATACGCTACTCCTTATTTGCAAAGTAGCGCTCGATATTCAAAACTGAATGAGCGCTAGTTATTAAACAATAGGGTAACGCCCTATACGCTACTCCACTGAGTAATAGTCGCGTATATCTTAAACGATGATTAAAAAATATATTAATCCATCGAGGAGGATTAGTTGATGGTAGTTTCTTAACTTCTCCAACCTCCTCCATCGACCTAAACTGCTTCTTTAAACCTATAAATACCAAGAAGGCCAAAGGAGCAAGGTTAGAAACTATGAATACAAATGATTGCTAGAAATCTAGAGGATGAGTTAATGGAGAAACTTTAGGACATTGGAGAAGTTATTACAGAAGACATTCAAACCAGAGCAGAGCCAGAATCCAGAATCTAGTTGCAGAAGCCTGCTTCATTATCAGGTATATTTGTACTGCATTCTAATTTTGACAAATAAAGGTTGAAGTGTTTCCTTGTTCCAATCTGAATGTATTGTGAAATGGCATTTTGAGTTGGATTTATTTTGGTCAATGCTGAACATTAAACATAGTTTTTGTTTATTTCATGCTTTATATGTTGCCCAAAATGTTTGAGGAAGGTACTGTTGTTACAGGTTTGCTGAAGGAGAAGTAGATTTGGAAGCTGTACACGGGATCGGGTCAAGGCTAGGATCAGACTCCGGTTAAAAGGTATGCTCCCTAAATCTACAATCTATTTCTTTTGTAAACGCCTCTGTAGTAACATTAATGCACTTACCTGTCACCCCAACCAAGTTGATAGTTTAGTTTCCTGACTATAGGGTAGAAATATCCGCCAACAGACTGGCGACTCCGCTGGGGAAATATAGTTTTTGGCTTTAGGAAACCTTGTTTTTGGGTGTCTTCTCATTTTATTTTGATTTCTTCGATGTGTTAAGAACCTTTTTAGATATCCCTTGTCTTTATCTTGCTTGCTTTCATCAGTTTTATACCTTCCAAGGTCAGTTTCCAAGCTTTTGAAATATGAGCGCTACTTTGGTATATGTACAGTAGCGCCCATACGCTACTGTTCTGTATACACAGTAGCGCCCGTTTTGGCATGGGCGCGAGTTGCTCTACTACACAGTAGAGTACATTTCCTGAAGCAGTCAATTTGTGATTTGCTTGTTTTTTTAGCCCTGTGGTGATTTGCTGACTATGCTGTAGGATCCTTTTGATGATCACATAAGGTTTTTAATTGTTGTTCAAGTCATAGAACCTCTCCTTAAAGTTTTTCATCTTTTAAACCATTTGTGGACCTTTGGAATTGTTGAGACCTTTTATTGACTTTTTGGAAGACTTAGTGGTGTTTGGCGACGAACACTTTTACTTTTACAGACCCTGACTACTATTTTCCCGTTTACAAACCTGCACACTCCTGTGTCTGTTGTTTGTGGTGAAGTTGTCTGCTCTCTACTACCCCCGTCCTTTGTTTAGGGTTTGGTCTTTGGTAGAGCTTCTAGGGTGTCTTCTTTTTGGTCAAGTTTCATTTCTTCCAGGACTTCTTGTCTTCTGCTGGTCACAAGTGCCTTTTAATCAGCTGTAGGCTAGTTTCACCTCTCAGTTTCTTCGTGTTAGTAAGGCAGCCTGCTTGTCTACTTGTACTTGGCTTTGTGGTCTTGTTAGGGTCAAACACTTTAGGTCAGTCCTTAGGTGTTCTCTCTTTTGTTTCTTCCACTTGGTGTCCAAGTTTATAGGCTTTTTCTTAGTAAAAAACCTGTAGATCAAGTCTTTCTCGAGCTAGGTTTCGATAGCTATAGGCCTAAGATTTTTTGCCATACTTCCACAATTAGCATAAAAAGTTTTATTTGGCTCTCCATTTTTTTGCATAGTTCTTTTTCGATTATTGAAAAAGCAAAAAAAAAAATTTTGTTCTTTAAGTTAAATAGAACTTGTCTTTTGTCAATGCAAAATAGCTTAGTTTATTTTGTATAAATTAAAAAAGAAAACAAAAATTTGTAAGGAAGTTTGCTTAGATTCTCAGTTTTGAAAAAGAAGTAGATGAAAAAATAAAAAAAAATATAAAAGTGTTGATTGTAAGAAGATTTGAATTATATTTGCATTTTGTTTTCTTGTTATAACCACACTCACACACTCACTATCCTTTTTGCGTAATAAAAGCCCCTAAAATTTGTTAATAAAATGAACTAGAAATCTTTTCTTTTTAGGGTACACTACACCAACTAGTTTTGGTTAGGGTCTTGGGTTTAAATCACCTTAAACCACCCAAGATCACACATTGCGCAACAATCGTAGTGAGACTATCATAGGCAAACCCACCTCACTCAAAATTTTCCTGGGAGCATATGCAGTAGGTCATTGCGAGATCAGTTTGTGGGAATACTCCTCCTACTTGCTGTTCGAGCATACGCCAGGATCGGATTGCGTATTGGGGACTCTTTCGAGTTTCGGGCTTAGCTACCCTGCCCACGCTTTCTGATTCAATCGGTGACTGTTCCCCCAGGAATTTTCGGTGTTGTGGTATCCATAGTATCATACTTCTAGGTTCTTACACAGGTGACAGCAGAGGGTATATCTGCTGTACCTAAGACAGACGTGGGAGGAAACCCCGTGCAGGTCTTTGGGAGGGCGGTTGGGTGATTCCAGCGCTTGCACCCTTAGTCATTGTATTGTGGACCCCGGGTAACTGTCTTTCTTCCTTCGTTGATCTGTTCTGGGCCCTCATCATCCCAGACTCTTCTCCGGAAGGCACCTTTGTTTGACTGGTTTGTATACTTAGGAATTTTTTAGTTGGTGTGCTGTTTTCCCCCTAGTTATAGTGGCCACTAGGTTCTAGGCTGTTATTTCATATTTATAATCACGGAGAATCAAAAACTCCATAGATCGAGAAGGATTCAGAACCTTCCACCTGTTAGAACAGAACCTATACCACCAGCTAGAAGACAGCGGGTAAACCCTGGTATTTCTTCAGAAATTACCTCTGAAATAGAATTGCTTGAAGAAATACTTATAACAGAAAACCTTGAAATTGAGGTTCCTAAGGAACCACCACCAGGTACCACAGATCAACAACATTTTAGTACTGTTGAGGTGGAAGATCTTACTTCTGCGGAGTATAGCACTCCTTTCAATCCTCCCTTAACTAATACTAGAATTCTGCTTCTGTCACCTGTTGGTTTCCAGCAGCCCCTTTTTAGTGCAGATCTTTTTTTTCCCGATCATCTGATGTCTAACACAGGAGGTGAACCAGGGGGTCCCCAAACTCCCACTTTAGGTATGAATACCAGCACAGTTAACCCTTCTTTTACCGCTACATCTAGTCAGGCACAAACCACATATGTGCCTACTCCATCTTTCAGTTTCAATACTAGTACATTAGGAATGCCTAGTTTTACAACAATGGCATCTATTCCCACATCTACTGTTGGACCTAGCAGTATGGCCAACTGTGCAACACCTTCTACTTCGCAACCGTTATATCAGATCCCTAGTAGTTGGGTTTCCACACCTATGGTAGGACCAAGTGTTTCTGCAAACATTCCAGTCATGGGTACCATGACTGCACCATCCACATCAGTTTCTACTGGTTTCAACAACTTTGTAGGCCCTAACTTGAATCAGGGTAGCATGCCTGCAAATCATGTTCCTTTTTCCCTATTTTCAGGGGGAGGGGGCAACATTTTCAACCAGCAATATGGCGGGGCTAACACTCAGCCACAGTGGACGAACCAACAAAACACTAATCCGCTCTCGTATGGGTGGGGAAATTTTAATAATTCTTTCTCACAACAACAACAACTGGTAGGGGGCAACTCCTACCAACAAATACCTGGGGGTAACCCCTACCAACAGTTAACTGGGGGTAACCCCTATCAACAGTTGGTAGGTGGTAACTCCTATCAGCACATGGCCGGGGGCAACCCTTATCACCAAATGGCTGGGGGCAACCCCTACCAACAATTCATGGGACAAACAATGGGTGCCTTCCCTTATCAAGCTTCATCTTACCGACCTCGTCTACCTTTTCTGGCAACTTTGAATTTGCCAGATCTTTCGAAATTGACAAATGATCCTGTGTGTCATAACGCCACATGGCCATCAGTTCCCACCAAATTACCTTCGGACATTCCCAAATTCGAAGGCAAAACTGGTGAAGATCCTGGTGACCATGTCACTACCTTTCACTTGTGGTGTTCTTAAAATTTGTTGAACGGAGATTCCATCAGATTGAGATTGTTTCAAAGGACCTTAACTGGTCCCGCGGCCAAATGGTACATCGAGTTGCCTGCGGCTACTTTCTCTAGTTTTGGGGATCTAGCAACCGTCTTTTTGAACCATTTCCAACTTCCTGTTCGGTATGATGCCGGAACAGAACTTTTGTCTACTTTTAGACAAAACAAAGCCACTCACCTATCTGACCACATTCAGGAGTGGCGAAGACGGAAGAGGCTCATAAAGGCCAATATCCCTCCAGAGTTCCTGCTTGAGTGGTACTTGAAATCACTCCTTCCTTATATTTCTAAGGAAGTGGCGACATCTGGAGTTTCCAATGAAGAAGAAGCCATCTTAAGGACTCAACAGTTAGACCTTGTATACGCACAATCTGGTTTACTGTATGAGATTATACCGGATGCACCAAGATCAAACACTGATCTAAGTAGACCCAAACCTGGACCACATGCTGACGGCATAGTGGGTTCAGTTAACTCTGCAGCCTTCGAAGAACTGACCAAACAGGTCCAAGCCTTAACTGTCAAACATTCGACTGCAGACATTGCTTCCGTCACAACCTCTCCTTCTACTTCTGAATCTGTTAATCAAGTTCAGAACAATCAAAAGGGCCCTCGGCAGCCCAACAACAAAAAGAAGGGCAAGAAAGGAGAGGGGAACCAACAAAAGCCCAAAAAAGATAATGCTGAAGAGGGCAACAAAGAAGAGAAGAAGGTTAGGTTCCCTTGTAAACTTTGCAAACAAAACCACCTTACTCATCAATGCCCTCTACTAGAAGAAGCCCAGAAGCTCTTAAGAGAGAAGAAGCCTGCCGTCTTGAAAGACCCATTTCCTAAAGGGCAAGGCTCAACTTCTGGCACCTCCAAAACTGGGGGCACTTCGCACGCTTCGATTGATCAAACATTCATAAATATGGTCAACTCAGATGCACTTTTGCAAACCAGAGCTAAGAACTATACCCCGGAAACGCAGAAAAAGGATAAGGAGATTGCTGAATCCTCCACTCCACTCCACATACCTGTGGACCCAATGCCCAAGATTCCGAAAGGTGTCTTGAAGAGGGCATCGCACAATCCTAACATATGGGCTGCTTCCAACTACAATGTGGTTGAAGATCTAGCCCAAACCCCTTGTGCCATGTCTACTCTAGAAGTCTTGCAGAGTTTTTCATTGCAACGAAATGCACTTCTGGCAGCTATTGGGAGTATGGAGTCCTCCAATATGTCTACGCGATTTGACATGACTGATGTTAAATACCGGTTTCCATATCACGTTGACCTCCAGATTGAGGTCGTTCATGGTCCAATGACCATCAGACGAGCTGTAGTAGATGAGGGAGCGTCGACTTGCGTAATGTCGATTTCTTGTTGGAAAGCTCTAGGTTCTCCTGAGTTAGTCCCTTCCAACACAATGCTTACTGCATTTGATGGCAGGACTTTCCGTCCACATGGAGTTTTGCCATCATTTAATGTCACTTTGGCCGGTAAGACAGTTGCTATTGAGATTGAAGTTCTGGAAGCTCCGCTCGATTACAACATGTTATTGGGCAGGAGTTGGACTTATGCCATGCAAGCTATAGCATCGGCAGTTTTTCGAGTAGTCATGTTCCCGTTTGAAGGTAAGATCGTTACTGTCGATCAACTTTCTTTCACTCAAGGAAAACACCAAACTTCTACGGAAACCACGATTCCTTTGGTTGATCAAACCGCCCCGGTTAAAGAGAGTTTAGGAGCAGGGTTGTATGGTTCGTTAATAGTCACTTTCGACATCCCCTCCCCTGTTCTTTTTATGCGTTCTGACGTGGGTACCGTTACTGAAACATTTACGGTCAGTTTAAGAACTGATCCTTGGATCCTTCCCACCACGTCAGATCCTTTAGTACCTCCCTCCATTGCAGAAGTGGCCTATATGGAAACTCAACACGCTGCAATGGAACATATCATGACTCCACCAGTCTCTGTCGAGTCAGATATAGACTATGCTCCGGCATGGTCACTGAATTCTACTCACTCATTCGATTGTTTAGATACAGTTTTTCCATCTGATGAAGCCATTGTAGAAGTTATGATGGGCCTGGACCAAACTTGGGAACATATGCATCATAGGTCCTACATACTTCCAGATCTAGATAGAATTGAGAGAGGAGAATTCCCTGTGAGACCCGGTGGATTGGTTGATTTGTCATCTTCTCTTTCTACTTCAAAAGCTGTTTATGCTGAAGGGAACATGGCTAATATTTCAAGAACAATTCCAATCAACATTTCCACCAAACCCGGGGTCGTGGAAAATATTTTTATTGGCGCAGACTGTTCTCCAGAAGAAATAGCTCTGTATACAAAACTGTTTAAAGAATTTCGTGACGTTTTTGCCTGGTCATATGAGGAGATGCCAGGTATTGACCCAACCATTGTGGAGCATGTCATTACGACATACCCTAACGCGAAACCTGTGAGGCAAAAGCTTCGTCCCGTAAACCCTAGAAAAGCAGCCGCCATCAAAGCGGAGGTTGAAAAGTTGCTCAAAGCCGGTTTCATTTATCCGATCGATATGACGGAATGGGTTTCAAACCCCGTTCCGGTTGATAAAAAGCAAGGCACTATTAGAGTTTGTACTGACTTTCAAGATTTGAACAAAGCTTGTCTGAAAGACAACTATCCCACACCATTTATCGATCAAATCATAGATGCGTGTGCAGGACATGAGATGTTCTCTTTTATGGATGGTTTTTCGGGATACAATCAAATAGAGATCAAACCTGAAGATCAGCATAAAACAGCTTTCATTTTCCCGTGGGGCACCTTTGCTTATCGGAAAATGCCATTCGGTTTGAAGAATGCTGGGGCTACTTTCCAGCGAGCAATGAATTTTGCTTTTCATGACATCAAACACATTGTAGAACCTTACTTGGACGATCTCATGGCACGATCTCGAAAGAGACGGGACCATCCGGACCACCTTAGACAAGTGTTTGAAAGATGCAGAAAATATAAGATTCGTTTGAATCCGAACAAATGTGTATTTTGTGTCGAATCGGGACGTTTACTAGGTTTCATTGTCTCTAATCGCGGTATAATGGTTGACCCACTTAAAGTTGAGGCGATTGTAAATCTGCCTCCTCCTCGCACTTTGCGACAACTTCAAAGTCTGCAAGGCATGTCTAATTTCTTACGGCGATTTATAATAAAATACGCCAAAATTACCAAAGGTTTTATGAGACTACTTAAACAAGATTCTTACTTTGTGTGGGACGAAGCTGCTCAATCATCCTTCGAAGTGTTAAAAAAGGAACTTCTTTCAGCACCCTTGTTAAGTCCGCCAGATTACTCAAAAGATTTTCTTTTATACCTGGCAGCGTCTCTTACTACAATTGGTATAGTTTTGGTTCAGGAAGACGATATGTTCCAAGAACATGTTGTCTACTATCTTTCTCGCGCATTGATAGCCCCTGAGGTTAAATACTCGCACGTTGAGAAGTTAGCACTTGCTGCGGTCTATGCAGTTCAGAGGCTTCGTCACTATATACTTTTACGAACTACTACAGTGATAGCAGAAGTCAACCCTTTCCAGTACGTTCTCACCCGACGAATCATCGGTGGGAAATACAATAAATGGATTGTGATTCTACAGGAATTCGATTTGATATTTCAATCAGCCAAATCGAAAAAATCACTAGTGTTCACTGAATTAATCTCAGAATTTCCAAGTGATCTAGAACGCATAGAGGAAGAAACATCATTCCCTGACAAACATGTCTTTCTCATCGCCTCCTCTGACCCATGGTACGGAGATATTTTAATATATCTCCAGACTTTGAGGTGTCCTACCACTTTTTCCCGAGAAGAGCGACGTAAGCTTAAAACCCATGCGAAAAATTACCTTATTATCTCGGATACTTTATATCGGCATGGGGTAGATTCCATTTTACGACGTTTCTTAACTAGGGAAGAAGCTGAAGCAGTGTTAAATGATGCCCACAGTGGAGCTTGTGGGGGACATCTTTCCGGGTTGGCAACAGCTCAGAAGATACTGCGTGCTGGATATTTTTGGCCCACGATCTTTAAAGATTGTGTGGAAGCAGTGAAACACTGTCGACCGTGTCAGTTTTTCACTAAAAAAATGAGGGCACACCCAGCTCCTCTTCATCCTGTAATTACAGCAGGTCCCTTCACAAAATGGGGGGTTGATTTCATGACATGCAATCCAGTTTCAGCTGGAGGACATCATTACATCATCGTTGCCGTTGACTACTTTACTAAGTGGGCAGAGGCAATGCCTACTATTAAGGCAGATGGAGAAACTGCCGCTTATTTCGTATTTAATCAGATCATAGCACGGTTTGGCATACCTAAAGAGATAGTGACTGATCATGGCAGGCATTTCCAAAATAGCATGATGACTGAATTATATACAATGCTTGGTTTTCGACAAGAACATTCGTCCTCATACTATCCTCAGGCCAATGGACAAGTTGAAGCAGTAAATAAAACTTTAAAGGTTATATTACAATGAACTGTTAATGCTAGTCGGAATAACTGGCACATCATGCTATACCCGGCTCTTTGGGCTTACCGATCCAACGTTAAGACTGCTACTAGTTTCTCTCCCTTCCAACTGGTGCATGGGATAGAAGCAGTTGTACCGATTGAATGCGAGATTCCTTCGCTAAAACTAGCAGTTCAGTTACTACCCGATACTTCGATACTCGAAGAACGTTTGTTACGCTTAGAACATCTAGATGAACAACGCCGGGATGCGCTTACAACAAACGAGGTTCACAAAAAACGAGTCAAAGGACAGTACGACAAATCCGTTAAACCTAGAGTTTTTATTGAAGGAGATTTGGTCCTACTTTGGGATCAAGACAAAGAACCTTTAGGACCTGGTAAATTCAAATCCAGGTGGCTCGGACCTTATATCATTTCTAAAGTATTGAAGAAAGGTGCCTACGAACTGGTAGATTACGAAGGTAATAAGTTGGATGAGCCTAGAAATGGGCTCTACCTGAAGAAGTACTACGCCTAGGTTGAAGTACTTTTTCTTGTAACATAGCTGTATATTTTTGTATAGTTAGTTTTGTTATGCTCGTTAGGTGATCTTATGTGTGTTTTCGTTTCGTGTACCAGATGTCAACCACACATTTCCTAGGATTTGCTGATGGCGCCAGTCGCCACACCTGTCAGTTGGCTGCAGCAGCTTGGGTCATTTATTCACCTGCTGACCAACTTGTCTCTTCGGGGGGGGTTTGTTTGGGACCTACCACGAACAATGTGGCTGAATACAGTGCAGTTATAGAACTTCTCCGAGATGCCCTCAGTCATGGCATTTCATACCTGGAGGTAAGGCTTGACTCACAACTAATTGTATTTCAGTTAACAGGTGTCTATCGGATCAGAGATCCAGGATTGCTACGTCAGTTTCTACGAGTTAGATTATTGGAAAGACATTTTCATTCTATCAGATATGAACACATTCCAAGAAATTTAAACAATTTAGCTGATTCATTAGCGAACTATGTGCTAGACTGGCATTTGCATCATACATTGTAAACAACATTCCACACATAAAATATAAATGCATACACATGTAAATAACCGATACTGTATATATAACTGGTACCGTATCAAAAAATATGAGTTTTGAGTCATGAGTCTCTCAAGTCAAGTCATAAAAGTACAAAAGCTGGGCATGGTAGCCTTAAAAAATATATACATATAATGTTTTCTTCTCCTATGGAGAAGGAGGAACCTCCTCATCATCTACCGCATTGCGGTAGCATATCACTAGTCTAGCAATCCTCCGTAGCAATCTAAGCCATGCTGGGGGCACCCCAACAACATCCTCCTGCATGTCAACGGGTATCTGGTCCATGCGGCATGCAGGAATCTCATGAGTCAACCGACTCATTTTCCTCTCCAGGGTTCCCAACATAGCTTCGGCTGCGGTGATATCAGTTGGCCTCACGTAGATGGTAGGATGGCCCTCGGGACGAACAGGTCCAACATCTGCATTTGACACTTGATTAGAACTCTAAACTCATTCATAAAAATCAAATACTTGAAAAGTTTGAAAAAATTAAATAAATTCTCAAAAGTAAACATACCAATATCTCCCCAGGCTCCATCTGGTGGAAGCACCAGCTCTGGATCGTGACGGAAATCCAATCCAGCATAAGGAAACTGCTCAAAAGCGGGAACCTGCCTCTCCCACCACCCCCAGAAGTCATCAGTGTGGTAACAATAGTGACTCTCCCCACCACCCTGGCGGAGAAAAATGTCACCCCAACGGCCTAGTCTAGGCTCACGGGGGTTAACCTGCGGTAGAGGCATTCCCAAACTAATAGCAGGCATCCTATCGAAGAAGAAAGTACACAAGATACTCCCGTACCCAAAATTCTTCATTGTGCCGGACTTGCAACTTGTCAATTGATACTTCATGTTTGCCAACAAGCTAGTACTCCAATCATAAACATGGCCATGCAAGCACTGTACACCGATATGCATTGAATGCCTAGAAGCTAAGTGTTGTGATGCACTACCGGATACCCGGTTGATCATGCTCCCTATCACTTTCAGCGGGAGACCATCAATAGTTGAAATCAGGACTTGGCTCCCCGATTTTTCTGCTCCGGCAACACAGTATGTATTTACATATTCTTGCACTGATCGTGCACCCAAACGAGATGTCCCTTTTAGATTGATTACGTCTCCTCTCCTTGAGAGACCGGTAATAAAGTATATATCCTCAACGGTAAGCTCAAGAGTTTGCCCCCGGATGATGAAGGTATTAGTATCGACATCCCAATACTGAATCAATCTCCGAAACAGCTTGTTTAGTGCTCGCATGTTTACGGTTCGATAAAATTTCAACAAACCGCATCTACGGAGCGCATGGAGGGTAGCTGGGTCTTGCATGGATAGTCTATCCATGTCTTCATGCTCCCTTTCCCTCCATTGTAAGACCATCCTGCACAAAAACCCCAAAATTTTGAGTCTCGGCGCTTTGAAATGGCTTTGAAAATATGTACGCTACTGTGTATACTACACAGTAGCGTATAGGCGCTACTCTGTTTGAGCAAAGTAGCGCCCATTTCCTTCGTACGCTACTGTTGTATATAAACAGTAGCGCCCGCGCATAAACCCTTATGAGCATTGCGTTTCGGGCCATTTTTCCTCAAAATTTTAAAAATAAACCATTGAAATGCAAGTTTGGTTGATTTCTACTTACTTGGTGGAAGCAACTTGGCGACTGGATGCTTCTTTTGATCATGGTGGAGATTTGAAATTCGTGAAATGGTGCCCAATGTTTTCCCTACAACACAAAATGAAAATTGATTTTTTAACAATGAAATTATATATAAAATTGGATTTTAATTTTTACCCATAATTTTTAATTTTCCATAGTTTCAAACACTTTCAAAAACCCTAATCAATCAATTGAAACACAAAATAAGGTATAACACGGATCCAAGTTCAATTTTCACCCAATTGTTGTCGGATTCATCTCCTAAGCTCAAATTTCTTAATGATAAACCTTGTCAGTTAGCTAATCATTCCAAATCCATATATCATTTAAGATTTTTGCGACATCGACTAATATTTTGTTGAAAACCTAGTTTTGGCAGGACATGAAGTTACGATCCCAGAAGCTGACCTTTAAGTCATTTTAAGCTCTTGTTTGGACTATTTAAACCTAAACAAGATTGCCGAGCAGACTTGTTCTCTTCGAGCTCGTTAAAGTATTCGAAGATTCATCCACCCAGGTATAGAATTACCCCTTTTCCGAGCCTCAGTGGATTAACTACGGAAAAGGTATACTCTAGGTATACTCCTGTATGCGCTAGAAGAGTTCTCCTTTCATTGTTTTCTACTTTTTCGGGGGAGGAGACTAATTATACGAAAAAGGACATTCTGGAGTCTTTCTTTAGGGTTTTCAAACTCTCTAAAGATGAAAATACCAAGCGAGCATTCACCTACTCGGGCTCGATGTGAAATCCACGAGAGGGTAAGTAGAGGACTGTTTAAGTTTTTCAACTCTATAAACAAGAAAACACCGCCGAGCACAGACCAATCCGGGCTCGATATAAAATCCACGGATAGGTGAAAAGAGGATTGTTTAAGTTTTTCAGACTCTATAAACAGGAAAAAACCGGCGAGCATTAATCTGCTTGGGCTCGATACTAAAATCCACGAGCAGATATATGGAGTTATTGTTTAAGTTTTTCAGACTCCTTAAAATTGAAAACACCGGCGAACAAGAACAGATCTCGGCTCGATACTAAAATCCAGAGATCAGTACATATAGAGTAATCTTATATCTCTTCTTCGAACTCTTTAAATTATGAAGAAGGTACTGAGTCTTCCTCCCATGGGCTCATTAAACTATTTACATGGTTGGACCTATTGAGTTTTCATTCTTTCTTGGACTCATTAAATCCACAAGAAGGGTATTCTTTTATCTAAAAAGAATAAGGAACGGGAAAACATATCATACCTTCATTGTCAAAGGAAGTTTCAGTCAAGTTCTATCCTTGAACACAACACCTACTTAAGTCTATCTTGTCGGTTGGGTTTAGTTTTTGGCCTCAGGGTGAACCTTTCCTCCGAATTATTTACTCCCCCGGTTGGTTATTCTTCCAACCATATGGAGGGTCTGTTAATGTCTCTTACATTTCAGACTTATTTACCCCATTATGTCAAACACTGCCTAAGTCACTTTGTGTCGTGCTCACTGTTCAAGGATATACCCTGTGTTGGCCATTCTGCAGTTTACCTTGACCTCATGTGTCGGCCTTCCTAGTGTCAGTATTGTCGCATATTATTCCATATCAGCTCTTACCAGTTGAGTGTTCCTCGAGTTGGATGATGGAGGATGCCTTAAGGCCTCCCTTCCAATGGACTTCTTCCCATCGACATCAAATCATTATTCTGGGATTGAAGTTTAGAGTTTCGGTTAGTACCTTGGAGATTGCAGTCACCAGTGGCAATTTTCCTCGCTGTTGAATGATGAGAATACATCAATGTCTCTTCTTCAACAGGATTCCCAAGTGTTCGACTCCAAGTTCATCTGTTCACATTTGGCGAATCGTACTTGGTACCTTGGACCCTATCATCATTATTGGTAGAAGTCCTCGTGTTTGTTAACGGTATACATCAATGACCGGTAATCAGACGATGCCCTCCATGTTCGACTGTCAGCTCATCTATTCACATGGTTTGGGTTTGTACCTAGGGTTGTTGTGGGATGAAGACCTTGGGATTTTTTTATGACATTACCTCATTTTGTTATCACCCAAGTTGCGCAAGACTGCGCCTCACTTATATATGGCTTTCCATGAGACATAGATCCGGTGTGTTGTTATGGCTATGATCTCTCAGTTTTGACATGGATCCACGCTTTTATTTCAAGTGGCCATGATTTTATATACATCTCCTTGTTATGTATCGGAGATCATGTTGTATCACATTACACATCTATACGATGTCAACAATGTAATTGCTCGCTGACCTTGATTTTTGTTGCAGGTTTCTTGTGACTTGTTCTGCGGGTCTGTGCTTCTCCTCTGGTTTTGGATTGTAATGTATTTCGGCCATCATTTCCCTCTGACCTCACACATTAGGGGGCATCTGTTATAGGTCAAAATTGCACCTCTCCGTCCGTGATCACCCTAAGCTGCTGATCACACAAAAGGACAACTTGGATGGAGGAGCATGTTGACCTTGGACCATATGACAACTCATCTTATTTCCTTAAAATACTGGAAAACATACAAAATATCATTTTGAGGTATGAGCGCTACTCCACTTAAGTAGACTAGCGCCCATACGCGACTCCAGTGTATAATAGTAGCGCCCATATCAATATATACGCTACTCCTTATTTGCAAAGTAGCGCTCGATATTCAAAACTGAATGAGCGCTAGTTATTAAACAATAGGGTAGCGCCCTATACGCTACTCCACTGAGTAATAGTCGCGTATATCTTAAACGATGATTAAAAAATATATTAATCCATCGAGGAGGATTAGTTGATGGTAGTTTCTTAACTTCCCCAACCTCCTCCATCGACCTAAACTGCTTCTTTAAACCTATAAATACCAAGAAGGCCAAAGGAGCAAGGTTAGAAACTATGAATACAAATGATTGCTAGAAAGCTAGAGGATGAGTTAATGGAGAAACTTTAGGACATTGGAGAAGTTATTACAAAAGACATTCAAACCAGAGCAGAGCCAGAATCCAGAATCTAGTTGCAGAAGCCTGCTTCATTATCAGGTATATTTGTACTGCATTCTAATTTTGACAAATAAAGGTTGAAGTGTTTCCTTGTTCCAATCTGAATGTATTGTGAAATGGCATTTTGAGTTGGATTTATTTTGGTCAATGCTGAACATTAAACATAGTTTTTGTTTATTTCATGCTTTATATGTTGCCCAAAATGTTTGAGGAAGGTACTGTTATTACAGGTTTGCTGAAGGAGAAGTAGATTTGGAAGCTGTACGTGGGATCGGGTCAAGGCTAGGATCAGACTCCGGTTAAAAGGTATGCTCCCTAAATCTACAATCTATTTCTTTTGTAAACGCCTCTGTAGTAACATTAATGCACTTACCTGTCACCCCAACCAAGTTGATAGTTTAGTTTCCTGACTATAGGGTAGAAATATCCGCCAACAGATAACATCAACAAGACAATTAATAATGACGATGATGTTACGAACCTTTTCTAGTTAGGGTGATTAACCTTTAAATTTTGCATTAGCCATATGCTTTGTTGCAATGCTTTCTAATTGAATCTATGCTGACCAAAAAATGAGTCAATATATATGGCAATTCCTTTCATATAAAATTCATTATACCCAATACTTAACTCACATTAAGAAAAAATTAGAGGGTCTATTAATTATTGTAGTGTCTTTATTGAAATAATTATAAAACATAATATAGAATCATTTCACATCTAAGAAGGCCCCACTTATAAGTATGGGTAGATCTAAATTATTTGAAAAAATGAATGATAGGAATTTTGAAATAAACCAATAGACAACCACATGAGCCAACACAAATGGGAAAAATCACATTAATACAGGTTCAAGACACCATGAGTTATGTGGTAAAACCCTTAAAAAGGGAAATGTCCACGAAGTAACAAAAACACTATCTCACTACTCAAGGGATTACAAATAGTAAATCACTCTACTCTTTCTCATTTGGCATCACATTGGTGTTTGGGAATAACCAACAAAGGAATATCCATGATATATAAATGGATATGATGGACTCATATGGTAAAATTTTGTAGATCAAGTGTCGTGAATATAAAGAATAGGAGGATCATTGGATCACCTATTCCTAAGATAGAATGGTGGCCATCAAATAACTCAAGTATAAAATGACATTGGAGAAACATACTAGAAAAACAAATACTAGTACATTAGACCAAGTTGGTATTAATAAATCACCTAATGTCCGATATCTTAACACCCCCATTAATTACAACTTGTGAACTTGTGATAAGGAGAAGTATTTGCAAAGTTGTAGAAGAGAAGGAATTAGGCATTACACCTATCCCCCGTTAATGGTTACTTTCACACATAACATAACCAAAGTTTTAAAAGGATGTCTTGTTAAGAGCTTAGTGTGCAATAACCTGATGATGAATTGGATGCATAGTAACTTGGGCAAGAACTATTTCAAGAAGATAGCAAAAACGATGGCAATGTTGAAGTTGAAAGGATCAAATGAAGTTGTGTGCAAGTGTTGAATATCCATAAGTGTATTCCAACCAAACCAAAAACCGATGATTAAAAAAACAAGTTGAGATGACATCCCATCATAAAAGACACATGTATGAAGGATGAACAATTCTTTGCAATCATATTTTTTGAGAGAATCAAATTTTCTAAAGATAAAAAGGTCAAGGAAGATGCACTAAAAGGTGAATTTGTTGATGATTAACAATGATTATTCAAGCAATTGAAGAATCTAGTAGAAGTTGAAGGTGATATAAAAATACTATATCATGAAACATCAACTAATCCGCTTCAAGGAATCAAAAGGAACAAACCTACTTCTTGGGCATGTCGATGCCTCAACTATTCCCAAGTCTTTAGACTTGAAAACTAGGGTTACTCCTAATTTTTTAATCAATATCATCAAGTAGAGTATGTTATTCCTTGGCTTTTTTCTTCTATTCTTAATTAACGATTACATTTTTTTGTTGAAATTATTGAGTGGATATTTTCCCATATTTCATGATTTCAAATGTATTTTGTGTGCTTTTCAAGTTTTTTTATTTCTCATGTTCCTTACATTCAATTCACCATGTGATTATGATTTTATTATTGACTAATTTGATTAAGGGTCTCTAAATTGTTAAAGTTTCTTATGCAACCCTACCATGGTCTCAACAACAAGAAGAAACATTGTCATGCAACTTCCATGAGAAAACAAGTATGCAATGTTGATAGGTATGAAAACAAATACACTAACACGTATTGAACACTAGCCAACTTGTGGGCATGAAGTGAGTTGCAAAGAATACATACATAATAAACAAATATATGTATCTCAATGACATTAAGTTTCATTTGGAAAGAAAATGAAATTTTTTAATGATCCACATGATTGTACACTTAGGTTTCTAGATGCCAAATTTCGATGAGGGTGTACGGGTAGTTTGAGCACATGTAGTGTTAGAATGTTCTCACCATCATTTTTTGTATTTGCATGCATGCATTCATTATGCATTCATCCAGTCATCATGCACGCATATGCATGCATCCAGTCATTAGTATGGTAGTCTCCCCAACACTTGGAGCCTATGTTCATCCCCCTAGAGACTATTTTTATCCCTCAGGAGCCCTACTACACTACTTGGATCACTAATAGTCAATTGCAGCATTTATTGACCAGTTTATTCATTTATTCTTCAGTTTAAATTCCTTTAGCTTCCATTTGTCTATATCGGAGTGCCACTTGACCTACTCACAACCCCATCAGCCTCATGATCCCTCCTTGGAGTCTCCATCCCTTGGTTTGAGCTCACATGAATCAGTTAGACTCAGTTAGACTCATTTGAATGACTTTTAACTATTTGTGACTACTGTTGGCCCGGTTTTGCAACCAGGCTTAGTGCTATGGGCACCTGCTAACTAGTAGCAGCAGTTTCAATAGAATTAAAACAAGAAACTAATCTAAACAAAACTAATCATGGATCTATGTAAGAAACTAATCTAAACACGTTGGCTGAGGTGGCCACGATCCCTGAGGAAGTAACACCTGTGGAAGCTCAGGAAGTAACACCTGTGGAAGCTCAGCAAGAACAGCCTGTGGAAGCTCAGCAAGAACAGCCTGTGAAAGTGCAACAAAGACAGACTAAACGAGTGACTAGAGGGAAAAGAGAAGTTTCAAAGAAGTCCTAGCGACTGGTCACGAGCATGCAGGAATGCAGCGTTTGGGGTTTTAGTTTTTGATACAGTTACAGCTTTCGGCAGCTTAGGCGAGCCCCACAGAGCTCATTAGCTGCCGAAGGATCTGACTTCCGGCGGCTAAGGCACGAAATCGGTTAAGCAGCGTTTGGGTTTTTAATTTTGTGAAACGGTTACAGTTTTCGGCAGCTTAGGCGAGCCCCACAGAGCTCATTAGCTGCCGAAGGATCTGGCTTCTGGCGGCTAAGGTACGAAATCAATTAAGCAGCGTTTGGGTTTTAATTTGTGAAACGGTTACAGCTTTCGGCAGCTTAGGCGAGCCCCACAGAGCTCATTAGCTGCCGAAAGGTCTGACTTCCGGCGGCTAAGGCACGAAATCAGCAGAATAGTTAGCTGCCAAAAGCCTGTTTTTGCAAAGGTCGACTACCATATCATGAAAATCAAATCTATGGCGCGCCCAACCCAGTTCACCGAGCCTTGGAAGGCTGCTTCACTTCACCAACCATCGAGTCGTTGAAGGAGATCTCCATATCTGAATGTCCATGATTTTAGGGATTAGTCCCTATCTTTTTGTTTTTAACTATCAGTCAGTATTTTAGTTCATTAAACAGATCCATGCTTTTAGGATCTGGGAAAAACGATTTTGTAAAGGCTATAAAGCCACAGAACCAAGACTATTACAGGGTTCGATTTTGGATAGAGTAATCTGCTATTGTACTGAGTTTTCTTTATGCTAATACAGATCACAGGTTTCTTTCAGTTTTGATGTCAGCTTTCCATTTCCTTCACTATTATCCGTGTTGTCTAGCTTTGAATGGTTTCTTTTCCATTGTTCAGCTCATAGCCTGGTATTAGTTTCTTGAATGTTCATCCACCTTTAAAGTTATATGCTGATTAATCAATTCTTGAGAGCACTGTTTCATTTGTTTATCATACTGAATGTCTGAATGCCATACACAGATTGAGTTGTCCCATTGATCCACCTTTTCAGAAAACACAAAAATCATTGAATTCTTAAGTTACCAGGCATACCTAGCTTATAACCCTAGGTAGTTTCCTGGAGTGATAACACATTCAATGGTGAAGGTTGATGTTGAGCAACTCCCAAGATGAGTAGCTCCAAGCTCCAAGACGTCTCCTTCTCCAAGGTTGCTTACAATGGCCAAAATGCTCAAGGAAGATTTCGGCAGCATGAGGATGAGATAATGGATGGATGTGAAATGAGGAGCCCCTGCCACCTTTTTATAGGTTTTGGTGGTGGGGAATACCATTTGTGGTTTTGTGGAAACCAAATGGTATTGACCAACATGGTTTAGGTACTTTTACCTCCTTTTTCCTTTTTTGAATAAAAATAATATTTTATTTCCCTTTTTAATATTTTTGGGAATTTGGACCCTTTTTTAGGGTTTTTTATGCTTTTCAGGAAAAATAATCTTTTTTTTTTTTTTTAATGGAAAAAGGGGTGTACTAAGGTCTTTTGGTGACCTTTTGTTCGTTTCAGAGGCTCAGATGGTGGAAAAGTGGACAAATGGGTCATGTGAATAAGGGAATGAGCTAGTGAGCACTTTTTAGGTGTTAACAGATTGCCCCCTGATGTGTGAGGGCAGGAGCTCATCGTATGGCCGATAGACATCATAGTTCTTTTGTCTTTTTTCAGGGGTTTGGGAAGGAGAAGAGACCGATTGGAGACTGGAGCCATGGCCCTTGGAAGCTGCAAGAAACAAAAAATATTACATGGCCTCAATATGAATGAGGTATAATCTCTGATAATGGACAAGGCGGGAATTCCCATGCTCGTATCAAGACATATACATAACAATTAGTCCCAAGAAGGGGGATCTAATACATAAAGAATCTACTGGTACACCATAATGTTCCAGGGGGGACATTATTTTGGGATGTACTCCTGGTCATAATGGATCTCAATAACTGATACATTGGAATAACTCACGAATTGCTGAAACTGAAGGTGTCCAACATCTGTAGGGAGTCAAAGACTATGAGTCATCTCTGAGAAATAATGTAACTGTATACTCAAGGGAGTATGAAACTAGGGTACATCTGAATACTGTCGCCATGCGCAACCCGGATATCTATAGAAAAAGTGTAACTGGTGTTATCCATAGGAAGACTCTCAAATGTGGAGGAGTCAGGAGGTATCCGAGGTCTTCGACTAATAAGTGAAATGGACAAATACCCTGTGCGAGTCTCAACGATGCGATCAAGGTGTTGAAGTCGAGCATGTGAGAAACAACCATTTGGAGAGGCACTGAAGATTCCTCTCGAAATGATTCGTAGGATCTCATCATAAATGGTGATGAATCCAAGACATAGGGACCTCTAGGTCTATCCTCTGGAATCAATGTGGTTGTCGTCGACAGAGGGAGACCAGCAAGTAACAAGGCAATGTTGTTTCCTTGATAGGAGAACAAGGTGTAAAACTGAAGTGTTGTAGTACTGATGGTAGGACTAACATACTTGTGGGAATGGGAAATAACTGGGTCAAAAAATGGGTAGATTCAAACTTCCTTTGTTCAGAGCATGATGACATGGTTGACTTGGCAGTGTGGGGAACTAACTTGTAGGTGTGGGGATCATTACTTTGACTGAATGGTATATATTGACTCTGGGGGGAGGACGAGCTGATAGGTGCCGTCGAGGGATTATCAAGGTGACATACTGTAGAATACTCTGAACAAAGGCGACCAAAATGGGGAAGCTGCCTAATGAGTAGATGTGATCTATCGTGGCGCCAAGAGGCACCATTGATTCCTTCTTCGTAGTTTTAATGAGCTCCAAGAAGGGATAAAAGTGTGCTCTAAAATGGTACGTTCCTGTGGATTTTGTGAGCCCAGGACGGCTCGTGCTCATGGTTGCTTTCATGTTTAGAGAGTCTGAAAGCGGTATGTGGACTCCATTGGTGTTCTTTTTCGTAGTTTAGTCTCCAAGGCCCGAAAAAGCACAAAATGATGCAGATGGAGAACTCTTCTAGCCGATGTGACTAGAGTATTCCTTTTTCGTAATTAGTCTACAGGGTCCAGAAAAGGGGTAAACTTATACCAGGTAGACACCCGTTCAGATACGTTTCACGAGCATGAAAGGAAGCAAGGTTGCTCGGCAATCTTTTCATTGTTTTAGGAGTCAGAAAAGAGCTTAACAGAAACTCCCTAAGTGCCTTTTTCGTAAAAGGGGTTGCTCGGCCCGAAAAAGGGATAAAATTATACCGAACTAAAAGGGAGTGATGAGGGCGATAAAAGGCCTCAAGCATCATTATTAGTGCAGAAAACTGGATCCGGTGACATAAGGATTGTCGAAAAAGGAAAACGGTCGATGTGGTACGCAAGCCGAGGCTATGTGGAGGGCATGAAAAATGCCCTGAAAATCGAGACATGACAGCGAGAAATGTTCTCAAGCATCATCATGAGCATGGAAAACTGAATCCGGTGACATAAGGCACGTCGAAAATGGAGAACGACCGATGTGGCACGCAAACCGAGGTGACGAGGGAGGCATGGAAAAAATGCCCGAAAAATCTAAAGGTGAGAGCAAGAAATGATCTCAAGCATCATC
The DNA here is from genome assembly GCA_027924585.1 of Larix kaempferi. NCBI lineage: Eukaryota > Viridiplantae > Streptophyta > Pinopsida > Pinales > Pinaceae > Larix > Larix kaempferi. The sequence continues at coordinate 39,057,278 of BSBM01000372.1, read as the reverse complement.
ACGAGCGCGGAAAACTGAATCCGGCGATATAAGGCACGTCGAAAAACGGAGAACGGCCGATGTGGCACGCAAACCGAGGTGACGAGGGGGCATGGAAAAAATGCCCAAAAAAATATAAAGGTGATAGTGAGAAATGATCTCAAGCATCATCACAGGCGCGAAAAACTGAATCCGGCGATATAAGGCACGTCGAAAAATGGAGAACGACCGATGTGGCACGCAAACCGAGGTGACGAGGGGGCATGGAGAAAATGCCCGAAAAAATCTAAAGGTGATAGCGAGAAATGATCTCAAGCATCATCACGGGCGTGGAAAACGGAATCCGGCGATATAAGACACGTCAAAAATGGAGAACGACCGATGTGGCACGCAAATCGAGGTGACGAGTGGGCATGGGAAAAATGCCCGAAAAATATAAAGGTGAGAGCGAGAAATGATCTCAAGTATCATCACGGGTGCGGAAAACTGAATCCGGCGATATAAGACACGTCAAAAATGGACGACGGTCGATGTGGCACGCAAATCGAGGTCACGAGGGGGGGCCAATAAATGGTCAAAAAATGGACCCCGTCAAAACGGGAAAAGGAAGGAACCTGCATGAAGTTCTCGCTGTGCTGATTCCAACGGTACCAACGGTTTGAGAAATGGACTTCGTATGATCCCGCAATGGTTGGTTGAAAATTGGTGGAATTTCTATAAATAGGGCGTGGGGCCCAAATGACTTGTCATTGTTACGTGTGAGTTTGATAGAGCTATCAGAGCTATTTCTTGATTTTCGGGAGATTTCACCGTTGGTTTTCGATTCTGCGAGTTTCAGGTAACTCTATTTGCCTTAGCCTTTTCAATTATATCTTTTTTGTTTGGCGGCGGGCCCCCGAAGGCCGCGAAATTCCATGTTTATCCTCCAACGTGGAATATCGCGGGTTTCGAGTCTGTTCCCGCGATGAACCGCGCGGGTTTCAGGCTGACAGTCGCAATGTTCATCGCGACTGTGAAGTTGGAACCCGCGATGTTCATCGCGAGTGTTGGGGCCAAGGTCGCAGCTATAGTAAAAGCTGCGAATTTTGGGAAAAAGCATGAGTATGGAAGGAAAGTGCTAATTTTGGGACAAGCACTAAGTTTTGGGTAAGAAGGAGACGGTGCGCAGTACGGTGCCAGATGGATGATCTCAGCGCAGATCACGGACCGGAAATTGCGGAGCTCGCGCGCACGTCATCGAAGAATGAAGGTGGCTCAACTACCATAATAAATAAGGTGATGGAGTAGAGGGCTTAGCTACCCTCATTTAAAGGCTTAGTACAGAAGTTATGGTTGCTCGGATCAAGGAGGAGCAACGGACCAGAGCATTGAAGGCGAAGGACGATCGCCCATACCCACAATCTGCGCCGGAATTCACGGAGCCTGCAGGAAGTGGCGACGTGACTGCAAGCGGCGCCTACAGTACACCTAGCCATGTGCGTGGTTAGGGTTTTTGGGAATCACTGTTGGGAAAGGCCCACAGTTTTGTAAAGGTGTGACCGTCATGGCTACCTATATAGATGAATCATTGTAATGGGTAGAGGGTTCTTCCTCCCTTCCTTCAGTTCCTTCCTTTTGGAGAGTTAGAGAGTTAGATGCTAGACTGTTAGAGAGCCAGTCTAAAGGGATAGATCATGTGTTGATTATCCTTCACTGTAATTTCTACCTGGTGTGTAGAACTAGAGAGAGGAAATCGGATAGCCGAGGAGCTAATCCCTGAGTTGCCAGACAGTCTGAGTCGACGTCTGTGCCTTTGTAATCTCCATAGAGAGGAGACAAGCTTGAGAAAAGGGCTCCCAGCTGTGTGCGTGGAGTTTCCTGTAAGTTCTAAGGCTGCAGCTGTGTGCGCAGCATATTGTATAACTCTATCATTTTCTGGTTAATATAAACTCCTGAGGACGGGGTTTTCCTCGAGGAGATGAGCTTCACTTATGTCTTCTTGTTATAATGTTTGGGTGAATGATAACTATTTCGAGTTCATTATTTGTGTATGCAAGACTTCTGTCTTATCTTTGTGACTGTTTGAGCGAGTTGGAAAGATCCCTTGATAACTATAAGTGTCTTAAGTACTAAAGAGGTAGTAACGCACAGTCGCTGCGGCGAGAGCAGACTGCGTTACTGCGCTAGATGCGAAGGGCCAGAAAGTGTTCCGCGCGTCGACCCGAGGAATAGTTGCCTGCTGCGTTGGAAAGGAGAAACTGCGCAGTAGACCTGCCAAGGAAGGGACCCGCGCAGCTGCGCCGAGCGGCCTGCGGGAAGGTCCGACCGCCGGTTTCGCAGGAACCATTCAAGGAAAAGCTATCTCCGCGTCACCCCGGTTAAGGAAACCTGATTCCTTAACCCCCCCATAGCCACTTCGGGTGAGACCTCGAGCTGCCGCACAGCTCGTTGCCGAGAGGGCCAGTGCGCCAAGGGGTTTTGTTGCTGCGCTTCATTAAAACCCGGGTCTGCCCAAGAAAGCAGCCAACAAATGGTTCCGTTGCCGCGCGAATTAGACTTGTTATTTTGGCGACGCGCGAGATAGAACAGTGCAACAAATGGTTCCGTTGCCGCGCGAATGAGACTTGTTATTTTGGCGACGCGCGAGATAGAACAGTGCAACAAATGGTTCCGTTGCCTCATGACTTTTTGATCACGTCACTTCCGTTGCTCTGAACCCTGTTGCTCAACCAACAAATGGTTCCGTTGCCTAGTGACCAACAAATGGTTCCAAATGTGTTACTGGAATCCTACAACTAAGGAAATTGGAGATTGGTTTGATTTAAAGGCTAAAGAGTTTGCTGAACAAGAAAATAGAAGCCCTACGCTTCAAACAGAAGATTGGTTACAGAAGTATATTTATGCTGACCTTTACGAAATTTTCTTTGTTACATTTGCATTGGAGTTACACGCTTGGATAGCCAAGTTAGCAGATTCTAGACCTACGCTGCATGTTGATCGACCCGTCACGTGGACGCCTGAGCTAGCTAGTATTGTGAAGCGGATAGACAATCCTGTGTCCCGCGCAGTAGACTTTTGGTTGAATAGTCTACTGGAAGGTTTTATTACCGAATTTGCAGTCGATACAAGAAAGAGTTTCAGTGAAGCTGAGAGGAGTTTCTTCCAAGTACACAGAGGTAAGTTCTTAAATTCTCTGAACTTATGGATTAAAATGCTTCTGTATGAAAAAGGAAAGCTATGTATTGCTTCTGATGAATAGCATAGTCAAGTAATGTCCGTAGATTCTGATAGTGACCCTGAAGTTATTGGTTGCACTCGTAGTGGAAAACGATATAAAGTAGGCCTTGACCAATATCCTTTTGAGTCTAGCCCAGACAATCGCCAAGTCCCTAGAGCAAGCCATATAGAAAGACAGGGGAGTGCTCATATCCCGTATTACCCCTTTACACCGCAAAAACCAGACGGAGCTCAGTATAATCCTACAGTAACACCTTCGAGTAGCCCACACGCTACTGCTAGTACCTCTGTACCACCTTTGTTTAACCATCCCGGAAGCACTGCTACAGTACCTCCACCTCAAACCCGTGCAAGAAGGATGGGTGATGACATGAAACTACCAACTTTTAGAGGAACAGGGATAGAGGACCCTGAGCAGCACTGGTTCTTATGTGAAGCCATTTGGACAATTAAGCAAATTAATGATGATGCTGTTAAACTGGTTCAGTTAGCAACCACACTAAGAGAAAGAGCCTTGACTTGGTTCATGAAATACTCAGCAGCACAGAATAGGACGCTTGCTGAGGTAAGAAATGCCATGATTAGAGAATTCAAGAAACCTAAGTCAGAATCACAGTGTATAACAGAGCTCAAAGACATCAAACAGTTACCTACAGAATCAGTATGGGATTTTGACCAGAAGTTCAAAGCTTTGATAGATCAAGTAAGCTTCGAGTTTGCACCACAGCAACATAAAGAATGGTTCATTGCTGCGCTGCTCCCACACATTAGACTTCCTCTTATGCAACAGAATCTCAATACTCAGGAACAAGCTCTAGAAATGGCTATGAAACTAGAAGCTTCGCCAATTGCAGGAACAAGCAACGATGTTGCGCATTTACAGAACCAATTAGCAAACTTAACCTTGCAAGTGCATGATATTAAGAAAGGCAAGGAGATTAAGGAAGAAATTTGGTGTACAAAATGTAAAGCCCAAGGTCATTCAAAGGACCATTGTCCTGTTTTCATAGACTACATTGCAACTGGAGCACCTAATCCTTTACCACAGGCACAAGGGCCTTGGTGTGAAATCTGCAGAACTAGAGGTCATAGACCACAAGAATGCCACTTACTTCAGAAATATGTACAAACTCCAAAGAATCTATATTGTAATTTCTGTAAATCAGTAGGTCATGATGAGAACAATTGTAGAGCATATGATCTTATGATAGAAAGAAAGCATGATGTTTATAGGGTACAAGCAGAGACACAAGGACCCACAGCAGGTCCACCTTATGACCAATCTCGGGACGCCCGAGCAGCAAATTACAGAGGACGCGGACGCACAACAAATTTGGGTCGTGGAAGAGGACAGATCACTTGTTATAATTGCGGAGAACAAGGTCATTTTGCTAGGGATTGCCAAAATCCTACAACCCTCTGCAGATATTGTAAATCTTCTGACCATATCATCGAAGAATGCCCTCAGTTACAGGCTAAGATGCAAGCAAAGACACCATAGGTTAATCAGAATATCCAGTTGATTGGAGCCGAAAAAAGAGAACCAGACCCTACAGTTAATATAGTGACACGCAGTGGAGCTACAACTGGTCCGCAAGAGATGGGAACGGGAAAGCAAGCGACGCAATGGGTGCGCCGCGCTAACATTAAACCAGCCCCACTTAACCTACCGAAGCAAAAAGAAGCATTTAAGCAAGCTCAAGAGTATTTCTCAGATCCGAGAGCTTCGAGTTCTACCGCAATTCCGCAGAACAATAGTAGATCGCAAGTGCTAAGACAAGACAACTTGGTACAAGAACAGGCCACTACAGCTGGAAGACCTGACGACGATAAGGAGCATGCCCTAGGCAGTGTTCATGCGTTCCTGCGACAATGTTTAAAATTGTTGCGCAATGAACAAGCAACTCTAGAACTCCAACACCTGTTGGATCGGTGCCAACACTCTGCTTCGACGAACACACCACAGCGTGCTGTTCACCAGATTAGGAGTCACATTAGAACAGGAAAAGAGATGAGGCTCACAGCGCAGATTGGAGCATTTGAAATGGACGAAGTCATGTTAGATTTGGGCTCAGAATCCAATGTTCTCACTATGCAGACATGGGAACAGATGGGAAGCCCTCAGCTTACAAGATCCCCTATCCAGCTAAGACTCGCAAATCAGCAACGAGTCTCTCCATTGGGCAGATTACCCAATGTACCTATTGATATTGAAGGAGTAAGAAGCTCTGCAGATTTTGAAGTAATCAAAATTATGGATGATAGTAGACCATACCCAGCGCTGTTAGGAATAGACTGGGCACTTGATAATTTGGCTGTCATTAACCTGAAGAAAAGACAGATGACCTTTGAGGATGACCAGATCAGGGTCATCGCACCTCTTGATCCTATTCAAGGACCAAGATATATAGAACCTATTCGCGCAGAAGAGGAAGCGCGCCACATGGAAAGCTTGTATCAGATGACCACTAACCACAGTGACTATGTCAACCCCACAGCAGACGGCCATATCAGCTGGCGATGTGATAGCTCGTGCACATCAGATTCAGATGCAGGATTGGAAAATTGGCAGAATCGTCTACATGAGGTTTCTGCAAGACGTTGCGCCATGATGACTAAATCCATTCGATGGATTGGCACAGAATTAACTGACACTCCAACTTTTGATGGTCTAACCAAAGTAACTAAATTCATACAGGAATACGAACAAAAGCTTCCAGAACCACAGCGCATCCAGGCACTGGATATAGCATTGCGCGCTACACCCGCAAGATGGTGGATTGCGCACAAGGAGAATATTCATACATGGAAAGACTGTCGCAGATTGATACTGCGCAGATTTCAGGACACCACAGCCGAAGCGCTACGCAAATATGAAGGACAGAGTGACCCCAGGTCACACATTGAAGCATGTATTCAGCAATGGTCAGATATTCGGGAAGATGAATGGGTTCACCAATTCATCCACACATTAGATACAATTCCAAGGAATTGGTATACTGAAACAGAATTGCGCAAAGGCACTCTTACTTGGGCTCTTATGATAGAAAGTTTTCAACTTACATTCAGCTTTGAGTCAGAGCATCCAAGCATTGATCAGGCTCTGAAGTGTATTAAAAAGAAGGTATTTGAACCAGGTCTAGTAACAGAATATTCCCAACCAGATTGGGCTGTTCAGATGGAACATGCCCTGGAATGTTATAACTTTACCGCCGAAGATGAGGAGGACGATCCTCGCAACCTCAATATCCCAGAATCAGAAGGGACACGCAATATTGAAGGTCCTGAGCTTGATATTCCTGCCATCGCAGAACACGTCAAGCTCAAGAAAGTTAACATTGGCACAGAAGCTGACCCAAAGTTTGCTTCTATAGGAGATTATTGGGATGATGAAACCGTTGCGCATGTTTCAGATTTATTACGTGATTACCAGGATATCTTTCCTACCAAGTTCACAGAAATGAAAGGCATCCTAGGAGACTTAGGAGTGATGCGCATACCTCTGAAACCAGACGCCAAGCCAGTAAAGCAGCGCCCATACAGGTTGAACCCGCGCTACAAAGAAAAAGTCAAAGAAGAAATCGATAAGATGCTTGCAGCAGGTATTATTGAGCCAGTAGAGGAAAGCGATTGGATTAGTCCTATGGTGGTCCAAGAAAAGAAAACGAAGGGTGAAATAAGAATTTGTGTCGACTTGCGCAAACTCAATGATGCATCATCGCACGACCCATTTCCCACCCCTTTCACAGATGAAGTACTTGATAATGTTGGAGGACAAGAGGCTTACTCTTTCACTGATGGATTTTCGGGATATCATCAGATTAGAATCCATCCGGATGACCGCCACAAGACTACTTTTGAAACTGAATGGGGCTCATTCCAGTACACGGTAATGCCCTTTGGTCTTAAAAACGCACCTGCTATCTTCTCTAGAGTTGTTGTTGCTGTTTTTAAAGAATTTATCCACAAGTTTTTAGAAGTCTATTTTGATGACTGGACTGTATTTGGTTTACTAAAGAACCATATTGCGAATCTGCGCATGATGCTAGAAAAATGTAGACAACATCAGATTTCCCTTAACTTGAAAAAATGTATATTCTGTGCGCCCTTTGGTATTTTGTTGGGACATATTGTATGCAGACAAGGACTCTTGATGGATCCTGCGAAGGTTGCCATCATTGCTAATTTACCTGTGCCCAACTCAGTTAAGCAATTGCGCACTACATTGGGACATACAGGATACTACAGAAAATTCATCAAAGGATATGCAAGGATCACAGCGCCTATGGAAAGATTGCTGAAGAAGGATTCGAAGTTCCAATGGACAGAGGAATGCCAACAGAGCTTGGACACACTTAAAGAAAAGATGATCACAGCGCCTATTCTAGTTTTCCCAGACTGGAGAAAACCTTTTCATGTTCATGTTGATGCTTCTTCCATAGCATTAGGAATCGTGCTTACACAGTCTGGAGAAGGAAGTATTGACCACCCAATTGCTTACTCCAGCAGAAAGTTATCTACAGCTGAGAAGAATTACACCACTACAGAAAGGGAAGGACTAGCCATGGTGTATGCCCTACAGAAATTCAGACACAACCTGTTAGGAGCTCACTTTAAAATGTATACTGATCATTCTGCTTTGAAATATTTGGTCAATAAACCAGTCTTAGGAGGCAGAATTTGCAGATGGCTACTACTCTTTCAAGAGTATGATTTTGAGGTTATTGTAAAGCCAGGCAGATTGAATGCAGGGCCTGACCATCTATCCAGAATAGAGTCAGGAGAGGAACCTACGAGTCTGGAGGACAATCTGCCTGACGCACAGTTGTTTTATATCCAAGCAGCAGACGAATATTATTCTGATATTCTTAAGTTTCTTACTACCGGACAAGCGCCGGCTGCGTTTACAATCCAGCAGAAGAAGCAACTTGTTGTTCGAGCCGCAGACTTCACTTTGATAGCAGGCCAGCTTTATAAGTTGGGCCCTGACGAAATTTTGCGCAGATGTATCTTACCACATGAAAAGAGCTCTATCATCGCAGAAGCGCATTCAGGTACCGCAGGAGGCCATTTCGCAGGAAAGCCGACTGCGCAGAAAATATTAGCCGCAGGACTTTGGTGGCCGACATTGCACAAGGATACTAAGGAATTCTGTAAATGTTGCGATGTGTGCCAGCGCACAGGAAAACCCTCAAGGAGAGATGAAATGCCACTAAGACCCCAGATCACACTGCGTGCTTTTGATAAATGGGCCATTGACTTTGTAGGACCTATTAACCCACCAGGAAAAAGAACTGGCGCAAGATATATCATTACAGCTACTGAGTACCTTACCCGATGGGCTGAGGCGAAGCCAGTTAAGAACTGCGACGCTGCTACTGCCGCGCAGTTCATTTTCGAGAACATTATCACTAGGTTTGGATGCCCAGTGATCCTCATGAGTGATCAAGGTACACATTTCCTCAATGAGACTATAGAGGCCCTTACTGAAGAATTTCAAATTAATCACCATAAGAGTACACCCTACCATCCTCAAGCTAATGGTACGGTGGAAGCATTCAATAAGATCCTTGAGAATGCCCTGACGAAGATCTGTAATCAACAAAGAGATGATTGGGACCTTAGAGTCACAGCTGTATTATGGGCTTACAGAACCACTTGCAAGAAATTAACAGGTCACACACCTTTCAGCTTGGTGTATGGACAAGAAGCAGTTATGCCCATGGAATACATTGTTCCCAGTCTCCGAATTGCGCAAATTACAGAAATGGCAGATCCTGACACTATGAATGAAAGACTTTCGCAACTGCTTTCTTTAGAAGAAGACAGACTTATGGCCGGATTTCATCAACAGGTACAGAAGGCAAGACAGAAAGCTTGGCATGACAGGCACATTAAGCATAAGCACTTTGAAGAAGGAGACTTGGTACTCCTTTATGATAGTAAATTCATCAAGTTTCCAGGCAAGTTTCGTGTGCATTGGTTAGGTCCTTTTCAGGTAATAAAAATAACAGACGGAGGCGCAGTTCAGCTTGCGAAGCTGAATGGAGAACTACTACCTACAATGATAAACGGAAGTCGGCTTAAGCTTTATTGCGACGGCCACTCCGCCCTGTCGACATAATATAGTACTCAGGTATGCAGATGCCCAGTGTAGTTGAAAGAGACATCGCATTTAGTCTACACGGAAGCTGCGACACACCCTCAGTTTCCAGCTTCCTGCGCAGTTCCTTGAAATATCCGCGCATCCTGAATAAAAATTGCTTGAACAAAGCTTAGCGGTCCACTCTGGCGAAGTTTTGCTTTATGGACCATTGGACTATCGCTCTTGCGAAGTCCCCTTTCATAATTTGCCGCTGAAAAGAGTTTTGTTGTGGACCCCTAGAGGCACAGTTTCCTAAGTTGAAATGACCCGCCGGAAAATTTTGAGTTACAGCAGTTATGTAGCCGCGTTCGAATAAATGAAGGATAAGGCCGCTATTTAATTCTACCCGTTCTGACGGATTCGGCTTAATCTCCGAAAGATTTGCATTTAACTCAGGCGCCGAAAGCATTAGCTTCTCCCGGAAGGCTGTCAGAACCCGTCCATCACACTAAATGCACCGCTACGGCAAGGAGGATAGCGTGTTGTCAACTCATCTGTAGCCGCCTATAGCTACGTAACCCCACTTGGTCGCATTTACTAACCCCGTTGGCTATAAATACCTCACACTTGTATCAATTTTGGGTTACTGTCTCGAGTTGCATAAGTTGTCTTTGAAGATCTGCATTATTGTTTTCAGAGCCGAGTGTGCAGACTATTTTCCCTTGTTTTCAGAGTCTATACCCTACGCAGTTCCGCCATTTGCTGTCCAGAGTCTTCTTATTTACATTGGTTCACAACGGAGAATTTATCGACTGAAGAAGTTATTCGTCAATTTCTACGCCGAGGCTTAGATTTCGGCATGGCCACTCCGGTGACGCCGTCGGCCTACGTACACCCTGGTGCTACTGATCCCAGAACATCTCCAGGCACAAGAGCATCTCAGCAGCAGCCGGAGGAACCTGTTCCAGAACCGCTCGCGTCTATGGTGAACTACCTTCCGCCGCGTCCAGATGATGCGCCGGATGTCCAGATTCCGAAGAATGCAAAGTATCCAATTCCGCTACCGCCACTACCGGCTAGTGTGCGGGTAGAAGGCCAACTATTGGGAAACATTCCACTGGTTAAATTCTCTGATTTTAACCTTGGAGACTATAAGACGTATCCTCAGTTTCAGTTGGACCGATATTTGGATATCGTCCATAATCCCACCAGAAACGTTGATGAGTTTATCCCGAAGGGATTTGCAGCAAATCTTGAGCGCCCTGGACTCTTGAATTTGTTGAAGCTACCGCACTTTGGGCGTAGCAATGAAGTGAACGCAGTCGTTAAAACACTGCTATCCTGCGTTCATGGAGGTTACCTTTGGCTCGGGAGGCCAATTGATCTAAATGTTGATTTGATACACCGTATCACCGGCCTATCTAAGGTTGGTAAGGATCCCAATATCCATTTTGCGGGAAAGGAGAAGGACCGGAAATTAGCTGCAAAGCTGGTCCAGAAATATAACTTGACAAGAGGAGGTCGGGCTTATGACCTCACGACCGTAGAAGATGAGGCACTTCGCTTCACAGGAAGTCTGCTTGCAGGCAGACTTCTCACCAAGTGCCGACCAAAAGAAGTTACTGGAGCTGTCGTAGAGCTCGCTATCGCAGCTGCGGAGGGAGAACAGTACAACTGGTCTCTCTTCCTGCTGAATTCTTTTTTGGCTGATTGCCTGAACGTGCAGGACAATGCAGGCCAATCATTCCATTTTTCATGGCTTTTAATTCTATGTGCTCTCGTCGGGTGGAAGGAGCCCCCGAATACTCAGTTCCGTCCACGCCGCGCAGGAGAGGTTGCCGGCATGCGCTACATCAACCTCTGGGATTCCCCTAATCCCGCGAAGCGCAAGATGAATCGCGCTGTTTTTTGTGAGTATTACTATCTCCTCCGCGATACCATACAAGATATGCCAAGGCTGAGCGCGGAGACAGCCACATTGTATGACGGGAAGTTGGCTTTTACTGCCGACATCCATCAACTCTACCTTCGGCCTTGCGACATTCCAGGTGACTGGGCGCTAGGTCTTTACAGGATGACCACAGAAGATGTCGAAGAAACCATTAAGTCTTGGTCGGACGAATGGAGAGCAGCAGCTGACATCGCACCTGCGATGCCACCCGCCGCTGCGCAAGAAAAAGATAAGGGCAAGGAAGCCCCCGAGCAAAGAAGCGATGAAGGCTCAACAGAACCAGCCACAAAGAAGCAGAAAGTGTCGCATCCCACTGAGGCCATTCCCTCGGAGGTCGACAAATATTTGAAAGAGCAATTTCGTGAGATGCGGAACATGCATGCTCACATCCGAGGTGCTCTAGACTTACAATTTGTAGAGCTAAAAGGTCTCGCAGGAAGGATTGCGCAGACCCATGCACCAGCATCTACTTCGCAGGCGCCCCAAGAAATCCCAACTGGTGAGCGAGTTGAAGAACTCACAGAAAGGCACACTGTCGTCCATATTCCGCCTACCAGCATGACCCTTCCAGATCCCCTAGCTGAACTGCAGGTAAGCACAGTTGGACCTGTAGAAATTAATTTGTCTATGATTCCTATAGAAACTTTACAGCTAGTACAAGAGAAAGTTTCTCTTGAGTTGAGAGCTAGAGAGCTCTCTACTTTCCAGGCAAACCAACGACTGCAATCGCAGGAGATAGTGCTGAAAGAAAGTCATAAGAATATCTCTGCGAAGCTTGCACTCTATGAGGCGCAAGACACCGGCATCAGAAACGCAATAGAAGAGATTGCTCAGGAACTGCCGGCTTGCGAGATTCAACCAGACCTCCCTCTGGTTGCAAAAGTTCAAATTATTGGCGAAAGGGCGAAAACCCTGGAGCAAGAAATAGCTGCAATGGCAGAAGGCCATAAAACCCAGATCGCTGAGCTAGAAGCTCGCGTTGCTGCACATCTTACAGATGATGCGCAGGTACAATTGGAAGCATTGAGCAGAGCTTCCACACGAATGAAAGGTCGAGTACAGGAAGCCAAGAACCTGATGAACCAGGCTATGGAAGCTTGGACAGAGCTTGTGAACCTCCCTTTTAAAGTGGGACTATCAGAACAGGTGCAAGCTGCAGAACAGTCCCTCACTGTTCTGAATGAAGAAGCCAAGTCCTTAACAGGCTTGCCAAAGATGAAGAAAATGGGCGAAGTGCGCAAAATGCAGCAGCAACTGCACAAGCTCAGAACTGAAGATGAGAAGCTCACCAACAGCATTCAGCCATTCATGGATGAGTATGCTGAAATCGTTGGCCAGATTGAGACAAAAATCAAAGAGATTGCCGAGTCTCAAGAGATCATTGATACACTCACTAAAGGCGAAGCAACCGCAGAAACAGTGCAAACAGCTGATCAGTGTATTGAGGAATTGGACTCCGCTATTGCGCAATGGCAGAAAACATTCGCGGAGATTCAAGCAAACGCAGATGCGCAAATCCAACGACCACGCGCTAGTGCGAGTGGCTCGAGGGCGAGCCACAAGTGAGTGTTGGGGGCCTGTTGGGGCCAAGGTCGCAGCTATAGTAAAAGCTGCGAATTTTGGGAAAAAGCATGAGTATGGAAGGAAAGTGCTAATTTTGGGACAAGCACTAAGTTTTGGGTAAGAAGGAGACGGTGCGCAGTACGGTGCCAGATGGATGATCTCAGCGCAGATCACGGACCGGAAATTGCGGAGCTCGCGCGCACGTCATCGAAGAATGAAGGTGGCTCAACTACCATAATAAATAAGGTGATGGAGTAGAGGGCTTAGCTACCCTCATTTAAAGGCTTAGTACAGAAGTTATGGTTGCTCAGATCAAGGAGGAGCAACGGACCAGAGCATTGAAGGCGAAGGACGATCGCCCATACCCACAATCTGCGCCGGAATTCACGGAGCCTGCAGGAAGCGGCGACGTGACTGCAAGCGGCGCCTACAGTACACCTAGCCATGTGCGTGGTTAGGGTTTTTGGGAATCACTGTTGGGAAAGGCCCACAGTTTTGTAAAGGTGTGACCGTCATGGCTACCTATATAGATGAATCATTGTAATGGGTAGAGGGTTCTTCCTCCCTTCCTTCAGTTCCTTCCTTTTGGAGAGTTAGAGAGTTAGATGCTAGACTGTTAGAGAGCCAGTCTAAAGGGATAGATCATGTGTTGATTATCCTTCACTGTAATTTCTACCTGGTGTGTAGAACTAGAGAGAGGAAATCGGATAGCCGAGGAGCTAATCCCTGAGTTGCCAGACAGTCTGAGTCGACGTCTGTGCCTTTGTAATCTCCATAGAGAGGAGACAAGCTTGAGAAAAGGGCTCCCAGCTGTGTGCGTGGAGTTTCCTGTAAGTTCTAAGGCTGCAGCTGTGTGCGCAGCATATTGTATAACTCTATCATTTTCTGGTTAATATAAACTCCTGAGGACGGGGTTTTCCTCGAGGAGATGAGCTTCACTTATGTCTTCTTGTTATAATGTTTGGGTGAATGATAACTATTTCGAGTTCATTATTTGTGTATGCAAGACTTCTGTCTTATCTTTGTGACTGTTTGAGCGAGTTGGAAAGATCCCTTGATAACTATAAGTGTCTTAAGTACTAAAGAGGTAGTAACGCACAGTCGCTGCGGCGAGAGCAGACTGCGTTACTGCGCTAGATGCGAAGGGCCAGAAAGTGTTCCGCGCGTCGACCCGAGGAATAGTTGCCTGCTGCGTTGGAAAGGAGAAACTGCGCAGTAGACCTGCCAAGGAAGGGACCCGCGCAGCTGCGCCGAGCGGCCTGCGGGAAGGTCCGACCGCCGGTTTCGCAGGAACCATTCAAGGAAAAGCTATCTCCGCGTCACCCCGGTTAAGGAAACCTGATTCCTTAACCCCCCCATAGCCACTTCGGGTGAGACCTCGAGCTGCCGCGCAGCTCGTTGCCGAGAGGGCCAGTGCGCCAAGGGGTTTTGTTGCTGCGCTTCATTAAAACCCGGGTCTGCCCAAGAAAGCAGCCAACAGCGAGTTCATGGGAGATAGTCGCGATGTTCATCGCGACTGTCTGGCCAAAATCCGCGATGTTCATCGCGGGTTTTTGCATGGAGGCTGCGATGGTCATTGCGGCTTTTGGTGGAAATGCCGCGATGGTCATCGCGGCTTTTGGTGGAAATTCAGCAATGGTCATCGCGGCTTTTGGTGGAAAAGCTGCTGTTATCTCCTAAAATAACCAGTCAGTTTTTCATTATTTTAGGTGATAGGTTTGAATCCAAAATTTATTTTTAAAATTTTTAGAGTCCATAAGGAGGTCCTCATTCTTATTACTGAGTAAAAAAATCCGATTTAATTGAGTCTTGGTTTCAAATTTTGGAAGGACAGGTTTCGGTAGCTAACTCTGTTTTGCAGAGGCCAGCTAACTGTCAAAAAGGCTCACTTTCGGCAGCTGAAAGGATTGACTAGAATTACTAAAGTTATGTTAGCTGCCGAAAATGATCTTATCAGAAAATTAAAAAAAGAGAGTACGTATCCGTACTCGACTTCACATCAAGAGAGCCTGTGTGTTTTGCCGCCGAAGGGAAGATCAGAGCGCATCTCATATGACCATCATGAGGTTTAATGTCGGTAAGCTGCCGAAGGCGAGTCATTAAAAACCTACATCATTGACTGCGCAGGGTAACACAGGAACTCTTAATGCATATCTGAGGATCATTCGCAGCTGATCGCTTCATAATTTCACACGAGCTAGACGATATCATAAGTAATCACTTGCTCGGCTCAGATGGAAGGCATCTTTTTCCCAAAACGCTGTAAGCAGGGCCATGGTCATGGGGTTTTTCATTTTATTGCTCAGTTGAAGTTCCTGTTCAGTTTAGGCAGTTTTTATCAGGGCAAAGCATTTATCCAGGGACGCCCCCATCAGGACGAGACTCTAGCACAGTGTCTCTTTAATCATCTGCTGCAAAAAACAAAGGGCTCAACTCATGGCAAAAACAAATCTGCCACTCAGGACAGAACTAGACGGGGTCTGGTATCTCGAGTCCCATCCACAAGTGGCCGAGTTTTTCAAGTCTGCAGAAGTTTTTGACTACTGTGAGAGACTCACTAGTTTCAGCCAGCCACTTGCTGAGGCGTTTGCTCTGAGCTACGACGGGAGAACAGTGAAGTTTGGCAGAGAAGAATTTCATGTGGATGAGGCAGCTATAGCGGAATGTACAGGCCTCCCCAAAACACGTAAGAGTTGGTTTAAGACCACTAAAGCTTCAGACATTGAATTCAGGTCATATCTCCTACCAGCTCATAAGGAAATCGTTTGGAGAAAGGATATTCCCATCGCTTTTCTTGAACCTCAATGGCAGGCTCTTGTAAAGGCCATCATCGTTTACATAACTTGTGAAGGCCGTTATCACAGGGTGCTGCACTACCATTTCAAACTGTTGAATCATTTCACAGGGAGGGAAAGGATTAATCTGCCATACTTCTTCCATAAGACCCTCACTAAAATGGCAAAGCAAGTCCAGGCTAAGCCAAGCAAGATTGCAAGCAGGATCTCTCACCAGGGTCTCATAACATTGATAATCAAGGAGCTTTTGAAGAAGAGAAGCGTAGACTGGAATTACTTCTTATTCTGGCATGAGTTCCCCACAGAGCTTGTCAGTGAAGAGGCAGTTAAGCAGGGTAAGGGCGAGAAGAGCAGCACTCCCAAAATCAGCAAGAGAAGGAGGAGAGCCATTTCTCCTCAAGCCCAAATGGAATCCCCTTCCTCATCCAGCAAAAGGAGAAGGTCAAAGAAAAAGTTGGTATTTGAACAGACTAAAGGAACTCCTCAAGGAAAAAATCCACTAAATCTCCCCTACTCAGGATCTGAATGTGAAGACGAAGGAAAGCAAGGAACAGAACAGCCCATGGAGAGTGAGAAGAATAAAGACCCTTCCTTGACTGATGTACTAGGTCCAAAACCTTCCACACCAGAGACCAACAAATTCAATGAGCTGTTACAGGAACTTTCACAGGCAAGACATAATGAGAAGCAGGTTAAGTTGCACAACGCAAAGCTATTTGAAAAGAATATGGCACTGCATGATCGGAGCAAGGAAATCTTCGAAAAACTCCAGAAAACAACCGAGAGGAACGCATTGCTGATAAAAGACAATGTCAAGCTCTACCGCAACCTCAGGATGCTCAGGTTAAAGATGAAGGAATTGGAGGGGACAAAAGTACAACCAGTAGTAAAAGGAGCACAACCATCTGGTCTAAACACGTTGGCTGAGGTGGCCACGATCCCTGAGGAAGTAACACCTGTGGAAGCTCAGGAAGTAACACCTGTGGAAGCTCAGCAAGAATAGCCTGTGGAAGCTCAGCAAGAAAAACCTGTGAAAGTGCAACAAAGACAGACTAAACGAGTGACTAGAGGGAAAAGAGCAGTTTCAAAGAAGTCCTAGCGACTGGTCACGAGCATGCAGGAATGCAGCGTTTGGGGTTTTAGTTTTTGATACAGTTACAGCTTTCGGCAGTTTAGGCGAGCCCCACAGAGCTCATTAGCTGCCGAAGGATCTGACTTCCGGCGGCTAAGGCACGAAATCGGTTAAGCAGCGTTTGGGTTTTTAATTTTGTGAAACGGTTACAGTTTTCGGCAGCTTAGGCGAGCCCCACAGAGCTCATTAGCTGCCGAAGGATCTGGCTTCCGGCGGCTAAGGTACGAAATCAGTTAAGCAGCGTTTGGGTTTTAATTTGTGAAACGGTTACAGCTTTCGGCAGCTTAGGCGAGCCCCACAGAGCTCATTAGCTGCTGAAAGGTCTGACTTCCGGCGGCTAAGGCACGAAATCAGCAGAATAGTTAGCTGCCAAAAGCCTGTTTTTGCAAAGGTCGACTACCATATCATGAAAATCAAATCTATGGCGCGCCCAACCCAGTTCACCGAGCCTTGGAAGGCTGCTTCACTTCACCAACCATCGAGTCGTTGAAGGAGATCTCCATATCTGAATGTCCATGATTTTAGGGATTAGTCCCTATCTTTTTGTTTTTAACTATCAGTCAGTATTTTAGTTCATTAAACAGATCCATGCTTTTAGGATCTGGGAAAAACGATTTTGTAAAGGCTATAAAGCCACAGAACCAAGACTATTACAGGGTTCGATTTTGGATAGAGTAATCTGCTATTGTACTGAGTTTTCTTTATGCTAATACAGATCACAGGTTTCTTTCAGTTTTGATGTCAGCTTTCCATTTCCTTCACTATTATCTGTGTTGTCTAGCTTTGAATGGTTTCTTTTCCATTGTTCAGCTCATAGCCTGGTATTAGTTTCTTGAATGTTCATCCACCTTTAAAGTTATATGCTGATTAATCAATTCTTGAGAGCACTGTTTCATTTGTTTATCATACTGAATGTCTGAATGCCATACACAGATTGAGTTGTCCCATTGATCCACCTTTTCAGAAAACACAAAAATCATTGAATTCTTAAGTTACCAGGCATACCTAGCTTATAACCCTAGGTAGTTTCCTGGAGTGATAACAAATTGGCGCCGTTGCCGGGGAGCGAGGTGAGAAGCTGATCTTCCTGGGAGAACGACACAGATCTGGTCCTTGATGATAGACAAGGACTAGACACTTCACTGGTTATATATCTTCTATCTTGCGACTCCACAACATCATTCTGGCTCCAAAAAGGGCCAGCACCAGAGCGAATCCCCAAGGACCCCTGGTGTCTCCAGTACCAAATCTAGATCGAATCTTGAGGGAGGCGAAGAAGACCAAAGGTCAAGCTGTTCCAAAGGTCACCACTGTAAGTTCATCTGTTGTTAGTTTTTCTGCTGCATCACATACCACAGTCATCATGGCTGGGGGAGCAAATATGACTAAGATGGAACAAATACTAGCTAACAGATATGCTCCATTGGTACTAGCACTTCCACTATCTCAAATGCCCGTCGGGGACTACCAAAAATACATGCCTAAATTCTTTGGGCCAGGCAACTACACAGCAGAAGAACACCTTGAAGCTTTCTACGCTTATGCAGAAAATACCAACATCGAAGCTGAAGATGTTTGGATGAGAATTTTTGTCCAGAGCTTAGATGGAGAGGCCCGGAAATGGTTCAAAATGCTGCCAGCTGCTTCCATAGGAGACATCACCGCTCTTGATGATGCCTTCTTAAAAAATTGGGGAGACAGAAAAGATTACCTGCATTACATTACTGAGTTTGGAAATCTCAAACGGAAAGCGGGTGAGTCTGTATCTGATTTCACCAAGAGGTTCAATAAGATGTATGAAAAGATCCCTGAGGTAGTCAAACCTTCCGAAACATCTGCTATGATCACATATTCCGGAGCTTTCGATTACAAATTCTGCTTGATGCTCAGAGAAAGGGATTCTGAAATCCTCGTAGCCATGCAAGAAGCTGCCCTGAAAGTTGAATCAAACTTGTCATCTTCTGAGAAACTGAAAGTAGGTTCCGAGAGAGGGAGAAGGAGTGAGGAAGCCCCCTCCTCCTCCAATTCAAACCAAAAGGTTGACAAGTTGGCAAAAATGGTGGAAAACCTGACCTCTGAAATGGAGAAGATTAAGACCAGCAGCAGATCTCCTGACAGAGGGAGAAATCAAAGTAAATTTGAGCATCCGAATAGGAATCAGAACCAAGCTGATTACCCAAATAGAAATCAAAATTGGAGAAGGAACCAACAGCAGGTTCAACTTTTACAGAGAGAGAGGAATCCAGCTGACGATCAGAAAATCAGGGCTCCTTTCCAGAATGTAGTGTTTGACGAAGGAGATGAGGAGGATGTTCAAGAACTCGAAGAGGACATTCACTGTGTCGAAGCTGAATACGAAGAAATCTACTTGACCGAAGCTGACTATGAGGGGTCATTGTTTGATCAGGGACTGAACCAGCTTTATGAAGATCAGGCCATGCTGCAAACTGATGGACGGGCAGGATACGATTTGAGATCCAAAAAGAATACTGGAAAACAAAACACTCCAGTTCCTCCGAGAAAGACTGCTGCCCCTGCAAAGCAGCCAGCCAAGGAAGTTCAGAAAACAACTCAGTCACAGCCCATGGTAAGAGCAAATCCCTCTGAATCTGAAAAATTTGCTTCTTCTTCTTTCAATTTACAAACAGAAATCCAGAAACTGAAAATCCCTGTACCTCTTATTGAACTCATGAAGAACGAAGCCTTCCGAAAGGACATTTGTAAAAGCCTTGATCACAAATCTGTCTCTTTTTCCTCTGACACCATAAACTTATCTGATGATAACCCCAGCATTGTGCTAGGCCCTATGATTGAGGAACGAGGTGAAAGCTGCCCCCCTTTTTATATCTCTTTGAACATCCATGAAAAGACCTTGCACAATTGCCTCCTCGATTCAGGTGCTTCCCATAACCTAATGTCAAAAACAGTCATGCATGGACTAGGCTTAGAAATCACCCGCTCTTACCATGATTTATTCTCCTTCGACTCCAGGAAGGTGAAATGCCTCGGGTTGATAAAAGACCTTGCTGTTTCCCTGTCCTCTGCCCCGATGAAAACCATGATTATGGATGTTGTTGTGGCTGATATCCCGCCCAAGTTTGGGTGTTTGCTGTCCAGATCATGGATGAAAAGACTAGGTGGAACCTTACAAATGGACTTATCTTATGCCACTATCCCAGTCTTTTCCGGAGAAAGCAGAAGGCTATATCGTGAGTCTCAGCTCTCTTTCATCATCAGTGATGAAAAGAATCCCGCTAACCATCCCATCTATTCAGTAGACACGGAAATGGGCTCATGTATCTTACAGGTTGATGACTCTTTGCCGGAATCTCTGCCACTAAAAAAACCGGTGGTCCAGCCTATCAACAGTGAGAAAGAAAATGAAGTGTGGACGATGTTCTTTGATGGGGCTTGTACCAAAGAATCTGCTGGAGCAGGGGTTGTGTTCATTTCCCCCTCACAGGAAAAAACACCGCTGTCAATTAAGCTAAGTTTCCAAGTGATAAACAATATAGCTGAATACGAAGCCCTGCTGTTGGGGCTGAATGCGGCCAAACAAATGCAAATCAAAAAGCTACATGTCTTTGGGGACGCTGATCTGATTATTCAGCAGGTCAACAAATCATTTCAGGCAAAACATGTGAGGCTCAAAGCCTACAGGGACGAGGTACTCAATGTTATCCCTTCTTTCTCTGAATTCAAAATAGCACATGTACCTAGATTGATGAACGAAGTGGCTGATTCTTTAGCTGTTTCAGCTTGTAATTTCATCCCCCCTTTGCCTCCTAAACTGTCATACGAGATCCAAGTAAAATATCGGCCTTCACTGCCTGATAATGTAGAATTTTGGAAGGTGTTTGAAGACGATACAGAGCTGACCAGGTTTTTAAATGTTATAGATGAATTTGCTGACTTAGAAATTGATGAAGACAATCAGAATGAACAGGCTGCCAAAGAAAAAACCAGGTTTGAAGACAAAATCGGGACACACAAAATAGTTCAGCTTTCTTCCAACAGAATCCCGAAAGGGCTGATACCTTTGGAGAGACTGTTTGATAGCAATGATGTTGCTGTTAAGCTTGAGAAGAAAGAGGACGAATCTGATAGCTGTCCTCTGAACCTAGCAAACGAATCAGATCCGAAATATGTGAATTTGGCTTCCCAGTTGACAGAACAGCAGAAGTCTGAGTACGCTGGCCTCTTAAAGGAGTTCTCCGACACATTTGCCTGGAAGTATTCAGATCTGAAGACTTATGACACAGATATCATTCAACATAGGATCCCACTGAACAAAGATACTACTCCTTTCCGACAGAAGCTCAGATCATTCAATCCAATGCTACTGCCCACAATGGAGAAAGAAATAAAAAAATTGCTTGAGGCCCAGATCATTATCCCGCTGAGATATTCCGATTGGATTGCCAATCTTGTCCCTGTGAGGAAGAAGAACGGTGAAATCAGACTCTGTGTCGATTTCAGGAACTTGAATAAGTGTTCTCGGAAGGACAATTACCCGGTACCCAAGATGGAACATATTTTGCAGAGAGTTTCCAGGGCAAGTGTCATGTCCTTCATCGACGGATTCTCGGGGTACAACCAGATTGCTGTCCATCCTGAGGACAGAGAAAAGACAGCCTTCACAACGCCTTGGGGTACATTCATGTACCAAAAAATGCCTTTCGGTCTCATGAATGCTGGGGCTACCTTCCAGCGGGCAATGGATATTGCCTTTGTCGGAGAAAAGGATAAGTTTGTCCTCATTTACCTCGATGACATCACGGTGTTCTCTCACAGCCATTCAGATCATTTGCTACATTTGAGAAAAGCTTTCGAGAAATGCAGGAAGTATGGTATCTCGTTGAATCCTAAAAAGTCATTTTTTGCACTCAAAGAAGGTAAGCTGCTCGGTCACATTGTTTCAGCAGAAGGAGTTAAAATTGACCCAAAGAGGGTGGAGGCAATCCTAGATTTGTCATTGCCTAGATCCAAGAAAGATGTCCAATCTTTTCTTGGCACCATCAACTTCATCTGCAGATTTATTTCAAATTTTGCTGAACTGACTAAACACATTACCAGCATGCTAAAGAAAGATTCGGAAATCAGGTGGACTAAACAGGCAAAGGATTCATTCCAGGATATCAAGAAAGCAATCACTTCAGCCCCGGTTCTCATCAGTCCACATTTTGACAAAGAATTCTTCATCTTTTCATTTGCTTCACATGACACTATTGCAGCTGTCCTCTTACAGAAAAACGATGATGAACAGGAGCAGCCTGTGGCTTTTTTCAGTCGGGTACTCCGTGATGCTGAGCTTAAGTATGAACCTTTGGAGAAGCAAGCGTATGCATTGATCAAGGCCCTGAAGGCATTCAGAATTTACATTCTCCAGTCCAAGGTAATTGCTTATGTCCCCTCTAGTTCAGTCAAAGATGTTTTAGTACAGCCTGACATTGATGGCAAAAGGAGTAAGTGGGTGGCAAAGTTGATTGAGTTTGACATGGAAATCAAACCTGTCAAGCTGATTCGAGGACAGGGACTCGCTCGGTTATTGACTGAAGAAAATTACAAGGCATTGAAGATTTACGAAGAGGAGAAAGGTACAGCAGATTTCCAATTTGAAATTTCAGCGAACCAGACAAGGTCAGAGTTACAGGTAACCTCTTATATCTCAGAGTGTGAATGGTACAGGGATATTGTTTTCTTTTTGCAAACTTTTTCTTTTCCAGAGGGACTCACAAGAACACAGGGAAGAGCTCTTAAGCTTAAATCTACGAGCTTCTGCATCAAGGATAACTTGCTGTTTTGGAAAGACCCTTTAGGGGTACTCCTGAGATGTGTGACAAAGGAGGAGGCTGTCAAGGTGATGACTGAATTTCATGACAGTATCTGTGGCGGACATCACTACTGGAAGACAACCGTCCACAAGATACTGAGGGCGGGTTATTACTGGCCCTGTATATTTTTTGATGTATTTGCTTTTGTGAAAGCATGCGACAAATGTCAAAGGTTCCAAGGAAAGGGGCAGTTGAAATCTCTACCGTTGAAGCCCATCACAGCTGTTGGTCCATTCCAGCAATGGGGCTTGGACTTCATCGGAGAGATCCATCCTTCATCAAGCAATCAGCACAAATGGATATTGGTTGCCACAGATTATTTCACGAAATGGATCGAAGCCATTCCCACGAGGAATGCTACTCATAAGGTGATTATTGACTTTCTGTTTAGTAATATCTTTTCAAGGTTTGGCTGTCCCATGAAGCTGATTACAGACAATGCTCCTGCCTTTAATGACCGACATTTGGTAAGTTTATGTGAAGAGATGGGGGTAAAACTAGCTCATTCCACGTCATATTACCCACAGGGCAACGGACTAGCTGAGTCTTCGAATAAAAGTTTGTCTCGTATCATCAAGAAATTGCTGGAGGAAAATAAGAAAAGTTGGGACAGCAAGTTAAAATTTGCTTTGTGGGCCGATAGAGTCACTGTCAAAAAATCCATTGGTACATCCCCATTTAAATTAGTCTATGGCACTGAATCCATATTCCCAGTCCAACTTGTGTTACCAGTGACTAATTTCCTTCAAGAGGCCGGCTCTGAACTTGATGATCACACTAGAAGAGTTTTCCAATTGGTGGAGTTACAGCAAGAGAGAGAGCATCTGATAGAAAAGTCTGAAAATCATCAAATGAAGGTAAAAAACACTTTTGACAGGAAAACAAAAAAGGAGGTGTTCAAAATAGGTGATTTTGTTTTGAAATGGGATGCAGCTAGGCAAAATAAGGGACAGCATGGGAAGTTCGATTCATTATGGACTGGTCCATACATTATAACAGAGGCTTACCACAACAACACTTTTGTTCTTCATCATCTGGATGGAGAAATTCTCGCAGGTGGCCCATTCAATGGGCGATTTTTGAAAATCTACCTCTCTTAAAGACCGTGGGTCTTTCTCATTGTAAAATATTCTTTTTTCCTTTCTATTTAGAGTCAGTGTGTCAAATAAACTCCATGCCCAATGGGAGTACTAGACTAGGTGTCAGTTTTATTTTCATGAATGTCAAATAAACTCCATGCCCAATGGGAGTACTAGACTAGGTGTCAGTTTTATTTCCAGGAAAGGCATTTGGTTCTGGGATTCTTTGGAACCTCACTGGGAGGATTCCATCCCCGAGTAGGAGCCAATGTTATCTCCTAAAATAACCAGTCAGTTTTTCATTATTTTAGGTGATAGGTTTGAATCCAAAATTTATTTTTAAAATTTTTAGAGTCCATAAGGAGGTCCTCATTCTTATTACTGAGTAAAAAAATCCGATTTAATTGAGTCTTGGTTTCAAATTTTGGAAGGACAGGTTTCGGTAGCTAACTCTGTTTTGCAGAGGCCAGCTAACTGTAAAAAAGGCTCACTTTCGGCAGCTGAAAGGATTGACTAGAATTACTAAAGTTATGTTAGCTGCCGAAAATGATCTTATCAGAAAATTAAAAAAAGAGAGTACGTATCCGTACTCGACTTCACATCAAGAGAGCCTGTGTGTTTTGCCGCCGAAGGGAAGATCAGAACGCATCTCATATGACCATCATGAGGTTTAATGTCGGTAAGCTGCTGAAGGCGAGTCATTAAAAACCTACATCATTGACTGCGCAGGGTAACACAGGAACTCTTAATGCATATCTGAGGATCATTCGCAGCTGATCGCTTCATAATTTCACACGAGCTAGACGATATCATAAGTAATCACTTGCTCGGCTCAGATGGAAGGCATCTTTTTCCCAAAACGCTGTAAGCAGGGCCATGGTCATGGGGTTTTTCATTTTATTGCTCAGTTGAAGTTCCTGTTCAGTTTAGGCAGTTTTTATCAGGGCAAAGCATTTATCCAGGGACGCCCCCATCAGGACGAGACTCTAGCACAGTGTCTCTTTAATCATCTGCTGCAAAAAACAAAGGGCTCAACTCATGGCAAAAACAAATCTGCCACTCAGGACAGAACTAGATGGGGTCTGGTATCTCGAGTCCCATCCACAAGTGGCTGAGTTTTTCAAGTCTGCAGAAGTTTTTGACTACTGTGAGAGACTCACTAGTTTCATCCAGCCACTTGCTGAGGCGTTTGCTCTGAGCTACGACGGGAGAACAGTGAAGTTTGGCAGAGAAGAATTTCATGTGGATGAGGCAGCTATAGCCGAATGTACAGGCCTCCCCAGAACAGGTAAGAGTTGGTTTAAGACCACTAAAGCTTCAGACATTGAATTCAGGTCATATCTCCTACCAGCTCATAAGGAAATCGTTTGGAGAAAGGATATTCCCATCGCTTTTCTTGAACCTCAATGGCAGGCTCTTGTAAAGGCCATCATCGTTTACATAACTTGTGAAGGCCGTTATCACAGGGTGCTGCACTACCATTTCAAACTGTTGAATCATTTCACAGGGAGGGAAAGGATTAATCTGCCATACTTCTTCCATAAGACCCTCACTAAAATGGAAAAGCAAGTCCAGGCTAAGCCAAGCAAGATTGCAAGCAGGATCTCTCACCAGGGTCTCATAACATTGATAATCAAGGAGCTTTTGAAGAAGAGAAGCGTAGACTGGAATTACTTCTTATTCTGGCATGAGTTCCCCACAGAGCTTGTCAGTGAAGAGGCAGTTAAGCAGGGTAAGGGCGAGAAGAGCAGCACTCCCAAAATCAGCAAGAGAAGGAGGAGAGCCATTTCTCCTCAAGCCCAAATGGAATCCCCTTCCTCATCCAGCAAAAGGAGAAGGTCAAAGAAAAAGTTAGTATTTGAACAGACTAAAGGAACTCCTCAAGGAAAAAATCCACTAAATCTCCCCTACTCAGGATCTGAATCTGAAGACGAAGGAAAGCAAGGAACAAAACAGCCCATGGAGAGTGAGAAGAATAAAGACCCTTCCTTGACTGATGTACCAGGTCCAAAACCTTCCACACCAGAGACCAACAAATTCAATGAGCTGTTACAGGAACTTTCACAGGCAAGACATAATGAGAAGCAGGTTAAGTTGCACAACGCAAAGCTAATTGAAAAGAATATGGCACTGCATGATCGGAGCAAGGAAATCTTCGAAAAACTCCAGAAAACAACCGAGAGGAACGCATTGCTGATAAAAGACAATGTCAAGCTCTACCGCAACCTCAGGATGCTCAGGTTAAAGATGAAGGAATTGGAGGGGACAAAAGTACAACCAGTAGTAAAAGGAGCACAACCATTTGGTCTAAACACGTTGGCTGAGGTGGCCACGATCCCTGAGGAAGTAACACCTATGGAAGCTCAGGAAGTAACACCTGTGGAAGCTCAGCAAGAACAGCCTATGGAAGATCAGCAAGAACAGCCCGTGAAAGTGCAACAAAGACAGACTAAACGAGTGACTAGAGGGAAAAGAGCAGTTTCAAAGAAGTCCTAGCGACTGGTCACGAGCATGCAGGAATGCAGCGTTTGGGGTTTTAGTTTTTGATACAGTTACAGCTTTCGGCAGCTTAGGCGAGCCCCACAGAGCTCATTAGCTGCCGAAGGATCTGACTTCCGGCGGCTAAGGCACGAAATCGGTTAAGCAGCGTTTGGGTTTTTAATTTTGTGAAACGGTTACAGTTTTCGGCAGCTTAGGCGAGCCCCACAGAGCTCATTAGCTGCCGAAGGATCTGGCTTCCGGCGGCTAAGGTACGAAATCAGTTAAGCAGCGTTTGGGTTTTAATTTGTGAAACGGTTACAGCTTTCGGCAGCTTAGGCGATCCCCATAGAGCTCATTAGCTGCCGAAAGGTCTGACTTCCGGCGGCTAAGGCACGAAATCAGTAGAATAGTTAGCTGCCAAAAGCCTGTTTTTGCAAAGGTCGACTACCATATCATGAAAATCAAATCTATGGCGCGCCCAACCCAGTTCACCGAGCCTTGGAAGGCTGCTTCACTTCACCAACCATCGAGTCGTTGAAGGAGATCTCCATATCTGAATGTCCATGATTTTAGGGATTAGTCCCTATCTTTTTGTTTTTAACTATCAGTCAGTATTTTAGTTCATTAAACAGATCCATGCTTTTAGGATCTGGGAAAAACGATTTTGTAAAGGCTATAAAGCCACAGAACCAAGACTATTACAGGGTTCGATTTTGGATAGAGTAATCTGCTATTGTACTGAGTTTTCTTTATGCTAATACAGATCACAGGTTTCTTTCAGTTTTGATGTCAGCTTTCCATTTCCTTCACTATTATCTGTGTTGTCTAGCTTTGAATGGTTTCTTTTCCATTGTTCAGCTCATAGCCTGGTATTAGTTTCTTGAATGTTCATCCACCTTTAAAGTTATATGCTGATTAATCAATTCTTGAGAGCACTGTTTCATTTGTTTATCATACTGAATGTCTGAATGCCATACACAGATTGAGTTGTCCCATTGATCCACCTTTTCAGAAAACACAAAAATCATTGAATTCTTAAGTTACCAGGCATACCTAGCTTATAACCCTAGGTAGTTTCCTGGAGTGATAACACATTCAATGGTGAAGGTTGATGTTGAGCAACTCCCAAGATGAGTAGCTCCAAGCTCCAAGACGTCTCCTTCTCCAAGGTTGCTTACAATGGCCAAAATGCTCAAGGAAGATTTCGGCAGCATGAGGATGAGATAATGGATGGATGTGAAATGAGGAGCCCCTGCCACCTTTTTATAGGTTTTGGTGGTGGGGAATACCATTTGTGGTTTTGTGGAAACCAAATGGTATTGACCAACATGGTTTAGGTACTTTTACCTCCTTTTTCCTTTTTTGAATAAAAATAATATTTTATTTCCCTTTTTAATATTTTTGGGAATTTGGACCCTTTTTTAGGGTTTTTTATGCTTTTCAGGAAAAATAATCTTTTTTTTTTTTTTAATGGAAAAAGGGGTGTACTAAGGTCTTTTGGTGACCTTTTGTTCGTTTCAGAGGCTCAGATGGTGGAAAAGTGGACAAATGGGTCATGTGAATAAGGGAATGAGCTAGTGAGCACTTTTTAGGTGTTAACAGATTGCCCCCTGATGTGTGAGGGCAGGAGCTCATCGTATGGCCGATAGACATCATAGTTCTTTTGTCTTTTTTCAGGGGTTTGGGAAGGAGAAGAGACCGATTGGAGACTGGAGCCATGGCCCTTGGAAGCTGCAAGAAACAAAAAATATTACATGGCCTCAATATGAATGAGGTATAATCTCTGATAATGGACAAGGCGAGAATTCCCATGCTCGTATCAAGACATATACATAACAATTAGTCCCAAGAAGGGGGATCTAATACATAAAGAATATACTGGTACACCATAATGTTCCAGGGGGGACATTATTTTGGGATGTACTCCTGGTCATAATGGATCTCAATAACTGATACATTGGAATAACTCACGAATTGCTGAAACTGAAGGTGTCCAACATCTGTAGGGAGTCAAAGACTATGAGTCATCTCTGAGAAATAATGTAACTGTATACTCAAGGGAGTATGAAACTAGGGTACATCTGAATACTGTCGCCATGCGCAACCCGGATATCTATAGAAAAAGTGTAACTGGTGTTATCCATAGGAAGACTCTCAAATGTGGAGGAGTCAGGAGGTATCCGGGGTCTTCGACTAATAAGTGAAATGGACAAATACCCTGTGCGAGTCTCAACGATGCGATCAAGGTGTTGAAGTCGAGCATGTGAGAAACAACCATTTGGAGAGGCACTGAAGATTCCTCTCGAAATGATTCGTAGGATCTCATCATAAATGGTGATGAATCCAAGACATAGGGACCTCTAGGTCTATCCTCTGGAATCAATGTGGTTGTCGTCGACAGAGGGAGACCAGCAAGTAACAAGGCAATGTTGTTTCCTTGATAGGAGAACAAGGTGTAAAACTGAAGTGTTGTAGTACTGATGGTAGGACTAACATACTTGTGGGAATGGGAAATAACTGGGTCAAAAAATGGGTAGATTCAAACTTCCTTTGTTCAGAGCATGATGACATGGTTGACTTGGCAGTGTGGGGAACTGACTTGTAGGTGTGGGGATCATTACTTTGACTGAATGGTATATATTGACTCTGGGGGGAGGACGAGCTGATAGGTGCCGTCGAGGGATTATCAAGGTGACATACTGTAGAATACTCTGAACAAAGGCGACCAAAATGGGGAAGCTGCCTAATGAGTAGATGTGATCTATCGTGGCGCCAAGAGGCACCATTGATTCCTTCTTCGTAGTTTTAATGAGCTCCAAGAAGGGATAAAAGTGTGCTCTAAAATGGTACGTTCCTGTGGATTTTGTGAGCCCAGGACGGCTCGTGCTCATGGTTGCTTTCATGTTTAGAGAGTCTGAAAGCGGTATGTGGACTCCATTGGTGTTCTTTTTCGTAGTTTAGTCTCCAAGGCCCGAAAAAGCACAAAATGATGCAGATGGAGAACTCTTCTAGCCGATGTGACTAGAGTATTCCTTTTTCGTAATTAGTCTACAGGGTCCAGAAAAGGGGTAAACTTATACCAGGTAGACACCCGTTCAGATACGTTTCACGAGCATGAAAGGAAGCAAGGTTGCTCGGCAATCTTTTCATTGTTTTAGGAGTCAGAAAAGAGCTTAACAGAAACTCCCTAAGTGCCTTTTTCGTAAAAGGGGTTGCTCGGCCCGAAAAAGGGATAAAATTATACCGAACTAAAAGGGAGTGATGAGGGCGATAAAAGGCCTCAAGCATCATTATTAGTGCAGAAAACTGGATCCGGTGACATAAGGATTGTCGAAAAAGGAAAACGGTCGATGTGGTACGCAAGCCGAGGCTATGTGGAGGGCATGAAAAATGCCCTGAAAATCGAGACGTGACAGCGAGAAATGTTCTCAAGCATCATCATGAGCACGGAAAACTGAATCCGGTGACATAAGGCACGTCGAAAATGGAGAACGACCGATGTGGCACGCAAACCGAGGTGACGAGGGAGGCATGGAAAAAATGCCTGAAAAATCTAAAGGTGAGAGCAAGAAATGATCTCAAGCATCATCACGAGCGCGGAAAACTGAATCCGGCGATATAAGGCACGTCGAAAAATGGAGAACGGTCGATGTGGCACGCAAACCGAGGTGACGAGGGGGCATGGAAAAAATGCCCGAAAAAATATAAAGGTGATAGCGAGAAATGATCTCAAGCATCATCACGGGCGCGAAAAACTGAATCCGGCGATATAAGGCACGTCGAAAAATGGAGAACGACCGATGTGGCACGCAAACCGAGGTGACGAGGGGGCATGGAGAAAATGCCCAAAAAAATCTAAAGGTGATAGCGAGAAATGATCTCAAGCATCATCACGGGCGTGGAAAACGGAATCCGGCGATATAAGACACGTCAAAAATGGAGAACGACCGATGTGGCACGCAAATCGAGGTGACGAGTGGGCATGGGAAAAATGCCCGAAAAATATAAAGGTGAGAGCGAGAAATGATCTCAAGTATCATCACGGGTGCGGAAAACTGAATCCGGCGATATAAGACACGTCAAAAATGGACGACGGTCGATGTGGCACGCAAATCGAGGTCACGAGGGGGGGCCAATAAATGGTCAAAAAATGGACCCCGTCAAAACGGGAAAAGGAAGGAACCTGCATGAAGTTCTCGCTGTGCTGATTCCAACGGTACCAACGGTTTGAGAAATGGACTTCGTATGATCCCGCAATGGTTGGTTGAAAATTGGTGGAATTTCTATAAATAGGGCGTGGGGCCCAAATGACTTGTCATTGTTACGTGTGAGTTTGATAGAGCTATCAGAGCTATTTCTTGATTTTCGGGAGATTTCACCGTTGGTTTTCGATTCTGCGAGTTTCAGGTAACTCTATTTGCCTTAGCCTTTTCAATTATATCTTTTTTGTTTGGCGGCGGGCACCCAAAGGCCGCGAAATTCCATGTTTATCCTCCAACGTGGAATATCGTGGGTTTCGAGTCTGTTCCCGCGATGAACCGCGCGGGTTTCAGGATGACAGTCGCGATGTTCATCGCGACTGTGAAGTTGGAACCCGCGATGTTCATCGCGAGTTCATGGGAGATAGTCGCGATGTTCATCGCGACTGTCTGGCCAAAATCCGCGATGTTCATCGCGGGTTTTTGCATGGAGGCTGCGATGGTCATTGCGGCTTTTGGTGGAAATGCCGCGATGGTCATCGCGGCTTTTGGTGGAAATTCCGCGATGGTCATCGCGGCTTTTGGTGGAAAAGCTGCTGTTATCTCCTAAAATAACCAGTCAGTTTTTCATTATTTTAGGTGATAGGTTTGAATCCAAAATTTATTTTTAAAATTTTTAGAGTCCATAAGGAGGTCCTCATTCTTATTACTGAGTAAAAAAATCCGATTTAATTGAGTCTTGGTTTCAAATTTTGGAAGGACAGGTTTCGGTAGCTAACTCTGTTTTGCAGAGGCCAGCTAACTGTCGAAAAGGCTCACTTTCGGCAGCTGAAAGGATTGACTAGAATTACTAAAGTTATGTTAGCTGCCGAAAATGATCTTATCAGAAAATTAAAAAAAGAGAGTACGTATCCGTACTCGACTTCACATCAAGAGAGCCTGTGTGTTTTGCCGCCGAAGGGAAGATCAGAACGCATCTCATATGACCATCATGAGGTTTAATGTCGGTAAGCTGCCGAAGGCGAGTCATTAAAAACCTACATCATTGACTGCGCAGGGTAACACAGGAACTCTTAATGCATATCTGAGGATCATTCGCAGCTGATCGCTTCATAATTTCACACGAGCTAGACGATATCATAAGTAATCACTTGCTCGGCTCAGATGGAAGGCATCTTTTTCCCAAAACGCTGTAAGCAGGGCCATGGTCATGGGGTTTTTCATTTTATTGCTCAGTTGAAGTTCCTGTTCAGTTTAGGCAGTTTTTATCAGGGCAAAGCATTTATCCAGGGACGCCCCCATCAGGACGAGACTCTAGCACAGTGTCTCTTTAATCATCTGCTGCAAAAAACAAAGGGCTCAACTCATGGCAAAAACAAATCTGCCACTCAGGACAGAACTAGACGGGGTCTGGTATCTCGAGTCCCAACCACAAGTGGCCGAGTTTTTCAAGTCTGCAGAAGTTTTTGACTACTGTGAGAGACTCACTAGTTTCATCCAGCCACGTGCTGAGGCGTTTTCTCTGAGCTACGACGGGAGAACAGTGAAGTTTGGCAGAGAAGAATTTCATGTGGATGAGGCAGCTATAGCCGAATGTACAGGCCTCCCCAGAACAGGTAAGAGTTGGTTTAAGACCACTAAAGCTTCATACATTGAATTCAGGTCATATCTCCTACCAGCTCATAAGGAAATCGTTTGGAGAAAGGATATTCCCATCGCTTTTCTTGAACCTCAATGGCAGGCTCTTGTAAAGGCCATCATCGTTTACATAACTTGTGAAGGCCGTTATCACAGGGTGCTGCACTACCATTTCAAACTGTTGAATCATTTCACAGGGAGGGAAAAGAGCAGTTTCAAAGAAGTCCTAGCGACTGGTCACGAGCATGCAGGAATGCAGCGTTTGGGGTTTTAGTTTTTGATACAGTTACAGCTTTCGGCAGCTTAGGCGAGCCCCACAAAGCTCATTAGCTGCCGAAGGATCTGACTTCCGGCGGCTAAGGCACGAAATCGGTTAAGCAGCGTTTGGGTTTTTAATTTTGTGAAACGGTTACAGTTTTCGGCAGCTTAGGCGAGCCCCACAGAGCTCATTAGCTGCCGAAGGATCTGGCTTCCAGCGGCTAAGGTACAAAATCAGTTAAGCAGCGTTTGGGTTTTAATTTGTGAAACGGTTACAGCTTTCGGCAGCTTAGGCGAGCCCCACAGAGCTCATTAGCTGCCGAAAGGTCTGACTTCCGGCGGCTAAGGCACGAAATCAGCAGAATAGTTAGCTGCCAAAAGCCTGTTTTTGCAAAGGTCGACTACCATATCATGAAAATCAAATCTATGGCGCGCCCAACCCAGTTCACCGACCCTTGGAAGGCTGCTTCACTTCACCAACCATTGAGTCGTTGAAGGAGATCTCCATATCTGAATGTCCATGATTTTAGGGATTAGTCCCTATCTTTTTGTTTTTAACTATCAGTCAGTATTTTAGTTCATTAAACAGATCCATGCTTTTAGGATCTGGGAAAAACGATTTTGTAAAGGCTATAAAGCCACAGAACCAAGACTATTACAGGGTTCGATTTTGGATAGAGTAATCTGCTATTGTACTGAGTTTTCTTTATGCTAATACAGATCACAGGTTTCTTTCAGTTTTGATGTCAGCTTTCCATTTCCTTCACTATTATCTGTGTTGTCTAGCTTTGAATGGTTTCTTTTCCATTGTTCAGCTCATAGCCTGGTATTAGTTTCTTGAATGTTCATCCACCTTTAAAGTTATATGCTGATTAATCAATTCTTGAGAGCACTGTTTCATTTGTTTATCATACTGAATGTCTGAATGCCATACACAGATTGAGTTGTCCCATTGATCCACCTTTTCAGAAAACACAAAAATCATTGAATTCTTAAGTTACCAGGCATACCTAGCTTATAACCCTAGGTAGTTTCCTGGAGTGATAACAAATTGGCGCCGCTGCCGGGGAGCGAGGTGAGAAGCTGATCTTCCTGGGAGAACGACACAGATCTGGTCCTTGATGATAGACAAGGATCAGACACTTCACTGGTTATATATCTTCTATCTGGCGACTCCATGAAGGACGAAATCAGTGGCGACTCCATTGTTCAGAATTATGTTGGTGATTCCACTGGTATGACATGAACAAAATCTTAGCCAAGAGGTATGCGTTCTGTGATTTTTCAAGCATTGCTGGTTTTCCTAATCAAGTGCCTGCTAGAGATGAATGGGAGAACAGTCTTCCTAGATTTCGAGGAGAAGAGGGGGAAGTGCCAGCTGAGCATTTGCTGGACTTTCATGACTACATGCATCGGTTGCAGGTAGTGCATGAGGATGTTGAGATCCGGCTTTTCTGTGTTTCATTAAAAGGGATTGCCCGTGATTGGTATCGATCTTTGCCTAATGCTAGTATCAGCTCATTGGTTGATTTTCATGATGCCTTCCATGTGTTTTGTGAAGGAATATTTCCAGCTGATCTTCTTTTTCCTGAGTGTTGTCATGAGTTTAATCTTTCGAAAGTAGACATTCATGAAGATTATGCTGCTGTAGAAAATACTCTTCATTATGATCAAGAGACCGTTTATCCACATCATGATAGCCATAGTGATGCTTTTGTTATTGCATCAAATGCATCTCCCAACTTATGTTGTCATGAAGATAAGATTGTTCCTATTGAAAATTTGAAAAGTGAAGAGCAGATTTTTATATCAGCAAGTGACAGTTTCAGATCTACAGAGATGGAGGAGGACATCCTACCATGTCCAGATTTGCAAGGGCTGTCTAATCTTCAGCTAGAACAGGTAAACCATGATCCCGGATGTGTTGATGTTGTAGCAGCATATGTTGAGGACAGCCCACATCTTCCAGACTTGCAGACAAAGGCAGATTTCAGCATTTATGAAGAGAATGATGGTGGCGAGGAACTAAGCAGTCCATATCAGCAGTTTATTGGATATTTTTCTCCAGCAGATTTTGAGCAGCCTTCTCCAGCAGATCTTGAGCAGTTTATACACATCATTGAGACCAAGGAGGACATCCAGCCACATCATTTTCATTTACAGTCAGAACAGAAGCTTGAAGAGGTATTCCATTACTATTTTATTGATCCTATTGCCGATTTTCTGGAATCATTTAGCAGTATAAAGATCAAGATATTCTTATCAGATGAAAGCTGTTTCTATCATTTTTCCAGAACACATCTCTGTTGGCTACGTATTCTTTCATTTTTGGGATCAAGATTAAGAATTCTGTCAGCAAATAAATTACTTACATGGCTGTGTTGGAAGTGTTCTTTTACTTGATGATCTACCTCTACTGGTTAGTGTAGGGGTAGGTAGATGAATAAGCTCTTCCTATGAGCACGTAGATCATTTTTCATTTGTTATTGAATAAGCAGAACAGGCTGCATGGAAGATACAAGTTGCAGAGGGATCAGTGATGATGGCTTGATGACTCCATGCCCAATACTAAGGCTACTGGAACTACTTGGTTCTGGGATTCTTTGGAACCTCACTGGGAGGATTCCATCCCCGAGTAGGAGCCAATGTTATCTCCTAAAATAACCAGTCAGTTTTTCATTATTTTAGGTGATAGGTTTGAATCCAAAATTTATTTTAAAAATTTTTAGAGTCCATAAGGAGGTCCTCATTCTTATTACTGAGTAAAAAAATCCGATTTAATTGAGTCTTGGTTTCAAATTTTGGAAGGACAGGTTTCGGTAGCTAACTCTGTTTTGCAGAGGCCAGCTAACTGTCGAAAAGGCTCACTTTCGGCAGCTGAAAGGATTGACTAGAATTACTAAAGTTATGTTAGCTGCCGAAAATGATCTTATCAGAAAATTAAAAAAAGAGAGTACGTATCCGTACTCGACTTCACATCAAGAGAGCCTGTGTGTTTTGCCGCCGAAGGGAAGATCAGAACGCATCTCATATGACCATCATGAGGTTTAATGTCGGTAAGCTGCCGAAGGCGAGTCATTAAAAACCTACATCATTGACTGCGCAGGGTAACACAGGAACTCTTAATGCATATCTGAGGATCATTCGCAGCTGATCGCTTCATAATTTCACACGAGCTAGACGATATCATAAGTAATCACTTGCTCGGCTCAGATG
This sequence comes from Larix kaempferi, assembly GCA_027924585.1. NCBI lineage: Eukaryota > Viridiplantae > Streptophyta > Pinopsida > Pinales > Pinaceae > Larix > Larix kaempferi. The sequence continues at coordinate 39,021,852 of BSBM01000372.1, read as the reverse complement.
GAAGGCATCTTTTTCCCAAAACGCTGTAAGCAGGGCCATGGTCATGGGGTTTTTCATTTTATTGCTCAGTTGAAGTTCCTGTTCAGTTTAGGCAGTTTTTATCAGGGCAAAGCATTTATCCAGGGACGCCCCCATCAGGACGAGACTCTAGCACAGTGTCTCTTTAATCATCTGCTGCAAAAAACAAAGGGCTCAACTCATGGCAAAAACAAATCTGTCACTCAGGACAGAACTAGACGGGGTCTGGTATCTCGAGTCCCAACCACAAGTGGCCGAGTTTTTCAAGTCTGCAGAAGTTTTTGACTACTGTGAGAGACTCACTAGTTTCATCCAGCCACTTGCTGAGGCGTTTTCTCTGAGCTACGACGGGAGAACAGTGAAGTTTGGCAGAGAAGAATTTCATGTGGATGAGGCAGCTATAGCCGAATGTACAGGCCTCCCCAGAACAGGTAAGAGTTGGTTTAAGACCACTAAAGCTTCAGACATTGAATTCAGGTCATATCTCCTACCAGCTCATAAGGAAATCGTTTGGAGAAAGGATATTCCCATCGCTTTTCTTGAACCTCAATGGCAGGCTCTTGTAAAGGCCATCATCGTTTACATAACTTGTGAAGGCCGTTATCACAGGGTGCTGCACTACCATTTCAAACTGTTGAATCATTTCACAGGGAGGGAAAAGAGCAGTTTCAAAGAAGTCCTAGCGACTGGTCACGAGCATGCAGGAATGCAGCGTTTGGGGTTTTAGTTTTTGATACAGTTACAGCTTTCGGCAGCTTAGGCGAGCCCCATAGAGCTCATTAGCTGCCGAAGGATCTGACTTCCGGCGGCTAAGGCACGAAATCGGTTAAGCAGCGTTTGGGTTTTTAATTTTGTGAAAGGGTTACAGTTTTCGGCAGCTTAGGCGAGCCCCACAGAGCTCATTAGCTGCCGAAGGATCTGGCTTCCGGCGGCTAAGGTACGAAATCAGTTAAGCAGCGTTTGGGTTTTAATTTGTGAAACGGTTACAGCTTTCGGCAGCTTAGGCGAGCCCCACAGAGCTCATTAGCTGCCGAAAGGTCTGACTTCCGGCGGCTAAGGCACGAAATCAGCAGAATAGTTAGCTGCCAAAAGCCTGTTTTTGCAAAGGTCGACTACCATATCATGAAAATCAAATCTATGGCGCGCCCAACCCAGTTCACCGAGCCTTGGAAGGCTGCTTCACTTCACCAACCATCGAGTCGTTGAAGGAGATCTCCATATCTGAATGTCCATGATTTTAGGGATTAGTCCCTATCTTTTTGTTTTGAACTATCAGTCAGTATTTTAGTTCATTAAACAGATCCATGCTTTTAGGATCTGGGAAAAACGATTTTGTAAAGGCTATAAAGCCACAGAACCAAGACTATTACAGGGTTCGATTTTGGATAGAGTAATCTGCTATTGTACTGAGTTTTCTTTATGCTAATACAGATCACAGGTTTCTTTCAGTTTTGATGTCAGCTTTCCATTTCCTTCACTATTATCTGTGTTGTCTAGCTTTGAAAGGTTTCTTTTCCATTGTTCAGCTCATAGCCTGGTATTAGTTTCTTGAATGTTCATCCACCTTTAAAGTTATATGCTGATTAATCAATTCTTGAGAGCACTGTTTCATTTGTTTATCATACTGAATGTCTGAATGCCATACACAGATTGAGTTGTCCCATTGATCCACCTTTTCAGAAAACACAAAAATCATTGAATTCTTAAGTTACCAGGCATACCTAGCTTATAACCCTAGGTAGTTTCCTGGAGTGATAACAGCTGCGATGGGAGTTTTTCAAAAAATTTCGTGCTGGGGCTAAAAATTTCTTTTGTTTTCTGGCAGGATGTTGAGGAGACCATTGTCGTCGTGGCGAGAGCGGGAGATCGATGATGATCTTATGGAGAGGATTCAAACTGATTCGGGGGTGCGACAGACTCTGGCTATGAGCGGACTTTTGAAGTTCACTCAGATCCCACCTATTCGTTCAGTGAGACGGCTCCTGAACAAGCTAGTGAGTTGGTGGGTGCCGGCGGAGGGTGCATTTATTATTGGGGGTGAGAGGTTGGAGATCACTCTCACGGATGTCTATTTTTTGACTGGGTTGCCTCTTTTGGGTGAGGTGGGAGATCTCTTTCCGAGGATCCCACCGGGTGTGGATATGGAGGACTTGTTATAGACCTTCTGTGTTGATGATGTTGTTTTGCAGAACAGCTCTATCAGTCTGCGATCCCTACATGAGTGGGATATGCGGGCTGTTGGGGCATGTGTTCTGAGGATATTGGGTGCTGCAGCGCCACATCGTATGTCTGGGGGACAAATGATGATGGTGGACTCTGTTCTCCGGGGGACTTATTATGCTTGGGGGCAGATGTTTCTGGCTGGTGTCCGGGAGGATCTGGACAAGGCCATTCGAGAGGGAGGTGAGTTTTGTTATGCCTCATTTTTATGCTGTTTTTTCTTCGAGCGGGTGCCGACCTTGCGGCCACGGGTACCCATTAGTGCTGGTCTGGTGAGTGAGCCTCGTATGATGAGATGGGGGAAGATGATGCCTCGTGGCGGCGGTGGTGTCCGCGGCTTCTTCACGGAGGATTTTTATGAGCAGTGGGAGCAGATGCCCTTGGTGATTGAGGACTACCCCTACACCGGCATGGACTATCGAGGTGACCCAGAGATGCCTTGTGCCCCAAGACAGGCCTGGAGTTTAGACGTTATGTTTTGTGTTTTACTTGGTATTATATCATATGTTGTTTGATTTATCATCGATGATTATAGTTGTATAGTATATGATGGCTTACTTGCTTTGTGCAGATGTGGGTCCAGTGCCACCGCCTGACTACGTGGCTCGTCAGGGGCGGGCGATGGTGGTCGCCCATCTACCTGCAGCGGTACCACCTCCGCATGGTGGAGGATTTGCAGATCGTGGGAGAGGGGTTGGCCCTCGCGATGACACCATAGAGGGTGTCAGACAGACCTTTTCCAGGATCTTAGCAGGAATCCCCGAGGATGGTTGGAGAGACCTGGATCGGGATATTTTGGAGGGTTGCTTTGGTGCTCTGCCTGAGTGGCGGTCGCTCTTGTTGAGGACGGCAGTGTTTGTGGCGGAGCATAGGGGCGGTAGACGGGATGATCCGGCAGGGCCGGCTGAGGGGATGAGACGTCTGCGGGATTATCCAGCGGGGCCGGCAGAGCGGAGAGTTCGGGCTCGTCCTGACCCGGCGGAGCCAGTAGAGGAGGATCCGGAGGAGCCTAGGGATCCTGCTGAGTAGATGATATTGTATCTGCCCCCAAATGCTGATGAGCATATGGGGAAGCATTTTTGTATGACAGATGTATTTTTGTATATCGGGTGCTGAGGGCACCTATGACATCTGACTATTATGGTTTATATATATATGTGGATATATATTTGGATATATTGTCGTGTATGCACATGGATGGACATTTGTCTTTTGTATATGCCCGTGGAGGCACATGTTATGCACGTGGATGCAGTATGTTTTTTATTTATGTATGCCCATGGAGGTACATGTTATGCACGTGGATGCATTATTTGGTTATTTGTTTTATGCCCGTGGAGGCACCTGTTATGCACGTGGGTGCATTTTGTTTATGGATATGCTCGTGGATGCATTTTGTTTATGGATATGCCTGTGGAGGCACATGTTATGCACATGGATGCATTTTGTTTATGGATATGACATGATGTGATTGGTGTGCCAGTCGAGGACATTGTTGGCCATATGGTGTGCTACACTATTGAGGTTTCTTGGGATGTGTGTGAACGAAATGGATTCAAACTATCTAACCATCTGTTTAGTGCGCAGGAATTTTCTGAAAAGACAGGGATCGCGTACCTGGTAATCATTGTTGAGCTGGGAAACTAGGAGCTGTGAGTCCAAGAAAACGTTGAGGTGACGGATGCTCATTTGGAGAGCTGCGGCGAGGAGACCGGTCACGGCATCGTATTCAACTTGGTTATTGGTGGCGGTACCTAAACATACTCCGTCAATGTGAATTAACTCATGTGAAGGGGAGTATATTACCCAAGCTGTGGAGGCGAGATTGGGAGACCAACGGCTTGCACCATTAGCGAAACCGACATGGCAGAGTGGAAGAGGATCCATTTGTGGTCATGCAGAGAAAAACAAATATTTAGGTTTTTTGAATTTTTTGTGAACAAAGAAAGTATGCCTATACTAAAATGGACGGTGGTGTCCATCAGATTTTCTATGGGTAAAATCATTTAAGGTACAACCCGTTGCGTGGGTTGCGTAGGGGATTTCCTTCTGAATCGGTCAGAATGTATGCCCCCTTCCCGAGGCAGGTATGTATGATGTAGGGGCCTTGCCACATAGACACAAACTTTCCCTTTTCGGTTTTATCATGAGCTTGATCGTAAGCGAGGACAAGGTCTCCCTCAGAAAAGGTTCTTGGGTGGACGTGTTTGTCGTAACTTAGTTTCGATCGTTGTTTAGCTGCTTCCATGTTTTGAATGTCTATGCGTCGATCTTCATCGGCCTGCTCTAGGAGTAGTAAACGTTGCTCGATCGGGGAAGTGTCCGGTAGGAGTTCAACGACGATATGTAAGGCTAGGATCTGGCACTCAATAGGGAGGACGGATTCGACACCGTGAACTAAGTGGAAAGGGGTAAACCCGGTGGCGGTTTTGGTTGAGGTGCGGTAGGCCCATAGTGCCGGGAAAAGCATGTGGTCCCAATTGGATTTGTGCTTGTCTACAGTACGTTGGAGAATGGTCTTCAAAATTTTATTGATCGCTTCGACTTGGCCATTTCCTTGGGGATAGCAAGCGGAAGAGAAATGGTGTTCAAATTTCAACATGGTTGATAATTCTTTCCAAACGGCATCTTCGAAGTGAGAGCCGTGGTCAGAGACTAGTTGCTTCGGCACTCCGAAACGAGCGATAACATGGTTGAAGAAAAACCGTGCTACAGTGTCGGCTTTGCAATTATAGGTCGGCATGGCTTCTGCCCACTTGGTGAAATAATCTACGGCCACAACAATGTGTTTGTGACCGCCGGCTGACGTGGGGTTGCAGTCGAGGAAGTCGATGGCCCATTTGCAGAATGGTCCAAGAGTGATGACTGGATGAAGGGGGGCAGGGGGGGTTCTTGCTTTGGGGGCAAAGAGTTGGCAGTTCTGGCAATGCTTGACTGCGGTGATGCAATCAGTAAACAATGATGGCCAAAAATAACCTGCCCGAATGATCTTCTGGGCGGTGGCCATGCCGTAGAAATGGCCTCCGCAAACACCGCCGTGACAATCATTGAGGACTTGTTCTGCCTCACTATGGGACATGCATCGGCATAGGATGGTATCAACGCCGCGTCGGTAAAGTACGTCCCCTAACAAGAGGTATCGGGGGGCGTGGTGTCATATGCGACGGCGTCCGTCACGATCGATGTGTGGTCAAAATTTTTGCGTATGAAGGTAAGTCAAAATGTCTCCGTACCAAGGGTCGTCAGACGAAATGATGAAGATTTTCTCATCAATTAGGTCCGTTTGGATAACGGGTGATGTCGAAGAGGACGGGAGGTTAGTGATGAGGTGAGCAAGTGCAAGGGCTTTAGTGCTCTTGGGAGTTCTGAAAGTGAGGTCATATTCCTGGAGGATAATGACCCATTTAGCAACACGACCTTGTAGGAGCCGTCGGGTTAGGAGATAGACCATAGGGTTGGAGTCGGCCACGACTGTGGTATGACTGAGTAGAATGTAGTGTCGCAATTTTTGCACGGAAAAGACTACAGCTAGGGCTAATCTTTCCTCGTATGGGTAACGCAGAGGTGGGCCAGACAAGGTCTGGCTAACGTAATAAATCACATGCTCTTGGTGGGAGGCATCTTCTTGGACCAAAACTCCGGACACAACATATTTAGATGTAGAAACATAGAGGGTGAAGTCTTGAGAGAAATCCGGTGGGGATATCAAGGGGGCTTGTGTGAGAGCTTTCTTGAGGGCTTCAAATGCCGTGTCTGCTTGCTCATCCCAAACAAAGGGTATGTGGGTACGAAGTAAGAGTAAGAACCCGTGTACTTTGGTGGCATAATCAGGAACGAAGCGCCTAAGGAAATTGGACCACCCTTGTAGACTTTGGAGCTGCCAAAGCGTGTGAGGAGGCGGAAGTTCTAAGATGGCTTTGACTTTCAGGGGATCGACAGTGATTCCGTCTTGGGAAACAATGAAACCCAACAAGCGGCCTGCCGGGACGCAAAATACACACTTGTGTGGGTTCAAGCGGATTTTATATTTGCAACAACGCAGGAAAACTTGTTGGAGGTCGTTAAGGTGGTCTGATCATTTTCGGGAACGAGCTATGAGGTCATCAAGGTAGACTCGCAGGATATGGACTAAGTCGTGAAAGCAATAGGTCATGGCCCGCTGGAAAGTGGCACCAGCATTTTTAAGGCCAAATGGAATGACACGGTAGGCAAAGGTGTCCCATGGGGTGGTGAAGGAAGTCTTGTACTGATCCTCCTTACGGATGTGAATCTGGTTGTATCCGAAAAACCCATCCATGAAAGATAGGACCTCATGGCCCGCACACTCATCAATGAGTTGGTCAATGAATGGCGTGGGGAAATTGTCTTTTGGACAAGCGTGGTTTAAGTCACGGAAATTAGTGCATACTCTAAGGGTGCCTTGTTTTTTGTTGATGGGAACGGGGTTTGACACCCAGGTGGTGTACGGAATAGGATAAATGAATCCTGCTTTGCGAAGTTTCTCAACCTCAGCTTTAACGGCTGGGAGTTTGGAAGGATGAATGGGTCGCTGTTTCTGGTGAACAGGGGGTACCTCAGGCCATGTATCAATGTGGTGTTCTATGATGGCGGGGTCGAGACTAGGCATCTTGGTATAGGACCAGGCAAAGACATCACGAAACTCTTGAAAGAGCTTTTTGTACGCCTGAGTTTCTGCTTGAGTGCAAGATGCGCCCAGCGAGATGAGCTCAGGTTTCCCAGGTGTTGTGGAAATGTCCATCTGTATAGTGGGGGAAATGTTGGACATGTTCCCTTCTTCAAAGGCATCCGGTGCTAGGATAGGGTCCTTTAACCAATCGACCTTAGTGGGTATGAAATATTTCGATTCGACCGATAGCTGGTTGGATGCGGTGGATGTAGATGCTTCCGGTAGGAAGTACGAGCGATGATGCATATCATCCCAAGGGTAGTCGGGTGCAGTGAGTGTCTTCAAAATTTTCTCATCATTATTGAAGTAGTCAGACCATAGATCAAGGGGTTCTGGTTTGAAAGTTGTTGAAATCATATAGATTGTATTGACTTATTCCGACGAGGATGATGGCGGGGGGTAGATCTCCTCGATGAGGGGAGGAGATATCTCCAAATCTACGTTGTTTAACTCATACAATGGTGCTCTATAGTCAGGGAGATCAGGACAATGGTGAGAGTAGTGGCCTTAAACACTGCATATGGCACAAGGATGGTTGGTGCACAGTGATCTGTCGCGAGGCTGAGGAGGTGGCTCAAGTCTAACGATTGGGATGCCGGTATCATCGTCCAACATATTCATATGTTCCTGGAGTGCTGGTAGCTGTGGGCATTGATGAGTTGGATGGCCTATCTCATCACACAAAGAGCATTTAGGAGGAGATCGAAACAATGGTGGGGGTTTGACTGCCTTAGGGGGTGGTATAGCAGTGTATGGTTGGGGACCTCTGCCTCCTGCAGGCTTGACAAGAGGAGGAGGATTCGTTGACGACGAAGGGATCGTGAGACCAGGAGATGGTTTCATCGACGAGGAAGGGAGTGTGACACCAGGAGGAGGTTGAGTAGTGGTAACAATAGGTTGTACCGGTTGGAGGATGACATTTGGTGTCGGTGGTGGAATGGGAGGCGAAATATACCACACGGGTAAACCCAATGTTAGCCCGGGTAGACTAAGGGTAGCCATAACCGGGGCGCTTACTACACCTGAAGGAGGAAATATAAAGGGGATGGTGTGGATGGGTGTAACACCGATGTGACTAGGGACCAATGGTGGTTGACTACCGGGTGTTTGTGTATTCTGTGAAAGGGCACAGAGGTTTGCGACGTGGGTCTCCGGTGACGGTGGTGGAATGGCCTGGAATGTAGAGGTCATTGGTGTATCTGAGTAAAGTTCGGGTCCCAAAAAAGAAACAAAGGAGGTAGTTGCACTAGGAGTGGGTTGTTCAATCATGGGAAGAACATTTTCGGGTGCTGCGGGGGCATTGGGATCATAGTAGGTGAGTTGGTCAATTTTGACCACGCGTCCCTCGTGGGGGAACATCATGGTGCGAAAAATGGATGAGGCGACCGCTTTCATGGCGTACATGTAACTGCGGCCAAGTAAAAGGTTATAATCGAGTTGGGCATTAATGACCTCTATGTCGATGAGCACAGTTTTCCCACCTAATTGTACGGGGACCTTGGGTAGTAAACCTTGAGGTTGAGCTGACCGACCGTCGTAGGCCCGCAATGCAGTGGTGGATTGCTGGAGAGTAGGGGATCCCAACTTCTGCCAAACAAATGTGGACATGACGCATGTGGATGCACCCTCGTCGATGATACATCGATGGATGACAAGATTCCGAATAGAAACAGAAACTTGGACTGCTATGGTGGAAGGCAGACGTGGTTCGGACTGGTCCAAATCAAAGGTCATCAATTTCGAATCATTTGGGTCAATCACCCCAATGGCGGAAAGTAAAGTCTTGCGCTGCGTAGGACAGTTTTTCAAGACTTCTAACGCAGACATGGCTGCGGGAGATTGAGCTAAGTCATCTACGATGTTGTAATTTGACGCAGCCCGTGCATTGGGGTTGTTGTTGATACGGCGGAGTGGGAAACGAGGTGCTTTAGAGGCGCCATCGAGTGGAAGCAGTGGTATACGTAGCGTTTGATCAGTGGGATGAGCGTTAGTATCCTTATCGGCGGGGGGGGCTTCGGAGGTAGGGCCATACTGGTTCCGACGTGTCTGAATGTTGACATCGGCAGTGGACATCATCAATAAGTGGTGAGTGCCTGAATCAAACATGGGTTGATCAGGAGCGGCGTAAGTGATTTGTTGTGGTGGCACGTTGCCCTGTGGGGGAGCTAACGGCTGAGTGTTCACCACTCCTTGTGTTGGAAAAGGGTTTTGTAGCACCAAAGGTTGTTGTTGAGGTGGTGGGGGGTTGGGTGGCGGCTGAGGAGCCGCCTGCCCTTGACGATGGGCATCATCTGTCCATAGCTGCCGAGCCCGCTCCAGATGTGGGAAAGTGTGGGTATAGTGGCCATAGACCCCTCAAATAGAACAAGGATGGTTTGTTCGTAAATTAGCATTTTTGGCTTGCTTAGGTGGCCGATCAGGATTCTGATGAGCAGGCGCCGCGTTATTATTTTACGGAGGATGGGGAGGGTGTGGAGCTTGGTTATGGTTTTGGTTGTTTCCACGGTTACGTCCTCTTCCATGGTTTGGTTTCCCACCCTGGTTGCGTTGGTTATTTTGGTATTGGGGATGATGTTGTTGTGCGTGCACCTGCCCTTGAGCATTGGGGGGATTGTGGGGAGCCGCAGATGCGGGAGCAGGTTGCGGTGGGTAATATGCAGGTGGAGCTGGCGGTGGTCCAGTTGCCTGTTGGGGTTGTTGGTACCCCTGAGCTATTGGATGTGTTGGATTAGCTGGTGCAGCTTGCTGTGGGTACTACATTTGTTGTGGCGAGAACTGAACGGGGTTCTGTGTAGCAGGTTGGTTATAGTATGTAGGAGGTACATATGCTGATGGCGCTTGTCCATAGCAATGTTGTGGACAAGAAGGTCCATGAATATGATGTGTCTGGTTTGATGGAGTGTAAGAAGTTGTCGCTCCGGAACTGGATGTAGCCCTAGAGAGGTCTGGGGCAGGCATGGTACTCACCATGCTGAAAGGTTTAGCTTGGGGTGTGATTTGGCCAATAATGCCATCGGCGGCATGAGATGCTCCCGGTGCGTCACTGCGTGAAGAGTCGCATTGTGGGGCGTCGGGTATGATTGTGTATAGATAACCCGACTGGGCGTAAATGAGATCAAACTATTGGGCTTTGAGGATGGCCTCTTCTTCAGAATGGGGTCTTTCAGATTCCACATCCTTCGCAATGAGAGGGAGGAGGGATTTTAGAAATCAATCTAAGAAGATACGGTCGTCTAACTTGATTTTGCAGAGGCTTCGGTGTCGACGCCACTCCTGAATGTGGTCAGTGATATGGGTGGCCGTGTTCTGTCTGCAAGACAGTAGGATCTCGACGACCGCATCATAGCGGACAGGTAACTGAAAGAACTGCAGGAAGGTGGAGGCAAGGGAGGTAAAGGTGGCATGCGTCCCATGGGGCTGCTCGATATACCACTTGGCTGCAGAGCCATTGAAAGTGCGCTATAAAAGCCGGAGGCGGACAGAGTCGTCCACTATGGAGTTGGAGGAACACCATAGATGGAAGGACATGATATGGTTCTGGGGGTCTTCACCCGTCTTACCCTCAAACTTAGGGATGTGAGAGGGGAGTTTGGTGGGCATGTAAGGCCACGCAGGATCGTGTCTGATGGGGTCATTAGTGAGCCTAGCTAAGTCTGGCAGGTTCAGACTTGCCATATATGGTAAGCTAGTAGATGTAGCGACTGGGACTGGGACATGCCTAGTCATGGTGGTATGGGGTCCAGTAGCACCTAAAGGTATGCTAGGTATTGAAGGTATATTTCCTCCAATAGGTGTGGTCTGGTAAGGGCCAACGCTTCCTAGTGCAACATGGGTTACAACAGGGTTAGGAATAGTAGTGGTGATTCCTGGGATAGGGTTTGTGGAAACCAGATGGGGTGTGACCCCTATGTTGGGCATGCCCATAACAGGTGGTGGCCCTGTGTTGGGAATTCCTATAACAGAAGGTGGCCCTGTGTTGGGCATTCCTAAATGTGGAGTGTTGCCCATATCGGGCATACCCAGGGGGGTGGTTGTTGCCATGGACGGCACTGTAGTAGAAGGGTCTGTAGACGTCTCTCCTATGGTGCTGGTAAAGAGTGGATCAAATGGTGTTCCAGACATAATGTTGGTTGGGAATAACGCAGTGGGATTTTCGGATTTTGCCTCAGAATCAGAAGTGAAGTGAGGCGTGTCAGAATCGGATGACTGTCTATTTGACCAACGATGTGTCGAGTCAAGGGATAAGGCTCGGCGTCGGTGACATGGCGAGCCAAGTAGACAGAACTCTGGGAGTTCGCCCTGTAGACGACGAGAGCATCTAAAATTCTCAATGGTGAGAAAATAAGTTTTTGTGTAAAAAATCTGTTTAAGTATCAAGTGGTGATATATATTAAAAAGCTCAAAACCCTAATGCAACCAAGGGTGCAAGAAGGGGAGTGAAAAAGAAGGCTCTCAGGCCAAAAAATCAACCTCAAAAAAGGGCACTTATTCTAGCAGCTGTGCTACAATAAGTGGAGGAATGCAACAAATGGTCAAAGTACCAACATGCAAACGGCTTCTAGAAAAAATAGGTGTAACTAGACCAAAGGTAGGTTGAATCATGCAAACACCTAACTAAAAGTATTGTGACTCAAACAAACGATATCCTCTGCAAGGTGATGAAATCCAAGTCAGACAATATGAGTGTTGATACAACGGCTAGATATCCCCCTACCGGGAGGGACACCGGGTAATCAATCCTAAAGAAAGGCTACTAGGATACTCCGTTCATGATGCGTCGAGAAAAGGTAAATCTACCGTTTGGTCCTTTGATCGCAATATCCCAATACAGGGACATCCCGAGAACTGCGAATGGTAGCCCTTCGGTTACTGAATGGATTTCGGTATTCCACTCAGGCTTCCGGAACCATCCTCGCGACTTCAACCCTCCTAGGGGAGAGGCCTTCCCACAAACCGGTTGTGACTGCGCCAATAAATACTAAGAGGTTTTAGCTCCCTAAAGGACAACAACTATGTCTCAGATGTAATAACTGAGGGGTGTTATTGGAACACCTATCCCCCCAATACTACCTAGCTACAAAGTTCTTTTAGTGTTCCCTAAGTGGGGTTAAAAGTGTGTTGAAATTAGGGTAAGTTTTAAGGCTCAGTTCAATTAAGTGATCGAGTGGGTGCACATGTGGTATTGTAAACTGAACTTGAAAGAAGTAAATGCTTTACTGAAAATTTCCAAAAAATAAAGGATCTTTCGAAAATAACAAAGCAAATTTTTGACTTTTTTCAATAAATGGAAATTAAATGCTTTTCACAATCAACTCAAAAAACAAAGGATCTTTTGAATCATGAGAGCAAATAATAGACTTCTTTAAAAGAAATAAATGGTTTTCTTTTAAAGGAAATTGCTAAGGGCAAGATTTTTTAAAGAAGTAAACAGGAAAAGATTTTAACCTAGATAAACTGCAAAATAAGTCTTTCTTTCACTTTCTTGAAAATTTTTAAAAAGACTTCTAGATGTGCATTTAAATAGTGAAATTTTTTCTATAGCTGTAAAATATGCAGAATTTAATAGTGTAAAAATGTGCTATATGGGCAAAAAGCACAGTAAGAAATTAATTTTTTGAATCGGAATGGTCGAATGAAAAAATTAGCAGCGCGGCTTTTGACAGAAAAGCCGCGATGGACCGCGCGGGTTTCTGTCGCACAGTCGCGATGGACTGCGTGGGATTTAGGTGCACTGTCACGATGTGCAGAGCGGAAAATGTCCGCCAAGCCGCGGGGAACCGCGCGGAAAAGGGGCGCGCAGTCGCGATGTGCAGCGCGGTAAATGACCGCGAAGCTGCGATGTACAGCGCGGAAACAGGCCGCGAAGCCGCGGTGAACCGCGCGGAAAAAATCTGAAAAGTCACGGTGAACCGCGTGGAAAAAAGACAAAAAGTCGCGATGGACCGCGCAACTGTCTGGCTAAAAACCGCGAGGCGAAAGCCGTGCGCGGAAGCCGAAAAACGAACCCGAAAATTGAGAATTTTGGGCTGTTAATGGGGATAAATCTTAAAGCAGCAATGGATCTGCTGTCTAAGATGGCAGATCTATGGATCTAAAGGTTAAAAACTAATAAAAAAGTAAGATTAAAAGTAAAACTAGAGATCTATTGTTCAAAACCCAGTGGAGTCGCCAAAAAACTGTTGGCCCGGTTTTGCAACCAGGCTTAGTGTTATGGGCACCTGCTAACTAGTAGCAGCAGTTTCAATAGAATTAAAACAAGAAACTAATCTAAACAAAACTAATCATGGATCTATGCAAGAATATAAGCAAATAATGTAAACATTTAAAAAACAAGAACAAGAAAATATTTAAAGAATGAATTTGTATTAAAAAATGGGGGGGGGCAAGCAAGTGCATGCGGTAATACCTTCAATGGTGAAGGTTGATGTTGAGCAACTCCCAAGATGAGTAGCTCCAAGCTCCAAGAGGTCTCCTTCTCCAAGGTTGGTTACAATGGCCAAAATGCTCAAGGAAGATTTCGGCAGCATGAGGATGAGATAATGGATGGATGTGAAATGAGGAGCCCTTACCACCTTTTTATAGGTTTTGGTGGTGGGGAATACCATTTGTGGTTTTGTGGAAACCAAATGGTATTGACCAACATGGTTTAGGTATTTTTCCCTCCTTTTTCCTTTTTTGAATAAAAATAATATTTTAATTCCCTTTTTAATATTTTTGGGAATTTGGACCCTTTTTGAGGGTTTTTTATGCTTTTCAGGAAAAATAATCTTTTTTTTTTTTTTTTTTTAATGGAAAAAGGGGTGTACTAAGGTCTTTTGGTGACTTTTTGTTGGTTTCAGAGGCTCATATGGTGGAAAAGTGGACAAATGGGTCATGTGAATAAGGGAATGAACTAGTGAGCACTTTTTAGGTGTTAACAACTACTACCACTGATTGGATGATGTCTCCAATGCTATCCAAGCCACACATTGAGGAGGATTCGAATCACCTTTGGTTAATTCGAATTCACTTGACAATATTGTATTGTATTCAGTTAGTCACAGTTCCATCATACAACTGATGTATGATTATACTGCAGATTTCTCCATTTTTGTGTTCATGAGTGATAATTGATTCATTTTATTCTTATTTCTTCTCTGCAATTCTAAGTGAGGTTTGTGATATTTTCTCTAGTTGTGTGATCTTTCCTGTATATTTACACATGGTATTAGAGCTAGATTCATCTATTTGAATTGCAGCAGAAACAGTTGCAGTAGTTGCAACAATTCTTTGAGCAACTATCTTTCATTGAGCACCAGAAGCCTTTGGATTTCCACAGCAATTCTTGGTGCAATTGTATTGAATTCACTGGAGCAATTCAGTGAGGTCTATCTAGGTGTGAAGGATCCAATCACATGTGCTCATTGTCCTAATGCAGTGTTCAATTCGAATTGCATCAAATCTCCATCAACAATTTCATTTGTTTTGCAAGTTTATTCCATCATTCCAATCCCTCTTCAACAGATTCGAATTCAACATCTATTATGGATCTCCATTTTTTTTGCAGGTTATTCAAAGTTTTCTGTAGTTGCATCATTTTCCTGCAATTGTAGTAGTTTTGAAGTTTTCTGCAGTTGCAGTAGTTTTCTCCAGTTGCAGCAGTTCCGCAGTTGCAGCAGTTCTGTAGTTACAACTTTTTTCTGCAGTTGCAGTAGTAGATTCAAATTCAACAACAGATTCCATGAATATGAAATCAGTTCCTTCTCTCTCTTCATACAACTTGTAATGTCCCCAATTTGAAAATTTTCCCAATTTGGTCAATTTTTGAAACTTGGACTAGTGAAGCCCCAAACTGTCCCAAATGATCCCAAATGGTTTCGAACTGTGTCTAGAGTGGATTGAGGTGTAATAGGAAACATTGCTGCATATATTATATTCTTGTAAAATTTCTAAATACTTCATCCACTTGCATTTACAATTAGAGAATGAAAGGAGGAATTACTAAGAAAATCTATGTTGAAACCCCCAAGGGTAGATGGTTCCAAATGGCTCCAAATTGAGTCTGAAGGTATATGAATGGTATTAATACATACAAATGAATCTGATTTGTTATTATACACTATTAAGATACTTCTAGAACATTCATTTAACTTCAGGAGAAGTTGGGGAATTTTACTAGTAAATTCAGGGTTCAAACCCCCAAGGGTGGGGGACAAAGATGGATTCCCAAACACTGTAAAACCTTTCCAAATTTCAGAAAAAGAGACATGGTACTGATAAATTACTTCAATGGTCTCCCCAATTCATAATTAATAATTTTCTAAAATCTTCTGCAACTCCCATAAATCAAATGTTTGTATACTAGCTTTGACATAGGGGGAAATGATAGTAAATCTTCACAAATTGTTATGAAACTTAAGAATATTGCTCAAAATGCTTGTCTAATGAATATGAAACTTCTTAATCATATTAAAGGCACTCCATACAACATTAACATATCATATATTGACTAAACCATTTGAATTTGATACCACTTCAAGTGCAAATAACAAGGTATTGGGGAAATGACACCATTTATTCATAGTTTAGCATTTTTACATCAAATCTATTGGAATTTCGAACTGAAAGTATTATTATCAGTAAATAAAGAGTATATATATCATATTACAAATATATTGGGCATCAATATCTATCCCAAAGAGTTCATCACCTCATCAAGTGCGCCTCTCGTCAAGGAGCAAGAATATGCCAAGAAATGAAAGAATGGTTGTAGAAGCAAGCTGAAAGAAATGTGACCATGAACTGCCATGTATCTTCAACCTATAACAAAAGAATCCATTTTTTCTCCAAATGAAAGGTCTGAATGGCCTCTCCAATTTCCAATTAGGATGGGAATTTTTCACCCTCGAAATTGGTGCTAAGGCAAGTAGAGTAGCACTTTACTAGTGCTCCTCTCCAAATGCAAAATCTCAAATGGTAAAAAGCCACCATCCTTATTTTTTGTTTTATTTTATAAAATTATAAGTTCCTCCATGGGTTGAATTCCTTCCAAGAGCTTCATGCCAACACAAGTTGGGAAGAGATTCCAATGTGTGCCACTTGTCCCTCCAATTCTAGCCTCCTCCTCCACCAAATTCGAATAGGTGTTTCTTTGGATTCCCTAAATCCCTTGAGCACCCTCTTGGATTGTATTTTTATCCTTGACATGTCATATATTTCATATGTCATCATTCAGGTCTTATTTGTGTCATAGGTGTCATAGCATCTTCATCATTGTTGTCATAGAGCTAGGGAATCTAGCCCAAGTGTCCCACTAGCTCCAAATTTCCTCTTCCTCTTCCATGAGAGTTACTCTTACTCTACATTTCGACCTCATAGAGTCATGCCAAGTATTATTCCATTCCAACTCCCCCAAGTATAGTGGAATCCACCTTGGATTCGAATGGGTGAGAGTGGAATGCCATGTGGCATGGGGAATATTGCCACAAATGGGTCCCAAAACCTCTTTTGTGTCCTCATGGTCCAATGCCACATTATTATCTTTGTATTATTATTTAATTGAACCATTTAATGTGAATTTGTAAGTATAAGTTCAGTTTGGGTCTTGTATCTCCCTTATTCCAACTTTTAATGCTTCCACCCCCAACCTAGGGAACTAGTAATTTTCCTCCATGACAG
This sequence comes from Larix kaempferi, assembly GCA_027924585.1. Lineage (NCBI taxonomy): Eukaryota > Viridiplantae > Streptophyta > Pinopsida > Pinales > Pinaceae > Larix > Larix kaempferi. Next base: position 39,005,270 of record BSBM01000372.1, on the reverse strand, counting down.
TTCATTTGGATGGGTCTATTACAAACTTTGAATTGAAAATTTCTCTTAATGTGACCCACCTTATCCATTTGGATATAATTTCACATTATTAATAACTTGGAAATCATTCTTTGCAATTATTTGACCCTTAGCATCAATTTGACAACTATCATGAGTATGGCCAAGGGGCTTAGGCCATTGTGACTTATTGCAAAATTTTGGGACATGAAAAATCCTCCCTTCCCAATATTTCTTGTCCTCAAGAAATTTCAACACATGTATGTGGAAGAACCTGCTTTCTTTCCAAAAATTTTCTTCCCAAAACTTCTCTTCTAAAACCTTGAGTAGAGCCACCCATGCACTACAATTGTGTGTTTCCAAAAGTAAGGAGATGTGGGTTTTATTTTTCATTTTGATATCCCCTGTAACATCACCACTAAACAACAAAATGTTAATTAAATCCATCAAAACCATGTTTTCACAATTACTCTTTACCTCTTTCATATTTTGGAAAACCCTTCTAATACCACTGCATATTTCTTGAAGTTGCCACTGAGTTGCCCAACTTTCAGTCTTCGAGATTCCATGAAGATTTTAGAGAGGAACCACCATAGTTGGCGCTGAACTACTCTAATTAAAATCACTTTATTAATTGGGGACTCAATCTCCCATACTACTTGTTTCCCAAAAAAATTGAAATCAATGGGACTAAAAATTATCCTAGGGTCCCATTGCTGGTATTGCACTCCAAAAATTAAGAGTGCTCTCCAACCCTTACCATCAGGAAATAGAATCCTTGGATCCCATTTTCTTGTATGCATTCTTACAAAAATCATGAGTACAAAAAATATATCATCAAAGTACATAACAACATAATAAAAATGTACATCAAGAAGGTGCCTCATCAAAGAATCATGAAAGTGCTTATACCTCCAAGTAAGTAGACCACCATTTGCCAAGGGCATACAAGCTTCAAGTGACCAATAAAATCTGATCCAATGACATGGGTGAGGATACCATGTCCTATAATGCTGCTCCAAAAGAATGTAAGATGCATCAAAATAATCATCCATGTGTTCTTTCATCCAAGAAGTCAATGAAGAACCTCCACTAAAATTTGAACCAAGTAGGGAGCAAAGAAAACACTAAGCCTTCAAGGGCCTCACATAAGTAGAATTTGTGCATCCATGAAAATGTGTATCATCGAGCAATAACAAAGGATGTTGCTTCCAATAAGAATTTTCTCCAATCATATATCTATTCACCCAAGTAGTGGATGAATTTCCTCCAATATCAATTGAACTAAGCAAGGAGCAAGGGATATCATGAGTCTTCAAGTGACTCAAGTGAACATCATAAGTGCATACATGTAGATGTGTTTCATCATAAGGTAACAAGGAATACTGCTGCAAATGTAAATAAGAAATGTCTCTAATAATGTCATCATATAAAGGAGAGATAAGGGTTTCATGCTCCTCATGTGGCACCATAAAAAATAAACCTTTCACCCATACTTCATTAGGATGAATGCTGCAAAATATGGAAGTGTAGGATGTAGGCGAATGAACCAACTCACCCAAATGATTAGAAAGTGCAAACGTGTCATCATGTGAATGCTCCATAATGATAGGATCATGCACCTTGTTGGCTGCTTTTCTGGGCAGACCCGGGTTTTAATGAAGCGCAGCAACAAAACCCCTTGGCGCACTGGCCCTCTCGGCAACGAGCTGCGCGGCAGCTCGAGGTCTCACCCAAAGTGGCTATGGGGGGTTAAGGAATCAGCTTTCCTTAACCGTGGTGATGCTGAGATTGTTCTATATATCTCCTTCTCCCTCAAATATCGGCGGTCGGACTTTCCCACAGGCCTCGCGACACAACTGCGCGGGTGCCTTCCTTCCTGCAGACCTACTGCGCAGTCACGCGAAGCTCGGTTGCTGCAGCGACAGCGTTCCACCACTACTTCTATACTCGGCGATTATAACAATAAAGGATCTTCCTACACTCACTCAAACAGTCGCAAAGATGATGCAAAAGATGTACACACAGGTAATGATCCTAAACAGTTATCATTCACGCAAACATTATAACAAGAAGATATATGTGAAGCTCATCTCCTCGAGGAAAACCACGTCCACGGGAGTGTTATATTAACCAGAAAATGATAGAGTTATACAATATGCTGCGCACACAGCTGCAGCCTTAGATCTTTCCAGGAAACTCCACGCACACAGCTGGGAGCCCTTCTCTCAATCTAGTCTCCTCTCTATGGAGATTACAAAGGCACAGACGTCGACTCAGACTGTCTGGCAACTCAGGGATTAGCTCCTCGGCTATCCGATTTCCTCTCTAAGTCTACACACTGGGTAGAAAATACAGTGAAGGATAATCAACACATGATCTATCCTTTAGACTGGCTATCTCACAGTCTAACATCTAACTCTCTCTAACTCTCTAACCGTCTACCCATTACAATTATTCATATATATAGGTGGCCATGACGGTCACACCTTTACAAAACTGTGGGCCTTTCCCAACAGTGATTCCCAAAAACCCTAACCACGCACATGGCTAGGTGTACTGTAGGCGCCGCTTGCAGTCACGTCGCCGCTTCCTACAGGCTCCATGAATTCCGGCGCAGATTGTGGGTATGGGCGATCGTCCTTCGCCTTCAATGCTCTGGTCCGTTGCTCCTCCTTGATCCGAGAAACCATAACTTCTGTACTGAGCCTTTAAATGAGGGTAGCTGAGCCCTCTACTCCATCGCCTTATTTATTATGGTAGCTGAGCCACCTTCATTCTTCGATGACGTGCGCGCGAGCTCCGCAATTTCCGGTCCGTGATCTGCGCTGAGATCATCCATCTGGCACCGTACTGCGCACCGTCTCCTTCTTACCCAAAACTTAGTGCTTGTCCCAAAATTAGCACTTTCCTTCCATACTTGTGCTTTTTCCCAAAATTCGCAGCTTTTACTATAGCTGCGACCTTGGCCCCAACAGGCCCCCAACACTCACTTGTGGCTCGCCCTCGAGCCACTCGCACTAGCGCGTGGTGGCTTGATTTGCGCATCTACTTTTGCTTGAATCTCCGCGAATGTTTTCTGCCACTTCGCAATAGCGGAGTCCAATTCCTCAATACACTCGTCAGCTGTTTGCACCGTTTCTGCGGTCGCTTCATCTTTAGTGAGTGTATCAATGATCTCCTGAGACTCGGAAATCTCTTTGATTTTTGTCTCAACCTGGCCAACGATTTCAGCATACTCATCCATGAATGGCTGAATGCTGTTGGTGAGCTTCTCATCTTCAGTTCTGAGCTTGTGCAGTTGCTGCTGCATTTTGCGCACTTCGCCCATTTTCTTCATTTTTGGTAGGCCTGTTAGGGCCTTAGCTTCTTCATTGAGAACAGTGAGAGACTGTTCTGCAGCTTGCACCTGTTCTGACAGTCCCACTTTAAAAGGGAGGTTCACAAGCTCTGTCCAAGCTTCCATAGCTTGGTTCATCAGGTTCTTGGCTTCCTGTACTCGATCTTTCATCCGTGTGGAAGCTCTGCTCAGTGCTTCAAATTGTACCTGCGCATCATCCGTAAGATGCGCAGCAACGCGAGCTTCTAGCTCAGCAATCTGGGTTCTATGGCCTTCTGCCATAGCAACTATTTCTTGCTCCAGGGTTTTCACCCTTCCTCCAATAATTTGAACTTTTGCAACCAGAGGGAGGTCTGGTTGAATTTCGCAAGCCGGCAGTTCCTGGGCAATCTCTTCTATTGCGTTTCTGATGCCGGTGTCTTGCGCCTCATAGAGTGCAAGCTTCGCAGAGATGTTCTTATGACTTTCTTTCAGCTCTATCTCCTGCGATTGCAGTGGTTGGTTTGCCTGGAAAGTAGAGAGCTCTCTAGCTCTCAACTCAAGAGAGACTTTCTCATGTACAAGCTGTAGAGTTTCTATAGGAATCAAAGACAAATTTATTTCTACAGGTCCAACTGTGCTTACCTGTAGTTCAGCTAGAGGATCTGGAAGTGTCATGCTGGTAGGCGGAATATGCACGACAGTGTGCCTTTCTATGAGTTCTTCAACTCGCTCATCACTTGGAATTTCTTGTGGCGCCTGCGAAGTAGATGCTGGCGCATGGGTCTGCGCAATCCTTCCTGCGAGACCTTTCAATTCTACAAACTGTAAGTCTAGAGCACTTCAGATGTGAGCATGCGTGTTCCTCATCTCACGAAATTGCTCTTTCAAGTATTTGTCGATCTCCGAGGGAATGGCCTCAGTGGGATGCGACACTTTCTGCTTCTTGGTGGCTGGTTCTGTTGAGCCTTCATCGCTTCTTTGCTCAGGGGCTTCCTTGCCCTTATCCTTCTCTTGCGCAGCGGTGGGTGGCATCGCAGGTGCGATGTCAGCTGCTGCTCTCCATTCGTCCGACCACGACTTAATGGTTTCTTCGACATCTTCTGTGGTCATCCTGTAAAGACCTAGCGCCCAGTCACCTGGAATGTCGCAAGGCCGAAGATAAAGTTGATGGATGTCGGCAGTAAAATCCAACTTCCCTTCATACAATGTGGCTGTCTCCTCGCTCAGCCTTGGCATATCTTGTATGGTATCTCGGAGGAGATAGTAGTACTCACAAAAGACAGCGCGATTCATCTTGCGCTTCGCGGGATTAGGGGAATCCCAGAGGTTGATGTAGCGCATGCCGGCAACCTCTCCTGCGCGGCGCGGAAGGAACTGAGTATTCGGGGGCTCCTTCCACCCGACGAGAGCGCATAAAATTAGAAGCCACGAAAAATGGAATGATTGGGCTGCATTGTCCTGCACATTCAGGCAATCAGCCAAAAAAGAATTCAGCAGGAAGAGAGACCAGTTGTACTGTTCTCCCTCCGCAGCTGCGATAGCGAGCTCCACGACAGCTCCAGTAACTTCTTTTGGTCGGCACTTTGTGAGAAGCCTGCCTGCAAGCAGACTTCCTGTGAAGCGAAGTGCCTCATCTTCTACTGTCGTGAGGTCATAAGCCCGACCTCCTCTTGTCAAGTTATATTTCTGGACCAGCTTTGCAGCCAATTTTCGGTCCTTTTCCTTTCCCACAAAATGGATATTGGGATCCTTACCAACCTTAGATAGACCGGTGATACGGTGTATCAAATCAACATTTAGATCAATTGGCCTCCCGAGCCAAAGGTAACCTCCATGAACGCAGGATAGCAGTGTTTTAACGACTGCGTTCACTTCATTGCTACGCCCAAAGTGCGGTAGCTTCAACAAATTCAAGAGTCCAGGGCGCTCAAGATTTGCTGCAAATCCCTTTGGGATAAACTCGTCAACTTTTCTGGTGGGATTATGCACTATATCCAGATATCGGTCCAACTGGAACTGAGGATATGTCTTATAGTCTCCAAGGTTAAAATCAGAGAATTTAACCAATGGAATGTTTCCCAATAGTTGGCCTTCTACCCGCACACTAGCCGGTAGTGGCGGTAGCGGAATTGGATACTTTGCATTCTTCGGAATCTGTACATCCGGCGCATCATCTGGACGCGGCGGAATATAGTTCACCATAGATGCTAGCGGCTCTGGAACAGGTTCCTCCAGCTGTTGCTGAGATGCTCTTGTGCCTGGAGATGTTCTGGGATCAGTAGCACCGGGGTGTACATAGGTCGAAGCCGTCACCGGAGTGGCCATGCCGAAGTCCAAGCCTCGGCGCAGAAATTGACGAACAACTTCTTCTGTCGATAAATTCTCCGTGGTGAACCAATGTAGATAACAAAACGCTGGACAGCAAATGGCGGACCTGCGTAGGGTCTGGACGCTGAAAATAAGGGGAAATACTCTGCACACTCGGTTCTTGAAAACAATAATTTGGATCTTCAAACACAACTATGCAACTCGAGATAGTAACCCGAAAATGATACAAGTGTGAGGTATTTATAGCCAGCGGGGATAGTAAATGCGACCAAGTGGGGTAACGTAGCTATAGGCGGCTACAGATGAGTTGACAACACGCTATCCTCCTTGCCGTAGGGGTGCATTTAGTGTGATTGACGGGTTCTGACAGCCTTCCGGGAGAAGCTAATGCTTTCGGCGCCTGAGTTAAATGCAAATCTTTCGGAGATTAAGCCGAATCCGTCAGAACGGCTAGACTTAAATAGCGGCCTTATCCTTCATTTATTCAAACGCGGCTACATAACTGCTTGAATTCAAAATTTCCGGCGGGTCATTTCAACTTAGGAAACTGTGCCTCTATGGGTCCACAACAAAACTTTCAAGCGGCAAATTATCAAAGGGGACTCCGCAAGAGCGATAGTTCAACAGTCCAAAAACAAAACTTCGCCAGAGCGCACCGATAAGCTCTCTTCAAGCAATTTTTATTCAGGATGCGCGGATATTTCAAGGAACTGCGCAGGAAGCTGGAAACTGAGGGTGTGTCGCAGCTTCCGTGTAGACTGAATGCGATGTCTCTTTCAACTACACCGGACATCTGCACTCGTGAGCAATATATTATGTCGACAGGGCGGAGTGGCCGTCGCAATAAAGCTTAAGCCGACTCCCGTTTATCATTGTAGGTAGTAATTCTCCATCCAGCTTCGCAAGCTGAACTGCGCCTCCGTCTGTTACTTTTATCACCTGAAAAGGGCCTAACCAATGCACGCAAAACTTGCCTGGAAACTTGATGAATTTACTATCATAAAGGAGTACCAAGTCTCCTTCTTCAAAGTGCTTATGCTTAATGTGCCTGTCATGCCAAGCTTTCTGTCTTGCCTTCTGTACCTGTTGATGAAATCCGGCCAAAAGTCTGTCTTCTTCTAAGGCAAGCAGTTGCGAAAGTCTTTCATTCATAGTATCAGGATCTGCCATTTCTGTAATTTGCGCAATTCGGAGACTGGGAACAATGTATTCCATGGGCATAACTGCTTCTTGTCCATACACCAAGCTGAAAGGTGTGTGACCTGTTAGTTTCTTGCAAGTGGTTCTGTAAGCCCATAATACAGCTGTGACTCTAAGGTCCCAATCATCTCTTTGTTGATTACAGATCTTCGTCAGGGCATTCTCAAGAATCTTATTGAATGCTTCCACCGTACCATTAGATTGAGGATGGTAGGGTGTACTCTTATGGTGATTAATTTGAAATTCTTTTGTAAGGGCCTCTATAGTCTCATTGAGGAAATGTGTACCTTGATCACTCATGAGGATCACTGGGCATCCAAACCTAGTGATAATGTTCTCGAAAATGAACTGCGCGGCAGTAGCAGCGTCGCAGTTCTTAACTGGCTTCGCCTCAGCCCATCTGGTGAGGTATTCAGTAGCTGTAATGATATATCTTGCGCCAGTTCTTTTTCCTGGTGGGTTAATAGGTCCTACAAAGTCAATGGCCCATTTATCAAAAGCACGCAGTGTGATCTGGGGTCTTAGCGGCATTTCATCTCTCCTTGAGGGTTTTCCTGTGCGCTGGCACACATCGCAACATTTACAGAATTCCTTAGTATCCTTGTGCAATGTCGGCCACCAAAGACCTGCGGCTAATATCTTTTGCGCAGTCGGCTTTCCTGCGAAATGGCCTCCTGCGGTACCTGAATGCGCTTCTGCGATGATAGAGCTCTTTTCATGTGGTAAGATACATCTGCGCAAAATTTTGTCAGGGCCCAACTTATAAAGCTGGCCTGCTATCAAAGTGAAGTCTGCGGCTCTGACAACAAGTTGCTTCTTTTGCTGGATTGTAAACTCAGCCGGCGCTTGTCCGGTAGTGAGAAACTCAAGAATATCAGAATAATATTCGTCTGCTGCTTGGATAGAAAACAATTGTGCGTCAGGCAGATTGTCCTCCAGACTCGTAGGTTCCTCTCCTGACTCTATTATGGATAGATGGTTAGGCCCTGCATTCAATCTGCCTGGCTTTACAATAACCTCAAAATCATACTCTTGAAAGAGCAGTAGCCATCTGCAAATTCTTCCTCCTAAAACTGGTTTATTGACCAAATATTTCAGAGCAGAATGGTCAGTATACATTTTAAAGTGAGCTCCTAACAGGTAGTGTCTGAATTTCTGTAGGGCATACACCATGGCTAGTCCTTCCCTTTCGGTAGTGGTGTAATTCTTCTCAGCTGTAGATAGCTTTCTGCTGGAGTAAGCAATTGGGTGGTCAATACTTCCTTCTCCAGACTGTGTAAGCACGATTCCTAATGCTATTGAAGAAGCATCAACATGAACGTGAAAGGGTTTTCTCCAGTCCGGGAAAACTAGAATAGGCGCTGTGATCATCTTTTCTTTAAGTGTGTCCAAGCTCTGTTGGCATTCTTCTGTCCAGTGGAACTTCGAATCCTTCTTCAGCAATCTTTCCATAGGCGCTGTGATCCTTGCATATCCTTTGATGAATTTTCTGTAGTATCCTGTATGTCCCAGTGTAGTGCGCAATTGCTTAACTGAGTTGGGCGCCGGTAAATTAGCAATGATGGCAAACTTCGCAGGATCCATCAGAAGTCCTTGTCTGCATACAATATGTCCCAACAAAATACCAAAGGGCGCACAAAATATACATTTTTTCAAGTTAAGGGAAATCTGATGCTGTCTACATTTTTCTAGCATCATGCGCAGATTCGCAATATGGTTCTTTAGTAAACCAAATACAGTCCAGTCATCAAAATAGACTTCTAAAAACTTGTGGATAAATTCTTTAAAAACAGCAACAACAACTCTAGAGAAGATAGCAGGTGCGTTTTTAAGACCAAAGGGCATTACCGTATACTGGAATGAGCCCCATTCAGTTGCAAAAGTAGTCTTGTGGCGGTCGTCCGGATGGATTCTGATCTGATGATATCCCGAAAATCCATCAGTGAAAGAGTAAGCCTCTTGTCCTCCAACATTATCAAGTACTTCATCTGTGAAAGGAGTGGGAAATGGATCGTGCGCTGATGCATCATTGAGTTTGCGCAAGTCGACACAAATTCTTATTTCACCTTTCGTTTTCTTTTCTTGGACCACCATAGGACTAATCCAATCGCTTTCCTCTACTGGTTCAATAATTCCTGCTGCAAGCATCTTATCAATTTCTTCTTTGACTTTTTCTTTGTAGCGCGGGTTCAACCTGTATGGGCGCTGCTTTACTGGCTTGGCATATGGTTTCAGAGGTATGCGCATCACTCCTAAGTCTCCTAGGATGCCTTTCATTTCTGTGAACTTGGTAGGAAAGATATCCTGGTAGTCACGTAATAAATCTGAAACATGCGCAACAGTTTCATCATCCCAATAATCTCCTATAGAAGCAAACTTTGGGTCAGCTTCTGTGCCAATGTTAACTTTCTTGAGCTTGACGTGTTCTGTGATGGCAGGAATATCAAGCTCAGGACCTTCAATATTGCGCGTCCCTTCTGATTCTGGGATATTGATGTTGCGAGGATCGTCCTCCTCATCTTCAGCGGTGAAGTTATAACATTCCAGGGCATGTTCTATCTGGACAGCCCAATCTGGTTGGGAATATTCTGTTACTGGATAGTGTTCAAATACCTTCTTTCTAATACACTTCAAAGCCTGATCAATGCTTGGATGTTCTGACTCAAAGCTGAAGGTAAGTTGAAAGCTTTCTATCATAAGAGCCCAAGTAAGAGTGCCTTTGCGCAATTCTGTTTCGGTATACCAATTCCTTGGAATTGTATCCAATGTGTGGATGAATTGGTGAACCCATTCATCTTCCGGGATATCTGACCATTGCTGAATACACGCTTCAATGTGTGACCTGGGGTCACTCTGTCCTTCATATTTGCGTAGCGCTTCGGCTGTGGTGTCCTGAAATCTGCGCAGTATCAATCTGCGACAGTCTTTCCATGTATGAATATTCTCCTTATGCGCAATCCACCATCTTGCGGGTGTAGCGCGCAATGCTACATCCAGTGCCTGTATGCGCTGCGGTTCTGGAAGCTTTTGTTCATATTCCTGTATGAATTTAGTTACTTCGGTTAGACCATCAAAAGTTGGAGTGTCAGTTAATTCTGTGCCAATCCATCGAATGGATTTAGTCATCATGGCGCAACGTCTTGCAGAAACCTCATGTAGACGATTCTGCCAGTTTTCCAATCCTGCATCTGAGTCTGATGTGCACGAGCTATCACATCGCCAGCTGATATGGCCGTCTGCTGTGGGGTTGACATAGTCACTGTGGTTAGTGGTCATCTAATACAAGCTTTCGATGTGGCGCGCTTCCTCTTCTGCGCGAATGGGTTCTATATATCTTGGTCCTTGAATAGGATCAAGAGGTGCGATGACCCTGATCTGGTCATCCTCAAAGGTCATCTGTCTTTTCTTCAGGTTAATGACAGCCAAATTGTCAAATGCCCAGTCTATTCCTAACAGCGCTGGGTATGGTCTACTATCATCCATAATTTTGATTACTTCAAAATCTGCAGAGCTTCTTACTCCTTCAATATCAATAGGTACATTGGGTAATCTGCCCAATGGAGAGACTCGTTGCTGATTTGCGAGTCTTAGCTGGATAGGGGATCTTGTAAGCTGAGGGCTTCCCATCTGTTCCCATGTCTGCATAGTGAGAACATTGGCTTCGGAGCCCAAATCTAACATGACTTCATCCATTTCAAATGCCCCAATCTGCGCTGTGAGCCTCATCTCTTTTCCAGTTCTAATGTGACTCCTGATCTGGTGAACAGCACGCTGCGGTGTGTTCGTCGAAGCAGAGTGTTGGCACTGATCCAACAGGTGTTGGAGTTCTAGAGTTGCTTTTTCATTGCGCAACAGTTTTAAACATTGTCGCAGGAATGCTTGAACACTGCCTAGTGCATGCTCCTCATCATCATCAGGCCTTCCAGCTGTAGTGGCTTGTTCTTGTACCAGGTTGTCTTGTCTTAGCACTTGCGATCTACTAATGTTCTGCGGAATTGCGGCAGAACTTGAAGCTCTCGGATCTGAGAAATACTCTTGAGCTTGCTTAAATGCTTCTCTTTGCTTCTGCAGGTTAAGTGGGGCTGGTTTAATGTTAGTGCGGCGCACCCATTGCGTCGCTTGCTTTCCCGTTCCCATCTCTTGCGCACCAGTGGTTGCTCCACTGCGTGTCACTATATTAACTGTAGGGTCTGGTTCTCTTTTTTCTGCTCCAATCAACTGAATATTCTGATTGACCTGTGGTGTCTTTGCTTGCATCTTAGCCTGTAACTGAGGGCATTCTTCAATGATATGGTCGGAAGATTTACAATACCTGCAGAGGGTTGTAGGATTTTGGCAATCCCTAGCAAAATGACCTTGTGTTCCGCAATTATAACAAGTGATCTGTCCTCTTCCGCGACCAAAATTTGTTGTGCGTCCGCGTCCTCTGTAATTTGCTGCTCGGGCGTCCCGAGTTTGGTCATAAGGTGGACCTGCTGTGGGTCCTTGTGTCTCTGCTTGTACCCTATAAACATCATGCTTTCTTTCTATCATAAGATCATATGCTCTACAATTGTTCTCATCATGACCTACTGATTTACAGAAATTACAATATAGATTCTTTGGGGTTTGCACATATTTCTGGAGTAAGTGGCATTCTTGTGGTCTATGACCTCTAGTTCTACAGATTTCACACCAAGGCCCTTGTGCCTGTGGTAAAGGATTAGGTGCTCCAGTTGCAATATAGTCTATGAAAACGGGACAATGGTCCTTTGAATGACCTTGGGCTTTACATTTTGTACACCAAATTTCTTCCTTAATCTCCTTGCCTTTCTTAATATCATGCACTTGCAAGGTTAAGTTTGCTAATTGGTTCTGTAAATGCGCAACATCGTTGCTTGTTCCTGCAATTGGCGAAGCTTCTAGTTTCATAGCCATCTGTTGGCCCGGTTTTGCAACCAAGCTTAGTGCTATGGGCACCTGCTAACTAGTAGCAGCAGTTTCAATAGAAATAAAAACAATAAACTAAATAAACAATACTTTTCATGGATCTAAACAAGAATCTAAGCAAATAATTTAAATATTTCACAAATCAAGAACAAGAAACATAAGAAATAATTTTTGTATTGAAAAGTGGGGGGGCAAGCAAGTGCTTGCGATATTACCTTCAATGGTGAAGGTTGATGTTGAGCAACTCCCAAGATGAGTAGCTCCAAACTCCAATAGGTCTCTTTCTCCAAGGTTGCTCCAATGGCTAAAAGTGCTCAGGGGAGATTTCAGCAGCATAAGGATGAGATAATGGAAGGATGTGAAATGAGGAGCCCCTACCACCTTTTTATAGGTTTTGGTGGTGGGAAATACCATTTGTGGTTTTGTGGAAACCAAATGGTATTGACCTACATGGTTTAGGTACTTTTCCCTCCTTTTTCCTTTTTTGAATAAAAATAATATTTTAATTCCCTTTTTAATATTTTTGGGAATTTGGACCCTTTTTGAGGGTTTTTTATGATTTTTTTTGGAAAAATAATCTTTTTTAATGGAAAAAGGGGTGTACTAAGGTCTTTTGGTGACCTTTTGTTGGTTTCAGAGGCTCATATGGTGGAAAAGTGGACAAATGGGTCATGTGAGTAAGGGAATGAGCTAGTGAGCACTTTTTAGGTGTTAACAGATTGCCCCCTGATGTGTGAGGGCAGGAGCTCATCGTATGGCCGATAGACATCATAGTTCATTTGTCTTTTTCTGGGGTTTTAGTGGAGAGAAGAGACCGGTTGGAGACGGGAGCCACAGTCCTTGGAAGCTGCAAAAACAAAAATATTACATGGCCTCAATATGAATGAGGTATAATCTCTGATAAAGGACGAGGCGGGCATTCCCATGCTCGTATCAAGACATATACAAAACAATTAGTCCCAAGAAGGGGGATCTAATACGTAAAGAAATATACTGGTACATCATAATGGTCCAGAGGGGACATTATTGTGGGATATACTCATGATCATGGCTGATCTCAATAACTGATACACTGGAATAACTGTTGAACTGCTGAAACTGCAGGTGTCCAACATCCGTATGGACTCAATGACTGTGAGCCATCTTTGGGAAGTATTTGTATCTGTATACTCGAGGGAGTATAAAACTGGGGTACATCTGAATACTGTCGCCATACGCAACCCGGATATCTATAGAAAAAATGTAACTGGTTGTATCCATAGGTAGACTCTCAAATGTGGAGGAGTCAGGTGGTATCCGGGGTCTTCGACTAATAACTGAACGGACCAATGCCCTGTGCGAGTCTCAACGATGCGATCAAGGTGTTGAAGTCGAGCATGTGAGAAACAACCATTTGGAGAGGCACTGAGGATTCCTCTCGAAATGATCCGTAGGCACTCATTATAAATGGTAATGAGTCCAAGACACAGGGACCTCTAGGCCTATCCTCTGGAATCAATGTGGTTGTCGTCGACAGAGGGAGACCAGCAACTAACAAGGCAATGATGTTTCCTTAATAGGAGCTCGAGGTGTAGAACTGAAGTGATGTAGTACTGCTGGTAGGACTGACATAGTTGTGGGGATGGGAAATAACTGGGTCAAAAAATGGGTAGACTCAAACTTCCTTTGTTCAGAGCATGATGACATGGTTGACCTGGCAGCGTAGGGGACTGACTTGTAGGTGTGGGGATCATCTTTTAGGGACTGAAGGGTATGTACTTACTCTGGGGGGGGAGGACGAGCTGATAGGTGCCGTCGAGGAATTGTCAAGGTGACATACTGCAGAATACTCTGAACAAAGGCGACCAAAATGGGGAAGCTGCTATGTGAGTAGACGTGATGTGTTGTAGCGCCAAGGGGCACCATTGATTCCTTCTTCGTGGTTTTAATGAGCTCCAAGAAGGGATAAAAGTATGCTCTAAAATGGTACGGTCCTGTGGATTTTGTGAGCCCAGGACGGCGCATGCTCATGGTTGATTTCATGTTTAGAGAGTCTGAAAACGGTAAGTGGACTCTATTGGTGTTTCTTTTTCATAAGTTTAGTCTCCAAGGCCCGAAAAAGCATAAAATGATGCGGATGGAGAACTCTTCTAGCCGATGTGACTAGAGTATACCTTTTTCGTAATTAGTCTACAAGGTCCGGAAAAGGGGTAAACTTATACCAGGTAGACGCCCTTTCAGATACGTTTATCGAGCATGAAAGGAAGCAAGATTGCTCGGCAATCTTTTCATTGTTTTAGGAGTCAGAAAAGAGCTTAACGGAAACTCCCTAAGTGCCTTTTTCGTAAAAGGGGTTGCTCGACCCGAAAAAGGGATAAAATTATACCGAACAAAAAATGGATTGATGAGGGCGAGAAAAGGTTTCAAGCACCGTCATCTGTGCGGAAAACTGGATCCGGTGACATAAGGATTGTCGAAAAAGGAGAACGGCCGATGTGGCACGCTAACCAAGGTGACGAGGGGGGCGTGGAAAAGATGCCCGAAAAATATAAAGGTGAGAGCGAGAAATGATCTCTAGCATCATCACGAGCGCGGAAAACTGAATCCGGCGATATAAGGTACGTCGAAAACGGAGACTGGCCGATGTGGCACGCAAACCGAGGTGACGAGGGGGCGTGGAACAAACGCCCGGAAAATCTAAAGGTGAGAGCGAGAAATGATCTCAAGCATCATCACGAGCGCGGAAAACTGAATTCGGCGGCTGGATCGGGTGACCTAAGGATTGTCGAAAACGGAGACTGGCCGATGTGGCACGCAAACCGAGGTGACGAGGGGGCGTGGAACAAACGCCAGGAAAATCTAAAGGTGAGAGCGAGAAATGATCTCAAGCATCATCACGAGCGCGGAAAACTGAATCCGGCGATATAAGACACATCGAAAACGGAGAACGGCCGATGTGGCACGCAAACCGATGCGACGAGGGGGCGTGGAAAAAATGCCTGAAAAATCTAGGCGTGAGAGCGAGAAATGATCTCTAGCATCGTCACGAGCGCGGAAAAATGAATCCGATGATATCAAATATATCAAAAATGGAGAGCAGCCGAAGTGGTACGCAAACTGGGGCGACAAGGTGTCGGGACACAATGTTGATATTGGTCCTGGTGAGAGCGAGAAATGATCTCAAGCATCATCACGGGCACGGAAATATGAATCCGGCAGTGCAAATGGTGCGAAAAATGGAGGTCATAAGGACTCCGGAATGGTTAAAGGAAAGAACTAGGTTAAAAAATGGCTACAAATAAAGGTGATCCCACCAAGCGAAGGATGCAGTGGTGGGGAGAAATGATGACCCGTGGGGGCAAAATACTAGGTGTATCAAGTCAACTGAAATATACAAGTGACACATGACCTCAAAAATGGTTGAGATCACGAATATGAAAAAGTGAGCAGGGTTAATGACCTGCCCCCATGCTATGTGCATGGGGTTTGTGATTGTGGATCACATGTGTGTTGGTTTGAACGGTGGGCTCATTGAGGTGTTGAGATAGAGATGATGGGGAAGGTTCAAAATGATTGATCATGCCCCCTATCCCGGGGTCGAGGTAATCTATTATGCCCCCTAACTCAGAGGTGTCAATGTGGTGCAGATGTTGTCTCAGGGAGAGATCAATAGGGCATTGAGCAACTGCTGGCGGGGTGTTATACCATGAGGCTGTGGGTCGTGGTGGCATACTGAAGTGATGATATGATGATGGGGGATTCCCTTTGTGGGGTGGATGCCCCCAGTATCGCTGACGAGGATCACGATGATGATGAGTAGGCAAGGTTTTGGGCCTGCCCCCATGTTGTGTACATGTGGTTTCCTGGTCGATTTGAAAGGGTTGAACCTGTGTGTCAAAGGGATCAATGGAAGGGGCCGACCGGATAGAGGGGTATCCAGTGGAGATCGTATAAATGGCGGGGTCAAGGCCAGGCATTTCGGTATCTGACCAAGTAAAGACATCAGTGAATTCTTGGAAGAGTTGTTGGTATTCTCCGATCTCATGCTCACTGTGGGAGGTTCCTAATGTGATGGTATGAAGGGCACCAAGTGGGTCAGAGATGTCAATGTGGATGACGGGAGAAATATCGGCCATGGGATCCGTTAACCAGTCGATTTTAGTAGGAAGGAAATCTTTGGACTCAACCGCGGATTGGGTAGCGGTGGTGGATGAAGTCTCTTCCAGGAGGAAGTATGGACGATGGTGCATGTCTTCCCCGGGATAATCAAAGGTAGTAGGAGTCTCGAGAACCTCTTCTTCATTGCGGGAGCTTTGAGTGGTCAAATCGAGCGATGAGGTAGTGGTAGTCGAAGAGATCATGTAGATGGTGTTAATCTCTCCGGATGAGGATGATGGGGGAGGGTAGATCTCCTCGATAGTAGGGGGTGCCGTCTCAAGGTCCAAATTGTTCATCTCGTAGAGAGCTGCTCTATAGTCAGGTAGATCCGGACAATGGTGAGAGTAGTGGCCGTAAACACTGCATATGGCACAAGGATGGTTGGTGCGCAGAGATCTGTCGCGAGGCTGAGGAGGTGGCTCAAGTCTAACGACTGGGATGCCGGCGTCATCGTCCAACATATTCATATGCTCTTGGAGAGATGGTAACTGTGGGCATTGATGAGTTGGATGGCCTATCTCATCGCACAACGAGCATTTAGGGGGAGCTCGAAACACCGGTGGGGGTTTAACCGCCATGGGTGGGGGTACCGCAGTGTATGGTTGTGGGCCTCTGCCCCCAGTAGGCCTGATGAATGGAGGGGGGTTCGTCGATGACGAAGGAGTATTGATACCGGGAGGTGGTTGGGTAGAAGTAACAATGGGTTGCACCGGTTGCAGGATGACATTTGGTGTCAGTGGAGGAACGGGAGGCGTAATATACCACACGGGTAATCCCAATGTTAACCCGGGGAGACTAAGGGTAGCCATAACCGGGGCGCTTACTACACCCGAAGGAGGAAATAGAAAGGGGATGGTGTGGATGGGTGTAACACCAATGTGACTGGGGATCAATGGTGGTTGACTACCGGATGTTTGTGTATTCTGTGAAAGAGTACAGAGGTTTGCGACTTGGGTCTCCGGTGACGGTGGTGGAATGGCCTGGAATGTAGAGGTCATTGGTGTATCTGAGTAAAGTCTGGGTCCCACAGAAGAAACAAAGGAGGTAGTTGCACTAGAAGCGGGTTGTTCAACCATGGGAAGAACATTCTCGAGTGCTGCAGGGGCGTTGGGATCATAGTAGGTGAGTTGGTCAATTTTGACCACGCGTCCCTCGTGGGGGAACATCATGGTGCGGAAGACGGAGGAGGCGACCGCTTTCATGGCGTACATGTAACTGCGGCCAAGTAAAAGGTTATAGTCGAGCTGGGCGTTAATGACCTCTATGTCGATGAGCACAGTTTTCCCACCTAATTGGACGGGCACCTTGGGTAATAAACCTTGAGGTTGAGCTGACCGGCCGTCGTAGGCCCGCAATGCAGTGGTGGATTGCTGGAGAGCAGGGGATCCCAACTTTTGCCAAACAAAAGTGGACATGACACATGTAGATGCACCTTCGTCGATGATACATCGATGGATGACAAGATTTCGAATAGAAACGGAAACTTGGACTGCTATGGTAGAAGGCAGTCGTGGTTCAGATTGGTCTAAATCAAAGGTCATCAAGTTCGAATCATTTGGGTCAATCGCCCCAATGGCGGAAAGTAAAGTCTTGCACTGAGTAGGACAGGTTTTTAAGACTTCTAACGCAGACATGGCTGCGGGAGATTGAGCTAAGTCATCTACAATGTTGTAATTCGACGCAGCGCGAGAATTAGGATTACTGTTGATGCGACGAAGTGGGAAGCGAGGTGCTTTGGAAGCGCCATCAAGTGGAGCCGGAGGTATACGTAACGTTTGATCTGTGGGATTAACGTTAGTGTTTTTGTCGGTGGGAGGGGCTTCAGAGGTGGAGCCATATTGGTTCCGACGGGTTTGGAGGTTGGCAGCGGCAGTCGACATCATCAACAAATGGTGAGTACCTGAATCAAACATGGGTTGATCAGGGGCTGCATATGTGATCTGCTGTGGTGGCACGTTTCCCTGAGGGGGGGCTAACGGCTGAGTGTTCACTACACCCTGGTTTGGAAAGGGGTTTTGCAGCACCAAGGGTTGATGTTGAGGTGGTGGAGGGTTGGGTGGCGGCTGAGGAACCGCTTGCCCTTGACGATGTGCATCGTCGGTCCAGAGTTGCCGAGCTCGCTCCAAATGTGGGCAAGAATGCGTGTAATGACCATAGACTCCACAGATAGAACAAGGGTGGTTTGTTCTGAGGTTATTATTTCTAGGCTGCTTAGGATTCCGATCCGGATTGCGGTTGGGAGGAGCAGCATTGTTATTCTGCGGAGGATTGGGAGGTGGAGGACCTTGCTGATGTTGTTGGTTATTACCGCGGTTATGACCTCTACCACGGTTCTGCTGCGCACCTTGGTTGCGCTGGTTGTTTTGGTTCTGGGGCTGGTTGTGCTGTGTGTACACTTGCCCTTGAGCAGTGGGAGGATTTTGGTTCACCACAGGTGCAGGAGCAGGTTGTGGTGGATAATAAGCCTGTGGTGCTGGAGGTGGTCCAGTTGCCTGCTGGGGCTGTTGGTAACCCTGAGCTATTGGATAGTACAATGGTTGAGGTGCAGCTGGGGCAGTTTGCTGTGGGTACTGCAACGGTTGTGGTGAGAACTGAATGGGGTTCTATGTAGCAGGTTGAGCATAGTATGTAGGAGGCACATATGCTGATGGCGCTTGCCCATAACAATGTTGTGGACAAGAGGGTCCATGAATGTGATGGGTCTGGTTTGTTGGAGCATAAGAAGTTGTTGCTCCGGAACTGGATGTAGCCCTAGAGAGGTCTGGGGCTGGCATGGTGCTCATCATGCTGAAAGGTTTTGCTTGCGGTGTAATTTGGCCAATAATGCCATCAGCGGCATGTGATGCCCCCGGTGTGTCACCGCGTGCAGAGTCACCTCGTGGGGCGTCAGGTATGATCGTGTATAGGTAACCTGACTGGGCATAGATAAGATCAAACTGTTGGGCCTTAAGGATGGCCTCCTCCTCAGACTGGGGTCTTTCAGATGCTACATCCTTCGCAATGAGAGGAAGGAGGGATTTAAGGAACCAGTCTAAAAAGATTCGGTCGTCTAATTTGATCTTGCATAGGCTTCGGCGCCGACGCCAATCATGAATATGGTCAGTGATATGCGTGGCCGTGTTCTGTCTGCAAGACAGTAGGATCTCGACGCCCGCATCGTAGCGTACAGGTAGCTGGAAGAATTGTAGAAAGGTCGAGGCAAGGGAGGTAAATGTGGAATGCGTCCCATGGGGTTGCTCGATATACCATTTGGCTGCGGAGCCAGTGAAGGTGCGTTGTAAAAGCCGTAGGCGGATTGAGTCATCCACTATGGAGTTTGAGGAACACCATAAATGGAAGGACATGATGTGATTTTGGGGGTCTTCTCCAGCCTTTCCCTCAAACTTAGGGATGTTAGAGGGAAGCTTAGTGGGCATATGGGGCCAAGCAGGATCATGTCTGATGGGGTCATTTGTGAGCCTAGCTAAATCTGGCAGGTTGAGACTTGCCATGTATGGTAGACTAGCGGATGTGGTGACCGGAACCGGGACCTGCCTAGCCATTGTGGTATGGTGTAGGGGTCCAGTAGCGCCTATAGGTATGCTAGGTATGGAGGGTATGTGCCCTCCAAAAGGTGTGGCCTGATATGGGTTAGCGCTCCCAAGTGCAACTTGGGTTACACTTGGGTTAGGAATCGCACTAGGGATTCCTGGTATAGCACTGCCAAGTGCAACATGAGTTGCACTTGGGTTAGGAATCGCACTAGGGATTCCTGGGATAGCACTCCCAAGTGCAACAGGAGTTACACTTGGGTTAGGAATCGCACTAGGGATTCCTGGGATAGGGTTTGTGGAACCCGAAGGGGGTATGACCCCCATGTTGGGCATGCCCATGACAGGTGTTGGTCCTATGCTAGGCATTCCTGAATGTGGAGTGTTACCCATATTGGGCATACCCAAGGGGGTGGCTGTTGCCATGGATGGTACTACCGCAGAAGGGTTTGCGGATGTCTGACCTATGGTTAATGTAAATTGTGGATCATCTGGTGTTCCAGACATAATTGTGGTTGGTGGTAACTCGGTGGGGTTTTCGGATTCTACCTCCAAATCAAAGGTGAAGTGGGGTATGTCAGAATCGGATGACCGTCTAATTGATTGACGATGTGTCGAATCAAGGGATAATGCTCTGCGTCCGTGACGTGGAGAGCCAAGTGGACTAAACTCTGGGAGTTCGCCCCGTAGACGACGAGAACGTCTAGAATTCTCAATGGTGAGAATATGTTTTTTATGTAAAAAATTGTTTTAAGTATCAGGTGGTGATATATATGTAAAAGACTCAAAACCCTAATGCAACCAAGGGTGCAAGAAGGGGAGTGAAAAAATAAGGCTCACAGGCCAAAAAATCAATCCTCAAAAAATGCACTTATCCTAGCAGCTGTGCTACAATAAGTGGAGGAATGCAACAACCGGTCAGAATACCAACATGCAAGCGGCTCCTAAAAAAATAGGTGTAACTAGACTCAAAAGGTGGTAAAGATCATGCAAACACCTAATCTAAAAGTATTGTGACTAAAACAGACGATATCCTCTGCAAGGTGATGAAATCCAAGTCAGACAATATGAATGTAGAGACAACGGCTAGATATCCCCCTACCGGGAGGGACACCGGGTAATCAATCCTAAAAAGACAGGCTACTAGGATACTCCGTTCATGACGCGTCGAGAAAAGGTAAATCTGCCGTTTGGTCCTTTGATCGCAATATCCCAATACAGGGATATCCCGAGAACTGCGAATGGTAGCCCTTCCGTTACTGAATGGGTTTCGGTATCCCACTCAGGCTTCCGGAACCATCCTCGCGACTTCAACCCTCCTAAGGGAGAGGCCTTCCCACAAACCGGTTGTGACCGCGCCAAAAAGTACTAAGAGATTTTAGCTCCCTAATTGGACAACTTCTATGTCTCAGATGTATGAACTGAGGGGTGTTATTGGAACACCTATCCCCCCAATACTACCTAGCTACAAGAATTCTTTTAGTGTTCCCCAAGTGGGGTTAAAAGTGTGTTCAAATTAAGGTACGTTTTAAGGCTTAGTTCAATTAAGTGATCGTGTGAGTGCACGTGAGGTGTTGTAAACTGAACTTGAAAAAATTAAATGCTTTTACAAGAAATTTTCAAAAAATAAAGGATTTTTCGAAAATAAAAAGCAAATATTTATGACTTTTTCACTAAAAAGGAATTTAAATGCTTTTCAAAAAATAACTCAAAAAATAAAGGATTTCTTGGATTTATGAAAGCAAATAATAGACCTCTTTTTAAAAGAAATAATGGATTTCTTTGTTTTGAGAAAAATTGCTAAGGGCAAGATTTTAAAGAAGTAAACAGGAAAAAATTTGAATCTAGATGAAAATGCAATAATGAGTCTTTCTTTCACTTTCTTGAAAATTTTTAAAAAGATTTCTAGATATGCACTTTAAATAGTAAAAATTTTTTCTATGGCTGTAAAATATGAAGAATCAATACTGTAAAAAATGAGCCAAAATGGGTGAACTGAAGTGATAAATAACACTAAAATACAATATTAGATAAATTTCTATGGAAAATTTCTTAAATCTAATAGCATATTTGGATTCCTTGATCGAAAACACCCAATTTGAAAAAAAAAATCGTTTCAAACGGAGTTCGGGAGAGGGAGATATGGTCGTTTGAAAATTGAGCTGCGCGGCCAAAAAATGACATGGACCGCGCGGGTTTTGGACCAAAAGTCGCGATGGACCGCGCAGGTTTTGGGCCAAAAGTCGCGATGGACCGCGCGGGTTTCTGTCGCACAGTCGCGATGGACCGCGCGGGTTTCTGGCAAAAAGCCGCGATGGGCCGCACGGAAAAACGCATAAAAGTCGCGATGGACTGCGCGACTGTCTGGCAAAAAGCCGCGATGGGCCGCGCGGAAAAACACAGAAAAGTCGCGATGGACCGCGCGACTGTCTGGCAAAAAATCGCGAGGCGGAAGCCGTGCACGGAAACCGAGAAACGAACCCAAAAATTGAAAATTTCGGGCTGTTTATGGGGCCAAAACTCAGAGCAGCAATGGATCTGCTGTCTAAGATGGCAGATCTATGGATCTAAAGGTTAAAAACTCATAAAAAACTAAGATTAAAGGCAAAACTAGAGATCTATAGTTCAAACCAAAGCGGAGTCGCCAAAAACTGTTGGCCCGGTTTTGCAACCAAGCTTAGTGCTATGGGCACCTGCTAACTAGTAGCAGCAGTTTCAATAGAAATAAAAACAATAAACTAAATAAACAATACTTTTCATGGATCTAAACAAGAATCTAAGCAAATAATTTAAATATTTCACAAATCAAGAACAAGAAACATAAGAAATAATTTTTGTATTGAAAAGTGGGGGGGCAAGCAAGTGCTTGCGATATTACCTTCAATGGTGAAGGTTGATGTTGAGCAACTCCCAAGATGAGTAGCTCCAAACTCCAATAGGTCTCTTTCTCCAAGGTTGCTCCAATGGCTAAAAGTGCTCAGGGGAGATTTCAGCAGCATAAGGATGAGATAATGGAAGGATGTGAAATGAGGAGCCCCTACCACCTTTTTATAGGTTTTGGTGGTGGGAAATACCATTTGTGGTTTTGTGGAAACCAAATGGTATTGACCTACATGGTTTAGGTACTTTTCCCTCCTTTTTCCTTTTTTGAATAAAAATAATATTTTAATTCCCTTTTTAATATTTTTGGGAATTTGGACCCTTTTTGAGGGTTTTTTATGATTTTTTTTGGAAAAATAATCTTTTTTAATGGAAAAAGGGGTGTACTAAGGTCTTTTGGTGACCTTTTGTTGGTTTCAGAGGCTCATATGGTGGAAAAGTGGACAAATGGGTCATGTGAGTAAGGGAATGAGCTAGTGAGCACTTTTTAGGTGTTAACACCATCTCTAGAGCTTGTTCCTGAGTATTGAGATTCTGTTGCATAAGAGGAAGTCTAATGTGTGGGAGCAGCGCAGCAATGAACCATTGTTTATGTTGCTGTGGTGCAAACTCGAAGCTTACTTGATCTATCAAGGCTTTGAACTTCTGGTCAAAGTCCCATACTGATTCTGTAGGTAACTGTTTGATGTCTTTGAGCTCTGTTATACACTGTGATTCTGATTTAGGTTTCTTAAATTCCCGAATCATAGCATTTCTTACCTAAGCAAGCGTCCTATTCTGTGCTGTTGAGTATTTGATGAACCAAGTCAAGGCTCTTTCTCTTAGTGTGGTTGCTAACTGAACCAGTTTAACAGCATCGTCATTAATTTGCTTAATTGTCCAAATGGCTTCACATAAGAACCAGTGCTACTCAGGGTCTTCTATCCCTGTTCCTCTAAAAGTTGGTAGCTTCATGTCATCACCCATCCTTCTTGCGCGGGTTTGAGGTGGAGGTACTGTAGCAGTGCCCCCGGGATGGTTAAACAAAGGTGGTACAGAGGTGCTAGAAGTACCGTGTGGGCTACTAGAAGGTGTTACTGTAGGATTATACTGAGCTCCGTCTGGTTTTTGCGGTGTAAAGGGGTAATAAGGGATATGAGCACTCCCTTGTCTTTCTATATAGCTTGCTCTAGGGACTTGGCTATCGTCTGGGCTAGATTCAAAAGAATATTGGTCAAGGCCTACTTTATATCGTTTTCCACTACGAGTGCAACCAATAACTTCAGGATCACTATCAGAATCTACGGACATTACTTGTCTATGCTATTCATCAGAAGCAATACATAGCTTTCCTTTTTCATACAGAAGCATTTTAATCCATAAGTTCAGAGAATTTAAGAACTTACCTCTGTGTACTTGGAAGAAACTCCTCTCAGCTTCACTGAAACTCTTTCTTGTATCAACTGCAAATTCGGTAATGAAACCTTCCAGTAGACTATTCAACCAAAAGTCTACTGCGCGGGAAACAGAATTGTCGATCCGCTTCACAATACTGACTAGCTCAGGCGTCCACGTGACGGGTCGATCAACATGCAGCGTAGGTCTAGAATCTGCTAACTTGGCTATCCAAGCGTGTAACTCCAATGCAAACGTAACAAAGAAAATTTCGTAAAGGTCAGCATAAATATACTTCTGTAACCAGTCTTCTGTTTGAAACGTAAGGCTTCTATTTTCTTGTTCAGCGAACTATTTAGCCTTTAAATCAAACCAATCTCCAATTTCTTTAGCTGTAGGATTCCAGTAACACATTTGTTAACTGAGCAAGTCTCAGTGTAACAGAACCTTATGTTGTCTTCAGCAACAATCTCAGATGTCGCGTAACTAGTAAGTCTTACAGCAACAAGTCGCAAGGCAAAGGAATCATTTGTTGGCTCAATCAACAGGGTTCAAAGCCATGGAAGTAATGTGATCAAAAAGTCATAAGGCAACGGAACCATTTGTTGGTTGCTTTCTTTCTCTAGGTTGCGCGTCAATCTCGCACATCACTGGAATAAGAAGTCTCACTCACGCGGCAACGGAACCATTTGTTGGTTGCTTTTCTGGGCAGACCCAGGTTTTAATGAAGCGCAGCAACAAAACCCCTTGGCGCACTAGCCCTCTCGGCAACGAGCTGCGCGGCAGCTCGAGGTCTCACCCGAAGTGGCTATGGGGGGTTAAGGAATCAGCTTTCCTTAACCGTGGTGATGCTGAGATTGTTCTATATATCTCCTTCTCCCTCAAATATCGGCGGTCGGACTTTCCCACAGGCCTCGCGACACAACTGCGCGGGTGCCTTCCTTCCTGCAGACCTACTGCGCAGTCACGCGAAGCTCGGTTGCTGCAGCGACAACGTTCCACCACTACTTCTATACTCGGCGATTATAACAATAAAGGGTCTTCCTACACTCACTCAAACAGTCGTAAAGATGATGCAAAAGATGTACACACAGGTAATGATCCTAAACAGTTATCATTCACGCAAACATTATAACAAGAAGATATATGTGAAGCTCATCTCCTCGAGGAAAACCACGTCCACGGGAGTGTTATATTAACCAGAAAATGATAGAGTTATACAATATGATGCGCACACAGCTGCAGCCTTAGATCTTTCCAGGAAACTCCACGCACACAGCTGGGAGCCCTTCTCTCAATCTAGTCTCCTCTCTATGGAGATTACAAAGGCACAGACGTCGACTCAGACTGTCTGGCAACTCAGGGATTAGCTCCTCGGCTATCCGATTTCCTCTCTAAGTCTACACACTGGGTAGAAAATACAGTGAAGGATAATCAACACATGATCTATCCTTTAGACTGGCTATCTCACAGTCTAACATCTAACTCTCTCTAACTCTCTAACCGTCTACCCATTACAATTATTCATATATATAGGTGGCCATGACGGTCACACCTTTACAAAACTGTGGGCCTTTCCCAACAGTGATTCCCAAAAACCCTAACCACGCACATGGCTAGGTGTACTGTAGGCGCCGCTTGCAGTCACGTCGCCGCTTCCTGCAGGCTCCATGAATTCCGGCGCAGATTGTGGGTATGGGCGATCATCCTTCGCCTTCAATGCTCTGGTTCGTTGCTCCTCCTTGATCCGAGCAACCATAACTTCTGTACTGAGCCTTTAAATGAGGGTAGCTGAGCCCTCTACTCCATCGCCTTATTTATTATGGTAGCTGAGCCACCTTCATTCTTCGATGACGTGCGCGCGAGCTCCGCAATTTCCGGTCCGTGATCTGCGCTGAGATCATCCATCTGGCACCGTACTGCGCACCGTCTCCTTCTTACCCAAAACTTAGTGCTTGTCCCAAAATTAGCACTTTCCTTCCATACTCGTGCTTTTTCCCAAAATTCGCAGCTTTTACTATAGCTGCGACCTTGGCCCCAACACACCTCCCTCAAAAGTGCAAAAATTCCTCATAGGTTGATTCCAAGGTAGCGGAATCATACACTTCTTCAAAAATTGTGTCACCATTTCCAAGAGGAAACTCAAGTTCCTCTTCCACCACATAAAGTTCTTGGATATCATCAAGATCATATTCAAACACATTAAGCACATGCAAATTTCCACGTTTCTCATGATCTGCAATGTCATGAGAATCCTCCATGTAATCTACCATATGACAATTTGAAGCATAGGAGGAAGAACAAGTATATTGCAACTTTTCAAGAAGTTGCTCATTTTGAATTTTGAGTTTATGAATATCCTCATTATTATTTAAGTATGCATCATGTAATAATTCATTAAACTAAACCAAATTGTTTCTATCAAAAATCAAAGACATGAAATTACCTTTGATGTTGCATATTGCTCTTTGAATCTTCTCTATGTCTTCAAGGAAGGATGGATCCTTCAATGAAGAAAATTTCCAACAAGAATTTGACACTAATTCTTGAGTGTCATGGAGAATTCTAATGGTCTCTTGGATCTTATTTTCATTCATATTTAATGACCCTTCAAGAAAAATAGGCTCTTGCAAATGAACCTCCTCATCTTCTTCCTTCTTACTTGGACCAACTTCATGAAGCTCAAGTGGTGATGGGGAAGTTGATTTTGGTTCTTCTTCAATTGCTACAAGGTCTTCATTTACATGCTTAATGGAATTTTGGATTGTAGAAACACTTTCAAAAGTGATATCTATATCACCAACATAGAGGTGTGAGCACCCATCAATAGGTACTCTTTCATAGTTCAAACATCCATCAATAGATGCTTTTTGATTCATGTCCAAGGTAGAATGTGTCTCGAAATGATCTTCAATATTTTCAATAGAGTCTTCTTCATGCTCATGTGATGTCGCTTCATATTTGGAATCTCTTTTTGATGAAAACCCAAAAACTCTCTTCAAGTAGGAAATACATGCATTCCCTAAAGCTTCAGATATTTCATTGCTCTTTTCACTCACACACATATGATTTTCTCTCCAAGGTCTTTTAAAAGAATGGCATAAAAATTTATTCACTAAATTCACATCTTCATTTTTGGACCTATTTGCAAACACCCAATCAACAAAGTCTTCAAAAGGAGGGGCCTTTTTTGTAATTCCCTTATACAAATCAAGATATGCCTGATATTGTTGGGACAAGGTTTTATATGTTACTCTCCATCTTTGTAACTCATTCATAGAATTATCCTTTGGTAGTGTGACACAATAATATTTATCATACATAGGGTTATAATAGTAATATTCATTCCTCATGAAATTGTAAGAAGTGTTGCATGAGGGCACTTCTTCCTCAAACCATTCGCATCCTACTTCATATTGCTCACAATCATCTGCATACTGCTCATAAGCATTATACTCATAGGAGTCATCATAATAGTTAAAAATGGTTGTAAATTATTCTTCAATGTATGATATTAATTCATAGGTGCAAGAAACATGCTTTGGTACCACTGTAATGTCCCCAATTTGAAATTTTTCCCAATTTGGTCAATTTTTGAAACTTGGACTAGTGAAGCCCCAAATTGTCCCAAATGATCCAAAATGGTTTCAAACCGTGTATAGAGTGTATTGAGTGTATTGAGTGTTAAGATTTAATATGCTAAGACAAGAAATAGCAGCATTACATTCCATTTCATAATAATAGCATATACAGGATCACTGAAGAAACAACAAGTATAGCATAAAAACAAAAGACACAGATTTATCCTGGGAAACCCTCATGGGGTAGAAAACCCAGCAAAGCTTCCTCAATATAGATGACCAGCAATATACAAAGATGCAAACCAAAGACATGATCTCCTCCTCCACCATAGCATACCTCTCCTCCACAAGTGCGCCTTTTACAAGTGAGTGTGTGTGTCAAATGAGGAATACACTTCCTCTATTTATACATTACTCCGACTTGTGTTTTACACAAGAACACGTAGGCTCGTATTTAACCAATGGGTTAAATACCCCACTACAACTGACTAGGCCGACCCCTCTAGGGTGTTATAAAAACCCTTTGACCCACATAACACATACAGGGCCGACCCCCACTAGTGAAGTCTAATAACCCGAGTTACCACATTCCGACGGAGGAATAAACATCTCCGGATATACAATAAGATCTTCACGAAGGAATGAAACATCTTCGGAATAATAAAGTACAAATATAATATTCTTTGAAGTTACAATATCTCAACATTAAGGTGTAATAGGACACATTGATTCAACTATTATAGGCTTGTACACTTTCCAAATACTTCATCCACTTGCATTTACAATTAGAGAATGAAAGGCATAATTACTAGGAAAATCTATGTTGAAACCCCCAAGGGTAGATGGCTCCAAATTGAGTATGAAGGTATATGAATGGTATTAAGACATAAAAATGATCCTTATGGGTTATTATAAACTATCAGGAGACTTTTTCAACATTCATTTAACTTTAGGAGAAGTTGGGGCATTTTACAAGTAAATTCGGGGTTCAAACCCCCAGGGGTAGGGGACAAAGATGGTTTCCAAAACACTGTAAAACCTTTCCAAATTTCAAAATAGAGACATGGTACTGATAAAGGAATTCAATGGGATACAAAATTCATCATTAATAATTTTCTATAATCTTCTGCAACTCCCATAAATCACATGTTTGTATACTAGCTTTGACATAGGGGGAAATGATAGTAAATCTTCAGAAATTTGTATGAAACTTAAGAATATTTCTCCAAATGCTTGTCTAGTCAATATGAAACTTCTTTAGAATATTAATGGATCTCCATAAAAAATTAATATATCAGATATTGACTGAACCATTCGAATTTGATACCACTTCAAGTGCAAATAACAAGGTATTGGGGAAATGACACCATTTATTCATAGTTTAGCAGTTTTACATCAAATTTATTGGATTTTCGACCTGAAATTATTCTAAGAAGTAAATACAAAGTATATATATCAGATTACAAATATATGGGATCTCAATTTCTATCCCAAAGAGTTCATCACCTCATCAAGTGCGCCTCTCCTCAAGGAGCAAGAATATGCCAAGAAATGGAAGAATGGTTGTAGAAGCAAGATGAAAGAAATGTGACCACGAGATTCGCTGTAGATTCAACCTATAACAAAAGAATCCATTGTATCTCCAAATGAAATGTATTAATGTCATCTCCAATTTCCAATTAGGATGTGAATCTTTCACCCTAGAAATTGATGCTAAGGCAAGTAGAGTAGCACTCTACTAGCTCTCCTCTCCAAATGAAAAATATCAAATTAATAAAAGCCACCATCCTTATTTGTTATTGTATTTTATAAAATTCTAAGGTCCTCCATGGGTCGAATTCCTTCCAAGATCTTCATGCCAACTCAAGTTGGGAAGAGATTCCAATGTGTGCCACTTGTCCCTCCAATTTTAGCCTCCTCCTCAACCAAATTCGAATAATTGTCTCTTTGGATTCCGTAACTCCCTTGAGCACCGTCTTGGAGGATATTTTTAGCCCTAAAATTTCATATATGTAAGATGACAAAATTCAGGTCTAATTTGTGTCATAGGTGTCATAGCATCTTCATCATTGTTGAATTGCCTCTTCCTCTTCCATGGGAGTCACTCTTCCTCTACATTTCGACCTCATTCAGTCATTCCAAGTATTATTCCATTCCAACTCCCCCAGGTATATTGGACTTCACCTTGGATTCGAGTGGGTGAGAGTGGAATGCCATGTGGCATGGGAAAATATTGCCACAAATGGGTCCCACAACATCTTATGTGTCCTCATGGTCCAAAGACACATTATTATCTTTGTATTATTATTTAATTGAACCATTTAATGTGAATTTGTAAGTCTAAGGTCACTTTGGGTCTTGTATCTCCCTTATTCCAACCTTTAATGCTTCCACCCCCAACCTAGGGAACTAGTAATTTTCCTCCATGACAGTGCATTTGGATGGGTATATTACAAACTTTGAATTGAAAATTTCTCTTAATGTGACTTACCTTGTCCATTTGGATCTAATTTCACATTATTCCTAACTTGGACATCATTCTTAGCAATTATTTGACCCTTAGCATTAATTTGACAACTATCATGAGTATGGCCAAAGGGCTTAGGCCATTGTGACCCAATGCAAAATTTTGGGACATGAAAAATCCTCCCTTCCCAACATTGCCTGTCCTCAAGCAATTTGAACACATGTATTTGGAAGAACCTACTTTCTTTCTGAAATTTTGCTTCCCAAAACTTCTCTTCTAAAACCTTGAGTAGAGCCACCCATGCACTACAATTGTGTGTT
Source organism: Larix kaempferi (assembly GCA_027924585.1). Classification (NCBI taxonomy): domain Eukaryota; kingdom Viridiplantae; phylum Streptophyta; class Pinopsida; order Pinales; family Pinaceae; genus Larix; species Larix kaempferi. The sequence continues at coordinate 38,975,205 of BSBM01000372.1, read as the reverse complement.
TCCAAAAGCAAGGAGATGTGGGTTTTCTTTTGCATTTTGATATCCCTTATAAAATCACCACTAAACATCAAAATATTAATTAAATGCATCAAAACCATGTTTTCACAATTACTCTTTACCTCTTTCATATTTTGGAAACCCCTTCTGATACCATTGCATAATTCTTGAAGTTGCCACTAAGTTGCCCAACTTTCAGTCTTCGAGATTGCATGAATATTTTAGAGAGGAACCACCATGCTTGCTTCTGCACTACTTTGATTAAAATCACTTTATTAAGTGGGGACTCAATCTCTCATACTACTTGTTTCCCAAAAAAATTGAAATCAATAAGACTAAAAATTATCCTAGGGTCCCATTGCTTGTATTGCACTCCAACAATTAAGAGTGCTCTCCAACCCATACCATCAGGAAAGAGAATTCCTGGATCCCATTTTCTTGTATGCATTCTTCCAAACATCATGAGTACAAAATATATATCATCAAAGTACGTAAAAACATAATAAAAATGTACATCAAGGAAGTGCCTCATCAAAAAATCGTGAAAGTGCTTATACCTCCAAGTAAGTAGACCACCATTTTCCTAGGGCATATAAGCTTCAAGTGACCAATCAAATCTGATACAATGAAATAGGTGAGGATCCCATGTCCTATAATTATGCTCCAAAAGGATGTAAGATGCATCAAAATAATCAGCCATGTGTTCTTTCATCCAAGAAGTGAATGAAGAATCTCCACTAAAATCTGAGCCAAGTAGGGAGCAAAGAAAACAATAAGTCTTCAAGGGGCTCACATAAGTAGAATTTGTGCATCCATGAACATGTGTATCATCAATAAATAACAAAGGATGCTTCTGGCAATAAGAATTTTCTCCAATCATATATCTCCTCACCCAAGTAGTAGATGAATTTCCTCCAATATCAATTGAACTAAGAAAGGATAAAGGGAAATCATGAGTCTTCAAGTGACTCAAGTGAACATCATAAGTGCATCCATGTAGATGTTTTTCATCATAAGGTAACAAGGAATTTTGCTGCAAATGTAAATAAGAAATGGATATAATAATGTCATCATATAAAGGAGAGATAGGGGTTTTGTCGGTGTCCATTATTGTCACCATTTTTTATCATTTAATTCACTCAAAGTGGCGTTATTCCTATCATTTTTGCTATATTAAGTTGTTTTCTTTGCCATTCAACCCATCAAACAGTCCAGGTATGCACAAATTCATTTACCATGCAAACCTTGTTATATTTAGTATATTAAGGTTTATTTATGATTTCAATGATGTTTTTGGGCATAATTAACATTTATGGTTTTAATTGACATGCTATAATTTGAATGTTATCTATCCTTTAGCCCATGCGCTACGTGCTCATCCTAAAACGCTTTCAGCTCATCATTCAGCTCTTCGTTCAGCTGTTGGAGAGAACTTCCGCAGCATTTAGGAAGCTGCTAATTTTGGGAAAGATAACCATTTTTGGGGAGAAAGTACCAATTTTGGCGACAAGACAAAGATATCGCCGTAGCGCAAATTCCGACGGGAATTGCGGCGATATGTACAGAAAAGTCAGAGTGTATGGTACAGGGAAGAGGCCGAAGGGAGAGCTCAACCGCCATAATAAAGGCGCCGAAGATGAAGAGAGGGTTCAGCTACCCTCATTATGAAGAAGGACCACAGTCAGCGTCGCTTGAACCAAGAAGAAGCAACGGGCCGATGCATTAAAGACTAAGGACTGCAGGAAGCGGCGACGAGACAGGAGGCGGCTATGGAAGTACAGCTAGTTGACTGTAAGTGGTTAGGGTTGAGTCACTGTTGGGATAAGGCCCACAGTTTTGTAACTACGATGAGACCTTCGGGCCATCTATATATAGGAGTCTTTTTATATGAAAAGGGGTTGGCCATATAGGGATAGAAGTTATTAAGTAGAGGGTAGTCGAGTCTTTGTGATACAGAGACTGAACATCCCCCAGAGACAGGGGCCGACCCATTAAGAGATTGTGCAATCCACTGGGATTGAAAAAGAAAGAGAATTCATTGTAAGAGGCAGGAGAAGAAGAGAGGTCTATAGAGAAGGGCTCCCAATGAGGTGGAGTTTCCCAGAAGACCTCTGTTGCAAAGAGTTGTGACAGAACTGCGTTTTACTCTCCGAGTTGTTAACAGGAAACACAGTATCCGTGAATGTAATTCCTCTCCTGGGAGTGACAATGTGCTTATCTAAGTAGCATGATTGTAGTCGTGTAGCTGTTGCTCTTATTTACTTATCTCTATTATACATGAATGCTTCCTTCAGTTTATGAGTACTGTGTATGGTCGTCAGTTTAGTTCTGGTTGATGCTTAACCATTGTAAGAATCATATCTAAATCCTAGCGAACTAGATCTTTGTTTAATAAAGGATAATGCTCGAGTATGGAGTGAATGTAATGCATGAAGAGTGTAATTAGAACAGTGCTCAAAGTAATACTCTATACAGTCACATCATCACAGAACATCAAGGGTCAAGCGCATTAGCAAGGGTTATGCTTAGAGATTAAATGATATCACTATCTTCAGTAACAGGATAAGGGAGGGAGAGACCGCGTATTAATCTAGGAAGCGGTAAGAATCACATACTGCCGGGACAAAGAGGAGGAAGATATCGCACCCGCGATACCTTAGGTATCGCTAGACGGGCTCATATAAGGGGAAGACTTATCGCACTTCTTGCATGATGCGATAAGGCAGGGGTATAGCCGGAGTAATAGAATGAGATAAGTCAGCCTTTGAGGAAAGAGCAAGGGAGGGTTTAAGCACCCTGGATGCCTCGGAACTTGGTCGAGGACACTTGAGTCTTCCGCCACCCATTAGAATCACTTCGGGTGAGACTTCAGGTTGCTTCTGCGACCTGTTGCCGAAAGGGCCAGTGAGCTAAGGGTCTGTTGGTCTAGAAGGTATAGCTAACCCGGGTCTACCAAGAGAAGAAACCCAACAAATGGTTCCGTTGCCGGTTTGAACACATTAAGCTGATGTTCTGTTGGCATCCTACCAAGAAAGAACTTAACCAGTGGTTTGAGTCAAAAGAAAGAGAGTTTGCTGTAAAAGAAAACCAGAATCCTAGACTGAACACTGAGGCTTGGCTACAGAAGCACATTTTTACAGATCTCCATGAGATATTCTTCGTAACCTATGCTATTGAGTTATATGATTGGTTATCAAAGCTTGCTGACAACAGTGGTTTCAAGAAGAATCGAGAAGTTGTCTGGACAGCAGGGCTGGTTTAGACCTTGAAAGGTGTCGATAATCCCATCTCACGCGCAGTAGACTTCTGGCTTGCGATTTTGCTGGAAGGCTTCATCACAGAGTTCGCGGTTGATCAGAGAAAGAGTTTCAGCGCAGCAGAGCAGTACTTCTTCAAGGGTTATCGCGGTAAGTACCTAAATTCTCTAAATCTGTCCATTAAGCAATTACTATATGAAAAAGGAGTACTGGATATGATCTCAGATGAATAGTAGTATGATATTGTAATGTCAGTAGACTCTGAGAGTGATTACGAGCATCTTGGACATACACGTAGTGGTAAAAGATATAGAGTCAACGATTCATCCTCTTCTGACGAAAACAGCTCAGATAACCCTAGACAGCAGATTCAGAACCCTAGGACTCCTCAAAAACTAGTCGGGACTCAGAGTAATCCCGCAGGAACCCCGTCCAGTAGCTCTCATACAGCGCATACTACCGCTACACCCTCTACATCTACACCGCCGAGTGGTAGTAATACAGCAAACCAGAACCCACCACCTAGAAACAAAATGGGAGATGATATGAAGTTACCAACCTTCAAAGGTACAGGGTCGGAGGACCCTGAGCAGCACTGGTTCTTATGCGAAGCCATATGGACCATTAAGCAAATACAAGATGATAATGTCAAGCTTGTCCAGTTGGCCACCACATTCAGAGAAAGAGCATTAACTTGGTATATGAAGTATACCACTGGACATAACAGAACACTTGCACAGGTTAGAACTGCTATGATCAAAGAGTTTAAAAAACCTAAATCCGAGTCACAGTGCATAGCAGAACTTAAAGATATTAAGCAATCGCCTACGGAGACTGTTTGGGATTTTGACCAGAGATTCAAAACCCTCATTGATCAGGTAAGCTTTGAGCTTGCGCCTCAACAGCATAAAGAATGGTTTATCGCAGCAATGTTACCACACATCAGACTTCCACTAATGCAACAGAAATTAAATACACAAGATGAAGCATTAGAAATGGCAATGAAACTAGAGGCTTCACCTCTAGCAGAGACTAGTACAGGTATCACTAATCTGCAAAATCAGCTAGCTAACCTCACCTTACAGCTGCATGAAATTAAGAAAGGAAAGGAGGTTGCGCATGAAATTTGGTGTACTAAATGTAAAGCGCAGGGACACAGTAAGGATAACTGCCCTGTCTTTGTTGACTATATCGCCAGTGGAGCTCCTAACCCGTTGATGCAGAATCAGGGGCCATGGTGTGAGATTTGTAGAACTAGAGGACACAGTCCTCAGGAATGTCCTCTCCTTCAGAAATACGTGCAGACACCAAAGAACCTATATTGCAATTTTTGTAAATCTGTTGGACGTGACGAAAACAACTGTAGAGCTTATGAGTTAATGATAGAAAGAAAGTATGACCTTTACAGAGTTCAGTCAGAAGCATCTGGACCAGCAGTACGCCCACAAATTGATTCGGCTCAGGGAGGCCGTGGAGGAAATTTCAGAGGTCGAGGACGTGGAGGAGGCTATGAATCTGGCCGTGGCCGTGGACCTATTACCTGTTATAATTGTGGAGGCACAAGACATTACGCTAGGGACTGCCAAAACCCTACTACAACGTGCAAGTATTGTAAATCTTATGATCATACAATAGAGGAGTGTCCCATATTGATAGCTAAGATCAAGGACGCCAAGCCAGCAACCAATCAGACTATCCAGTTTATCGCTGCTGAGCAGAAAGAAACAGAACCACGAGTTAATATTGTAACTCGCAGTGGTCTTTCTACAAGTAACATATCGCAGGATGAAGAAAAAACGACAGGAACACAGTGGGTGCGCAAAGCTCCAGAAAAACCTATCCCACTTGATCTACAGAAGAATAAGGAGGCATTTCAGCAAACTAAGACCTCCTTTGCTGAACAGACACATTCCAGATTACCATTATTACCATCTCAGGGTATACCGCGGAAGCCACCACATGATGCTAGTACTGTGCAGATACCGCAGGCTAGCACATCCGAAAGATGCGACGAAGAGGTATTGATAGGAAGTGTACAGTACTTCCTGCAGAGTTGTTTAAAACTTCTGAGAAATGGGTTTAGCTGTAGAGGAACTTCAGAAAGTTATCGATCAATGTCAACAGAGCCCTTCCTTGAGCAATACACAGCGAACTATTCACCATATAATGGGCCATACAAGGACAGGAAGAGAGATGAGGCTCACAATGCAGATCGGACTATTTGAAATGGATGAGGTTATCCTAGATTTAGGATCAGAAGTAAATGTCTTGACTAAGCAGACATGGGAACAGATGGGTAGTCCAAAACTAAGCAGATCCCCTATCCATCTGAGACTAGCCAATCAGCAGAGAATATCACCGATGGGTCGCCTATCGCATGTCCCAGTGGACATCGATGGAGTTCACACGTATGCAGATTTTGAGATCATAGAAATTATTGGTGATACCAAACCCTATCCAGCTCTATTAGGTATTGATTGGGCTTTTGATAACAAGGCTGTTATCAACTTGAAGAAAAGGCAGATGACATTTGAAGATGCTCAAGTCCGGGTTATCGCACCACTAGACCCTTTTCAGGGTCCTCGCTACATTGAGCCGATCAAAGCGGAAGAGGAGGTGCATAACATGGAAAATTTGTACCAGATGACTTCTAATCAAACAGATTACAGTGATCCTACAACCGATGGACATATTAGCTGGAGATGCGATAGCTCATGCACATCAGATTCAGATGTCGGTTTAGAGAATTGGAAAAATAGACTCCACGAAGTTTCTACTCGCAGATGTGCATTCATGACTAAATCACTGCGATGGATTGGGGAAGAAAACAGGGATATTCCAACTTTTGATGGATTAGCGGACGTCAATGATTTTTTACAGCAGTTTGAACAAGAGATTCCTCAAGAGCAGAGGATGGAGGTTTTTGACCTCGCAGTTAGAGCCACACCTGCAAGATGGTGGTACACACACAAGGAACATATCGCATCGTGGTATGATTGTAAGAGACTGATGCGTATCAGATTCTCTAAAGAAAGAGACTGTACACAGCAGAAATACACAGGAGAAAGTGATCCCAGAACACACATTATGATCTGTGAACAGAGTTGGCTAAAAATTCCAGCAGATGAGTGGGTTCATTTGTTTATCCACACACTGGATACAGTTCCAAGGAACTGGTATACAGAAACAGAGCTAAGAAAAGGAACTATCTCATGGCCTATTATGATTGAAAACTTTTTGCTTACTTTCAGTTTTGAATCTGAGTATCCAAGCATTGATCGGGCTTTGAAGATCATAAAGACTAAAATATTTGAGGATTGCACATTACCAGCGGATTCGCAACCCGAGTGGGCTATTCAGATGGAACATGCTTTGGAATGTTACAACTTCGCACAAGATTCAGGCGATGAGGATGAAGATCCTCGCAGTATCAATATCGCAGAAACAGAAGGTACGCGTGAAGTTGAAGTTCCACACTTAGAAGTCCCAGCCGTAACAGAACCAATCAAGATTAAAATGAGCAATATTGGCACAGAAACAGAACCTAAGTTTGCCTCTATTGGAGATTATTGGGATGATGAGACAATTGGCCAAATCACAGATCTATTACATGAGTATCAGGACCTATTTCCTACCAACTTTACAGAAATGAAGGGAATAGTGGGTGACTTAGGAGTCATGAGAATACCGCTTAAGGAGGATGCTAAGCCGGTTAAGCAACGTCCATACAGGTTGAACCCGCGGTATAAAGCAAAAGTAAAAGATGAAATAGATAAGATGCTAGCAGCAGGCATCATTGAGCCTGTTGAAGAAAGTGAGTGGGTTAGCCCCATGGTAGTACAAGAAAAGAAAACAAAAGGAGACATCAGGATCTGTGTCGACTTGCACAAACTGAATGATGCATCGCTGCATGACCCATTTCCAACACCCTTCACTGATGAAGTCTTAGACAATGTTGGAGGACAAGAAATATACTCATTCACTGATGGATTTTCAGGCTACCACCAGATAAGAATCCATCCGGACGACAGGCACAAGACCACGTTTGCGACAGAATGGGGCTCCTTTCAGTATACGGTAATGCCCTTTGGTCTTAAGAATGCCCCAGCAATTTTTTCTAGAGTAGTTGTTGCTGTCTTTAAGGAATACATCCATCGATTTCTAGAAGTTTATTTTGATGATTGGACTGTATTTGGACTACTCAAGAAGCACATAGGAAATCTGAGATTAATGTTTGAAAAATGTAGACAGCACCAGATTTCCCTTAACTTAAAAAAATGTATATTTTGTGCGCCTTTTGGTACGTTGTTGGGTCACATTGTGTGCAGACAAGGCTTGATGGTAGATCCTGCGAAAATCGCCATCATTGTCAATTTACCAGCACCTAACTCAGTAAAGCAACTGAGAACTACACTTGGTCATACCGGGTACTACAGAAAGTTTATTAAAGGATATGCCAAGATTACCGCACCAATGGAGAAATTATTGAAGAAGGATATCAGATTTCAGTGGAATGAGGAATGTCAGAAGAGTCTTGACACTCTTAAGGAAAAAATGGTTACAGCACCTATTTTGGTATTTCCAGATTGGAACAAGCCTTTTCATGTTCATGTGGATGCATCTGGCATCGCACTAGGCATTATTCTCACGCAACCAGGAGAAGGGGGTATTGATCACCCTATCGCATACTCGAGCAGGAGATTATCGACAGCTGAGAAGAATTACACCACCACAGAGAGAGAAGGGTTAGCAATGGTGTATGCTTTACAGAAATTTTGGCACTATCTGTTGGGTGCCCCGTTCAAAATGTTCACTGACCATTCTGCATTAAAGTACTTGGTCAATAAGCCAGTGTTAGGGGGAAGAATATGCAGATGGCTATTGTTGTTTCAGGAATATGATTTTGAAATCATTGTCAAGCCAGGAAGACTAAATGCAGGACCTGATCACCTGTCAAGGATAGACTCAGGCGAAGAACCAAGTAACTTAGAGGATAACTTGCCTGATGCGCAATTGTTTTCTATTCAGGTCGCAGACGAATATTATGAAGACATAGTTCAATTTCTCACTACAGGGTGGGCACCGTCTGAGTTTACTAAGCAACAAAAGAAACAATTAGTGGTGAAAGCAGCAGACTTCACCTTGATTGCGGGACATCTCTATAAGTTGGGCCCAGATGAAATTTTGCGCAGATGCGTTATGCCCCATGAGAAACAAACCATTCTTAAAGAAGCACATTCGGGCATCGCAGGAGGTCATTTCGCAGGGAAGCCTACTGCTCAGAAAATCCTATCAGCCGGATTATGGTGGCCTACATTACATAAAGACAGTAAAGAGTTTTGCAGATCATGCGACATCTGCCAGAGGACAGGAAATCCCTCCAGAAGAGATGAAATGTCGTTGCGACCACAGATAACGCTACGCGCATTCGATAAGTGGGCCATAGACTTTGTGGGTCCTATTAACCCCCCAGGAAAACGAACTGGTGCGAGATATATTATTACAGCAATAGAATACCTCACCAGGTGGGCTGAGGCAAAACCAGTCAGGAATTGTGATGCTGCTACAGCAGCACAATTTATTTTTGAAAACATCATCACTAGATTTGGATGCCCAGTGACTTTGATGAGTGATCAGGGCACACATTTTTTGAATTGCACCATAAAAGCCTTAACAGAGGAATTTGAAATCCAGCACCATAAGAGTACACCTTACCACCCTCAAGCTAACGGTACGGTGGAGGCTTTCAATAAGATACTAGAACATGCTCTTACAAAGATCTGTAACAGTCAAAGGGATGATTGGGACCTTAGAGTTAATGCTGTATTATGGGCTTACAGGACCACGTGCAAGAAATTAACAGGACACACACCTTTCAGCCTGGTATATGGACAAGAGGCTGTTATGCCTATGGAATACATCTTACCCAGTCTAAGGATTTCTCAACTTACAGAGATGGCTGATTCTGATACTTTAGAGGAGAGATTGGCACAGCTGCTCAATCTGGAGGAAGACAGATTTATCGTAGGATTCCATCAGAAAGTGCAGAAAGCACAAGAAAAAGCTTGGCATGATAGGCATATCAAGAACAAAACCTTTCAGCTTGGAGACTTGGTACTCCTTTATGACAGTAAGTTTATAAAGTTCCCTGGAAAATTCAAGACTCATTGGTTAGGGCCATATCAAATTCAGCACATAACAGATGGAGGTGCTATCCAGCTTCGTACTATGAGTGGGGAGTCTCTTCCTACCTTGATCAATGGCAGTAGGCTTAAGCTGTACTGTGAGGGCCATGCTACCTCCTAACCCTAGCGCAGAAAAGAAGCAAATGGTGCAGATGTCCAGTGTAGTTGAAATGAGGCATCGCACCCTAAGGAGTCTACACCGGGAAATACTTTAGGTAAGAATTCGCAGCAAACTTTTCTGATTGTTGCGATAATTTTGATACGATGCGAGTTTTTTGCACTTTGCATTTCCAAGCGACGTGGTATCGTATCGCAGAAGACAGAAAACAGATCGATGCGATACCAATTTTTGAATTGATCAGAGGGCTAGTCACTTCGCCTTCTGACAAGCATTAACTGTACGACTGACAAGTATCTGTTGTACTAAGATTTGGCAGCAGTACGACAATTCTTCTAGATTTGGAAAATCCGATGCGACACCACTCCAGCGCACAGTTTCCCAGCGAAATTTCAAACGGCGTTTTCAATAAATGGGCGCGGGGTGCTGTCTTGTCTATGCATTAAATGCCGCCAACGGGCCCAATTTACTGGTCTGTTGCCGTTTGAAGTTCCCGCCTTATGATAAATACATGTCTTATTCAAAGAACGGGGCTACTTGGTCATTTTTACCGGAAGAGTTGAGCGCATTCGAGACGAGCTAAGAGTATTTTCAGCAGAGTTCTTAGCAGGGAAGCCGAAAACAGTTCCAGACTTTGATTTGTATCAGATTAGCAATCATAGGAAGTCCAGAGTACCACAGGGGAAGGTTCCTCGCGCCAGACGAGCCTCTCAAAGACGTGTTGCAGAGATTCCAAAGGGGTGGAATTGAGTGTGCTATGACTTCAGCTGTGGCTAAGAAAGGAAAGAAAGTTACTGCTGGTTCTCCATCCACACGACAGTCACCGAGAACCTTAGCTAATATGGAGTATAGCGAGACCCCGAGTAGCACAGAGTCAGAAGAACCGGAGCAGGAACTCCCGGAAGAAGTCACAGTCGCTACCGTATACTTTCCGCCAAGGATAGAAAATGCACCAGCAATTGTCCTTCCGAAAGACTTTAGATATGAACTCGTACTCCCACCACTGGATAAGCGAGTGAAGGAAGAAGGTAACCTGTGGGGGAATATGCATGCTGTTAAGTTTGCTGATTATAACCTGAGAGATTATAAGCTTTACCCACACTTCCGTCGCGATCGTTATATGACGATTCAGAGGAACCCAAGGACAGAGCGCGATGAGTTCGTCCCCATGGACCATGCAAGCCATTTAGCACCATCGGGACTGCTCAATCTCCTGGACATTCCACACTTTGGACGAGGCTCAGAGGTAAATGCTGTAGTGCGGATGCTACTCTCATGTGTGCATGGTGGTTACTTATGGTTGGGTAACCGGATAGATGTTAATGTTGACCTTATTCACCGCATTACCGGTCTGTCGAAGACTGGCTTCGACCCCCAGATAAATATTGATGGCGCCACAAAGGATACCAGGCTCTCAACCAAGCAGGTTGCGGAGTATAAGCTGCAAAGAGGAGGTCGCGCCTACGATGTCAACTCCATACAGGATGACGCCTTGCGATTTACTGCTAAACTGCTACTAAGGAGTCCATTCTCCTTAGTAGGTGCTCATTGGCACAAGCTGGGGGTAAAACCCTAGCTACAGTCTGTTGGCAGGAAAGCTCCTCCTCAAGGTGAGGCCAAAGGAAGTCACAGGCTCAGTCATCCGCCTGGCGATTGAAGTCATAAAAGGTAAACCTTACAACTGGAGTTTATTTTTGCTGAATAGTTTCTTTCAAGACTGTGCGCAGGCGCAGCAGGATCCGCTTCACAGCTTCCACTTTTCATGGCTGCTGATCCTTATGGCTTTTATTGGATGGAAAGAGCCGCCCAATTCGCAGTTTCCACAACTGGCACCAGGGGCGTGCAGAGGCATGAGGTATTCAAACCTTTGGGCGAGTAATCACCCAGAGAAGCACAAGAATAACGCAATGGTATTCCACGACTACTATATGCTATTGCTTGAGTCCGTAGCAACGATTCCGCATGTCGACTCGCCGGTCGTTGATCTTTATCAGTCCAAGCTGGAATTTAAAGTCGACAGGGATAAAACATATATCAGACCCAAGGGATTCAGGAAACATAAGGAATGGGCCCCTGGCCCATACCGCATGGAAATCCAGCAGGTTGAAGACACCATTAAGAACTGTTTTGATGAAGAAATGAAACAGATGTATGATGATCTATCCTCTGGCCTAGTTCCAGTTGATACTCCAGTTGAGGATCCAGAAGATGTTCCGGAGATAGATCCTAAAGATAAGGTGAAAGAACCAATAGGTTCTAAGAGAAAGGGTACTGAAGGCCCTTCTCCGCTGCGAGCAAAGAAGAAGAGAACAAAGGCGGTTACTTTCGAAGAACCGCAGGCACCGATCATGACAGAGGATGAGTATGATCTCATCGCCAGCCGAATACATGAGAAGATGCGGGATAAATTCGCTGCGATTCAGTCATCGCAGGATCTGATGCGCATCATCCTTGACAAGAAATTGCGAGAGCTGAAGGCAATAACTGAGAAGACTGCTTCCAAGCAGATTCAGCCAGCTCCAACCGCAGTAGCAGAAAGTTCGCAGCCCCCTTTACAGACCAGAGAAGAAAGTATTGCAAGGGACTGCACGAACATTGTTCGTATACCGCCGGGAAGCATTAAGTTCCCTGTTCCTATGGAAGTACAGATGGTTCATCCTCTTGAGGTGAACCTACCAGAAGTACCTGTGGACCAGTTGTACGAAATTTTCCAGCAAATAGGCACGGAGCTGAGGCACAGAGAACAAGTCACATATGAGCATAATGTTTTCCTTTCTAACGAAAACGTGCAGCTCATTGCACAGCATGAGGCAGAGAGTGCCCAGTTGACGCAATATGTTCAGCGAGAGAAGGATGTCTCTCTTGTTTTAAAGAATATCACAGTAGAACTTCCGCAGTGCGATATCAGGCCTGAGTTAGAAATAACTCAAAAGATCAGAAAAATAGCGGAAAGAGCAAAGGCTCTAGATGAAGAGAAGAAAAAGATGGAGGAAGAATATGAAGCAAGGATTGCTGCACTGGAAGCGAATAGGCCGCTTACTCCAGAGGAAACCCAGGAAGCAAGAGTGCAAGCTATCAGAATTGTACAGACACAGATGTAGTGTCGAGTGGAAGCAACAGAGGCTATCCTAGAGGATTCATCAAAAACATGGCTGGAGCTAGAGGAGCTCCCACAGAAAGCCAAGCTCAATCAGCATATTAAGCACTTTGAAGATGCGATATCAAGAGCTGAAGAAGAGTACAAGGGCTTGAGTGCTCTTGTGAAGATAAGGAAGAAAGGAGAAATCACGCAATTTCAACAGCAAGTGCATAAGTACAGAGAACAACAGATCAACCTGGCTAACGAAGTTAGCCCGCATGAAAGCAAAGTCGCACATCTGGTTGATGAACTGGAGAAAAAGGTGAAAAGCTTCACCTCAAGTAAAGGAGTCATTGAGAGCACAGAAGACTCCTTGGTAACAGCTGAGCTGTTAAGCGCAGCGCAGGAAGAAGTAACAAGCATGGACGAAAGTATTGAAGCGCTTAAGACACAATTCGCAACAATCTCACGGGCAGCAAAGGATAAGCTTAAGCAGATGAAGCAGGCTGATGTTGCGAGTGGCTCGGGGACGAGCCACAAGTAAGTGTTAGGGGAGTTGTTGGAGAGAACTTCCGCAGCATTTAGGAAGCTGCTAATTTTGGGAAAGATAACCATTTTTGGGGAGAAAGTACCAATTTTGGCGACAAGAAAAAGATATCGCCGTAGTGCAAATTCCGACGGGAATTGCGGCGATATGTACAGAAAAGTCAGAGTGTATGGTACAGGGAAGAGGCCGAAGGGAGAGCTCAACCACCATAATAAAGGCGCCGAAGATGAAGAGAGGGTTCAGCTACCCTCATTATGAAGAAGGACCACAGTCAGCGTCGCTTGAACCAAGAAGAAGCAACGGGCCGATGCATTAAAGACTAAGGACTGCAGGAAGTGGCGACGAGACAGGAGGCGGCTATGGAAGTACAACTAGTTGACTGTAAGTGGTTAGGGTTGAGTCACTGTTGGGATAAGGCCCACAGTTTTGTAACTACGATGAGACCTTCAGGCCATCTATATATAGGAGTCTTTTTATATGAAAAGGGGTTGGCCATATAGGGATAGAAGTTATTAAGTAGAGGGTAGTCGAGTCTTTGTGATACAGAGACTGAACATCCCCCAGAGACAGGGGCCGACCCATTAAGAGATTGTGCAATCCACTGGGATTGAAAAAGAAAGAGAATGCATTGTAAGAGGCAGGAGAAGAAGAGAGGTCTATAGAGAAGGGCTCCCAATGAGGTGGAGTTTCCCAGAAGACCTCTGTTGCAAAGAGTTGTGACAGAACTGCGTTTTACTCTCCGAGTTGTTAACAGGAAACACAGTATCCGTGAATGTAACTCCTCTCCTGGGAGTGACAATGTGCTTATCTAAGTAGCGTGATTGTAGTCGTGTAGTTGTTGCTCTTATTTACTTATCTCTATTATACATGAATGCTTCCTTCAGTTTATGAGTACTGTGTATGGTCGTCATTTTAGTTCTGGTTGATGCTTAACCATTGTAAGAATCATATCTAAATCCTAGCGAACTAGATCTTTGTTTAATAAAGGATAATGCTCGAGTATGGAGTGAATGTAATGCATGAAGAGTGTAATTAGAACAGTGCTCAAAGTAATACTCTATACAGTCACATCGTCACAGAACATCAAGGGTCAAGCGCATTAGCAAGGGTTATGCTTAGAGATTAAATGATATCACTATCTTCAGTAACAGGATAAGGGAGGGAGAGACCGCGTATTAATCTAGGAAGCGGTAAGAATCACATACTGCCGGGACAAAGAGGAGGAAGATATCGCACCCGCGATACCTTAGGTATCGCTAGACGGGCTCATATAAGGGGAAGACTTATCGCACTTCCTGCATGATGCGATAAGGCAGGGGTATATCCGGAGTAATAGAATGAGATAAGTCAGCCTTTGAGGAAAGAGCAAGGGAGGGTTTAAGCACCCTGGATGCCTCAGAACTTGGTCGAGGACACTTGAGTCTTCCGCCACCCATTAGAATCACTTCGGGTGAGACTTCAGGTTGCTTCTGCGACCTGTTGCTGAAAGGGCCAGTGAGCTAAGGGTCTGTTGGTCTAGAAGGTACAGCTAACCCGGGTCTACCAAGAGAAGAAAACCAACATCAGCCCATGAAATCCGTGGTTAATGCATCTCATACCATTGAATAAAGAGGAGGACACGTGGGTTTTGTTTTCCATGTTGTGCTGATGGTTAATGAACCATTGTTCCAGAAGATTCGACCTTGAGCTCGCCAAGCTTCACAATGCATTCTACATCCACATCAATGCTCCAAGCCTCACGCCATCATTCTGGAAGGAGTCGACCTGTTCACACTCAGTTGGCCAACATAACTCTCACGTCCATGCTCAGTTACCACCGTGATTCCTGTGTTAAATTTTCAGTATTAAATCACAATACTATAGGATCTTTGCTGAGAGAATTACATCTACAGTATATCAATGCATGACAATCATAATATGACAAGCATCACAAGCATCACAAGAATCAAAAGCATAGAGACAAGAGACACAGAGTTTCCGTGGGAAAAACCCTAAGGTGAAAAACCCCACAACTTCCTCAGAGATAGAGAGAGCAATGGCTCAACCAAAATACAACCAAATAACACTGAGATAGTCTCCTAGCAGATGATCCTCCTCCTCCTCACTAGTGCGCTACTTTTCAGAGAGAGAGATAGATACTTTTCCGAGTGAGTAAAATAGAGATCTCCTATCTCTATTTATACTCACCTTTTTGCCCAGTGACCTACTGGGGCCGACTTGTCTACTTGAGTACATCCACATTATATTATATATTAATTAGGGCCGACCCCATAAGGTGGTCTAATAACCCATCGACAAGTACACACACTTGCGACACTTGTCAATCCACATGACGACACTTCCTTATAGAGGAATAACACATCTCTTATAAGGGTACAATAAATATATATATAATACACTGATGAAATACATTCCGAAGTTACATATACATCAACACTCCCTCTTAACTAGGAAGGTATTTCTCGACACAGATCTGCTAGACAAGTCTTCTTCTCTGGATCATCGTCATCGATGCATCGTCATCATCATCGTCACTGCTGCTGCTATCTCATCCAATCTCTGTCTCTACTCGTCATAGGAAGTTCTACAGAGCCAGTCCTTTTTCATACTGGATGTAGGCCCACCACCTGCAGGTCTTCGTCATCACTGGCCATACTGTGGAATCCTCAGGACTTTTACGTGCGTCACAAAACCTCGAAAGAGCATCCCAGGCTGTTACGAGCACACAGCTCTACCTATAGGATCTCCCAGGGCACAAATTATATGTGACCTCACCACAAAACCTCGAAAGAGAATCCCAGGACTGATTACGAGCACAAGGCTCAACCTATCGGATCTCCCAAGGCACAAATTACATGTGGTCACCACAAAACCTTGAAAGAGCATCCCAGGACTGATTACGAGCACACAGCTCAACCTATTGGATCTCCCAGGGCACAAATTACATGTGGTCATGGCAAAACCTCGCAAGAGCATCCCAGGACTGATTACGGGCACACATCCCAACCTATCGGATCTCCCAGGGCACAAATTACATGCCATAGGACAAAACCTTGAAAGAGCATCTGCCAGATATCCCAGGGCACAAATTACATGCCATAGGCAAAACCTCGAAAGACTATCTGCAGATCTCCCAGGGCACAAATTATATGTCCTCCCAAGCAAAACCTCAAAAGAGCATTTGCCAGATATCCCAGGGCACAGATTACATGCCATAGGCAAAACCTCGAAAGACCATCTGCAAATCTCCCAGGGCACAAATTACATGCTTATCTGCACAACCTAATCCACGGCCACAGAGTATCAAACTGATACTCACCATACATCATCCTGATGTATCCATGATCATCCTGATCATCATCACTGCAACGTCCTGCTGCATGTCATCTGGAGCAACATCCTGAAGCTCGGCATCTATGATCATCCTGACCATCACTGCAACATCCTGCTGCATGTCAACATACCTGATCCACCTAATCATCAATGCATCTACCTGATGCATACCAAGTATCTACCTGATACATATCATCATACATGATCCTCCTGATCATACAATGTATCCACCTGATACAAATGCAAATACATGATACATATCACCATACATGATCTACCTGATCATACAATGTATCCACCTGATACATATACAGATACATGGTCCAAGCATCCAACATGATGCATATACAAAAAATACATACACATGATCCAACTGATCATATCCAGCATCAACATGATGCGTACATACATACATAAAAATGATCCAACTGATCATATCCAGCATCCAACATGATGCGTACATACATACATAAAAATGATCCAACTGATCATATCTAGGCAGAAACCAGAACATCATCCTGATGCTCATCATCCAGCGCTTACATCCACAGCCATGTGAAGGATCCTCCTTCCAACATGCTTGGAATGGCTTCAACAAATGTGTCCATCACTTCTTCCTCGAAGTGTCCTCGATCTGAAGAACGCCAAGCCTCTCTCTGAAGTACTCGAACTTCACCCTGGCTAGTGGCTTCGTCAGCACATCTGCAATCTGCTCGTCCGTCGCAACATACAGGAGCTTCACAGCTCCTCTCTGCACCATATCCCTGATGTAATGATATTTGATCTCTATGTGTTTCGATCTGTCATGAAACACTGGGTTCTCGGACAGCTTCACACAACTCTGGTTATCACAGAAGATACCAGTAGCCTCCAACGGGAGATCAAATAACTCAGACAGTAGCTTCCGTAGCCATACTGCCTCACAACTAGCTAAACAGGCTGCAACATACTCTGCCTCAGCTGTACTCAGTGCTATGCAGGACTGCTTCCTGCTAAACCAAGAGATCACACCTGATCCCATACTGAAGCAACACCCAGATGTGCTCTTCCTGTCTGCAGCACTGCCAGCCCAATCTGAATCAACATACCCCTGTAGGTTAAATTTTTGATTTGCCTCATACCTGAGTCCATAATCCACTGTACCCTTCAGGTACCTCAGAACATGCTTTACAGCAACCAGGTGAACACTCCTCGGATCCATCAGGAACTGGCTCAATGTGGTCACAGCAAAGCAAATGTCTGGTCTCGTGTTCGTCAGGTACATCAAGGACCCAATCATCTGATGATACATAGAAACATCAACTGGCTCAGAAGAAGCATCACAAAGAAGCTTCAGATTCGATTCCATAGGTGTGGCCATGGCCTTGCAATCCATCATCCCAAATCTCTTCAGGATATCTACTGTGTAATTCCCTTGACCAAGGAAGATCCCACCTGCATTCTGCCACACCTCCATACCTAGGAAATAGTGCATCATTCCCAAGTCTTTCATATCGAATTCAGCTGCAAGCTTCCTCTTGGTATCCGCAATCAGTCTGTCATCTCCTGTCACAAATAGGTCATCCACATATAGTAGTAGAATCACAGGATTCCCTTCCTCAACCTTGTAGTAGAGGTTGGAATCCGCTTTACTCTTGGTAAAGCCCAAACTAGATAGGAAACTGTCCATCCTACCATACCAGGTTCTGGAAGCTTGCTTCAAGCCATACAAGGCTTTCTTCAATCTGCATACATAAGATTCCCTGTCATGTATTTCAAAGCCGAGTGGTTGTTCCACATATACTTCCTCTTCTACTACACCGTTCAGGAAAGCAGTCTTGACATCCATATGGTGTATCTTCCATTTCATTGCTGCAGCCAGGGCAAGTACTGTTCTGATGGAAGTATACCTAGCTATAGGTGCAAAGGTTTCTTCATAGTCTATTCCTTCTTTTTGAGAGAAACCACGAGCTAAGAATCTTGCTTTGTATTTTTCTACACTGCCATCTGCAGCATGCTTGATTTTGTAGATCCACTTAGAAGTCACAACAGACTTCTCTTTAGGTCTTGGGACAACATCCCAAACATCATTCTTCATTATTGATTGGTATTCCTCAACCATAGCATCCTTCCATTCTTTCTTTTCTGCAGCCTCCTCATAACTGGAAGGTTCTTTGTTCATAATGTCACAGAGTAAAGCAACATAACTGGTGTGTGATCTGGTTCTCTTCTTTGCTCTGTGTTCTTCTTATGGAATGCCAAATCTTTCTGCATCATGAATGAGCTCTCTAGCCCATACAGGTTTCCTCTTGTGAGAGTTATCCTCACGGGGTGGATCTACAGGTTCTTGTGGATCTTCAAACTCACGAGCAGTTTCTGGAACTGCATCAGTCATGGTAGTGTCCTGAAATCTTGTTTCCTTAGGTTCTTCATAAACTTCAATAGGTGCCTTTCTTGATTTGATGAATGCTGAATTTTCATCAAATGTTACATCCCTGCTGACATCAATCTTCTTGAACCCTGGAAAATATATTCTGTAAGCCTTCGAGCTTTCACTATAACCCACAAAGATGCCCTTCTTTACTGAAGGATCTAGTTTAGTCCTCTTCTCCTTTGGGACATGAGTGTATACTGGACAACCAAATATTCTGAGATGGCTGACTTCAAGTTTCTTACCAGAAAAGACTTCTTCTGGTGTCTTGTTGTCCAATATCTTGTGGGGTGTTCTGTTCTGCACATATACAGCTGTTCTAGCTGCTTCTGCCCATAGATGCATAGGAAGATGTTGGTCATGCAACATTGCCCTTGCTGCTTCCATGATAGTTCTGTTCTTCCTTTCTGCAACTCCATTTTGTTGAGGATTATAAGGAGCAGTCAACTCCCTCTTAATCCCTAAATCACTGCAAAGCTTCTTGAAGTCATTTGAGGTGAATTCTCCACCATTGTCAGATCTGAATGTCTTGATTTTCTTGTCAGTTTGATTCTCCATCAAGGTTTTGAATTCCTTGAATTTATCAAGCACCTCATCTTTGCCCTTCAAGAAGTATACCCAAGTCTTCCTGGAGAAGTCATCAATAAATGATACATAGTAAACATACCCACTTAGGGAACTGGATGACATGGGGCCACATACATCTGAGTGGATGATTTCCAGGATGTCTTTTTCCTTGCTTTCACTGCTTGGGAAAGCCTTTTTAATGTTCTTACCTTTTGCACATCCTTTGCAAACACCTTCATGTTTGGTCTTGATTTCAGTAAGACCTTCTACAGCCTTGCTTGCAATTGGAAGTGCTCTATAGTGCATGTGAGCAAGTCTCCTATGCCAAAGTTCACTTGGCTCCATGGATTCATGCACCATGGCATGTTCAGGTTGTCCCTTCAATTTATACAAGCCTCCCTCTTGCTCTCCAATCACTACTGCATCATCTATGTTCTTTCCCTTTGGCCACATTAGTACTTGGCCATCAACAAATGCATCCCTCATACCTTTTGCATCTAAAGCAGAGATGGAGAGTAAGTTCTTCTTGAGTCCAGGTACATAGAGGACTTCCTTCATCTTTAGAGATTTTCCAGAATCTAGGTTGTAAGAGGCTTCACCACTTCCTTTGATTGGGTATTGATAATCATCCCCAAGTTTCACCTTATGGGGTGACTCATGTTCAGATAGGTTCACAAAGGATTCTTTAAACCCAGTCATGTGTTTGGAAGCCCCACTATCAATCAACCAATCATTACATCCATGGGAGATGGTACCAGTGAGTGCAGAGATCAGGACATACTCTTCTTCACTTGATGAGTCATCATCACTACTACTTTCTGCCCTAGCCTTCTTCTTTGGGGATTCATCATCTTCGGCAGCATGAGCATGAAATCTTCTTTTGCTGCCCTTCTTCTTCTTACTGAAGTTGTTGTTGTTGTCTTTCTTCTTCTTGGGACAATCTGAAGCAAAATGTCCCTTCTCATTGCAAGTGAAGCATCTGAGATCTTTCTTATCTTTATGATAATGATGATGGTGAGAGAATCTTCTATTATGAGATGATTCCTTCTTGGATTTACTTCTTTTGGTGTGAGCTGCAAGAGCTTGATCTTCACCTCCCATCTTTTCCTCACGAGCTATAAGTCTAGCTTCTTCTTGAGAACATTCTTCCCGAAGTCTACTGAAAGAGATCAACTTCTTCCTTGCACAAATTCCTTGAATAAAGGAATCCCATGACCTGGGTAGGCCATTTAGAGTAGTCATCACCACTTCACCATTTTCCACCATTTCATCTACTGCTTCTAATTGTTCCTTGATCTGAGAGACCCTTGAGAAATAAGATTGAATGGTTTCTCCATTCTGAAACTTTACTGCTTTCAATTGGTTCCGCAGAGTCATCTTCCGATTTATGTTCTTTCCTTCAAATAG
This sequence comes from Larix kaempferi, assembly GCA_027924585.1. Classification (NCBI taxonomy): domain Eukaryota; kingdom Viridiplantae; phylum Streptophyta; class Pinopsida; order Pinales; family Pinaceae; genus Larix; species Larix kaempferi. The sequence continues at coordinate 38,954,305 of BSBM01000372.1, read as the reverse complement.
CTTGGTCAAGGATTCAAACATCTCTTTGGGTGTCTTGAGAGAGGACACATGGGGTATGAGATGGTCTTTGATAGAATCAGCAATGATTCTCTTTGCCTTGACCAAGTTCTTCTTGTGCAATGCCTTGGCCTCTTCATCCTCTGGGATAGGGATGTCTTCTTTCACATATGAGTCCAACTCATTCTCTTCCAGGATTAACCCAATCCTATACTTCCATGCTCGGAAGTTATCAGCCCCTTCAATCTTATCCTCAAGCTTGGTGTGGAGAGACATCTTTAAGAGTACTTCAAATGGAAATAGAAAAGATTTAGGACTTACCACTTGAAGTGCTGAAAACTGGATCTGGTCCCGGATTAGGGTTTGTCAGAGAAACCCTAAAAATTCAAAATGTGAATTTCAAAATTCCGAAAGGATAGAAAGATGCGCCTTGGATAGCTGATCAGCCTAGTACATTCAGAATTTGAGATCAGCAAAGTCTTGTCCTTCAAAATTGCCTTTTTGTCCTCCCGGGTTCACTAGGGAGAGCCCTGAATTAGGGTTTGAGTTTCCTGGAGATCTACTTGGCCAAAAATCTCGATCCAAAGCTCTAACCTTCGATTTTTGCAAGGAGCTTCCAGCTGTACCTTCAGTTTCCAGAAATTCCTATTTTTGTGGAAACCCTAATTTTTAGGGCCAAATCTGAAAATGCTCGGAACTGAATTCTGATTGGACAGATAGATGCGCCTTGATGAGTAGATCCAATCTACTATACTGAATTTCAAAAATCTGTGGAGAGAAACCCAATAAACAAGGAATACAAGCTTCCGTCACTGCAAAATGTCTTCTTCTCAGTTAAGCTCTGACCCCATGTTAAATTTTCAGTATTAAATCACAATACTATAGGATCTTTGCTGAGAGAATTACATCTACAGTATATCAATGCATGACAATCATAATATGACAAGCATCACAAGCATCACAAGAATCAAAAGCATAGAGACAAGAGACACAAAGTTTCCGTGGGGAAAACCCTAAGGTGAAAAACCCCACAACTTCCTCAGAGATAGAGAGAGCAATGGCTCAACCAAAATACAACCAAATAACACTGAGATAGTCTCCTAGCAGATGATCCTCCTCCTCCTCACTAGTGCGCTACTTTTCAGAGAGAGAGATAGATACTTTTCCGAGTGAGTAAAATAGAGATCTCCTATCTCTATTTATACTCACCTTTTTGCCCAGTGACCTACTGGGGCCGACTTGTCTACTTGAGTACATCCACATTATATTATATATTAATTAGGGCCGACCCCATAAGGTGGTCTAATAACCCATCGGCAAGTACACACACTTGCGACACTTGTCAATCCACATGACGACACTTCCTTATAGAGGAATAACACATCTCTTATAAGGGTACAATAAATATATATATAATACACTGATGAAATACATTCCGAAGTTACATATACATCAACATCCTGTTCCCACGTCGACACTCCAGCATATGATTTTGCTCACATTTTGAGGGAACAAATTCTCAGTTGTTCGAATTGGAAAGGATTGATGCCGAGGAGATGGGTAGATGCCCCCCTACACTATTATGTATCATTTAATCAGAAATTACAGACATTAAACACCTCTATCATTAGAGAGGTCAACTCTGTTGACCCTCTCACCCATTGTAACTTATAAATAGTCGCCTCTGTGATTGATATGAGTTAGTCTCGTGAAGTCTTTGAGTTTCTTTTTATCTTTAGTTCTCTGAGTTATGATGGTTTTCCAGTCTCATTCCAAGCGTTTGCAGTCATAGATAGTTTGAAGAGAGACTCTGTAATTCTCCTCAAGTTAATGGAAGTAGCAGCTTGTTGATGTTTTACTGGTAGTCATTTAAATTGAGTTAGTTCACCCTCCGATTGCTGGGAAGGGTCCCTCATCAACTGGAGGTTTTATTTACATTTTCTGCATTTCTTTTCTTGCAATTAGCTAGTTTATTTCTTATATGTGTAAGTAATTCATTTTCCTATGTGTGTTATTTTCATCCTTCTGTAATTGATATTTTTGTTGTCAATACAATCTCCCTTCTTTTGAGTAGAATGGTCGACCAATAGTTCAGTAGTTTGATAATTTGTACTTTGTTTTCAGTCCCTCTTCCATCATCATAGATAGATATTTCTTCTAACTTCTTCCATAGTTAGCATTCCTTTCCTTCTTCTCTTCTTTGTTAGTTTTCTTCCCGTTTGCTGTAGGTTAATTCTTCTTTCTTCTATTCCATCCTTCTCCCTTCTTCTATTCCCAACCTTCTTCCTACTTGTCTTAGAATCATTCTTTTCCTTAGGTAATGATTTGCATAGATAACTTCTTAGCCTCCAATCATCTCTCTCTTGCTTCCTATGCACTGTAGGATCATTTGCATAAAACTAGCTGGTAATTAAATCATTAAAAAACTCTTCTTTTCCTCACTTTAAACCATTTTCCTTCATTCGGATCGTCATTCGGATTGTCTTTCAGACTGGCGTTCGGATCGTCATTCGGACTTGTGTGATTTCTGCATTATTTTAGGCCTTTTTCTGAATCTAATTTATTCTGCCTCTTAATCATCATTCTTCTTATTCCTCCTTAATAGTTTGAGATATGATTTAATCTTGTTTTATGTTATTTAGAGTTTTTAATTCACTTGTTATCATTATTTCCTCCTTTCTTCCTTCTTCTTTATCCTCTTCTCATCTTTCTTCCAAACTTTAGTTCTTTAATCTGTTTTGTTACTTGGTTACTGTTCAGAATGTATGAATGTTGTTCCTAAGTAGTTTATTTTCAAGTGGTAGTTGATAATTTCATTTCATTGAGTTGTTTTAGTTTGTTAATCTTAAGACTAGTTTTTGTTTAATGAAGATGTTCATGTTGTAAGATTTGGATTAACAATTAAATATCTTTATCAAGTTTTCTACTTGCTTCCAAATCTAATATAGTTCAGTTTGACATCTTTGTTAAGTATTTCGATTGCTTCTCCTTGCATTGGTTTCATGGTGTTCACATATGGATAGACAGTAGCTCATAATGTTTAAAATTAGTAGTAGTTTGTTGATTTTTAGTTTACATTTGTTTGTAGAAGTTAAGCTAGATTTACTTCCATTTAGATTCCTCATTACATTTGAAAGTCATTACGATACATTTATTCCGGTTCCTATTACATTTGATGTATGTAATCAAGAAGAGTGGAATTAGATGGTTTAGTCTAAATATATGTACATTTACAAGTTCTCCTTATTAAACATCTAATATTCGTAGTTCTGATTTTATCCATAATTGTTAGCTAGAAGTTGAATTTGGCAGTTTCTTACTTTTCTAGAGTAGTTTGTGTTCCAATATTTATTTCCATATTTCTTATTAATTAACCATAGAGGTAGAGTAGTATGATCTAGTACTATTCTGATCTGTGATTTTAAAGTATTCTTAAATATTTAACTCGGTTTTCATTTTGAAATATTTTTCGATCTTTTTCCTTACTAAACATTTTTAGGTCTGACAAACCTGAAGCTGTAGAACCTTTTCTAACTTGGCATATATTTTGCTTTCAACTCTAAGTTTACTGATCCTGCTTGATAATTAATCTTAGGTGTTGTTTTTAATTTGAGATAGCTCACACACCCAACATTTTGGCGTCGTTGCCGGGGAGTTGAAATAGGTAGAATTTCTCTTCCAAAACTTAGATTAGGCTGGTGGAGGGTGAGAGGTAAGATGAGAGGAAGAACCCGCGCATCTATTATAACAGGCATCCCCAAAACCTAGCAGTAGTAGTTATGTAATCAAAGTTTCTTTTAGTTAAAATTTGTTTTCATGAATAGGTCTAGAGATTCACAAGGTAGATTTATTAAAACTCAAATTCCTACTATAATTCCTACTAACCTATATGGGGGACGTACCACCCCAACTACTAACTCAACAGAAAGGTATCGGAAGACACCTAAAGGAGATAGTCCTACTTGGAAGTCTAAAGAAACCTTCTCTGGAAACATTTTAAAGGAAATCATAGGGATATCAGAACAGTCTGTTCGTAAAGAAATTCCACTAGAAGAATCTCAAGCTTGTATTGAGACTAAATTTAGACAAGAGGAAACTCTGAAGGGTAAAATTTCGAAACTTCTTAACTCTCCATTAGTCCAAAAGCCTAAAGACACTACTTTTTCAATAGTGGGTATTCCAGATTCGGTAGATTTTGTCAATCCTGCACAAGTAGATGCTCTTTTTGGGATCTCTACAAACATTGTCATCTCACAGATTGACACAGCAACAATAGAACCCCTTGGACTAGATTCCCATGTAGCTGATCATTCTCCTCCCAAAAAGAAGAATATCCTTCCTGAAAAAGAATGTTGGGATATCCCATATTCACCAAGAAAGGAGCCACCTAGATTTTCTCTCTTTGGTAATAAATTCTTCATGGAGGATGAACATGAAGATCGTGTCCGACAACATGAAGAATATGGAGAAGTTAGAACTGAAGGTACCTTCGGGTTTCCCATCTTAGACACTACACAATATGTTACTATGAAAAATATCCCTCCTTCCTCATTACTAACCTTTTATAGGAAAAGTAGTGAGGATCTAGACACATTCTTATTTGAGTTTGACATTTTGTGTAGGAGTTACAATTACCTACAAGATGGCCAAAAACTAAAACTTTTTCCTGCCACATTAAAAGATTCCTCTCTTTGATGGTTCATGGGATTGGGAGAATCTAGTATCAAATCTTGGGAAGACATGAAGAATGCATTTCTTCGGAAATATCAGGATTACTGTAGACCAAAGGACTCTTGCAATGATATTTTTAAAATTCAACAGCTTGAAGACGAGAGCCTGGAGGACTACCTCAAAATATTTAACTATGTGTTACACAAGTCTAAATATAGTGATATTTGAGAAGATGCAGGAAGAACACTCTTCCTTAAAGGAATCCTAGAAGAATTCTTGGATAACCTTAATCTCATGGCAGCAGGAGATATTTCTCATAAATATTTTTCAGAGATTTGTGAAGTATGTAGGAATTACTCTAAGAGCAGAGGGAAAGGTGAAAGACACTTTCAAGAACCTTATGTTAGAAATCTAAAAGGAAACACATCTGGTCCTAGTGTAGTTACAAGGGTAGAAATAGGGAACCTGTTAGAAAATTTCAAAACAGATATTTTAGGAGCTATGGGTTCTCAGCTAGATGCATTACAAGCTAAAAAGAGATAGGATGAAGAGCATGCAACAATGAGTATTTTCTGCCCTAGTTGTAGAACTAAACATCCTCAAAGAGAATGTCCATTAAACAATGTTTCAGTTTGTCACCTATGTACAAAAGAGTATCCCACTGATAATTGTCCATCATTGCTCGAGTTGCAAGCTGTATACCAGAGTGGAATTTTTGGTGAAACATCTAGGAGGCCTTAGCAGCCTAGGGACTGACCTTCGGGTCAGGATCCATCATTCCAATTTCCACCTTACTACCATCCTTATCAACCTCCACAACAATGGAACACTTCAGGTTGGAAGAATTGGCCACCGCAGTACCCTCCTCAAAATGATCAACAACAAAAATGGCCTCATGGATGGAGAGGACAAGATTATGCTCAACCATCTCCTCCTATTCCTAACAATCATTACCCACCTAATGTTCAGCAATTTTTTCCTGGATATGCAACTCCTTCACTACCCCCTATCCCAAATCAACCTCCTCATTTCTAGAATATGAACCCTCCAAGACCCACAATATTTCCTGCACAACCAATACCAAATCCTAACAACAAACCAACCCAAGATATTAATAGCATTGGGTTGTTACCTCTTCCATCATATGCTATTTCATCTGCACCAATACATGTAGTTCAATTGCGGTCTGGAAGAGTCTTGCAAGATCATCCTAAGTCATCAGTTGTTATTCAAGAAGAAAATGAAGAAGAAAATGCACCTAATGAAATTTTAAATGATGTCATTCTTGAAAATGTGGTCATTCCTAAATATTCAACACATAACCTCCCTCATAAAGAAGTAATATCGAGAAATAAATCACCTCCATACCCAAAACGTCTAATAATGGAAAAACCTGTAACTTACCTAGAATATAATATCATTAATGAATTGAAAAATATTTGCATTAAGATCCCTTTATTACAAGCCATTAAATATATATCAATCTTCGGTAAAGTGATAAAAGAACTTTGCATTAAGAGACCAGATAAGAAACAAAAAGACCCTCCAACAATACATGTCATAGGTGAAATCTCAGATTGTATAACAGAACAGCCTAGAATTCCGAAGCATACAAATCTAGGGAATACTCGCTAGATGGGTCCTTATGAAATTGTTACAGCTTTCGATAATGGATCTGTTAGCATTAAAACAATTGACGATTCTCAAACTTGCTTTGTTGTAAATGGCCATAGACTTAGACTGTATCACCAACCTATATCTAAACAAGACTTTGTAAAGAATGCCTTACAACAATAGGAGATGGAATTGGTAGAAGAGGAAATCATTCCTCCTCCTCTTAGTCCCTGAAATTTCTAAAGGATTGTCTTTATTTGTACATATGTAAATATATTGTGTTTTTGTTTTAATTATAATAATGAAGAGTTGTTTCTGACAAGCTGATTGTATCTATACAGGGAATTTCATTGTATGATTAGCTTATGAAATTTTTGCCATTAAAAACAGGAAAACTTTTCTCCCTTTTTAGATTTCTTATTTTGTACATATGTTTTGTTTTGAATAAATCAAAATCATCTAACAATGGTTTTGCAGCTTAATTACAAGGACCTTATCCGCTCATGAAATATTATTGAAAGGGGAGCACTTAAAATAATTTTTTTTCCCTAATCCCTTCTTTTTTAATTATTGTTGAAATTGACATTTTTAGCAAAAGATAAAGTGATACTGTGAAAAAGGTTTTGAAAAAGTGCAATCAATACCTTCTTGGTCTGATTTTAATTGAACTAATGACTGAAGAAATACAAGCACAAATTGATGAATTGACGAGAAAGATAAAAACATACGGGGTAAGTGGCATCTTTGAAAGTTCTTGCAAACTACATATATTCATTTATGTTATTTTAGTTCTATTTTTTTTATATGTTCTAATCAATTGAAGTTTTATTCATTAGTATTTTTGGAGCCAAAACCTGTGTATCAAGAACAGGTTGCTGAGTCCGGTATTGGTAGTAGCGATGGTTCAACACATCGTCAATCTACCATACCAATGAGGATATTTTCCTCTCCTATACAACAATGCACTTTAGATGCCACTCCCTCAATGGATGTTGGAGGTCAAAATGGTCCTTCAACCACCACTACTCCATAGGATGATAGAGAGGACGGTGGCATCGAATGTGATAGTTGCTTTCTTGGCGCAATACATGAAGTTAGCAAGGCATCATTGCATGTTAGCTTCTTGGTGAATGATGACTCAATCAAGATACCGAAGATTGTAGGTATTATTTAATTTATTATGTGTTTTTTTTCATGCAATTCAAAGCCACATAACTCAAATTAGTTTTAATTAATGATCATATGTTTTTTGTAGGAAATAATATTTTTTATAAGAACCTGCATGATAAGGTGTTCGATATTTTTGGACCCACCATTCGTACACAGTGGAATGCCCAAAATGACAAATTGAAAGATGATTTTATGAACCACATGGCTTGCTTGTTTGGTGAAACCTTCAACAAAAAAGGTGTCACCGCAGTAGTTGGGTTAAATTTGAAATATGTCAAGGGAGATTATAGGGACAATATGAAAATTAACCACAAGTATGAGTATCCTCCAATGGTTCCAGAGAAGGAGTGGAAGGAACTCATCGAGGATGCAAAGGAGAAGAAATTGAGAAAACAAGGAAATACTAGGCCAATCAGTTCAAGAAGGTATGACAGATATCATATTTTCAATGAACAATGTTCTTTTTTTTTTTACTTTTAAATATATTTAAGTTGCAATATCTAACGTATTTGCAACCTTTCATAGGCTCCCCGAAACATCTAAAGAAACAAAGGAAAGATTAGAAAAATATGGGCAACACAAACTTGGCCAAGGTGGATATCAGAAGCTAAGGGCACGAATTGTAAGAATCAAACAATCATTATTTGTAGCCAACAATTAATTAAGTTTTTCTAACTGTAGCGAGCAATTAATTGATTTATCACAAGCACTGTACATGGTGTTATGCATTGCAGGGAAATGCTTTTCAAGAGGAATCCATTGATGAAGACTTGAAGCTCGACTTCAAGTATGGTTTTGAGCATGTGCTGGAACATCGAAAAAGCTTGGGGAAAACCCCAATTTCCCCATTGATTCACGTAAAGGTAAATAAAATCAATAAGACATCATTATAATGTACTTGCATAATCTATTCATGAATGATTACATAAAAAAATGAATGTATTTTTTTTTCTTCTTCAGGGTGAGACCAACAAAAGTAGTGAGGGTAGCGGTACCAACCCGATACCACGCGATGGTGGGGAGTTACCTAGCCATTTAGGTATGTATGCTATAAAACATATGTATTCAATATGGTTTTAAATACATAATTGATGACGTTTACTAATTAATATTTTTCTATGAATGGAAGAGAATGTACCTTCTCATGCTTAATCGAGAGAGGAACAAATGACAGAACCAATGAACACTCCAGTTGACTTGGCTAGTCAGCCAGTAGGTAAATATCATTGTAATGATATTGGAAATAATTGTTAAGATTCAATATTCTAAGACATAAAATATTATCATTACATTCCATTTCACAATAATAGCATATACAGGATCACTGAAGAAACAACAAGCACAACATAAACACAAGAGACGCAGATTTATCCTGGGAAACCCTCATGGGGTATAAAACCCAACAAAGCTTCCTCAATATAGATGACCAGCAATATAAAAAGATGCAAACCAAAGACATGATCTCCTCCTCCTCCATAGCAGACCTCTCTCTCACAAGTGCGCTACATCTCAAGTGAGGGAAGTGTGTGTATAATGAGGAACACACCTCCTCTATTTATACACATCTCCGACTTGTACTTTATATAAACTAGGTCAGCTCCAACTTTACCACTGGGTTAAACACCCCACTACAACTGATTGGGCCGACCCCACTAGGGTGGCCTAACAACCCTCTGACCCACATAATACATATAGGGATGAACCCCACTAGGGAAGTCTAATAACCCAAATTACCACATTCTGATAGAGAAATAAACATCTCCGGATATACAATAAGATCTTCACGGAGGAATGAAACATCTCCGGAATAATAAAGTACAAATATAATATTCTTAAAAATTACAATATCTCAACACTCCCCCTTAATGAGAAGGATATTATAACAACATCTGCAGGAGCAAGGAGTCATCAACATGATACATCTATAAATCATTGGAATCTTTCTCAACATCATCAGTAACTCAACCAGTTACTGGAACATCTTCAGTACTCAGTCTTTATCTTCTGCAGCACTCAAACAGCTACAGCAACATCAACATCTGAATCCTCATGATCATCAACATCATCATCACACGATCATCAGCATCGTGATCTAGACCATCACTATCAACATCATCGCCATCTAGATCATCATGATTAGTATCCATACCAATACAAGTATACACATCATCAATACAAGTATCCTCATCAATACAAGTATACATACAAGTATCCTCATCAATACAAGTATCAATACATCAATACAAGTATCCATATCATCAATAGAAGTATCCTCATCAATACAAGTATACATATCATCAATACAAGTATCCTCATCAATAGAAGTATACATATCAGCAGCATACCCTGCAACGCACATGAACCTTTCCTTTCGAAATCACAATCATGTTTAAGACTATCCTTCCTTTCGAAGTTATTTGATTTACTGTCTAAGGATGATTAATCAACTCAATTCATTTAGGACTATCCTTCCTTTCAGAATTACTGGATTTACTATCCAAGGATGATTTAATCCACACCATTCATTTAGGACTATCCTTCCTTTCAAAATTACTGGATTTACTGTTTAAGGATGATTTAATCCACACCATTCATTTAGGACTATGTCCAAGGATGATTTAATCCACACCATTCATTTAGGACTATCCTTCCTTTCAGAATTACTGGATTTACTGTCCAAGGATGATTTAATCCATACCATTCATTCAGGACTATGTCCAAAATCCACACCATTCATTTAGGACTATGTCCAGGTGTTGGCCCGGTTTTGCAACCAGTCTTAGTGCTATGGGCACCTGCTAACTAGTAGAAGCAGTTTCAAATATAAATAAACAATTAATTAAACTAAACTAAACTACTCATGGATCTATGCAAGAATCTAAGCAACTAATTTAAACATTTAAAAATCAAGAACAAGAAAATATTAAAGAATGAATTTGTATTACAAAATGGGGGCAAGCAAGTGCTTGCGATAATACCTTCAATGGTGAAGGTTGAGGTTGAGCAACTCCCAAGATGAGTAGCTCCAAGCTCCAAGAGGTCTCCTTCTCCAAGGTTGCTTCAATGGCTAAAATGCTCAAGGGAGATTTCAGCAGCATAAGGATGAGATAATGGATGGATGTGAAATGAGGAGCCCCTACCACCTTTTTATAGGTTTTGGTGGTGGGGAATACCATTTGTGGTTTTGTGGAAACCAAATGGTATTGACCAACATGGTTTAGGTACTTTTCCCTCCTTTTTCCTTTTTTGAATAAAAATAAATATTTTAATTCCCTTTTTAATATTTTTGGGAATTTGGACCCTTATTGAGGGTTTTTTATGCTTTTCAGGAAAAATAATATTTTTTAATGGAAAAAGGGGTGTACTAAGGTCTTTTGGTGACCTTTTGTTGGTTTCAGAGGCTCAGATGGTGGAAAAGTGGACAAATGGGTCATGTGAATAAGGGAATGAGCTAGTGAGCACTTTTTAGGTGTTAACACCAGGGATGATTTAATCCCCACCGTACATTTAGGACTATGTCCAAGGATGACTTAATCCCCACCGTACATTTACGATTATGTCCAAGGATGACTTAATCCGCACTGTACATTTAGGACTATGTCCAAGGATGACTTAATCCCCACCGTACATTTAGGACTATGTCCAAGGATGACTTAATTCCCACCTTTCCATCAAGGACTTCATTCTCGAAGACCATACGTCTACGGATCAATTCAAGGGACCGAAGTCCGGGGACAATACAATCCCCACTTGTCCACTAAGGACTTCATTCTCGAAGACATATGTCTATGGCTCACTTTAGGACTGAAGTCCAGGGATGATCCAATCCCCCTTCTTTCTCAGAGACATATGTCTACGGATCCTTGTAGAACATGTGTTCAAGGATGATGCAATCCCTCTTCTTTCTTGGAGACATATGTCTATGGATCCTTTTAGAACATGTGTTCAAGGATGATGCAATCCCCTAATCAACTTAGACCCTGTTTAAGGACCATGCACCAACCTCTCTATCGGAATCACTAATATAGGTATCCACATCATCAACCTCACTGTTGACGCGGGCAATCTCATCATAAGTGACCACATCACTCCCCCTTTCGAGGAGGGACCTACCAAGCTTGTCTCGGAGAATACTCAAAATTTACTTGAGGTATAGGTTTGGTTAGTACATCAGTAACTTGTTCACTTGAGGTAGAGGTTTGGTTAGTACATCGGTAACTTGTTACAAATTTGAACTTTATAGTTCCTTTCTGCACCATATCTTGTTAGATCTCTATGTGCTTTGACTTATCATGGAACACTGGATTCTATGCCATCTTGATACAACTTTGTTTGTCACATATGATCACAGTTGGGTATATCTCTAAGTCAAAAAATCCTGAAGCCATACTTCTTCACAACTAGCAGAGCAAGCATCCATATATTCTGCTTGTGCTGAGAGCCACACTAGACTGCTTCCTGCTAAACCACAAGATCATGGTTGATCCTAGACAATAACATCTTCTTGATGTGCTCTTCCTGTCTGATACACTTTCTGCTCAATCAACATCTATGTATCCATCTAAAATCATGATCTCCAAGATAGCATAGATCAAAGTATATTGTATCCTTTAGGTACCTCATCACATGCTTTTCAACTATCAGGTGAACACATCTAGTTTCCACTAGATACTAACTCAAGATGTTCACAGCAAAGCATATATCTGACCTACTATTTGTTAGATACATCAATGACCCAATAATTTGTCTGTACAGAGTTATATACACTAACTTTGATGAGTCATCCGCTAACAACTTCAAGTTGGAATCCATGAGAATGGCCATTCAACACATCAAGTCCTTTTAATATTTTTTGGCATACTTTCCCTGGTTGAGAAATATTCCTTCTGAGCCTTGCCATACTTCCAGACCTAGGAAGTAATGCATCAATATGAGATCTTTCATTTTCATTTTTGCAGCCATCTATCTGTGCCATCTCTCATCAGATGGGTCTACTGATATGAGCCTCAATATCATTCGAACTATGTGGTGAGTTCCTTCTTGCATCCAAGTCATCTGTGTATAGAAACCATATTCAACCTTGTAGAAAAAGTTGAGATCCACATCACCCATGGTGATCATTAAGCTCATCAATTGACTATCGATCCTGGGTACCCATACAGAACCTGATTCACACTTCTTCTTTAATTACACCATTAATAGAATGGTATTATCTAGCCACTTGGAGAAAACATCTCGTCATGATTCTCTTCCTCTTTCTAAGAGAATCTTCTAGCCATGAGCCTTCTATATTTTGATTGATTTGTAAATCTTCTTGTTGAACATCCATCACTTGTTCGGTGTTCATCATTCTTCAAGATCTTTCCTACAAATCAAAATTAAGTACATGATTAGTAATACTTCATAATCATGAAATCATGTTGATATGATAACCTATTATGCATACAGATATCATTTACATAGTTATGCAACTATCTTGACCAATACTTTGGCACAACACTTTTCCATATCCTGTATGCATACAATGGCTATCTAGATGCCTTCCATCTCTACTAGAACATACTATCGAGAGTGTGCATAGCTCTCAGCATGTCAGTAAAGAGGTTTCATTCTAGAAAAGCAACAATGGAATGTTTGTCCAATTTACCAATCACATGCATATTATACTGTTCAATGCTCTATGAATGTTTACACTCAGCATGATATATTCTAGGAATACAAATATGCATACAATCTATTACAAGCAATATCATTTACTATTTCAAATAACAACTCAAATACTTATCTTTTATGTTTGTGTGGTTGCCTTCCGCTTGATCTTCTAAATGTCTTTTGAACTTCTATTCATTCTGTACCACTGTGCATGCTCAAGTGTGCACTAGTGTTATCCTCATGATCTCATACACAAACATACATTTATTAGTATATTATAAATATTATCAAAACATTATAATTCTAAATAATCTTGAATATGTATAGTCATGATCATAGATAATAAACATTAGTATTCAAGGTTGCAGGGAAGTCTTCTTCTACTCATGCATATCATCAATCAAGATAAAAGACATAATATGCATAAACCCTTGATTACTTACATTTCTAACTTTATGAATAAGCATAACCAATCATACCAAGTATACTTATATAAGGGATCCTAACACAAGGTAAGATCCTAACTTGATATAGGAAAACATACCTGGATTAGTATACCTGCTTAATTATGTCTAACATACCTAATCAATATCTTCTTTGTTCTCTTCAATGATTTAGAGATTCTGTGTTGGAACTTGCATATCTCATAATAGAAAAAAGTCATACATACCTCGTAAGTAGAACAAAGATTACGGAGGAGTCTTTGTCTTCATGTTTTCATGGTCATGGAGCTTGATTTGTCTTTTGTGATGCACCTGTATCTTGTTATTAAACAACATCGGCCTCATACAACACCACAGTGCATTAGTACAATCATATAACCCTAATCAATGAATGTATTCTATCATTCACATGCATTCATACTTTTATTAGGGTGATAAGACAATTCTAACATTAATCGAGATTGTACTAACCTAAAATATATGAAGACAAACATATTATGAACTCAATCAAGAATCAAATTTCAAGACATACCTGTATCTCCTTAAGTCATACCTGTCAAGATTTCTTGTAGTCTTCTTATGTAAGGCCTTAGCCTCAACTCCCCCTAAAACTAGATCTGGAGCTTGATTAGGGTTTGTTAGAGAAACCCTAAAGATTCAATCTTTGAATTTCACATTTCTGAGTGGATGGATAGATGTGTCTCGTTAAGCTGATCAAACTTGCATACTTCAATTTTGAAATCTCCAAAATTTGACCCCTCAAAATTGCCTTTGAAACTTTTGGATCTTCTGGACAGGATCTCGAACTAGGATTTGATGGAGCCCACCCTTCTTCCCAATCAAAATATTTTATCCAAAGCTCTAAGCTCTTATTTTTCTAAGGAGCTTTCAGCCGTGGTCACAGACTTGAGAAATTCCAACTTTTGTAAAAGCCCTAATTTTCACATTTCCGATCAAAATACCGAACTAGGGTTTGATCAAGCCCACTCTTCTTCCCAACCAAAAATTATGATCTTGGTCTCTAAATTTCTATTTTTATGAGTAGCATCTAGCCGTGGTCTCCGATTACAGAAATTCCAGCTTTCTTCGAAACCCTAAATTCCGGAAGCCATGAATGAATGTGCTAAAAAATAATTATGTTTTGATAGAAATATGTACCTGATTGTTTCTACTGTAACTCCAAACTTTTTGATCCACAGGGTCTGAACATTTTTTTTGTGGTAGCCTAACCTTTCATCTTTCCATCCCGATAGGTATGACCTCAATTGGATTTTCTGAGAGAGAGTTATGCCAAGTGTCGCAATGTGACCTATTTATGGGATAAAACAGGAGAGCGAACTTGTACGTCATGCCACATGTCACTGGTTCAACTTTGGCCTTTGAAAACGTTTCTTGAGATAGTAAAGACTGTGTCATACCTTTAACTTTTTATGAAATTTCATTTGGATCTTCCTAGCCCAAGTTATGACCTTTTTTCCTAGGTCACGTGATTTTGACTGAGATATGGAAGAGGCAGAAACCCTAACTTGTACTGATCATAACTCACAAAGTACAAAGAATATGAGGGTTTCCTTTGGACAAACGGTACATGGGGATCGTATATACTACCTGTAAACTTTTCAGATCCTGAAACTTCACAAAATTGTATTTATAGCAAAAGTTCCACGATGACTGGTTTTTTCTATATAAAACCCAAACCTTCAAATTGTCGCAAGTGAAGCAAGTTTCGTAAGTGCCATACATTGCCTTCCTTCAGGTTAGCTCTGATACCATGTTAAGATTCAATATGCTAATACAGAAAATATCAGCATTACATTCCATTTCAAAATAATAGCATATACATGATCACTGAAGAAACAACAAGCATAGCATAAACACAAGAGACACAGATTTATCCTGGGAAACCCTCATGGGGTAGAAAACCTAGAAAAGCTTCCTCAATATAGATGACCAAAAATATACAAAGATGCAAAACAAAGACATGATCTCCTCCTCCTCCATAGCAGACCTCTCTCTCACAAGTGTGTTACATTTCAAGTGAGGGAAGTGTGTGTATAATGAGGAACACACATCCTCTATTTATACACATCTCTGACTTGTACTTTATATTAACTAGGTTGGCTCCAACTTTACCACTGGTTTAAACAATACACTACAACTGACTGGGCCGACCCCACTAGGGTGGTATAACAACCCTTTGACCCACATAACACATATAGGGCCGACCCCCACTAGGGAAGTCTAATAACCCAAATTACCACATTCCGATGGAGTAATAAACATCTCCGGATATACAATAAGATCTTCACGGAGGAATGAAACATCTCCAGAATAATAAAGTACAAAAATAATATTCTTAGAAGTTACAATATCTCAACAATAATGAAATACGTATATCAACAGTAACTTCACATTTATATCTATATAACTGTATTGGTTTTTGTAGATGATGCCCCTATCCATCCACCTCCACCCCCTACTAATCGACATACCAAAAGTATGGTACGGGGGTGCATATCCACACAATCAACGAAAAAAGAGGGCACAACAACTACAACGGGTCAAGACACTGAAGATGAAGTCCCCCTCTTTTAATTTCTGAGAAAAAAACCAAAACATAAAAAAATGTAGTTGTAAACATTTAAGATTTGTATTTGACTGAGTGAAGGCATGAACTATTTTTAGTTTTGTTACACGTTTCTTGATCTAGTCGGTGCATGGTGATATTCTAGAATTGAGGTTTCACATGTGTATGTTATTGCTCAGATCATATTTCTGAATATGTGTGACATCTTTAGATGACTATGGTTATCGTCAAGGGACTGGCCACCCCTTCCTGAGTTAACCCATGGAATATGAGATGACCATATCGTTTATAATGGGTTTACTGTTATTTCTTCTTTTGTTTTCAATACTTTAATGATTTTTGTAGCTCTATGTCTGATAGTACTATGCTGATTAGAAAAATTAATATCACTATGTTTGTGCTTTTTGAAATTTATATGCGAAATGTTTGTTCACTTTGTTGCAAAGCTTATTTTTTAATATGTGTGACATCTTTCAAGGACTATGGTTATCGTCAAGGGGCTGGCCACCCCTTGTTGAGTTAACTTGAGGAAGATGAGATGACCACACGACCTTCCTTATCCTGGGATGATGATTATGAGCTTCCTCTCATTGCATGACACCCATGAGACGTATGGTCACATATAGTTGAGAAGGTCGGGTAACCTACCTTGATAATGACTTGATGTGCATGAGCCTGGTATGACGCCGTGTTGCCTTATTATGATACATTGACTTACATGTTTACTTGTATGTGATGTTTAGCCTTGCGGTGACTCATGATTGACCCTTGCATGGTAGCGTTGAGCTATACAACCCTTAATTGTTGACATCCAGCTTGTTGATGACCAACATGACCCCTTAGGATTTTTGTCCACCCTTGCGTTGACCTTAATAGACCTCCTTAGGTGCCATCCACCACAGCGTTACCTTATATGAATTTTTTGGACTACTTTGTCGTCGTTTTTTATTGTGTGTTGGTCGTACTGCTGTGCTGCTAATGTTTTTTTATTTGTGAGGGTTGGATAATCTATTTTAGGTTCTTTTCCAATTCAACGTTCTCTCCTTTAACATGTATGCTGGTCTAGTTGAGTCTCATGCAACTAACCTAACGCTAAGAGGTTGAAGTCTGAGGACAAGGGAGGTCTTCTCCAACATCTGAATAAATTTTCTTTCTCCTTAGTCATTTCAGCATTGCAAATGATAATGTGACATGTCCACAATAATGAATTTGTTTGTCTTCTCGGGTGTCAATGGGCATGCTATAGTTTCCATATTCAAATGCAACTCAAAATAGCAGTGCAATTATTGAACTTCTATAATTCCTTATATTGCTAATATGTTTATATGTATATGATTAACTAAAATCTTCGTACATTGCAAGTTATGCATGGCTTTAATGAATGTGCATTTGTACATGTTAGATACATTGTGACTTCATGCTTATTAAATGAGAATCATGACTTCTTACGATTGGTTATCAATACTGTCCGCAATGATATTATTGGGCAAAATGAGATGTTTCAATGTTTGGCACTTACTATGGTAATATCTTGTCTTGGAACCTCTATTCTGAAATAAATTATGTTGCTTTCTAATTGTAGTACTTTTCCTATTTAACCTATGGTGTGCATCTAGACCACTACATGATTGGGATCTAAACTGGTTGTTACTTAAGTTAAATGCAGATTTCCCTATGCAATTTCAAAGATGTCAAGTGTCATTTTTCTAACAAGTGTTTGCAATATTGGGCTTTGGATTTACATAGAGATATAATATATAGACTATAATGTTATCTAGAAGAAATTTAGCAAAAAAAAAAATTTAAGCATTGTTCCTTTGATCAAAGCCTATTCTAAATAACAAAAAAAAATCAAATGCATAGATGTTGTTACAAATTTGAAGAGCTAGCCTTAGAAAAACTTGAAGTATTTATTTATAGTAGACGTGATGGGAGGACCATGGAGACTAGTTCCAATTCCCAAGGAAAACATAGAGTCTCAAGATAATCCCCTCCAAGATGATCATTCTCCAAACGCTGTTAAACCAGGCCGAATATAAGGCTCAATGTGTTGATAATATTTGACTGCAATACTGGGATGACTTAAGGTCATTTTCCATGCCCATTTGACTTCCTATAATGCTTGAATTAGGGCTTTGAACATGCCCAAATTTGGTACTTAGCTTGACCACTACTGTTACATGGGTGGAAAGGTCCCAAAACTTGCTCAGAACCAACCACAATGCTGCTCCACACAAAGCTATGCTCGGGAATCACACCTAGAATTAAGAATTGGGGATGTTTAGGGATGGTTAAGTACCTGAAAGTCCCCTAGATGTGCACAGAATTACTTAGATTTGAGATTAGTTTGCTCTTGATGGTTGTAAAAGTTGAAACTTGAGGCTATCATTTGGAGGCAGCTTGAATTTGTGGATTATCCTGAGAAGATACATGTTGCTACAGAGATTTTTGGGTGCATTTGACAAGTAGTAACCTACAACAAATCTTGAATATCATTACTGAAGAATAAACAAGTCCACTACAACATTATAGTGATTGCATTCATTGAGTTTAAGGGCAGGTACTTTCATATTTGTTATCAAACACCTGTAGGTATGTAAAACAATCTTTCTTAATATATATATAAGTTCTGTTTAGTGACTTTTATAAGCATGCTTGATCCTAATCAATGTATGCCGAGTGAATCTCAAGTGATTTTTTATGATGGAAATGGTATAAAAAGTATAATGTGAAAAATGTTGAGCAATATCCATACACCCAAACTCCGGTTTGACTCCATTGGAAGAGTGTTAGATAAGTGCTTGATTTTAGATTTTAGTCTCTACAAGGTTCTAGTTATGCTCATAAAAGGCCCAACTCTCAAGTCTGAGTTCTCCTTCAACGACCACTTGCTCTAGTAGTCCCCAATTTCATTGTGTGATGGAAAGGTCTTGGCTAAAATCCCTTGGATTGTTTAGATGATACATCAACTCCAGTAAAGATATCTTTGATGCTCAGACTCAAGATTGGGTACCTTTGTCTCAGTTAAAAGCAAAGTTTATAAAATGTCATGAATGGGGACTTATCATAAAAAAAGTAGGTCCACTTAAGAATAAGAAAAACAACATTTTTCCATTTGGTTCAAATTTTTTTCCCATGTTTTTGAAAGCTTACAGTGCTTCTCTCTATCAATTCAAGCAAGTCTGATTTATAAGTCATTTAGGAGCTCCTATATGTTCCTAGTTAGTGAGGATACCATGAGGGATAAAATTTTACACTAATGAGCTACAATATATAATTGCAAAGAAAATGTGAATCATTTATTGATATTCCAACTTCTAAGATAAAGGGATTACATGTAGATAGTTTGATTGCTCATTTTCTATAATTTATATTTTATGTTCTTATTCCTTGTACAAGTTTGTGCCATATAGCGTCTAGTAGCATACAACATGCCAATAAAGGATAAGAAAGTAATGTATTGAGCAAGGAAGAACGAGTACCTATTTAATGGTTACACCAATGAAAAGTATGGAGTTTATGCTACATGTCCTTCTAAGATGGGCACATTGTTATAGGAATATCATTAATAAATATTATATAGACATAGTATTCTTTGTATTCCTATAATGATGCAATACAGAGTACAAAAATGTGGCCACAATTGAAAACTCATAGCTTGCACAAATAAAATACAAACCACAAGTTCAAAGCCCAGTCCACACGGTAAAAGATCAACTATCTTCTTTTCTCTTTTTGAGTTTTTCTTGTCTGTGGGTATGGTTGGTTATATCCATTTAGAAAAATCCCCAACAAATGGGCCATTACTGGGAACGTATATTTCATTTGGTCCCAACTACCTTGTTCTCAAATTGCCTTTAAAATATTTAAACTTTGAATCATATAGCGAACCCTATTCTCCTTCTTTGAAGTTATTCTTCTCGATGAAAATGTCATGCCATTTGATCTTCTACCTTTGAAAAGTATTTGTGTCAAACACCGTCTTCTACCTTATCTCATATAAAGCATTGAGTTGATTTATCCTTTCCCTTTGTGTCGTTTACAGATCTAGGAAATGCATGTACCAAATGCATGTATTGTAAAATGAGATAGAGCTACAACCTATATAAGGGTTGGCTCTTTCATTCATTTTTCAATATGTTGGTTATGAGGTGGTTTTGATTTAAAATGAATTCCAATAAAAATGAAAGAAAAATTCCACTTAACAAATTCCACAAAATATATAAGATTACAGCCAAATGAAATCTTTCCAATATGGAAATTTTGATTATTAAACAAGATGCAATTTTTAGAATTTGAGTGAACAAAATCACTTTCTAAACTAGTTTTAGGATTATTTATTTCAGTGTTTAGGTCACCGTAAATCTGATTTAAACATGCATAAATAAGGTATAGAGTTGTAGGTGATTTAGATCCCAAGAAAATTAATCAATATTTCTACCAGTACTTGGGCCTAGTTTAATTCTATTTAGGACTCTTTAAAGATAAATTCCAGAATTTAAAACAAGCCTAAATGATGATACTAAATATGTAATGAAAGCCTAGGCTTAAGAAAATTGAAATCTAGAAATGATATTACAATAATTTAACCTTCAGATTTCAATGCAAAAAACAGAAAATAAAATGGTTTTTTTTTTGCGTGGTTGATGGGAGAGACTAGTGCCTTCAATGTTGGGGAAAATGGGGTCACAAAGATAGATCTGTGAAAATACTCATAGCAGATCTAAGAGCTATTGTAAACCTCACAAGTGTAATTATGATTAAGCAAGAAAATCGAAGAAGAGTGGTCAATGCAGTATAATGAGCAATAGAATTATGATACAGTAGAACTCGGATAGGAAGCAAAAATACTTCACACACACTAAATTATTAATCACAAATGGACATATAAATAATACAATGCATGAGGATTCGAATGCCTAAGGTGGAAATTCAAATTATCCTTCATGGAGTGATCAAGAGATTGTTAAATTTTCTGAATTTACTTCAATATGATCTAGGATCTTAACTGAGAGAACAACATGTACAACATATCTACAGCATATCAATCATGGAGACAATAATGCAAGTACACAAGAGACACAAAGATTTACTTGGGGAAAACCATAAAGGTGAAAAACCCCAATAACTTCCTCAGAGATAGATAGAGCAATGATACAACCAACCAAGAGAGATAGCCATAACCTAGCAGCAGATCCTCCTCCTCCATAAGTGTGCCACTCCTCCTTGAGTGCATGTGTGAGAAGTGAG
This sequence comes from Larix kaempferi, assembly GCA_027924585.1. Lineage (NCBI taxonomy): Eukaryota > Viridiplantae > Streptophyta > Pinopsida > Pinales > Pinaceae > Larix > Larix kaempferi. The sequence goes on along the minus strand of BSBM01000372.1, from coordinate 38,932,921 downwards.
TGAGCAAATAGAGTGCATCCCGCACTCTATTTATACTTGACTTGACTTGCCTTTTTACCTAACTCATGTAGGCTCGAACTTTACCACATAACATAATGCTGATTGGGCCGACCCCCAATAGGGTGGTCTAATAACCCTTTGATCCACATGGCCGATCCCCAATAGGGTGGTCTAATAACCCTTTGACCCACATGACTTATACAGGTCCGACCCCAAATAAGGTGGTCTAATAACCCATCAAGTATAAGTTACGACACTTACAATATAAATGATGACACTTCCTTATAGAGGAATAATACCATCTCTATAGGAATACAATATACATATATGTGAAATACATTCCAAAGTTACATATACATCAACACTCCCTCTTAACTAGGAAGGTATTTCTCAGCACAGTTCTTCTAGCACAAGTCATCTTCTCTGGATCATCGTCACTAGATAATCGTCATCGAGTCATCATCATCGTCACTGCTGCTGCTATCTCAATCAATCTCTAAATCTACTCGTCATAGGAAGTTCTACAGAGCCAGTCCTTTTTCATACTGGATATAGGCCCACCACCTGTAGGTCTTCATCATCACTGGCCATACTGTGGAATCCTCAGGACTTATTACGTGCGTCACAAAACCTCGAAAGAGCATCCCAGGATGTTACGGGTACACAACTCCGACCTGTAGGATCTCCCAGGGCGCTATTACATGTGACCCCACCACAAAACCTCGAAAGAGCATCTCAGGATGTTACGGGTACACAACTCCGACCTAAAATCTCCCAGGGCACAAATTACATGTCCTCCCAGAGCAATGTCTCGAAAGAGCATCCCAGGCTGTTACGAGTACACAACTCCGACCTATAGGATCTACCAGACATGCTCATCTGCACGACCTGATCCACGACCATAGAGTATCAACCTGATACTCACCATACATCATCCTGATGTACTCATGATCGTCCTGATCATCATCACTGCAACGTCCGGCTGCATGTCATCTGGAGCAACATCCTGAAGCTCATCATCCATGATCATCCTGATCATCACTGCAACATCCTGCTGCATGATCCACCTGATCATCAATGCATCCACCTGATGCATACCAAGTATCTACCTGATACATATCATCATACATGATCCTCCTGATCATACAATGTATCCACCTGATACATGATACATATCACTATACATGATCCACCTGATCATACAATGTATCTACCTGATACATATACAGATACATGGTCCAAGCATCCAACATGATGCATATACAAAATACATACACATGATCCAACTGATCATATCCAGCATCCAACATGATGCATACATACATAAATGATCCAACTGATCATATCCAGCATCCAACATGATGCATACATACATAAATGATCCAACTGATCATATCCAACATCCAACATGATGCATACATACATAAATGATCCAACTGATCATATCCAATCGGAAACCAGAACATCATCCTGATGCTCATCATCCAGCGCTTACATCCACAGCCATGTGAAGGACCCCCCTTCCAACATGCTTGGAATGGCTTCAGCAAATGTGTCCATCACTTCTTCCTCAAATTATCCTCGATTTGAAGCACGCCAAGCCTCTCTCTGAAGTACTCGAACTTCACCCTGGCTAGTGGCTTCGTCAGCACATCTGCAATCTGCTCATCCATCGCAACATACAGGAGCTTCACAGCTCCTCTCTGCACCATATCCCTGATATAGTGATATTTGATCTCTATGTGTTTCGACCTGTCATGAAACACTGGGTTCTCGGATAGATTCACACAACTCTAGTTATCATAGAAGATACCAGTAGCATCCAGCAAGAGATCAAATAACTCAGACAGTAGCTTCCGTAGCCATACTGCCTCACAACTAGATGAATAGGCTGCAACATACTCTGCCTCAGCTGTATTCAGTGCTACGCAGGACTGCTTCCTACTAAACCAAGAGATCACACCTGATCCCATACTGAAGCACCACCCAGATGTGCTCTTCCTATCTGCAGCACTGCTAGCCCAATCTAAATCAACATAACCCTGCAGGTTAAACTTTTGATTCACCTCATACCTGAGCCCATAATCCACTGTACCCTTCAGGTACCTCAGAATATGCTTTACAGCAACCAGGTGAACACTCTTCGGATCCGTCAGGAACTGGCTCAATGTGTTCACATCAAAGCAAATGTTTGGTCTCGTGTTCGTCAGGTACATCAAGGACCTAATCATCTTACGATACATAGAGACATCAATCAGCTCAGATGAAGCATCACATAGAAGCTTCAGATTTGATGCCATAGGTGTGGCCATGGCTTTGCAATCAATCATCCCGAACCTCTTTGGGATATCTACTGCATACTTTCCTTGTCCAAGGAAGATTCTATCTGCACTCTGCCACACCTCCATGCCAAAAACAAATAGTGCATCATCCCCAAGTTCTTCATCTCGAACTCGGTAGTAAGCTTCCGCTGCATGTCGGCAATCAATCTATCTTCACCATAACAAGTTCTGCACATATATGATTTCCTATCATGAGTCTCAGAACCAAGTGGTTGCTCTACATACACTTCTTCTTCAACTACACCATTCAAGGAAGCTATCTTGAATCCATCTGGTGTATCTTCTATTTCATGACTTTCATATTTCTCCATGCTGCCATCTACAACATGCTTTATCTTGATAGATCCATATGGAAGTCATAACAAACTTCCCTTCAGGTCTTGGGATTACATCCCAAACATCATTCTTCATGATCGACGGATCATGGCATTTCATTTCTTCATCTCAGATCCTGGGAACTTCAATATCTTCAATATCTTCAATAGATATCTTTGTTGCTGGAACAAATGTTGTAGTTCTTCTTTTGTAGGAGATGGCATACGATCTTTCCTACACAACAAGTTAAATTGCATGATTAGAAAACATCTCATAGTTTCCAGAACAAATTCTTACACATAAAGAAATATGCCATACAGTCATGCAATTATCTTAGCCAATGCTTCAATACAACATTTATCCATATTCCGTAACTTTCTAGATGCCTTCCAATCTCTACCAGAACATTGTTAAGAGTGTGCACAACTCCCCACATGTCAGCAAAGAGGTTTCATTCTAGATAAGTAGCAATGGAATGTTGTACAATGCCATAGGCCACTTACCCATTCATATTAGGAGTATACTGTTCATCAATGCAATTATTCTAATATGCATAATAAACAACCTAATTCTAGGAACATTAGTATATACATTATTGAGCAGTATTATTTAAGAAATGACAATTCAAATACTTATCTTTGTTTGTTCATTGGGTGGACTCCCTCTGAGACTTCGCTTCCTTGCAGGAGTTGTTTGAGTCCTAATCTGAAGTAGCTTCTTCTACACCTTTCTGTTGTGGGATGTAGAGAGATGGTCAACTCTATCTGCATCCTTGCATAAACCACTGGAGTGTTCTCCCTCTTGATCTTTGCTTCCTGGATTACCTGTCCTTGAACTTACATTCATCCTTGGTTCCTATGCATGCTTATTAGTATCATGATTGTGTTATCCTTGTGATCTCATATAAAATCATACATTCATTAGTATACTATTAAAACACAATAATCTCAAGCATGTATAGTCATGATCATTTCAAACAGAAAATAACAAGCATTAGCATTCAAGGTTTATGTAGAATTCTTAAGGTTAGTCAAATCATAAGAAACATAACATGTCTAAACCTGTAATTACTCAAACCTATGACTCTTCAGGTTAGTTGAATCATCAATCAAGATAAGAGATATATTATGCATAAAACCTGTGATTATTCAAACCTATACCTTCATGATTCTTCTGGTTAGTCATATCATCAATTAAGGTAAGAAACATAATATGCATACAACCGTGATTATTCAAACCTATTACTTCATGAATAATCATCATCAACATCACAACAGTATAAGATCCTAACACAAGGTAGGATTCTAGCTTGATATAGGAAAAACATACCTGGATTAGCATGCTAGATATTTATGTCTAACATACTCACATGATGTCTTCTTGTTCTTCTTCAATGACTTGTGCTAGTAACCTATATATCTCATAGGTTAACTATTACAAAACCAAGTTATACATACCTCGTAAATGGATCTTCTATGAGATCCATGACAATGGATGAATCTTTGTCCTCATGTTATCATGATCATATGTTCTTGGACCAGAACATGATTTGTCTTTCTTGGTGTACCTTTCATGTTAGTAGACAACATAAACCTCATACAACACCATAATGCATTAGTACAATCATAAGTGTCAACACCCTAACCAATGAATATCTTCTATCATGCATTCATAATTTTGTTAAGGTGATATGACAAATCTAAAATCAAAATTGTACTAACCGTAATAACATGAAGACAAACATACCATAAACTTAAACATGGACAAATATCGAAACATACCTCGATGAGTCATACCTATCGAGATCGCTTGTAATCTTCTTATATAAGGCCTTAGCCTCATCTCCCTCTGAAACAGGAACTTCTTCACTCATGCAAATGATCAACCCATCTTCTTCTAGGATTAACCCAATCCACTTGATTTGCAAGAACTGGACCTGGAGCTGGATATGGGTTTGTCAGAGAAACCCCAAAAATTCAAACTTTGAATTTCAAACTTCCGAAAGGATAGAAATATGCACCTTGATGAGCTGATCAAACTGGTATATTCAGAATTTGAAAACTGCAAAGTTTCGCTCCTCAATTTTGCCTTTGAAACTTCCAGATTCACTGGACATGACCCTGAACTGGGGTTTGATGAAGCCCACTCTTCTTCCCAATCAAAATGTTTGATCCAAATCTCTAAGCTTCTATTTTTCTGAGGAGCTTCCAGCCGTGGTCACAGATTTAAAAAATTCCCATTTTTACAGAAGCCCTAATTTTCCACTTTTCTGATCAAAGTCCCGAAGTAGGGTCTAATCAAGCCCGGCCTTCTTCCCAACCAAAGATTCTGATCTTGGTCTCTAAATTTCTATTTTGATGAGTAGCATCCAGCCGTGGTCTCCGATTACAAAAATTCCAACTTTCTCCAAAGCCCTAAATTCCGGAAGCCATGAATGAAGGTACTAAAAAATAATTCTGTTTTTACAGAAATATGTACCTGATTGTTTCTGGTGTAACTCCAAAATTTTCGATCCACAAGGTTTGAAAAAGTTTCCTGAGATAGCCTGACCTATTATATTTCCATATTGACAGGTCTGACCTCAATTGGATTCTCTGAGAGAGAGTTATGCCAAATGTCGCAACGTGACCTGTTTTAGGATAAAACAGGAGAGCGAACTTGTACGGCGTGCCACGTGTCACTGTTTGAACTTCGGCCTCTGAAGACATTTCCTGAGATAGATCGGCCTGTTATATTTCCATCCTGACAGGTATGACCTCAATTGGACTCTCTGAGAGAGAGTTATGCCAAGTGTCGCAACGTGACCTGTTTATGGGATAATACAGGAGAGCGAACTTGTACGGCATTCCACGTGTCACTGGTTCAACTTAGGCCTCTGAAAACCATTTCTGAGATAGTACAGACTGTGTACTACCTGTCACTTTTTACGAAATTTCATTTGGAGCTTCCTATCCCAAGATATGACCTTTTTCCCAAGGTCACCTGATTTTGACTCAGATATGGAAGAGGCAGAAACCCTATATTGTACAGATCATAAATCACAAAGTACAATGAATTAGAGGTTGTCCTTTGTACACAAGGTACATGGAGATTTAATATTCGTCCTGTAACAATTTCAGATCCGAAAACTTCGCCAAAAAGGATTTATAGCGAAAGTGCTACGATGTTTGGTTTTTGCTATATCAAGCCCTAACATCGTAAGTGCAACAAGTGTCATACATGCCATATCATGCCTTCTTTCAGGCTAGCTCTGATACCATGTTAAATTTTCTGAATTTACTTCAATATGATCTAGGATCTTAACTGAGAGAAAAACATGTACAACATATCTACAGCATATCAATCATGGAGACAATAATGCAAGCACACAAGAGACACAAAGATTTACTTGGGGAAAACCATAAAGGTGAAAAACCCCAATAACTTCCTCAGAGATAGATAGAGCAATGATACAACCAACCAAGAGAGATAGCCATAACCTAGCAGCAGATCCTCCTCGTCCATAAGTGCGCCACTCCTCCTTGAGTGCATGTGTGAGAAGTGAGTGAGCAAATAGAGTGCCTCCCGCACTCTATTTATACTTGACTTGACTTGCCTTTTTACCTAACTCATGTAGGCTCGAACATTACCACATAACATAATGCTGATTGGGCCGACCCCCAATAGGGTGGTCTAATAACCCATCAAGTATAAGTTACGACACTTACAATATAAATGATGACACTTCCTTATAGAGGAATAATACCATCTCTATAGGAATACAATATACATATATGTGAAATACATTCCGAAGTTACATATACATCAACAGAGATCACTGGAGTGTTATCGGAGCACAACTAGTAGTCTATCTCATCATCGATGGAGTCATCAATGCACAAGTAATTGTCAACCATCAGTGAAACTGAGTCTAACTGAGTGTGGTAGGTGTAACTGAATGTAACTAGCACATGGAGACACTAACTAAATGAAGTAGGCTCAGTGGAGGGAGAATGAGGAGCTAACTGGAGTCAGAATAGGTAGTCATGTCTCATCGGAGGTCAATCGGAGTGATAACATCAGTTATGGGTCAATCAGAGGTAATCGGAGGTAACTCGGAGTGATAACTGAAGTGTAACTGGACTGGTAGGTGAGAAAGGTGCCCTTATCATGTCTTAGGTGAAAGGAGGGCACATGACAGGCTAGGAGGGATGAAACTGAGTGGAAGGTAGCTCCCGAGTGCTGGGAGACTAAGGACTAGGTGCTGGAGGTGTCAACCTGATGACTGGGAAGCATGCGGATGCATGCAATGCATGTTGCATGTAGAAATGCATGCATGGCTGAAAATGTAAATGATCAAACTACTGGTGGGACTAGGATGGAGTATAGGAATATCCTAACACCCCCCCTTAATCCATCCTGGGCCCTAGTAACTAAGACCAAAGGTTACCCAATACAATGAATAATAACAATCAATAAACCAAGGAAGTGGGGAAAATTTCATGGAAAAAATACCCCCCCCCCTCAAAACAGACTGTAAGGCACACACAAAAATAAATACTCCAAACTCAAGCAGGTGTGATGCTTGGTCATATGTTTGGAGGTATCTTCTTCTTGGGAAGAAGTGGATCATGCTCAAAAAGCATGTGCTTGTACTTGCTCTTCAGATTGAATGTGATGAGAACAAATCCAAAAGTATGAGGATGATCCTTGAACCTATGATTCGAATCAGTTGAGGTAGGATAAAAAACATGAATATGAAGATATTCTTTTGTCTTCTCCTTCGAACCATCATGGGTGAGATTATGCCAAAAAAAACCATCAAACAATAATGATTGCTTGAAATCCAAATTAGATTTAAGACATGAAGAATAGTTTCTTGAGATATCCTTTGAACCAACAGGGGTGAGATCAAAACTATCATATGCATGAGAAATTATCTCAAGTAGTGTTTGTTTAGAATCCAAATTAGATCCAAGACTTGAATCGTGGTTTCTTGAGATCTCCTTTGAACCATAATAGGTGAGATCAAAACCATTAAATGCATGAGGGATTATCCCAAGCAAATGGCAATGGTTTCTTGAGATCTCCTTTGAACCATAAGAGGTGAGATCAAAACCAGTGGATGCATGAGAAATTATCCCAAGCGGGTGACAATGGCCATATTCTTCAATAACATTCTGAAAGCATGGAATAATGATCATATAGTAGTAAATAAGAGATGATTTCTTGAGGAGAGTGAATGCATTACCTCCAATAGCTGATTTTACCTCCAAAATAATCATGTGATCATGATTCAAACCAACAGACTCTGGCGCAAGAGAGGATTTAGGACCTTCTGCAATATCTAGAGTGTGAGTTGGCATAGAAAGAGAAGAAAGTTGGAGCATGAGTGCAGAATATGAAAGTTCTTCTTCTTTGTGGACAAATTCGATATGAGATGTGTTTGATACTAGTTCATGCATCACTTTGCTTTCCCTCGAAAGGGTTTGGACCAATTCCTTCATTCTGTCTGCCAAATATTAGATCTAGGTGATCCCATAGCTCTTTTGGTAATGAAAAATCAGGGAGGTCATATAACATCCATTCAAACATAGTAAGCATCATTGATCCAAAGGATTCGTCACCTTTATTTAACCAATCAATCTCCTCTTCAGAAGATTCAAACTCTCTTTCAAAACAACAGTTAAAGAGATCATGGCTATTCAAATATCCTATCATTTTCGGTTTCCATTCATTATAGTTGAGTGGAGAAAGAGGAGGGATTTATTCTGAATTCATTGAAGCTGTAGAAGACCTCCAAAAACAATAGAGAATATCTGCAACTACTACTACTGCAAAAGTGCAGAAACTGCTGCAACTGCTACACTTGAAATCTTAGTAATAACCTGCAATAAACTCTCAGGAATGGAGATAAACAATACTCTCAACATGCTCTCATACCATGTGAAAATCCTCACAGCAGATCTAATATTTATTGTAAACCTCACAAGAGTAATTATGATTAAGCAAGAAAATAGAAGAAGAGTGGTCAATGCAGTATAATGAGCAACAAAATTATGATACAGTAGAACTCGGATAGGAAGCAAAAATACTTCACACACTAAATTATTAATAAAAAATGGACATATAAATAATATAATGGATGAGGATTTGAATGCCTAAGGTGGAAATTTGAATTAGCCTTCATGGAGTGATCAAGAGATCACTGGAGTATCATTGGAGCACAACTAGTGTAATGTCCCTTGTTAGGAATTTTATTAAAATTGCAATTTTCCACTTTTTTCCTTGGTTCGACCTTTGACTAGTTTCGATCTCTAGGTCCCAAATTTGCCCCAAATGATCCCAAATATTCTGAGAAGGTATATGAATGATATTAGAACATAAATATGTGTTTCAAGTATGCCTTTGTACCTTTAAAACACTTCTGCAAATACTCTTTCAATTCTGGTCAATGTAGGTAACTTTACTAGTGATTTCCCTTTGACTAGTATTGGTCTCTAGGTCTCAAATTGACTCCAAATGCCTTCAAATATTCAAGGAAGGTGTATGAATGATATTAGGGATTGAATATGATGTTCAGGGATAACATATGGCCACCAAAATACCTCTGCAAACTCTCTTAATATTTTGGACCAAGTATGCAATTTTACTAGTAATTTGGGGTTCAAATCCCCCTAAGGTAAGCACTGAAAATGGCTTCCCAAATGCCTCCAAACCCACTCAAATTTATGAACAGAGGTATGTAATGTGTTAAATATGTTATTAAGGTCTCATATGCACCATTAATGGTTTATTACAACTGTTCTCACCCTCTCCCATTCAACTGCAAAAATCACCAATTCGACCCTTGGGGAAATGGCACTATTTCTTCTCCCAATGCAATTAAACTGAGTAAAAATACTTCAAATGCTCAAGTACAGTACATGAAACTTTTAAAATACATCCATGGCAGTCCATTAATCACAAATTCATCATAGAATCATCCATTCATTCGAAATCATCATCAATACATTGGTTCACAACAAGGTAGTGGGGAAATGGCATTGTTCTTCCATTAAAAATGAGATTTATACATTTCTACTTGGAATTTCGACCTGAAAATTTCTGGAGATGAATAAAAGAGTATTTAATTCATATTAAAAAATAAATGGTGCATTATAAGCTCCCCCAAAGAGTACAATATCTCACCAAAAACGCCCTCCCTCAAGGATCAAGAATATGCCATCAAAAATGGAAATGGTTGAAGGAGCGAGCTGCAATAGAAGAAACCATGAGCTTCCCTGTAGCTTACACCTGAAAATAAAGACTCCATTAAAGCTCCAAATGAAAGGTCTGAATGGCCTTTCCAATTGCCAACTTGGATGGGAATCTTTCACCCTCGAAATTGGCTAAGGCAAGAAACTAGTCATCCACTAGCTCTCCCTCTTCACAAATGCAATTGCAAATTCTACAAATGATCAAAAGCTGGTTTCATTCTTTGTTATTGACATTTATAAAGTTCTAATGTCCTCCATGGGTCGAATTCCTTCCAAGAGACTCATGCCAACTCAAGTTGGGACGAGATTCCAAAGAACGCCACTTGTACAACAATTCCTAGTTTCCCACTTCCACCAAATCACATGTGGAAGCATCTTAGCTTCCCTAACACCCTTGAGCGCCCTCTTGGAGTCTATTTTTAGCCTTGACATGTCATATATGTCATATGTCAGCCTTCAGGTCTGATTTGTGTCATAGGTGTCATAGCATCTTCATCATTGTTGTCATAGAGCTAGGGAATCTAGCCCAAGTGTCTCACTAGCTCCAAATTGCCTCTTCCTCTTCCATGGGAGTTACTCTTCCTCTATATTTCGACCTTGTATGAGTCATGCAATGAATAATACCTTTTGGAATTCCCCAAGTATGTTACCATTCACCTTGAATTCGAATTGGTGAGAGAATGATGACAAGTGTAGTGGGGAAATCTAGCCATATGTGGGTCCCACTTCCTCCATGTGTCTTCATGATCAAATGCCACTTTGATTTTCACTTGTATATTTTTATTTAGATCCTTTATTAAATATTTATGCCACTCTAATATTCAAACATCATTTATTATCCCCATTATTCCAAATCCCAAAGCTTCCACCCCAAACCTGGGAAATTAGTAATTTTCCTCCTTGGCAATTATTTGACCTTTAACATCAATTTTACAAACTCTAATGAATATGGCCAATGTGATTAGGCCATTGTGACCCAATTCCAAATTTGGGACATGACAACTAGTAGTCTATCTCATCATCGGTGGAGTCGTCAATGCACAAGTAACTGTCAACCGTCAGTGAAACTGAGTTAATTGAGTGTGGTAGGTGTAACTGAATGTAACTGGCACATGGAGACACTAACTAAATGAAGGAGGCTCAATGGAGAGTGCATGCGGAGCTAAATGGAGTCAGAACAGGTAGTCATGTCTCATCGGAGGTCAATCGGAATGATAACATCAGTTATGGGTCAACCGAAGGTAATCATAGGTAACTCGTAGTGATAACTAAAGTGTAACTGGACTGGTAGGTGAGAAAGGCACCCTTTCTCATGCAGTAGGTGAAAGTAGGGCGCATGATGGGCTAGGAGGGATGAAACTAAGTTGAAGGTAGCTCCTGAGTGCTAGGAGACTAAGGACTAGGTGCTGGAGGTGTCAACCTGATGACTGGGAAGCATGCGGATGCATGCAGAATGAATGTTGCATGCATAAATGCATGCATGGCTGAAAATGTAAATGATCAAAATACTGGTGGGACTAGGATGGAGTATAGAATATCCTAACAAGATTCTAATGGGTTTCTCTTCTAAGTTTCTAGGAATGGTGAATTCCGAGGTAATTAACTTTATAAGTAATGTGGTTAAATTCTCAAATGGAAATGGGTAGGTGAGTGAATCCACATGAGCCTCTTAGCAATGGGCACCATACTTGTTGTGCTGATCATGACCATGCATCCAGGGGATGGCATGATATTTTGTAGGTGACTGTAGGAGAGGATGTAAACTCATATAACTTATGCATTTGTATGGTTTTTCCCTCAAAGAATAGCACTGGAGCTTTGACACACTACACCAAAACGTTTGGATCGACAGGGAGGTCAGTCAATTATTTAGTCTAAATGGTATTAAATTAAAGCATTTGAGTATCTTTTGCTGTGGCTTACAAATACAGTCAAGATGAGAATAATCTTGTAACTGCAACTATAGTGAAACCGAATAGAAGCTTTTTTTATGTTTTTACCTGATTTGTTTTAGTTTGCAGTAAAACATCTCTCTTTTATACCAATTAAAAAGTGACAAAATAGTTATATTTAGAGGCCAATTGTATTCTTTGAAATATGCCCTTCAACCTGTAAACATGGAACAGGTTACCAGATATTTAGACATTCTGAATAATATCAAACAAAGGGCCTTCTACCTAGAGCTAACACTTTACCCTAGGATTAGTCGGCCACTGTCATCTAATCAAAAGATATTTTTGAAGTACTTTAGCAAATTATGTTGATTGATAGTTGAAGGAAATAAATAGAGGGTAAGAGAATTTACATGAAGAAGACTCTCACTTCAACATTCATGTTCCTAAGCACACAATAGAGGAGTCAAATCAAGTCCTTGTTTCGGTTGCTTCTACATGACCTCCACCTTTGATAGCTATCAAAGAAGCCAACAAATTTCCCACTTCCACTTGGAAATCCTTTGGTAGTCTTTTTTCCACTATCAAGGATTTGGGTCAACAACATTTCCTTTTGCCTTTAGGATGCCATTTATCTTATATGAGAAGCCTTTTTGGGAAGAGAGTAGCTATTTTTTTTGGAGGTGGGTGATTAAAGGGGGTTGTGCTCACTTTGAAATGTTACAGCCACACTTGGAATATTCATGCTAGAGTGAGGTACTGAGCAACTATAACCAAATGCACTTACCTGTAATGGTTTCTTGTGATGACCTTCATGTCTCTCTAATTAACCAACCAAATATGTTGCTTGATGTGGAATGAATTTACCAAATATATCTCCAATACTTAGCAGTTGAATAGTAACTTCCAAAGCTAAGCATAGATTTTCATTGCTTTCAACACAAGATTCTCATCTTTTTAAGTGATCTCTTGATGTTCACCAAGCAACCCTAATTGGAACAATGGCATGGATTAAATATGGAAAGGAAGCATTGCAACACACATGTCAGAAAGTGTTGTTGTAGTGTTGTCGATTCATCTAGAAACAAGAACCCACTAATTGAGAAAAATATAGAATAAGATTATCCACAGTGATGCACTAGGCTACATAGTTTCTGTTACATGTCTTAGTACCCATCATTGAGAGGATGGACAATGGATTCATCTTTATAAATGGTGTAGGTTCCTAGCTTGAGAGAAGGGTTGCTACATGTTTTCACATAAAAAGTGGATTTCTTTTTTCTAAACACATTTTGGCATTGTTGCAGAGCATATTGCATTGTCATTTAAATGAAACTTGATATAATCAATTGATGTTCTAAGCTTTTGCATCATAAAGTAATGGATATCTCATCCCAAGAGAGGATATATATGCCAAGTTTCAGTTGGGATATTTTCTTATCTAGCTCCCTCTATTTATGACCATCGAGTTAATTTCTTTAACATGATTTTAGGTTTCTCACTAGTTGAGACTATTAAGTGTTTATAGTTGTATGTAAACTAATGATATTCAACTAAAATAGCCAGATTCAAGGAAAAATAGTTTCCCATTGGAAAATTCCAACTAATTGATCATCTCTCATATGTTAAGATTTATGGGGTACATGTGACTACCAAGTACTGATGATGAGTGTTGTCAAGCAAAAGATCCATCTCAAGTAACAATTAGCATTTGGAACAACTCTTGAGTATATTTGGAGAAAGCCTTTCCTTGTGATATGGAAGAAATATATGATGCAAGTTTGATAGAACTATTAAAAATGCATCTTTTTCAACATGACTAATGTATCACACTTTGAATTGCTCTCCAAATATGGCTCATGTACAACCACTTTCAATTGTTTCCTTGTGTAATAGTACCCATTTCCTAGCCTTTTTTCAATTTTATGTAGCTTCTCCTTCTTGGTTTGAATTTAAGCAATTTTGTCACATTGGACACACTGCATTCTGTAGTCAGTATTGATAGTATAAGTTATTACCAAGAAAAGATACCTACTCTCTTTACGGAACATATAAATGAAAATAATATATGCTAGTAGTATGTAGCATCTGCTAGCTTCACTACTTCACAATTATTTTGGTGGTAAAAGGAAAAATGATTCAGTTTTTAGTTTTTCCTTGTTGCTCCAACTTGTTCCCCTCATGGATGGGCATACTATTCTAGGGGAATAATCCTCTTCTCATAAGGGAGTTTCACTTTCTATTTTTTCCATTTGTAAGAGATATATTCCCTTACACTTATGATAGATTCACTTATGCATGTAAGGTGCACTATTTTGAGAAAGATTCCTTTAAACTTGTGATACATTTATGAGAGGACTTGCAAGAGAGATTTTTTGTACAAGCATGCAATTGTTCCCATTTAATAAATACTCATTGATTATGTGTTATCTTTAGCATAGGCTAGGCTCTCCATGTGAGTTTCATTTGGATATAAGTGCTCCATTTGAGGCTACTAGCTAGTTGTAAACCATTTGATTCTACTATTCTGTAAAGGAGAGGAAGGCACACTACGTTACGTAGTCCAGTGATTAATTTTGCTAGTGTGTGCTGGAAAGTTGAGAGACACTGTTTTATTTTTAAATTTTTTTTGGGTGTGATTGAGAAGAATGTAGTTGTTGTTACAAAATATGAGCATGCTATCTGTTACATTAATGGTGCATAATTCTTAGATCGAATTGATAATTTATGCAATGCTGGTCTCATCTCTTGATGTGTGGTATCTACACCTATTTCCATTTAGTGCTTTTGGTTCTTTATATCTGAAGCCTTGATTGGTGTCACATTGTTTCAGCTTTAGCTATAGATTAATTTATGAGTGCATATATGTGTTTATTGGTGTTAACACCTAAAAAGTGCTCACTAGCTCATTCCCTTACTCACATGACCCATTTGTCCACTTTTCCACCATCTGAGCCTCTGAAACCAACAAAAGGTCACCAAAAGACCTTGGTACACCCCTTTTTCCATTAAAAAAGATTATTTTTCCAAGAAAATCATAAAAACCCTCAAAAAGGGTCCAAATTCCCAAAAATATTAAAAAGGGAATTAAAATATTATTTTTATTCAAAAAAGGAAAAAGGAGGGAAAATTACCTAAACCATGTTGGTCAATACCATTGGTTTCCACAAAACCACAAATGGTATTCCTCACCACCAAAACCTATAAAAAGGTGGTAGGGGCTCCTCATTTCACATGCTTCCATTATCTCATCCTTATGCTGCTGAAATCTCCCTTGAGCACTTTTAGCCATTGAAGCAACCTGGGAGAAGAGACCTATTGGAGTTTGGAGCTACTCATCTTGGGAGTTGCTCAACATCAACCTTCACCATTGAAGGTAATATCGCAAGCACTTGCTTGCCCCCCACTTTTCAATACAAAAAATTATTTCTTACGTTTCTTGTTCTTGATTTTTGAAAGATTTAAATTATTTGTTTAGATTCTTGCTTAGATCCATGAAAAGTATTGTTTATTTAGTTTATTGTTTTTATTTCTATTGAAACTGCTACTACTAGTTAGTAGGTGCCCATAGCACTAAGCTTGGTTGCAAAACCGAGCCAACAGTTTTTGGCGACTCCGCTTTGGTTTGAACTTTAGATCTCTAGCTTTGCCATTAAATCTTAGTTTTTATGAGTTTTTAACCATTAGATCCATAGATCTGCCATCTTAGACAGCAGATCCATTGCTGTTCTGAGATTTGGCCCCAAAAAACAGCCCTAAATTTTAAATTTCCGAGTTCGTTTCTCGTTTTCCGTGCACGGCTTCCGCCTCGCGGCTTTTTTCCAGACAGTCGCGCGGTCCATCGCGACTTTTCTGCATTTTTCCGCGCGGTCCATCGCGCCCTTTTTCCAGACAGTCGCGCGGTCCATCGCGACTTTTCTGTGTTTTTCCGCGCTGCACACCGCGGCTTCGCGGCCTTTTTCCGCGCTGTCCATCGCGACTGTGCGCCCAAAACCTGCGCGGTCCATCGCGACTGTGCGCCCAAAACCTGCGCGGTCCATCGCGACTGTGCGCCCAAAACCTGCGCGGTCCATCGCGACTGTGCGTCCAAAACCCGCGCGGTCCATCGCGACTGTTCGGCCAAAACCCGCGCGGCCCATCGCGGCTGTTCGTCCAAAACCCGCGCGGCTGAATTTTTTCATTCGGCCATCCCGATTTTGAAAAATATTTTTTACTGTACTTTCTGCCCATAGCACATTTTTTACAGTATCAAATTCTGCATATTTTCCAGATTTAGAAAATTTTTTTTTTACTATTTAAAAGTGCATACATAGAAATCTTTTTAAAAATTTTCAAGAAAGTGAAAGAAAGATTCATTTTGCATTCTTTATCTAGATTCAATTTTTTTCTTGTTTACTTCTTTAGAATCTTGCCCTTAGCAAATTTTATTGAAACGAAGAAATCCATTTATTTCTTTTAGAAGTTTATTATTTGCTTTCAAAAATCCAAAAAATCCATTATTTTTTGAGTTATTTTTGAAAAAGCAATTTAATTTCTTTTAGTGAAAAAAGTCTTAAATATTTGCTTATTATTTTTCGAAAAGTCCTTTATTTTTTTGAAAAATTTCCCTTAAAGCATTTAATTTTTTCAAGTTCAGTTTACAACACCTCACGTGCACTCACACGATCACTTAATTGAACTAAGACTTAAAACTTACCCTAATTTGAACACACTCTTAACCCCACTTGGGGAACACAAAAAGAATTCTTGTAGCTAGGTAGTATTGGGGGGATAGGTGTTCCAATAACACCCCTCAGTTCATACATCTGAGACATAGAAGTTGTCCAATTAGGGAGCTAAAATCTCTTAGTACTTTTTGGCGCGGTCACAACCGGTTTGTGGGAAGGCCTCTCCCCTAGGAGGGTTGAAGTCGCGAGGATGGTTCCGGAAGCCTGAGTGGGATACCGAAACCCATTCAGTAACCGAAGGGCTACCATTCGCAGTTCTCGGGATATCCCTGTATTGGGATATTGCGATCAAAGGACCAAACGGCAGATTTACCTTTTCTCGACGCGTCATGAACGGAGTATCCTAGTAGCCTGTCTTTTTAGGATTGATTACCCGGTGTCCCTCCCGGTAGGGGGATATCTAGCCGTTGTCTCTACATTCATATTGTCTGACTTGGATTTCATCACCTTGCAGGGGATATCGTCTGTTTGAGTCACAATACTTTTAGATTAGGTGTTTGCATGATCTTTACCACCTTTTGAGTCTAGTTACACCTATTTTTTCTAGGAGCCGCTTGCATGTTGGTATTCTGACCGGTTGTTGCATTCCTCCACTTATTGTAGCACAGCTGCTAGAATAAGTGCATTTTTTGAGGATTGATTTTTTGGCCTGTGAGCCTTCTTTTTTCACTCCCCTTTTTGCACCCTTGGTTGCATTAGGGTTTTGAGTCTTTTACATATATATCACCACCTGATACTTAAAACAATTTTTACATAAAAACCATATTCTCACCATTGAGAATTCTAGACGTTCTCGTCGTCTACAGGGCGAACTCCCAGAGTTTAGTCCACTTGGCTCTCCACGTCACGGACGCAGAGCATTATCCCTTGATTCGACACATCGCCGATCATCTAGACGGTCATCCGATTCTGACATACCCCACTTCACCTTTGATTTGGAGGTAGAATCCGAAAACCCCACAGAGTTACCACCAACCACAATTATGTCTGGAACACCAGTTGATCCACTATATACATTAACCATAGGTCAGACATCCGCAGACCCTTCTGCGGTAGTACCATCAATGGCAACAGCCACCCCCTTGGGTATGCCCAATATGGGTAACACTCCACATTCAGGAATGCCTAGCACAGGACCACCACCTGTCATGGGCATGCCCAACATGGGGGTCATACCCCCTTCGGTTTCCACAAACCCTATCCCAGGAATCCCTAGTGCGATTCCTAACCCAAGTGTAACTCCTGCTGCACTTGGGAGTGCTATCCCAGGAATCCCTAGTGCGATTCCTAACCCAAGTGTAACCCATGTTGCACTCGGTAGTGCTATACCAGGAATCCCTAGTGCGATTCCTAACCCAAGCGTAACCCAAGTTGCACTTGGGAGCGCTAACCCATATCAGGCCACACCTTTTGGAGGGCACATACCCTCCATACCTATAGGCGCTACTGGACCCCTACACCATACCACAATGGCTAGGCAGGTCCCGGTCACCACATCCGCTAGTCTACCATACATGGCAAGTCTCAACCTGCCAGATTTAGCTAGGCTCACAAATGACCCCATCAGGCATGATCCTGCTTGGCCCCATATGCCCACTAAGCTTCCCTCTGACATCCCTAAGTTTGAGGGAAAGGCCGGAGAAGACCCCCAGAACCACATCATGTCTTTCCACTTATGGTGTTCCTCCAACTCCATAGTGGACGACTCTATCCGCCTCCGTTTATTACAGCGCACCTTCACTGGCTCTGCAGCCAAATGGTATATCGAGCAACCCCATGGGACGCATTCCTCATTTACCTCCCTTGCCTCGACCTTCCTGCAGTTCTTTCAGCTACCGGTCCGCTATGATGCGGGCGTCGAGATCCTACTGTCTTGCAGACAGAACACAGCCACGCACATCACAGACCATATTCATGATTGGCGTCGGCGCCGAAGCCTATGCAAAATCAAATTAGACGATCGAATCTTTTTAGACTGGTTCCTTAAATCCCTCCTTCCCCTCATTGCGAAGGATGTAGCTTCTGAAAGACCCCAGTCTGAAGAAGAGGCCATCCTTAAGGCCCAACAGTTTGACCTTATCTATGCCCAGTCAGGATACCTATACACCATCATACCTGACGCCCCACGAGGCGACTCTGCACGCGGTGACACACCGGGGGCATCACATGCCGCTGATGGCATTATTGGCCAAATTACACCGCAAGCAAAACCTTTCAGTATGGTGAGCACCATGCCCGCCCCAGACCTTTCTAGGGCTACATCCAGTTCCGGAGCGACAACTTCTTATGCTCCAATAAACCAGACCCATCACGTTCATGGACCCTCTTGTCCACAACATTGTTATGGCCAAGCGCCATCAGCATATGTACCTCCTACATACTATGCTCAACCTACGGTACAGACCCCCATGCAGTTCCCACAACAGCCCATGCATTACCCACAACCGGTTGCACCAGCTAACCTCACACCTCCACCAGCTCAGGGGTACCAACAACCCCAACAGGCAACTGGACCACCTCCACCTCCACCTGCATACTATCTACCGCAGCCTGCTCCCGCACCTGCGGCTCCCCAAAATCCCCCCAATGCTCAAGGGCACGTGTATGCACAACAACATCAGCCCCAATACCAAAACAACCAGCGCAACCAAAGTGCGCAACAGAACCATGGTAGAGGTCATAACCATGGTAATAACCAACAACATCAGCAAGGTCCTCCACCTCCCAATCCTCCGCAAAATAACAATGCTGCTCCTCCCAACCGCAATCCAGATCGGAATCCTAAGCAGCCTAGAAATAATAACCTCAGAACAAACCACCCTTGTTCTATTTGCGGGGTCTATGGTCATTACACGCATTCTTGCCCACATTTGGAGCGAGCTCGGCAACTCTGGACCAACGATACCCATCGTCAAGGGCAAGCGGTTCCTCAGCCACCACCCAACCCTCCACCACCTCAACATCAACCTTTGGTGCTGCAAAACCCCTTTCCAAACCAGGGTGTAGTGAACACTCAGCCGTTAGCCCCCCCTCAGGGAAACGTGCCACCACAGCAGATCACTTATGCAGCCCCTGATCAACCCATGTTCGATTCAGGTACTCACCATTTGTTGATGATGTCGACTGCCGATGCTAACCTCCAAACTCGTTGGAACCAATATGGCTCCACCTCTGAAGCCCCTCCCGCCGACAAGAACACTAACGTTAATCCCACAGATCAAACGTTACGTATACCTCCGGCTTCACTTGATGGCGCTTCCAAAGCACCTCGCTTCCCACTTTGTCGCATCAACAGTAATCCCAATGCTCGCGCTGCGTCGAATTACAACATCCTAGACGACTTAGCCCAGTCTCCTGCAGCCATGTCTTCTTTAGAAGTTTTGCAAAACTGTCCTTCACAGCGCAAAACTTTGCTCTCTGCCATTGGCGCCATTGACCCCAATGATTCACAGTTGATCGCATTCGATTCAGACCAGTCTGAACCCCGCCTGCCTTCCTCTTTAACATTCCAAGTGTCCGTTTCTGTTCGGAATCTTGTCATCCATCGGTGCATTATCGATGAAGGGGCCTCCACATGCGTCATGTCCACATTTGTTTGGCAGAAGTTGGGATCCCCTACTCTCCAGCAGTCCACCACTGCATTACGAGCTTATGACGGCCGTTCGGCTCAACCCCTAGGTCTGTTAGCCAATGTCCCTGTCCAGCTGGCGGGTAAAACCGTGCTCATTGACATTGAGGTCATCAATGCCCCACTAGACTATAACCTTTTACTTGGTCGCAACTACATGTACGCCATGAAAGCGGTTGCCTCATCTGTTTTTCGTACCATGATGTTCCCCCATGAGGGACGCGTGGTCAAGGTCGACCAGCTCACCTATTACGATCCCAAGGCCCCTACCACACCTGAAAATGGTCTCACCATGGTTGAACAACCTGTTTGTGGTGCAACTACCTCATTCATTTCCTCAGTAGGACCCAGACTTTACTCCGAGGCGTCGATAACCTCTACATTCCAGGCCATTCCACCACCGTCACCGGAGACCCAGGTCGCTAACCTCCGCACTCTTTCACAAACACCCGGTAATCAACCCTCCTTGTTACCCAAACCACCATTGGTCCCTAGTCACATCGGTGTTACACCTATCCACACAATCCCCTTTCTATTTCCTCCTTCGGGTGTAGTAAGCGCCCCGTTTATGGCTACCCTTAGTCTCCCCGGGTTAACATTAGGATTACCCGTGTGGTATATTACGCCTCCCATTCCTCCACTGACACCAAATGTCATCCTACAACCGGTGCAACCCATTGTTACTTCTACCCAACCACCTCCCGGTATCACGACTCCTTCGTCGTCGACGAATCCCCCTCCATTCGTCAGGCCCACTGGGGGCAGAGGCCCACAACCATACACTGCGGTTCCCCCACCCAAGGCAGTTAAACCTCCCCCCATATTTCGTGCTCCTCCAAAATGCTCGCTGTGTGATGAGTTAGGCCATCCAACCCATCAGTGCCCACAGTTACCTGCATTGCAGGAACACATGCAAATGTTGGACGACGACCCCAACATCCCGGTGGTCAAACTAGATCCAAACCCTATGCCTCGTGATAAATCACTGCGTACCAACCACCCATGTGCGATATGCGGTATTTATGGCCACTACTCGCATAACTGTCCTGACATCCCAGACTACAGAGCAGCTCTCTACGAGATGAACAATTTGGACCTAGAGACGGCACCCTCTACTATCGAGGAGATCTACCCTCCCGCATCATCCTCATCCGGAGAGATTAACACCATCTATATGATCTCTTCGACTACCACTACCTCATCACTCGATTTGACCACTCAAAGGTCCCGCAATGATGAAGAGGTTCTCGAGACTCCTACTACCTTTGATTATCCCGGGGAAGACATGCACCATCGTCCATACTTCCTCCTGGAAGAGACTTCATCCACCACCGCTACCCAATCCGCGGTTGAGTCCAAGGATTTCCTTCCTACTAAAATCGACTGGTTAACGGATCCCATGGCCGATATTTCTCCCGTCATCCACATTGACATCTCTGACCCACTTGGTGCCCTTCATACCATCACATTAGGAACCTCCCACAGTGAGCATGAGATCGGAGAATACCAACAACTGTTCCAAGAATTCACTGATGTCTTTACTTGGTCAGATACCGAAATGCCTGGCCTTGACCCCGCCATTTATATGATCTCCACTGGATACCCCTCTGTCCGGTCGGCCCCTTCCATTGATCCCTTTGACACACAGGTTGAACCCTTTCAAATCAACCAGGAAACCACATGTCCACAACATGGGGGCATGCCCAAAACCTTGCCTACTCATCATCACCGTGATCCTCGTCGGAGATACTGGGGGCATCCACCCCACAAAGGGAATCCCCCATCATCATATCATCACTTCAGTATGCCACCACGACCCACAACCTCATGGTATAACACCCCGCCAGCAGTTGCTCAATGCCTTATTGATCTCTCTATGAGACAACATCTGCACCACATTGACACCTCTGAGTTAGGGGGCATAATAGATTACCTCGACCCCGGGATAGGGGGCATGATCAATCATTTTGAACCTTCCCCATCATCTCTATCTCAACACCTCAATGAGCCCATCGTTCAAACCAACACATATGTGATCCACAATCACAAACCCCATGCACATAGCATGGGGGCAGACCATTAACCCTGCTCACTTTTTCATATTCGTGATCTCAACCATTTTTGAGGTCACGTGTCACTTGTATATTTCAGTTGATTTGATACACCTAGTATTTTTCCCCCACGGGTAATCATTTCTCCCCACCATTACATCCTTGGCTTGGTGGGCTCACCTTTATTTACAACCATTTTTTAACTTAGTTATTTCCTTTCACCATTCTGGAGTCCTTATGACCTCCGTTTTTCGCACCATGTGCACCGCCGGATTCATATTTCCGTGCCCGTGATGATGCTTGAGATCATTTCTCGCTCTCACCAGGACCAATATCAACATTGTGTCCCGACACCTTGTCACCTCGGTTTGCGTGCCACATCGGTCATAGCCCATTTTTGACGTGCCTTATATCGCCGGATTCAGTTTTCCACGCTCGTGATGATGCTTGAGATCATTTCTCGCTCTCACCTTTCGATTTCTCGGGCATTTTTTCCATGCCCCCTCGTCACCTCGGCTTGCGTGCCACATCGGCCGTTCTCCGTTTCCGACAATCCTTATGTCACCGGATCCAGTTTTCCGCACTGATGACGATGCTTGAGACCTTTTCTCGCCCTCATCAATCCATTTTTTGTTCGGTATAATTTTATCCCTTTTTCGGGCCGAGCAACCCCTCTTACGAAAAAGGCACTTAGGGAGTTTCTGTTAAGCTTTTTTCTGACTCCTAAAACAATGAAAAGATCGCCGAGCAATCTTGCTTCCTTTCATGCTCGCTAAACGTATCTGAAAGGGCGTCTACCTGGTATAAGTTTACCCCTTTTCCGGACCTCGTAGACTAATTACGAAAAAGGTATACTCTAGTCACATCGGCTAGAAGAGTTCTCCATTCGCATCATTTTATACTTTTTCGGGCCTCGGAGACTAAACTTACGAAAAAGAAACACCAACAGAGTCCACTTACTGTTTTCAGACTCTCTAAACATGAAAGCAACCATGAGCATGCGCCGTCCTGGGCTCACAAAATCCACAGGACCGTACCATTTCAGAGCACACTTTTATCCCTTCTTGGAGCTCATTAAAACTACGAAGAAGGAAGAATGGTGCCTCTTGGCGCCACGACAGATCATGTCTACTCACATAGCAGCTTCCCCATTCTGGTCGCCTTTGTTCAGAGTATTCTGCAGTATGTCACCCGGAAACTCCCTCGACAGCTACCATCAGCTTCACCCCCCCAGAGTCAGTACATACCCTTCAGTCCCTAAAAGATGATCCCCACACCTACAAGTCAGTTCCCTACGCTGCCAGGTCAACCACGTCATCATGCTCTGAACAAAGGAGTTTGAGTCTACCCATTTTTGACCCAGATATTTCCCATCCCCACAAGTATGTCAGTCCTACCAGCAGTACTACATCACTTCAGTTTACACCTCGCGCTCCTAGCAAGGAAACATCATTGCCTTGTTAGTTGCTGGTCTCCCTCTGTCGACGACAACCACATTTATTCCAGGGGATAGACCTAGAGGCCCCTGTGTCTTGGACTCATTACCATTTATGATGAGTGCCTACGAATCATTTCGAGAGGAATCATTACTGCCTCTCCAAATGGTTGTTTCTCACATGCTCGACTTCAACACCTTGATCGCATCGTTGAGACTCGCACAGGGTATTGGTCCGTTCACTTATTAGTCGAAGACCCCGGATACCTCCTGACTCCTCCACATTTGAGAGTCTTCCTATGGATAATATCAGTTACACTTTTCCTATAGTTATCCGGGCTGCGCATGGCGACAATATTCAGATTTACACCTGTTTCATACTCCCTTGAGTATACAGTTACATTTATTCCCAGATTTGACTCATAGTCTTTGAGTCCCTACAGATGTTGGACACCTTCAGTTTCAGCAGTTCCACAGTTGATCCAGTGTATCAGTTATTCATTCTTATTGAGATCATTCTTATTGAGATCATTCATGATCCTGAGTATATCCCACCATCATGTCCCCTCTGGACCATTATGATGTACCAGTATATTTCTTCACGTATTAGATCCCCCTTCTTGGGACTAATTGTTTTGTATATGCCTTGATACGAGCATGGGAATGCCCGCCTCGTCCTTTATCAGAGATTATACCTCATTCATATTGAGGCCATGTAATATTTTTTGTTTTTGCAGCTTCCAAGGGCCGTGGCTCCAGTCTCCAAACGGTCTCTTCTCTCCCCTAAAACCCAGAAAAAGGACAAAAGAACTATGATGTCTATCGGCCATACGATGAGCTCCTGCCCTCACACATCAGGGGGCAATCTGTTAACACCTAAAAAGTGCTCACTAGCTCATTCCCTTACTCACATGACCCATTTGTCCACTTTTCCACCATCTGAGCCTCTGAAACCAACAAAAGGTCACCAAAAGACCTTGGTACACCCCTTTTTCCATTAAAAAAGATTATTTTTCCAAGAAAATCATAAAAACCCTCAAAAAGGGTCCAAATTCCCAAAAATATTAAAAAGGGAATTAAAATATTATTTTTATTCAAAAAAGGAAAAAGGAGGGAAAATTACCTAAACCATGTTGGTCAATACCATTGGTTTCCACAAAACCACAAATGGTATTCCTCACCACCAAAACCTATAAAAAGGTGGTAGGGGCTCCTCATTTCACATGCTTCCATTATCTCATCCTTATGCTGCTGAAATCTCCCTTGAGCACTTTTAGCCATTGAAGCAACCTGGGAGAAGAGACCTATTGGAGTTTGGAGCTACTCATCTTGGGAGTTGTTCAACATCAACCTTCACCATTGAAGGTAATATCGCAAGCACTTGCTTGCCCCCCACTTTTCAATACAAAAAATTATTTCTTACGTTTCTTGTTCTTGATTTTTGAAAGATTTAAATTATTTGTTTAGATTCTTGCTTAGATCCATGAAAAGTATTGTTTATTTAGTTTATTGTTTTTATTTCTATTGAAACTGCTACTACTAGTTAGTAGGTGCCCATAGCACTAAGCTTGGTTGCAAAACCGAGCCAACAATTGGGTTCACATTACGTCGTGATATATATGCCAGAAATCATCACAGAATACACATATTCCATCCAAAGAATGCATTGGCCTTGCATTATCATGTATTATCATTATAAACATCATTGTTCATTGGTTCAAAGAAAGTTGAGACAAGAACAGTAATGAAGTCAAGGGTGGTAATTTCTTTAGTATTCATTTTGGGAACTTTCTATAGATGGTAGCTAATCTTTGTGTGGCCCAGTTGACATTTGTTAGATTCCATCCAACTTTGGTTGAAACTCATATTACCTCTTAGCTTGGCTTGTAACATCATGCATCAAATAGATATCCTATATCTTTTTTTTTATAACAAGGATGGTTATAAATTGTATTAATAAATTTCTACAGCCTCACTAGTCTGCATAGTAATACAAAATAGACAAGTCTACACTGCAGCAAAAATTTCAAACATAATCCAAAATTTGTAGTACTTGCCACAAAAACTAATCTACTTTACTTCACATAGGATTTCCATATTTGCTTGCTAGTGTATATCATGAAAACATCCCTAGGATTTGTTCATATTTACAAAACATATTGTATACTAAACTTCAAATAAAAGCATGATTGCTTTGGGCTTTCTCTTGTTCACCAGGTAAAACGTGTGGCTCTGCCAGGTTCAATCCTTCCATGTACAAAGCATAAAAGGTTCTCTCTTTTGGAAAAGGGAATGGAAAAAGCGGAAAAGGTTTTATCTTTTCCCATCCTCTCTTTCCAAAAGACAAGCACACATGCATATATGTACACAAAAATAACACATACGCATGATTGCAAAAACACAAATGCACATATAGAAAATGTATGACATATGTTCAAATGCACAAATGCACATATAGAAAATATTATGACAGGTAATATTCCAGTGAAATTGCAACCCTACTCCTAATGATCCAAATGGATTCTAACGCCCTCGCACCATTTCTTTTTTTTTTAATAAAAATAAAACACATCACTATAGCAATGGTTAGAAGCTTATACTTGGTCATCTGGTAAATATTTTTTGTCTCTATAGTGATGGCTTGTTCATCGCTATATTAAATTAGCCATCGCTACAGCGATGGTCACTTGGAGCACCAAACGAATAAATTTCTATACTAGCGACGAAGAGTCCGTCGCTTGTATAGCAATTTCGTCGTTTGGTGATCCACCAAACAACGTAAATGATGTACAAGAAATGGACTGTTCGTCACAAATCCGTTGCTTGGTGCTCCAAGGGATTTCCGCTATAGAGACAACGTAGCATCGCTATAGAGGTGACTAAAGTGTTTCTATAGTGACGATGAAGCATCACTATAGAGATGACTTAAGTGTTGTTATAGCGATGGCTGAAGGTCGCTATAGCGATGCCTAAAGTGTTGTTATATCGACAGTTGAAGGTTGCTATAGAGACGCTATTTGATTTTTTAAACACGCCATGTTGAATACCTTTTGTATCACTATAGCGATGAACCGTGTAAAGTGTTTCTACAGTGACAGAAACTTTTCCATGAAAAAAAGTGGTCATGTTTGTCGCTATAGCAACGCACAAGTGTTGCAATAGCAACGATTTTCCGTGGGAAAAATGTGCACATGTACACGTGCCATGTTTTGACATCACTTATAAGTACAGTCTCCTTTGTTCAGAGTATTCTGCGATGATTCACCCATGGAGTCTCCTGATATCATCAATCAGTTCCCCCTTCCCCACTAGAGTCTCCCCTGTCGCAATCACAAGTTCCTGATCCCATAAGATATGGCTCTTTCTCCCCGAGATTGGTTTCCTGTGCTTCCCAGTCAGCTTTGTCTCCATACTCTGAGTAAAGGAAGTTTGAGTCCCATCACTTCATGGCCCTAATTTCCCTCCATAGTGTCTTAGTTTTAGTTCTATCACATCTTGGTCACATACCTCGTGCTCCTATCAAGGAAGCCTTATTGGTATTTGTACGTCTCTCTCTATCGACACCAACACATCCATTCTAGAGGATAGACCTAGAGGTCCCTATATCTTGGCCTCACCACTATTGTTGGTGAGTTCCTACGGATCACCCGTGAGGATCCCTTAGTGCCTCGTTGGTTTGTTGCTTCTCACATGCTCAAATTCAACTCCCTGATAACACCGTTGATTCGTACAAGGAATTCGTCCTGCCAGTTATTGGTTGAAGACCCCAGATATCCCCCGACTCTAGCACATTGGTGAGTCTATTTGGAACCCCAAGTTGTATGTTCCCGCGGATATATGGGTTACGTTGGCGACAGTGTTCAGAATCCCTCCAGTGATATGCTTCCTAGATCACCCAGTTTAGATGAAACCAGTGTAACTACGAGCTTCTGACTCTCAGTCATCGAGTCTATACAGTTGTTGGACACCTTCGCTACCAACATAGCATCAGTTGATATGGTACCACATTCAGGATAGATGCCATTGTTTCCATATATAAGGTATTTAGATCAATCATGGTTGTACCATGAGTATGTCCCAGATTTGTGTCCCATCTAAACCATTATGATGTACACAATAGTTCTCTATGTATTGTTCTAGTCCCCCCTTTACCCCACCATTTGTATATATATTGAGTCACTTATACGAGCATGGGAATGCCATATTTTTCATTTCATGTACCTCATCCATTATGAGTATTGTATTTGCAAATGATGGTCCTTGGCATTCCGTGAAGAAAGTGCATCCCTCCTACACAGAAAAAGTTTCATCCTCCACAAGAACACCACACTTCCCCACAATAAAAAAAGGGTCCTATGATGTATATTGGTCATAGGATTATCTCCTAACCTCACACATGTAATGCCCCGATTTTGACCCCATTGCATTAAAATGTAAATAATGTAATATTGTTATAAAAACGTGGTGAGGAACTTAAGGCCAAGGCCTTGCCATCGATTTATTGATGCATATGGTTTATGTGCTAGCTATGCACATTGGAATTGTAAATATGCATTTTAATAAAATACCCACTACTAGCTATGAAATGCAACAAGAGATGGGGGCATGATTTTACAAGGAATTGGGAGGGAAAACATTCAAACCCTTGAGCCAATCAAGTCAAGCCAAGTGTCAATGAGATAACCCATCAAACCCTCAACTACCCATGTTGACTTTTGTACCCAACCATTCATTTCTCCCAAGAGTTGGTTGAGGTAGTTAATGCCTTGGGAATGGAGATTTATGGCTGCCCAAATTTGAGTATGGGCAAGGAACCCTTCATGGAAAAACATGTTTTTCTTCTTGGGCAAGAAAACAACCATGAATTGCTTCCCCAAGCTATTACCCATCAACTAGTTTTTGCCTCTCTTACATTTTTGGAGCTTCCTGGGTGTTTTTCCTCCATGTTTTTTCCCGTGTTTCCTTGTTTTCAGTTGGGAAGAGGGCATTTTTGTGTTGCATAGATGCTAGAATAAGAGGGAGCTCGATTGGGGTTTCAATGAGGCCGTTTTGGGCAATTCGAAATGCTCATAACCTGTGGGAGAAATCGTGTTTGCTCCCTGTGGTTGAATTTCCCTTTTCATAGTCCATTTTGGTGTGCCCACGATTTGGGGAAAACCCATGGCCATCATGTTTGTAAATCCCATTGCTGGAAATGTGTATCCATGCCCAATTTCTGAGTTTGCTGTGTGTAAGAGTATGTTGGGGTATGGTTTATGGGTATCTATTGCTTTGGTTGTGCATGAGCTTGAATGTCCCCTTTTCCTTGTGAGAATCATGCCCAGCTCGGGGGTGGCAATTGTGTTGAGAGATTGATGAACACAACCGGCCTATGTTTGGGTGGAATGTTGCAAGAACATAACGAGTTGTTTGGGACAATTGCAAATGAAGATAAGTGTTTTTCCGTTTATGTATTTACTTCTGCAATGTTTAAAATTAATGATTGTTTTTTATATGTTGTATGCATATGATATGTGTGTGGATGAGTTTTAATTCTACTGTCCATATTGGATTAATTTTCATCTGCACACCTTTGAATTTTCTTGTATGAATCTGATGAATGGGATGATTTGTATGAAAAGCCCCAAGAATTGACACCATGTTCTCTCCCTTGTTGGGTTTGATGGGAGGGTGTGTGACAACACATTAGGGGGCAATCTGTTAACAAAAAAAATTGACCACATACTTAGCAATATGGTGTAGACCCTCACTTCTAAAGTACAAACTTATTTATTAACAAAAATACCAAAAATCCCATCTAACCTAAGTCCTAAATCCCCCTTTGGACAACCTCCATTAAAATAGGGATCCTCCCCTAAAAAAAAGGTTTCCACCAAAATAGGGGGATGTCTCAACAAACCAAAGTTCCTGCCTCAACCCAAGACTTACCGGGTGGTAAAATTTAAAAAACATATACCATAAGTGGTTTTAGGGTTACAAAACCCTAAAACCACACCATATATTATATGTTTTTCACCATTTTTTACACAAGTTTCTCCATTGTCAATCACTCCCTCTCGCTTGAATCCATCTGCTTCGGCACCAACTCCATTATATAATTTTTCTCTAGTTGATCATACCTCCTTTTCCAACACCCTCTCCCTCACATCCCTTTGGCTAGTTGAGCACCCTTCGCACCTAGCCACCACTAAAGGTTGATATAGTGCATACCAGTAGAGTGTGGAGGCTAGCCGGAGGATGGAATCCAGCCAAGGATTGCACAGCTTCATGGCTGCAAGGGTTTGTAATCCCAAATAGGTAATTCTCAACTTGTAAATAATTTTTTACAAATAATAAAATCCATTTCTTTTATAAAAACAGTTTTGTAATATCAATGGAGTAAGTCTTCACGTATGTGTGTTGATAAATGTTGTGGTAGATAGTTGTTTTTACTATTCTATTGAAGTAAATCTAAATGGTTTTTGTGTTTTACCTCTGGTTATCTCATCCTTAGCCTAGGTTTATTTTGGTTTATATCACATATGTGCATAGTTTCCTATATTTCACATATTTTCACTTCGTTTTTACTGCACACTCCACACATAGAGCCATGGGAAGCCATAGTTCCCAGGATCTCTACCTTGGCTTCCACAAGCCGGTAGTACCCCACTTTCTGCATGTTGGTGTGCGAAAGCACAACCAACACCTCCAATGCTAGATGCATTAACGAAAGCTCCATTAATGACGGGAAGAATAACCCTTTGGTGGAGATCTATTCAAAACACTAGTACAATTTCCTAAGGAAAATGTAGATGGTGTACTAACATCAGATACCAAATTATGTTCCGTGTTCAAGGGATATAGGGACTGACTGTTGCCATTTTTTCCAAAATACAATATGATATGATTCAATTCTCCCCCTTTTTGGATTTTTGTGTTTTTTTATTTTTTATGCCTTTTTCATTGGTTAGCTCAAAAAAAATAAACAATGCTATAGTAAATGGGATGGAACGAGTGTTTCATGGGCGTACTCTTTTTTTTCAAGGGAATGTGTCAAGCCAAGGAAAATATCCATATTGAAAACAAGGGATGATCTAGTTGTGCACACTCTTACAGATGTTCCCTCCATGGGAAGCTCTCGGAAACAGGATTATGTGTCGACAAACGATGAAATAATACCATGTAACTGAGTTTATCCAATTTGGTATAATGGCCAAGTAGGAATGGGTCAATGAGGTTTAATTCATATTGAGTCTTGTAAAAAATTCCAAAATCATAAATCACCGTGAATCATGGTCTATATCCAACTACCTGAATCAAATAGTTTGAATTGTTAAAGTCTCCAAGTCTTGTGATAAAAACCATTTCACTACCCAACTATTTAGTCAGAAACCGGTTCAAATATGCAGTTAATATCTAAAAAGATAGCCAAAATTGAAGAATTATGCATCATCCTATCATTCAAAAGGATACGATTATACATGTATGAAGAAAAGATAAGTAAAATAGTCATTTTTTACCATATTCCTTACAGGCGTAACCGATGGCTGAGAGGAAGAATCTCCTTTTAGAATGAATTTCTAGAAGTTGTGAACCATTATTCAGTGATATGGCAATTGTAGGTGAATCTTCATGCCGCACCAGGAAATTTGAAACAATTTCAAATGTTTTTTGAAGTTCCCAAATATTTTCATTGTTTTTATGAAATGTTTTGGTTTTTATCTTGAATAAAAAGAAACAAAAAGATAAAAAAAAATTATACTATTCTCTTTTATGTGTGCAAAGTTACTATCTAAAATGTCTAGAAATTCAACACACTTTTTGGTTTATGATGTAAGCTAGTTATTTCAGCTTTTACTTATGTCCAATTAAATTGCCATGAATAATGTACATTCTTGATTTTTTCGTCATGATGTTAATGACTTAGATGCCAATCAAGTACATACTTGGCTAAGGAATCATCCAAAATATTCATACTTCTAGGAACATGAATGTATTCAATAAACTCAAATTGACATTCTAAAATACGTACTCGTAGAAAAATTATAAAAAATATAGGACTTCAAACTTGATGTTGACCGTTTAATTGAGATACAACTAATTTCGAGTCCAATTTGATGATTATTTGTCAAAAGCTAAGGCTGATAACCTCGACAAAAAGCTCAATGAATGCACTATATTCTGAAACATTGTTGGTTGTAGAACCAAGAAAAATGTCTCCTAAACTTAAAACTTCGTCATTAGGTGTGAAAATCACCCATGCGGCGAAAGCAATGTTATGAAAACTATGGTTGGCGCCATCCGCATATCCCAAATATGTGAAGGTTTCTTGTGCCATCTTCCAAAGTGGCAATGCCAAGCAAGATAAGGGTGTGCTCTAAATAACTAAAGTACAAAAAAATATACAATGAATACAACATAATACAACAAGTGTTGCAAGGAATCAAATCCTATGCAAATTATTTCTTCAGATAGAGACCATTTATGATCTCTAACATAGGTTCCCCATCATAATTGATCAATTCATAAGCTCCTCCTTTTAACAAAGTTTTGACAACAAGTGGGACGAACCATTTTGGTACAAATTTCCCTTCTCCTATTTTATCTTGGCCTCGGTCATAAACTAAAACCAAATCTCCTTCAAAAAAGACTTGGATATGGGCCGATTTGTCATATTGCATTTTAACCCTTTTCTTGTGTGCTTCTACATTTAGAGAAGCTTCCCTTCTAGTTTCATCAGGAGAATGAAGATGGAGAATCCTTTCTTCTTCTATGAAAGTGTTAGGTAGGAGTTTGATTGCTATTTTTAATGATAGGATTTTGCATTCAGTCAGAAACACTGCTTCTTCTCCATAATCCAATTGGAAAGGAGTGAATTTGGTTGCAGCTTTAGCAGTGGTTCGGTAATCCCAAAGAGCGGAAAACAACATTAAGTGTCAGTTAGTTTTGTTCTTATTAATTGTCCTTTGCAACATAGTTTTCAAAACCTTGTTAATGGATTCTACTTGTCCATTACATTGAGGGAAATATGGCGAGGAAAAATCCTACCGCAATCCTAACTTGTCAGTAAGTCCATCCATAAAGGAATTCCTAAAATGAATTCTGTTATCAGTGAAGATCTCTTTTGGTACACCAAACCTTACTATCACGTGATTGAATAGAACATATGCTGTAGTTTTTTCCATGTAGTTGAATGTAGGCATCACCTCTACCCACTTGGTGAAGTAGTCCAATGCTACTATGATGTAGTGGTGGCCATCAGTTGAAGGTGGGTTTATTGTTATAAAATCAATGGCATATTTTGAAAATGGACCCATGGTTACTAAAGGGCGTAATGGAGTAGGATGTGCGTGCATTTTTCTTGTGTAGATTTGGAAAGGGTTACACTTTTTGACAACATTGATGCAATATTTAAATATTGTGGGCCATAAGTATCATGCATGCAATATTTTCTAGGAAGTTTCCAACCCAGAAAGATGACCTCCACATGCACCAACATGGAAATCATTCAAAAATTGTTCATATTCCTCATGTATTAAACAACGTGTTAAGATCATGTCTACTCCTTGATTGTACAAAGTATCCCCTATGATGAGGTCTCTTCATTCTCAGTGTCGAATGTGACGTCGTTCAATGCTAGAAAAATGAGGATCAATCCTTTGGGTTTGGAGATATGTGATGAATTTTCCATACCAAGTATCTGATGTTGCAATGAGAAATACATGTTCATCTACCCATGATTCAACAAATACAATATCCCTTTTAGCGCAGCGTAGCCTAGACATTAGTTTCGCAAATGCCAATGACTTCTTGTCTTTAGCATTTATGAACTCGAGATCAAATTATTGCAGAATTACTATCCATTTTGAATATTTTCCACCAATGATATGGTGGGACAAAATGTGTTTCGTGGGGTTCATTTAAGCCACCATGGTTTTTTTTCTTGGAAGTATATAATGTCTAAGTATTTGGACAACATGAACTGCTACCAAGGCCAACTTCTCAACCTGGGAATATCTCAATTCAAGACCTGCAAGGCCCTTACTAAGATAGTAAATAACATGTTCATGTGATGATTCATCTTCCCATGCCATTACCATTCCTATGGTGGAACTAGATGCTGCAAAATATCGCAAAAAGTATTTACTATAGTTCAGAGGACTAAGTACTAGGGAAGATAAAAAATCTTTCTTTATTGCATCAAATGAGCATTGAGATTGGTCATCCCATATGAATAGTGCATCTTTTTTAGGAGACACGTGAAACCTTTAGCTCATTCGGTAAAATATGCGACAAATATCCTCAAGTAGTTGGATTTCCCTTGAAGGATTTGAAGTTGTGTTTCTTTTGGGGGGACGACAACTAAAGTATTTCCTCAACCTTGAGGGGATCCACCATAATCCATTTTTTTGATATGCCGAACCCAAGTATTCTCCCATAGTCCACATAAAACATGCATTTTTTTGGGTTTAACCTAATGTTATATTTGCAACATCGAACGAAGATGACATGTAAATGTGCACTATGTTCGGATTTCCTTTTAGATTTGGATTCCAATTCATCAAGATAAACCTCAATGATTTTCTTAATATAATGGAATGCATATGACATGGCACTTTGAAAAGTAGCCCCGACGTTTTTAAGGCCGAATGACATTTTCCAATATGCAAAAGTATCCCAAGGGCATATGAAAGTTGTTTTATGATGGTCTTTTTTTTTATCTCGATTTGGTTGTAACCGGAGAATCCGTTCATAAATGAAAATATTTCATTCTCAACACACTCGTCTATAATATTATCAATGAAGGGTGTGGGATAGTTATCTTTGGGACAAGCCAAATTTAGATCCCTAAAGTCAGTACAAACCCAAATAATTTGTTGGTTCTCCTTTCCTTTAATTACTTCTTTATATACTTATCTTGGGGCTGACCCGGGTTTTGTGAGGTTCTTCCTCTAGTCTTATTCCAACAAAATCCCCTTCACTGGCCCTTTCGGAATCAACCTGCGAGCAGGATGAAGTCTCACTTGAAGCGAAGATGGGTGGTTACAGAATCAGGTTTTTGTAACCTAGTGACGCGCGGTTATGTTATGTGAGGTGGATATGTGCAACTTACTCAACATTAAATTCACAAATCACTACTAACATGTATCTACGCACTTCGTAATTATTAAAAACCTATAGAATCCCATGAATTGTTGTTACTACGCATTTACTACGACTATGCATTTACCATATCTAACATGACTTTGCAATGTTCATACCTACATGTTCCTATACTTATCATATCATTCTCATTCGCATTCATATGAAAACACATATATAAGCATAACCATTTATAAAAAATAATATAACAGAGATTCAAACACACAACACACGTGTTTACATGGTTCACCCCCTGGTGGGATCTACGTCCACGGGAACTATTCTTATATTTCTTAGAAGGGATTAGCATTTCTAGTCTGCACACTTAGTTGGAGACTCTTCTCTATAATATACCTCTATGCACACAGTTGTAGAGTCTTTTCCACCTCTTGGATATCTGAGCATAGATCTACAATAATTCTTACAATATCTAGTCTAACAAGATCTAACAACCAACCCTTCCTTTTGCAAAATTGACCCTTTTTATAGATTGTGTCCGAAGGTCACATATTTACAATAACTATGGGCCAACACCCATAGTACCCTTAAACTCAAAATGGCATGTCTCTCCTGTTGACCACACTTTGTCTTTACTTTTCTGGAGCTCTGTTGTCCTTTTTCATCGATTCCTTTGGCTTTGACGCTTCTCTGACAATGGTAGTTCTAACCGTGCGGCTCTGACACTACATTGGAGCATCCTTTGCACCATATCACCTCTTTAATCTTTGATCTTATAGATGGAAGTCCACTGCTTCATTCATAAATGCTCCAACTACTTCGCTGGTCCTTGAGTATTTCACATTTACTAAGGGGAGAGATCCTTATTTTCTAGTTTGTTGCGCTCCATACCCTTCTCCCGGGAATTGTGGAGTTGTTTCTCCCAAAACTGGTTGATGTTAGGCCTTGCCTAACTTGTACTTCTTCCATCAAAACTTTCTTTGACTTGGATTGCACCATCAAAACTGCTTCCACTTGGGATGCACCCAACATGCCCCTAACACTTACTCATGGCTCACCCTTGAGCCACTCTGTCTGGGTTGTTCCATTGTGCATTCTCTGAGATGTTTGATTTCACAACGAACTCTTGAAAAGTTGTGCTTAAATTTGCAACTGTATCCTTGGAATCTTGATCAAACTCCTTAATTGTTTTGAGCATCTCCTCTGAGATGGGTTCTAGAATTTGCTCCTTCACAGTACCTTCTATTGTCCAAAGTTCTTGCAACTTATTCTCAATTTCTTCAGAAAGGGAAAGCACTTCCTGTATTGGAGAAAACTCACTATGGCTTGGGGTAGACCACGATAGACATCTGACTACTAGAAATCAACTCAATTCCCAATGCTATGCTATATAAATGACAATTCTAAGATTATGAAGAATATAACCAACCTCGATCCAAACGTTTGACGTAGATCCCTGTTGGAGCTTTTCAATCCGTGCACTTGAATCTACAAATTAGTCTTGATAGCCAATATACAACAAGTACATATAATATATAAATGGGATTAACATCATCAATAGTAATGGCCCATGATATAACAAGTAAATGCAACCCAATGTAGTATAAACAACATTTACAACATTAATGGACGCGAATATGAGTATTTCTATTAATAAACAAGAAGAAGTACAATGTGATATGACCTCTTGCCGACAACCAATCTGAACCAAGATTTAGGTCAAGCCACTTGCACCTCCACCACTTCAATCCTCCATGGAATGGAAAACTCAAACTATGGTAGGAGTTTGGAAGGTGAACATAAAGGGTTCACAACTACAAGGATCAATGAGTGTAGACTCAAGATAGGGAAAAAATCCACTAGAGTTCTCTTGCTCTTCTTTATCCTCTCATCCATAAGCCATATGTGCTCAATATATAGTCCTCTCAAAAGTAAGTGAAAGGACACATCGAGGTGTTTCTTGGGCAGATGGAGAGTCAAAGGTCACCCAATGACCACTTTTGGGGAGTAAAATGTAATAAAGTAGTGATTTTTACCATTTTACATGCTACCTGCGGGCTATAGTGATGCAACTCACGGGTATGCCCATTGTAATGATGCAGCAAGCGTACAAGGGAAAAAATATGGAAAAATAGTGTATGAAGGATATAAAGTGGTTTTCAGTCAGTGGAATGGATCCTCTAGGATAAATATTGCCGATTCTCGATATGCAAGGAATTGTCAGGAGGAGGGGGAGGCTCACTCCCCATATTAGGTTGTGGTGCACCATAATCGTGTTGATGAGTGGCAACACTTACCTCAAATTGAACCATATTCACACATCCATACCCACCAGTATTGGAAGAAGATGTTGCCATCTCAGTAGGTCCATAACCAATGGTGGGAGCATGTGAAGCCATGTTTTTATGATGAGTAAGGGGATCCTTTAACATAGTTGGGCTCTATGCCAAATGCTTCGATGCTTCTTCGATTCGAGGACATAAGTGAGTAAGATGATCTTCCCTGCAAATATTACAAGGAAACTTCACCTTACACCTAGGTTTATGGTCCTCACCAGCATTTCCGCCTTCCCGAGGAGGGCTGGCATTATTTTTACAAGGCGTATTTCGATTGCTATTGTTGTTCCCATTGTTTCCACCCTTACGGTTGTTTCTCCCCTTTTTCTTACCACCAGGTTGTTGGTTACCTAATTGGTTTGTCATTTTCACACTGTGTACATCGTACGATAGGGTGGAAGTGGACAAGGTGTGAACTTGTTTGGGAGTAGACTGGTTTAGCGATAAATTTTGCATTTGATTAGCTACCAAATCTATGGGGCAAGTGCTTGCGGATCCTACGATGCCATCTGCATGCGGTTCAGGAACTGACTGAGGCTCATGGCGTGTTTGTGGTGTGTTAGGAATAATGTCATCCAGAATGTTAGACTGAGAGTATAATAAGTCTAAATGATGGACTTTCAAGATGGCATGTTCCTCAGTCACAATGTCGGACATCGAAACATCCTTAGAAATGTATGGGAGCAAAGACTTGAGGAACCATTCCAACAGGAACTCTGGAGGAATGTTGGATTTCACTAACCTCTTCCACCAATGCCACTCTTGAACGTAGTTAAAAATATGTGTGACTTTGTTCTGATGGAAGGTAGATAAAAGTTCAGTACCAGTATCATAGCGAACCGGCAACTGGAAATGATCTAAGAAAACCAAAGCGATCTCGTTGAAACCCCTATAAGTGTTTCTAGGAAACTCAACATACCACTTCACAGCTGCCTGTAATGTCCCCACCCTTGGACCCAATGCAAGGAAGGGAACCTGATGTCGTTCTATGGGGATTTTCATAAAACTCAGCCAATTCATTAGATTCACAGCCATTAAAGAGACATGTGCAGATGGAAATCAAACAAACATGCCTAGCGAAAATGAACTCATCCACACACATATTACATGACTGTTATTCAATTTAACAAAGTCAACAAATTAACACATTTGCATAAGTAAATAAACAATAAAATACTCATCTTGATGCAATGTTGTCCCAAACAACTAGCTATGTCGCTGCAACATTCCTCCCAGCCATAGGTATTTTCCCAACCTATATTCTTTTAGCACTCAGAGACCACCCCCGAGTTGGGCATGATATATACAAGGAAAAGGGAACCCTCAAGAACAGCATAGCCGAAAGCAATGGATACCCATCTCAGCCCCAACATTCTTTTACACACAGCCACTCAAAACTGGGCATGGATACACATTTCAATAATGGGTTTCATAAGACAAGGTCTATGGGTTTTCCCCAAAACGTAGGCACACCAAAAATGGACTATGGGAAGAGGGAATCAACCCCAGGGAAGAAAACCAATTTCTCCCACAGATGTATGAGCATTCAGTGGGCCAAAACGGCCTCAATTAAACCCCAAATAATTTCCCCTCTCTTCCCCACTGTTAGCTACAACAAAAACGCCCTTCCCAGATAGGAAAATGAAGGTAAACGTAGGAAATTCATGGAGGGAAATGCCCAGGAAGCTCTAAAATTGTGAGAGAGCAAACTGATGGTTGAATAATGGCTTGGGGAGCAATTTCATGGCCCTTTTATTGCCCAAGAAGACAAACATGAAAATCTAGGAAGGGTGGCTTTCCCACACTCAAATTTGGACACCCATACCTCCCATTCCCCAAGGCATTAACTACCTCAACCAACTGTTGGGAGAAATCAATGATTGTGCACAAAAGTCAACATGGATAGTTGAGGGTTTGATGGGTTCTCTCATTGACACTTGGCTTGACTTGATTGGCTCAAGGGTTTGAATATTTCCCTCCCAATTTCCTTGTAACATCATGCCCCATCTCTTGTTGCATTGCATATCTAGTTGTGGGATTTTATATTAAAATGCATATTTACAATTCCCATGGTTCACTAGCACATGGGTAGCATAATATCAAATACTTTCCTTTTCTAAATTGAGCGTTCACTGGCGGGGCCTTGGCCTTGAGCTCCACTCTAGGAATCATACATGATATGCATACATTATTTACATTATAGCCGAAAATATTACAAGGGTAAAAATGGGGGACATTACACTGCCCTCCTGAGGGTGAGTTGAAATAGCCGTAATGTAACGGAATCATGATTCAACGAGTTGGAGGAACACCAAAGGTGAAATGTTGTGACATGATCACCCTGGTCCTCACCACCTTTCCCTTCAAACTTAGGAATGTCCGAAGGGAGCTTGGTAGGGACTGGAGACCAATTAAGGTCATGACACACGGGATCATTTATGAGCTTCGAAATATCTGGAAGGTTCATATGTGCAAGGAATGGGAGTTGCGACTGGAAAGCTTGATTATGAGCTCCCATAAAAGGTTGGTTGAATGGAACCAAATTATGAGATGGACCAAAATCTTGACCATGAGTATTAAACTAATGAAAATGAGGACCTGACGGACCATAAGCTTGACCATGGCCATAGGGTTGATAACCTCCTCCGACCTGACCCATTGTGATACCCCAATTTTGACCCTTAGGAAATATTGGCTCTAATGTAAATATTGTAAACACACGATGTATGTGTCCCTAGCGTGGAGCTCAAGGCCAAGGCCCTGCTAGTTTATGCTCGGATGTTATTTAAATTAGACACACTTGATATTTTGTTACCCATGTGCTATTAAGCCATGGGATATTGTAAATTGATGTAAATATTTAATATTTAAATAAAATACCAAAAACTGGCTATGGGGGCAACGAATGAGAAGGGGCCACGTGTATCCACTAGGGAGTGGTGAGGGGGCTATGGGACTAAACCCTAGGCTGCCATTTTTCATTATGAGAACCCATTGACTTCCCTAGGTGACATTAATGCCTGTTGTAAGAAGTGGTTGGAATTTCATCCCATGGCTTCAATGGAGCATGGGCAGCCCTGAAATTCGTATGGGTGGGCATGGGCTCTATTTGCTTGGGAAAGAAGTCACTCAACCTCATGGGAGGTTGCTTCATTCTCACCCCATTCCATTGTGAAACTACCTAGCATCATTCTACATCCAAAAAAACGAGTGCCAACAGTGAGAGAATCAGAAAATCGCGACCTTGAGAGAGCCCAGATTTTGAAAGACCAAAAATGCCCAGATTTGGCATGGGACAAAGAAATACAATGGGGAATCCATTAGCATGAACCTTGGGGCGAATTGTGGAGCACTAGCTACCCCGAAATCAATAGGATAACCCAGTTTTTGCAGCCCAGAAAACGAGTGACGGATTTGAGCTACTTGGTGAGCAGGATGGTGAGAATCAGGTTGGGAATGACTATGCAGAGGTTGGGTGTGCTTGATAAACCCAGTGAAGGCTAGGATCTCAAGGATTAACAGCTGGACCTTTCTATGCCCATCCTAAAGAGCACTGGAGGGAAGAGTTGCCTGAGGGACTGTGTAGCAGAGAAGGGGATCTTCCTTGTGTTGGATGTGGTAGGTAATGTGGGTGCCTGACTACTGAGCTCACTTGAGATGCCTGTAGCTCAGTGGTTGAGCTCACTGGCTTAGCGTTACCCTCCTCTATCTTCCTGGATGCTTGACCGAAACCATGGTTGTGAGTGAACCCATCTAATTACTCCTTAGTGGATACACAACCCAGCTTGGGGGTGATCTCTCAGCTGAAGGAATATAGGCTGGATAGAGATCTATGGTTGGGAGGAACGTTGCCTTCACATAGCCAGTCGTTGGACATCAACTTCTCAAGATAAGTGTTATGTGTATTATAAATTATTCCATTTTGTGTTCTGCAATATCTTAAATTGTCCATGTTTAATGAAATGAATTAATATGGAATCCATGCATGGCATACGAATGAGATTGGGTCTCTTTAGGTTGAATCATCCTCTGCTGTGATTGATATGATTGCAATTACTATCTATTTGAGTGCTTGTTAGCATGTTCATTTCGCTGTGTTTTATATGGAGACGAATCTGCATATAGAAGTTTTAAATTGTTAGGAATTTATGGGCAAATATTATTGGGGCTAAGTCTACAGTAAGTCCGTGTGTGGTTAACGTTTCCTTCCTTGCACGGGAATGATGGAAGGGGACGTTACACCCATATGAGAGTAAGCAGGTATATATGTGTTTTGGGCACCATATTGGGGTGGGTTGTACTGGTGGCCAGCACCGACTGTGTTGTAGTAAGTGTTGCCACCATAAGTATGGGGCATATACGTACTATTCGTAGTAGGAACCAAGTTGTAATGACCATAATGGTACGGTATGTTCCCACCCCCATCATTAGGATCAGCTTGAGCAGTCGTGTGGTGACCATAAGCATGAGATGTATTCCCAACCCCAACATTGGTGTTACTAGTAGCAGGGATGGTGGCATTATGTCCAGGTGGATAGGATATATTCCCACCTCCTACATTGGCATTACTAGTGGCGGAAGTGGACGCAAAAGTATGTGGTATATGTCCACCCCCATGGTTAGGAGGAGCATTAACATTTTCAAAAGTAGTCTTGGGTTGACGAGTAGCGACATGTGTATTAGGTGGTGGATGGTGAGTCGTGTTGCGGACAATGTTCCTATTGGGTTGGGTAGTCCTAGGAGGCGGTCGCCTTCCAACATTAGCATTGTTAGGAGGAATACGACTAGTCCCCATACTATGTGTGTGAGTGGACAACGTGGTGCCCTTGGTGAGGGTATTTCCCCCAGTGGGTGCAGTGTGG
Source organism: Larix kaempferi (assembly GCA_027924585.1). Taxonomy (NCBI): domain Eukaryota; kingdom Viridiplantae; phylum Streptophyta; class Pinopsida; order Pinales; family Pinaceae; genus Larix; species Larix kaempferi. Next base: position 38,891,016 of record BSBM01000372.1, on the reverse strand, counting down.
CTAACACTATGACTAGTGCTAGTGTGACTACCAAACGTAGTGGAAGGATCAACTGTATTATAATTAGGCATACCAAAAGAGAATGTGGTTGGGTTGACCGTAGGACCAGTGTCGTCATGTAACTCTGACATCCCGTGTATATAATTGTGTGGAAAAGAAGGATCGAATGGGTCGTCCTCGGGTGGATCTGGACCAAACAAATTACGTTGGGTCTCAGTTGGATCACCCCCCCACGCCTCACGAGGAGTAGGGGTGTCTGAAGTGTGTTCGAATCTACTTGATGGAGTCATAGGTATTTCTTCAGTATCAGAATGTACAACAGTCATGACGTCTAGGACGTATGTCTTGTAAGAATCTGAATAATCAAAGGGATCCCACCGACGTCCCCTAGCAACGCGGCATGAAAGCTCGACAGGTTCTAAACCATCCAACCGACGGGCTCGGAGGAGAGTAGGACTTCACACCACGATATCTCCGGAGAGAATATAGAATCAAAATGTCCCCTAAAGGCCAACTATCGCTAAAAAATAGTAAATCAAAAGAACACACCTAGAGAAACTACAGCCAAGAGTAGACAAATAGAGTGGCTAAATGAGCTCTTGACACTAGAGCTGGTATATCTTGCCTAGGAGAGGCTTGAGAATCCCAAACTATAGTCGGAGGTAACAAAATCAGTTATAACATCCCCTAGACTTCACTGCGTGCACAGGGTCAAGATCTTATACAATGATAACTATGTTGTCCGACCCCTATCTGACTCAAGACACAAACAACATAACCACTGCAAGTACCCTATGCGATACCTAGGTAAGGAAACTATGGTCACCGCAATATAACCAATGCTCATGGGAATATTCGCAGATCGGATCCGTCGTATGGGCAGGGTAGCTGAGCACGAAACTCAATGAGGTTCAAATCCCCCAAGAGTCCCCAGATACAAACAAATCCAGGAAATATCTCCCACGTTTAATCAATATCAGAGGGATATCTCTTGAACCAACCTCCCATGACCTTGTTCTTAAATCTGGCTTGAGTAGAGCTTCCTGAGAATGCTAATATATACCATAAATTACTCCACTCCCTCGTCAAACACCTAATGTTTTGTCTAGTAGTATTGGATTGTTAACTCACAATGATCTATTTCGAGACTCTAAACCTATTCTAGTTGGTGTACCCTATAAATGAAATCGGTCTAATCAACTTTAGGATTAAGCGTTAATTTTAATGGTTGTGGTTACTCAAGGGATATGGTCGTAAAACTAGTGATGTGTATGACTCAATAGTATGCAAAATCGTCAAATCCTAGACTCATCTATCAATAAAAACAATGCCACTAGCATGCAAAATCAATCCAATGGTTTTGAAATAAAAATGCAATCCTTTTATATTTTCAATGCACAATCATAATCTAAATGAAGGAAGAAAGCATTCAATGCAAGATGCAGTACATAATTTTTTTTGTTTGTTTGTATTTTCTCTTATAAACAAAAGGAAAATGCAAAACTATATGTATATTTTTGTATTTTTCAATAGAAAGAAATGAAAAATACAAGCAAAATCCTACTATCTAGTCACTAATATGCCAAGAAGATCACTAAGACAACTCAGCAAATACCAAATAGTAAGACTCAGCCAACGGAATGAGATCAAAAGGAAAAAACCAACAAGGCTAAATCCAAAGATGGGTAAAAAACCAACAAGGCTCAACGAAGAGAAAAGAAGAGTTCTGGTCACAACCAAAGCATGGAACGGTCAAGAAACAGGCCAACAAAGACTCAGGATCATCAAAAGCCAACCCAACAACAACCAAAATTCATAAATCAACCAAAGTCGGAGTTGTACGCTACTGTCAAAATAAAACCTACGGGTACCCACGAGCAGTAGAGTAAACAGAGGCGACTGTATGCGGGCAGAGCTAAGCTATCCCATGGGTAAGGAAAGGAAAATGGGCAAATAAAGAGTCTAATGGCTTAGAAAAAACCAGTTTTCTATAGTGTATCTCAACGGCCAATCAGTGACATAGAGCTTCGACAAACAAAAACTCTAATTAAGGACTAATGCTCAAAAATCCCCAAAAATGGATGTTTTCCCCAGTATGGTCACCATTTCTGTATTGGGGAAAACTCACTATGGCTTGGGGTAGACCACGACAGACAACTGACTACCAGAAATCAACTCAATTCTCAATGATATGCTATATAAATGACAATGCTAAGATTATGAAGAATATAACCAACCTCGATCCAAATAGTTGATGTAGATCCTCGTTGGAGCTTTTCAATCCGTGCACTTGAATCTGCAAATTAGTCTTGACAACCAATATACAACAAGTACATATAATATATAAATGGCATTAACATCATCAATAACAATAGCCCATGATATAACAATTAAATGCAACCCCATGTAGTATAAACAACATTTACAACATTAATAGACGAGAATATGAGTATTTCTATTAATAAACAAGAAGAAGTACATTATGATACGACCTCTTGCCAACAACTAATCTAAACCAAGATCTAGGTCAATCCACTTGCCCCTTTACCAGTTCAATCCTCCATGGAATGACAAACTCAAACTATAGTAGGAGTTTGGAAGGTGAACATAAGGGGTTCACAACTAAAAGGATCAATGAGTGTAGACTCAATATAGGGCAAAAATCCACTAGAGTTATCTTGCTCTTCTTTCTCCAGCTCCCATCCATAAGCCATATGTGCTCAATATATAGTCCTCTCAAAGGTAAGTGAAAGGACACATCAAGGCATTTCTTGGGAAGATGGAGAGTCAAAGGTCACCCAATGACCGCTTTTTGGGAGTAAAAGGTAATAAACTAGTGATTTTTACAATTTTACATGCTACCCGCGGGCTGTAGTGATGCAACTCGCGGGTACACCCACTGTAATGATGCAGCAAGCGTACAAGGGAAAAAATACAGAAAAATATTGTTTGAAGGATATAAAGTGGTTTTGAGTCAGTGGAATGGATCCTCTAGGCCAAAGAGTGTTGATTCTCACAAGGTGGAAGATTACGTTGTAACACTTCCTCCTGGATAGGCTGCAACTTCGATGAAGTTTCATCTTCTTTCGCCCTTAATGCTTCCAACTCATTCTGAATTTTCTTATTTTTTGTGAACTTCTGGATTCTTTTCCTTGATGGAGAATCCTTCATAGCCATATTCACAGAGTCAAGCTCTTTCTGCGTTTTTTGTACCTCGTCATGGAGTTTCTCCAACTCTGGTTCTTCCTGTAGCATAGCCCATACCTTATTAATTTCTTCCAATAGGTCTTGACATCTTTCCACTTCTGCGTAGATGTTTTCTGTGGAAGCCTTCAATTATTCGTCTCTTGCTTCTTTATCTTGCTACGAGGTGCCAGATTATTATCGAGCTTCTAGGTCAGCAATCTGTTCCTTATATCCAATATCCATAGTTTCCATTTTATTTTTTAGGTTGTCTACGACAGCACCAATCCTCAAAATAGTGGCTTCTACTTCAGGCCCTTATGGGAAGTCTAGAATCTTTGCACAAATTTTGATGATTTCTTTCTTCAGTTTCTTTTGCTTCTCTTGTGCATATGCGAGCTCCTTAGTTTTCAGTGTGCATTCATCTTTTATTTCCTTGTAGATTTCCTCCAGCTTCAGATGTTGGTTGTAAGAGACTATGTCTCTATCTCATATTTCTTTCACAACCTACAGATGCAAATTATGTAATCCCTCAATGGGAAACATCCCAACATTAATGTCCAAGTGTGCGAGCTGCTTTGCACCTTCAGTGAGCTTGTCAGTTGGAAATATAACGTTAATTAGATCAATTCTAACTAGCCTAGATCTCATTGTTATGGCATGAGCCTTTTCTTCCTTTGGCTTGATTCTCCTGACCGATCATCAGAATATGGTTCTTTCACCAAGTCTCGTTGGACTTGTTCAACTTTTGCGACCAAACTCTTCAATTCTGCGAGGCTTTCCATCATGCTTGTTTGTACTGCCTCTTTATTTATTTCCTTCAACAAAAGTGTTTCTTCAATGTGCGCTGACACTCTAACTTTGATGAAATCATAGTCATCATCATGCAACTACACATCTAGTGGAGGCTTACAAGCTTTCATTTTCTTCCTTTGCATTCCTTCCGGCACAACTGTGTCAGGTTCCTTTCTTTTCTCTTCTAATGACAAGCCAACAACTTGTTGTTGTTCTACGCTTTGACTAGATTACGAGTTCTATGTGCTTGTTGTGTCATCACCTTGGGCTTGCGGATCTCTTGCTTCACTTTCTTTGGAAGTGGTGATCAGTGTGGCTGGCACATCAACCTTCCATTCTGGTGGCTAGTCTTCCATAATCAGATTTATTTTCTACACCTCTAGCTGGTATATTCCTTCAAACCATTCTGGAGGCATGAGCTATACTCCCGACTATATGTAAATGAAATGCAATCCAGCTTTTAAATTCATATTCTGTATATAGCGAGCCGTCACTTCCTTGGTGATATGCATTTTCCTCTGAATTACTTCGCATAATTGCTCATAGTAAGTAAGAAACTATATCTTGTTTACCCTTTGTCGATCTGGCTTTGAGTTTTCCCACATGTTTGCAAACCTCCGTCATTGGCATTCTCCAACCAATACCGGGACATTTTGCTGATAACAAGGCTCCTTCCATCCTACAAAGGTGACCAATACCAGTAACCGACTATAGTGGAATTGACCTCCATTTTCTTGCATGTCACAGCTATCTTCTAAAAATTCGTTCAACAAGTAGCTCACCCAGTTGAAATGAAATCCATCCTTAGCCTTCAAAGATAAGGATACTGCAACAACCGGTACTTCATTTGGTCTGCACTTCCTCATGATATTTCCTGCAAGGAGCTGAACTGTAAATCGTGTGGCTTGATATTTGATTCCAATGGTTATGTAACCATGACTTCCTTTACTTATGCTGAATTTAGTCTTCATACTTGCAGCTAACTCTTTATCCTTGGTCTTTCCAACGAACTCATCTATAGGATCAACACCTCTCTTACACAAGTCCGTGATCCAGTAGATAAGGTCGGTGTTAATGTCAACCTTGTGGTCCAACCACAAGTATCCCTGGTGCATGCATGACAGTAGTGTATGCACCATGGATGTAAGATCTGGGATTCTATCAAAATGAGGGATGCGTAATAGGTTCAACAACTCTACTTCTTGTAATGGCGCAACCCAATCTTGCGGGTGAATTGTCGCTTTCTTGGTAACTTCATCGTACTTTCTATACATATACTGATTTGGTTGGAATTGTGGAAATTTTGCATCCTGGAGCAGATCATGGTCGACGAATTTGCAGTCAGGAATTTTACCAAGTAAATTCTCTTTAAGCCGCACATGGATTGACATTGGAGGCATGGAAATTTCATACCGAGCATTATTTATGAGAAGCACGTCTGGTGCATCTCATTTCCTTGGAGAAATTTACTCTGGAATAATCCATATGGGTTTCTCCTAAGTCTCTGCTGGTGGAAATGGCTTCTAATCACTCATAGACTTCGGCTTTTCTTGTTCAGTGCCCTTCTGCTGGTCTTTCTTTTGTTATGGTTGATTCCTTGGTGAGTTTCTAGATGAACCACCGTGTTTTGGGACTGATTTCTTTACAGGAATATTGATAACTCCTTTCAGACTAGAATGTCTGAAATCACTCAAAATTTCTTCTAATGTTGACTGCTCAAACATATAGTATCGGATAACTATTGCTTTCAACTGGTAAACACTTAGAAATTTATAGGTAGTAAAAATGAAAATTTGTTGTAAAACCAGTAAGTAAACGGTCTTTGCTATTGTTGATACAGTTTTGTCGACAGGGGTTCACTTTGCACTCTTGTCAACAAACACCAACCAGACACCCTTAAGCATCGACCCTGAAAGGTTTTACCCTTTCTGGAAACACCTGCAGAGCGAGTGAGGTCTCACCCGACATGTTCAAGGGGGATGCAGGAACCAAGTTTCCACAGTAGAGAGAGAACATGCGTTAACCCTTACTTAGTTGCTACATAAGCTAGAGATCTTCCTTCACATTATACTAACAATTCACATGTGCATTCGACATCTGCTTTAGTAGCATGTAGATACCATTTGCATCAACTTACATCACAGATTAATCAACATAACAACAAAACCTTAAACACATTGCATCATTAAGATAACATTCATCATTCATAACATGGAGACACAAATGGAAACAAAGAATAGAGACATAATTGAACATCCTCATGCATTAACTCATCTCAAAATCTGCGGTACAACCTTCGCAGGAACAGTTCCAAGTGACTCACTGCGAATTCATATACACAGAGCAAAGCTTGTCAAAAGTAGAAAAATACTTAGATGCTATTTTTTTCACCGTCTACAATCGATTCCCCTAGGCTTACAAATGTGGTTCTATTTATAGACAACCAAGGCAGTTACAAAATGGTCCACATGACTAAATATAACTAACATTGACCAAAACTTGCGGCTTTTTATCCTTCACAAATGGTCCTTTCTTCCGCTAATGACCCTTCTATCATTGTCGGCTTCCGCAATTCATGCACTCTAACCCCGTGCCAACAGGCCCCCAACAAAAAATGGTGGCTATGACAATTATATATAGGTTGAATACCATGAAAGATTTCTAATAGCCAAGAATCTTGAAGCAAGGAAGTCCTCACAAGAATTATTCAAAGATATGCAAGAATAAGAAGAAATGCTGAAACAGAACATAAGATAAGGAACTCAATTGATGGAAATATTATCTCATGTATTATTCCTCAATATGAATACAATATATAGTACATCTCAAGAAAGAAAATAGAATTCCTTAAAGGAAATTTGTAAAGCATAAAAAGTACGGCTTACTAAAAACATAAAAACCCCCTAGGTGGCAAAAGCAGTTTCCAAAACTATGCTAGAGGATCACGAATTTGGCAAGTATGGTATGGAAGATCATGAGTGAGGTAAATGGAATGTATTTATGACTTTGGAAGAGAATATATGATGTGGAGGTCGAATTGGTCAAGTGGTAAGAGTTTCCAAGTCAACTAGCTTTTTCTTATCCACTAGAAGGTAGAAAAAAATAGGATAAAGCTATCTAAATCAGGAAAGTGTCGTTCTAATTCAGGAATGGAATAAAATCAAACAGAATCCAAGGAAATCTTATCCAGAATTTGTCCAAATTCGTTTTTGTGACTTAGGATAGCAAGTGGTCCACTAAAATACAAAACTGGCCCTATTTATCTAGTCAAAACTTAGGAAATTTATCTAGGCGACTAGTAAAATCACTACTACATATGGGTAGATTGTTCCACAAAAATGTTTCCACGTTTTCAACATTCGTGGGTAAAAAAAATGATTTTTTTTTTTTTAAAAGGGCGGAAAAAATGTGGCAATATCCATGATTTTTAAAGTTCCACAAACATTCGTCCCTATATCGATGAATTTGTTAGGTTTCACTTTTCGTGGAAACAGGGACGAAAGTCAAGCTATATAAACTACACACTCTCACCATAATTTTCACATTTTCTTTTCTTGCGGCACATTGAGCATGGATTTTGGACTTGCGGGGTGATTGTATGAGCTTGGATATTCTGCATAGGTTTGATATTGAACTTGCAAGGTTAGTAATGTGTAATTTTTTATCTATATTTTTATAAGGGTTAGATTTTAATATTGTTTATAAGTAATGAGGCTTAGGTCATGTTAATTTGTATTTTTTCCTTTCTAATATTTTTTTCAAGAACTTGCTATCATTTTCATTTAACTTGCTATATTTTTTTCAAGAACAAGTTTTTTTGGCTTAGGTCATGTTAACTTGCTTTTTTGCCTTTCTACCCACAAAAGTTCATTATAAAACGGTTGTGGAAAGAAAATTCATGGAAATGCTATTTTAAGTCCAACATACTTCTAGCTTAAGAATTGCATCACCTTGTCAAATCTAGATTCTAGTTAAATATTTTAGGGTAACAAGTTGATTTTCATGGTAAATAACATTCATTCTAGTACTAAAGTCATTTTTTAAAAATTAAATTAAGTGGCACTTTTCTTGCTTGTGATTAATATTGTGTTTGTGATGCTTTTTTTTGTTATAAAAAATTTGTGATGCTTCTTAAGCTATGCAACATATTCAAGAAGCTTATGAAAACATATTCACGAGAGTTCACAAATAGCCCATCCATATTTCATCTACAAGATAAAAATCTATAATGCATAAAGGTTCTTGTTCAAATACTGCATCTCCAAGTTAGGCCACTTGAACCCATTCTCTTAACAATTCTCTTTGTCATCCTAAGTTATGAAACACTATAAGTGACATAATCTCTTCTCCTAGTTCTAATGTGTACCACATGGATGTGTCCTACTAAGCTAGGGATTATAACTACAATATTGGTTAAGAGCCAACCCTCTTTGGTGGTCAAACTATATGAGGTCTTCAAACTATACAAGTAGTTATCAATTTTCCAATATTTTTGGTTCCTTAACATTTGACATTTACCCTTTTTTTAAGTAACCAACCTTTCTCAATTGACTTTCTCACAACCAACTTACCATCTTTCCATTCATACTAACTTTAGTCTTCATATTTTTCTTTATAAATATAGAAAATATTGGACTATAACATACTATATTCAGAAATGTACTTATAATATCCAATGTAATTGACAAGTTATTGTTTTGTATGGTGTAGGTAAGACAATTACTTGTACGACCACTACAAGGATTTGTCACTATGAATGAAAATGCAAGGAAGCTTGCTCAGTTTAGAGCTGCATTAGAGGCGAGAGGAGATGGAAAATGTTATTATCCTTTCTTTTATTGCAAGGGCTTGCGAAAAAGAAGACTTTTAATAGAAACAGTTGAAAGACATTACAGGGATAAGGGGCATGCCGAAGGGGGTTATGAATATCGTTTCCTGATAAGACTATTTTTGGAGTTCACTTTTTAATATATTCACTGTAATATTCATCATGTCTGCATGAATTTGAGTAAAATGTCTTATTTTTTTAATATATGTTCTATTCAAACTAATTTTTCTATGTTGTTTGTAAATTTATAGACAATGCCCCCAAAATGTCGCGTTCCAGAGAGTTATTTGCCAAGTACTAGTAGAAATACTCATTCAATACAGCCTGACGAACTTCTACATCAGAATATTGAATATGATCAAGTAGTTATTTCTGATGATATAATGGATGTAGATAATATTAGTGACAAAAATCAGGAAGATGAGATACATAAATTGATCCAAGACACATTTTCTCCAATGGATGAGGACAACCATGATGATAGTGATGATGTTGATCCTCTACTTGAGAAGTCATATCAACCTCTTTAAGAAGGCTCAAAAACAAATCTTTTATCTGCTATATTGTTGTTAGTGAACTTGAAGGTTTTGAATGGATTATCAAACACCTATATGACACAGATACTAAGGTATGTAATTTGTTTGTTTATTTATTTTTGTTTGCATGTTCACAATATCTATATATAGAAAGGGTTGACTTTTTTCCTATATTGTTGCTATTGTAATCTAATGTGTAAAGTTTAGATGCGATATTGATGATTAATATTGTTTTCATTGATTTATTCTTTTGAATTTTGTAGATTGTTAGGTGAATTTCTATTACCAACTTCAAATATTTTACCACACACATATCAAGGGATCTATGTCATTATGAAAGCATTTAGTATGGAGTATCAAGATATTGATGCATGTCCTAATGATCATATCATATACTATGGACAATATGCATTAGAAAATGAATGCCCACAATGTCAAACAAGTAGGTATCAAACCGATAAAGTGACAAAAAAGGTGCCTCAAAAAGTTCTTCGTTATATTCTGATAATTCCATGTTTCCAGTGGTTGTTCTGGTGTCAAAGTATAACACAGTTTATGGATTTCCATGCAAAGAACAGAAGTTGTGACGATGCTCTTCGAATGCCTGCAGATGGTTCTGCATTTAGTTACATCAAAGAAAAGTGGCCAATTTTTAAAGAAGATCCTCGTAATGTTAAACTTTCTTTGGCAGCTGACAGTGTCAATCCTTTTGGAGAGCTTCGTTCTACCTACTCAATGTGGCCTATTTTTTTATAAACAATAACCTTCCTCCTTGGATGTCGATCAAGAGAGAGCACACAATGTTGGCAATGATTGTTCCAGGTATTTAATTAATATGTATTTTTTTAATTGAAAGTCTGATTAGTAAATATTTCATTGATTTGTTTCTTGCATGATAATTATGGCTTTGATTGATTAGGCAAGTACCAGGTTAAAGATATGAACATATATCTTGAGCCTCTTCTCGATGAGTTGCTGAAGTTATGGGATGGTGTCACTATGTATGATATTTCTAGACCAATCAAGAAAAGACGATTTCAATTCCATGGAATACTTGCATTTACAATTCATGATGCTCCCGGGTTAACACATTTTTGTGGTATATTGTTGTTACTTTCTTTTGTTCCTTAATATTTTATATATCTGTTGATAATATCATGCATTATTTTAAATTGTAATGCTAATTTGCTACACCAATTCATATATCTTGTAGGTCTTCAAACCAAGGGTAAATATGCATGTCCATTTTGTGGTCCCAAGATAAAATCTCACCGTTCAAGGAGTTTAGCAAAGGAAGTGTTTGATGAGTATAGGCACTTTCTTCCTAAGAACCATAGTTATCAAACTACAAACAAAGAAAAATTTAACGGTAAAGAAGAGAATGGAAAAAATCCACGAAGAATGACACCTCACCTATGGAAGGTGGAATATAATAGAAACCGTCAAGGTATGCCATTTTTTTTTTGTATTGAATTATGTTCAACGTGATATGTTATACCATTATTGATTAATTGGTTTTAATTTGATTATGTACTGATGTTTCATGAATGTCATTAAGGCACACGAGGAATCAAAATTTACCTAATTCAATTCAGTAGGTTGTCATACTACGAACACCTTCAAATAGTTCATTTGTTTGACACAATGCATATTGGGAACAACATAACAGAAATGTTATGGCGAATATTAGATGGAAGGACTAACAAATAAAAAATTGGAAAGATTTGTAGTGACATCCAAGAATCTAATCATGCATTGCAAAGTGTTATCATTAATTATAATGGTGATAGTCGTCAATAGAATATTAGTCTTCCTTGGTGCTTGACGGAGCAACAGAGCAATATTGTGAGAGAGGTCATAAAAACTATCAGGTTTCCGACGAGTTTTTCGTCAAACATAAAGAATATCTCGACGAAAAAAGGTGATTTTGCAGGGGTTAAAACACATGATTGGCATACATTCATTAAGATAATCATTAGTCTATAATATATTTCATTATCGGTATGCACTATTTTATTAATGCTATTCTCTTATTTAGAAATAAATATTAATAATTAACGGTTTTTTGATACAGTATGTTCTACCTTTATCTCTCCCAGATGACTTTGACAACATAAAACATATTATTTATGTTCTTGGAAAATACATGAGGTAAGTAATGTTTTACTTCGAAAATGTACTTGGTTTGTGGTCTGTAGCGGAACTTATTGACATATATTATGTTTTTCTCGCAAATATTAGATATGCCTTGACATATTGTTTTATTGCATCATTTGTAGGTGGATTTCATCAAAAGAAATCCATAAAGAAGATATAAGGCACTGGAAGAGAGAAATTCCCCGACTAATGTGTGAAATCCAACAGTATCTACCTCCGACATTTTTCAATGCACAAGAACACTACCTCATACACCAAGTTGAGGAGATTGAATTATGTGGACCAGTACACACAAGGTCGATGTGGATGGTGGAGAGGCAGTTGAAGTCACTGAAGGATTTTGTTAGACAAAGAGTGCATCCCGATGGTTCTATGGTTGAAGGATATATGGTATATCAATGCACGGTGTACATTAGTGAATATCTACCTAAATTAGCAGAAAATATGAATGTGCCTTGCATTTGGTATCTCGACTCCATCAACAAATTTGAAGGGAAGGTCCTTTTGGGGAGAGGTACATTTAGCACCATGACAGGTAATTATTATTATATGTTTTTGAATTAATATGTTACACATTTATTTTTTCCAATTTTTTATTATCATACTATTTTTAACTCTTTTTAATAATTATTCATTTTCAACTATATTAAACTATGTTCCTTTAATGATGATCTAATTAAATATGAAATTGAATAGTTTTTTTATCCTATAGTTGGTCGAGTGTGGGATGCTTTACATTTATACATTGCAAACAACCTTGATTGGATGGAGCATTGGATAAAAGATTGTGAAGAATTATTCGGTAGGTTATCATGGGAAGGGGTCAGTAACATGATTAAAACAACTCATCGTCTTCGACATCAGATTCCTGACCTTACGTCACAAAGGGAAGTTGATTTAGCCTATGGTGTAAAATATAAAAAGGAAAGTAATTTTTTTACCCACATTTTTTCTAGTTACTTCGATCCATTTTTCCAATTATTACATTTCATTTGTTTAAGTTTTCAAATATATTTACTAACTCCTATATGACGTTTATGAATTCACAATGTATTTTTAACCCATTGTCAATGTTGCAGCTCAAACATCACAAGGCTATGTTGTGTAATGGTCATAAATTTCGTATCAAAAAGTTGGATGATAACAGGAAAAACTCAGATTGTGGGATAACTGCAGTCTTTAAGGTCACCAATGTTTCCTCCAGAAGTGATAGACATCCATGAAGAAACCAAGAATAGGTACTATGGGCATTTGGAGGAAATTGTTGAGTGTAATTTTAATTCCTTTAAAATATTTTTGTTTGAGGTGAAGTGGTACAGACTACGGATGCATGAACGTGATCCTGAAAGAACTGTTATTGAGCATTCTAATGGATTTACCATGGTTAATACAAGGGCATTTGAACTAGGTACAGAGCCTTATGTTCTTCCAAGTCAATGTGAGCAAGTCTACTACTCCGAGGTACCAGGTAAAGCAGGTTGGTCATACGTTGTTCGATACGATCCAAGAGGAAGACCAGTAAAGTATAATCATGTACTAGATGATGAAGATAATCACAAAGAAGAAGAGGATGATGATGATTTAGATCAGGCTACAGTCGATGTGTTAGATGAAGAAGTTGAAGAGGATGATCATGCAAATGTATCAGACGATGATCTCATTGACGATGAGGATGACTATATTAGTGAAGATGACTTTGACGCTGATGACGATGTGAATGATCCTTTCATCAATATCTATTCAGAACGAGATCCTGATACAGATGTTGAGTTGGATGAAGGAAGATGAATGATATTTAATTGTTGAAAAGTAGAGGTATGCAATGTTTTTAGGTTAAATTAAATGCACTCACCATATGTTCATTTTGTTGATTAACTTGTGTTGATGTATATGTAACTTCGGAATGTATTTCATATATGTTGTATGTACTCCTATAGATATGGTATTATTCCTCTATACGGAAGTGTCGTCATTTATATTGTAAGTGTCATAACTTATACTTGATGGGTTATTAGACCACCTTGTTGGGGTCGGCCCTGTATAAGTCATGTGGGTCAAAGGGTTATTAGACCACCCTATTGGGGGTCGGCCCACTCAGCATTATGTTATGTGGTTAAGTTCGAGCCTACATGAGTTAGGTAAAAAGGCAAGTCAAGTCAAGTATAAATAGAGTGCAGGAGGCACTCCATTTGTTCACTCACTTCTCACACATGCACTCAAGGAGGAGTGGCGCACTTATGGAGGAGGAGGATCTGCTGCTAGGTTATGGCTATCTCTCTTGGTTGGTTGTATCATTGCTCTATCTATCTCTGAGGAAGTTATTGGGGTTTTTCACCTTTATAGTTTTCCCCAAGTAAATCTTTGTGTCTCTTGTGTGCTTGCATTATTGTCTCCATGATTGATATGCTGTACATGTTGTTCTCTCAGTTAATATCCTAGATCATATTGAAGTAAATTCTGAAAATTTAACATGGTATCAGAGCTAGCCTGAAAGAAGGCATGATATGGCATGTATGACACTTGTTGCACTTACGATGTTAGGGCTTGATATAGCAAAAACAAGTCATCGTAGCACTTTCGCTATAAATTTTTTTTGGCGACGTTTTCGGATATGAAATTGTTACAGGATGAATATTAAATCTCCAGGTACCTTGTGTCCAAAGGACAACCTCTAATTCGTTTTAATTTGTAATTTATGATCTGTACAATATAGGGTTTCTGCCTCTTCCAGATCTGAGTCAAAATCAGGTGACCTTGGGAAAAAGGTCATATCTTGGGCTAGGAAGATCCAAATGAAATTTCGTAAAAAGTGACAGGTAGTACACAGTCTGTACTATCTCAGAAAAATTTTTCAGAGGCCGAAGTTGAACCAGTGACACGTGGCACTCCGTACAAGTTTGCACTCCTATATTATCCCATAAACAGGTCATGTTGCGACACTTGGAATAACTCTCTCTCAGAGAGTCCAATTGAGGTCAGACTTGTCAGGATGGAAATATAACAGGCCGAGATATCTCAGAAATTTTTTCAGATGCTGAAGTTCAAACAGTGACACGCGGCATGCCGTACAAGTTCGCTCTTCTGTTTTATCCCAAAACAGGTAACGTTACGACATTTGACATAACTCTCTCTCAGAGAATCGAATTGAGGTCAGACCTATCGGGATGGAAAGATAACAGGTCAGGCTATCTCAGAAACTTTTTCAGACCCTGTGGATCGGAAATTTTGGAGGTATACCAGAAACAATCAGGTACATATTTCTGTCAAAACAGAATTATTTTTTAGTACCTTCATTCATGGCTTTCGGAATTTAGGACTTCGAAAAAAGTTGGAATTTTTGTAATCGGAGACCACGGCTGGATACTACTCATCAAAATAGAAATTTGGAGACCAAGATCAGAATTTTTGGTTGGGCAGAAGGCCGGGCTTGATCAAACCCTAGTTCGGGACTTTGATCAGAAAAGTGGAAAATTAGGGCTTCTGTAAAAATGGGAATTTTTGAAATCTATGACCACGGCTGGAAGCTCCTCAGAAAAATAGAAGCTTAGAGCTTTGGATCAAACCTTTTGATGGGGAAAAAGAGTGGGCTTCATCAAACCCCAGTTTAGGGTCACGTCCAGTGAATCTGGAAGTTTCAAAGGAAAAATTGAGGAGTGAAACTTTGCAGTTTTCAAATTCTAAATATACCAGCTTGATCAGCTCATCAAGGCGCATATTTCTATCCTTTCGGAAGTTTGAAATTCAAAGTTTGAATTTTTGGGTTTCTCTGACAAACCCATATCCAGCTCCAGGTCCAGTTCTTACAAATCAAGTGGATTGGGTTAATCCTAGAAGAAGATGGATTGATCATCCGCATGAGTGAAGAAGTTCCTGTTTCAGAGGGAGATGAGGCTAAGGCCTTACATAAGAAGATTACAAGCAATCTCGACAAGTATGACTCATCGAGGTATGTTTCGAGATTTGTTCATGATTACATTTATGGTATGTTTGTCTTCATGTTATTACGGTTAGTACAATCTTGATTTTATACTTGTCATATCACCTTAATAAAACTATGAATGCACGATAGAAAATATTCATTGATTAGGGTACTAATGCATTATGGTGTTGTATGAGGTTTATGTTGTCTACTAACATGAAAGGTACACCAAGAAAGACAAATCATGTTCTGGTCCAAGAACATATGTCATGATAACATGAGGACAAAGATTCATCCATTGTCACGGATCTCATAGAAGATCCATTTACGAGGTATGTATAACTTGGTTTTGTAATAGTTAACCTATGAGATATACAGGTTACTAGCACAAGTCATTGAAGAAGAACAAGAAGACATCATGTGAGTATGTTAGACATAAATAGCTAGCATGCTAATCCATGTATGTTTTTCCTATATCAAGATAGAATCCTACCTTGTGTTAGGATCTTATACTGTTGTTGATAATAATTATTCATGAAGTCATAGGTTTGAATAATCATGATTGTATGCATATTATGTTTCTTACCATAATTGATGATATGACTAACCAGAAGAATCATGATGGTATAGGTTTGAATAATCACAGGTTTTATGCATTTTATATCTCTTATCTTGATTGATGATTCAACTAACCTGAAGAGTCATAGGTTTAAGTAATTACAGGTTTAGACATGTTATGTTTCTTATGATTTGACTAACCATAAGAATCCTACATAAACCTTGAATGCTAATGCTTATTATTTCTGTTTGAAATGATCATGACTATACATGCTTGAGATTATTGTGTTTTAATAGTATACTAATGAATGTATGATTTTATATGAGATCACAAAGATAACACATTCATGATACTAATAAGCATGCATAGGGACCAAGGATGAATATGAGATTCAAGAACAGGTAATCCAGGAAGCAAAGATCAAGAGGGAGTACACTCCAGTGGTTTATGCAAGGATGCAGATATTCAGAGGGAGTTGACCATCTCTCTACATCCCACAACAGAAAGGTGTAGAAGAAGCTACTTCAGATTAGGACTCCAGCAGCTCCTGCAAGGAAGTGAAGACTCGGAGGGATTCCACCCAACGAACAAACAAAGATAAGTATTTGAATTGTCATTTCTTAAATAATATTGTTCAATAATGTATATACTGATGTTCCTAGAATTAGGTTGTGTATTGTGCATATTAGAATAGTTGCATTGATGAACAGTATACTAATAATATACATGGGTAAGTGGCCTATGGCACTGTACAACATTCCATTGCTACTTATCTAGAATGAAACCTCTTTGCTGACATGTTGGGAGTTGTGCACACTCTGAACAATGTTCTGGTAGATATTGGAAGGCATCTAGAAAGTTACGGAATATGGATAAATGTTGTATTGAAGCATTGGATAAGATAATTGCATGACTGTATGACATATTTCTTTATGTGTAAGAATTTGTTCTGAAAATTATGAGATGTTTCTAATCATGCAATTTAACCTGTTTTGTAGGAAAGACCGTATATCTTCACCTACAAAAGGACTACAACATTTGTTCCAGCAACAAAGATATCTATTGAAGATATTGAAGTTCCCAGGATTTGGGATGAAGAAATGGAATGCCATGATCCATCGATCATGAAGAATATTGTTTGGGATGTAGTCCCAAGATGTGAAGGGAAGTTTGTTATGACTTCCAAATGGATCTATCAGATCAAGCATGTTGCAGATGGCAGCATTGAGAAATATAAAAGTGATGAAATAGATGATGCACCAGATGGATTTCAAGACAGCCCGGTGTAGTCATATATATGTGCAGAACTTGGTATGGTAGGATAGACAGCTTTCTATCCAGTTTGGGCTTTACCAAGAGTAAAGCGGATTCCAACCTTTACTACAAGGTTGAGGAAGGCAATCCAGTGATACTATTTTTTTTGTATGCGGATAACCTGTTTGTTACAGGTGAAGATAGATTGATTGCTTACACGCAGCGGAAACTTACTACCGAGTTTGAGATGAAGAACTTGGGGATGATGCACTATTTGTTTTTGACATGGAGGTGTGGCAGAGTGCAGATGGAATCTTCCTTGGACAAGGGAAGTATGCAGTAGAGATCCTGAAGAGGTTCGGGATGATGGATTGCAAGGCCATGGCCACACCTATGGCATCAAATCTGAAGCTTCTATGTGATGCTTCATCTGAGTCGATTGATGTCTCTATGTATCGTCAGATGATTGGGTCCTTGATGTACCTGACGAACAAGAGACCAGACATTTGCTTTGCTGTGAACACATTGAGCCAGTTCCTGACGGATCCGAGGAGTGTTCACCTGGTTGCTGTAAAGCATGTTCTGAGGTACCTGAAGGGTACAGTGGATTATGGGCTCAAGTATGAAGTGAATCAAAAGTTTAACCTACAGGGTTATGTTGATTCAGATGGGCTGGCAGTGCTGTAGATAGGAAGAGCACATCTGGGTGTTGTTTCAATATGGGATCAGGTGTGATCTCTTGGTTTAGTAGGAAGCAGTCATATGTAGCACTGAGTACAGCTGAGGCAGAGTATGTTGCAGCCTGTTCAGCTAGTTGTGAGGCAGTATGGCTACGGAAGCTCCTGTCTGAGTTATTTGATCTCCCATTGGAGGCTACTGGTATCTTTTGTGATAACCAGAGTTGTGTGAAGCTGTCCGAGAACCCAGTGTTTCATGACAGGTCGAAACACATAGAGATCAAATATCACTATATCAGGGATATGGTGCAGAGAGGAGCTATGAAGCTTCTGTATGTTGCGACGGACGAGCAGATTGCAGATGTGCTAACGAAGCCACTAGCCAGAGTGAAGTTCGAGTAATTCAGAGAGAGGCTTGGCGTTCTTCAGAACGATGACACTTCGAGGAAGTGATGGACACATTTGCTGAAGCCATTCCAATCATGTTGGAAGGAGGATCCTTCACATGGCTGTGGATGTAAGTGCTGGATAATGGGCATCAGGATGATGTTCTGGTTTCTGCTTGGATATGATCAGTTGGATCATTTATGTATGTACGCATCATGTTGGATGCTGGATATGATCAGTTGAATCATTTATGTATGTATGCATCATGTTGGATGTTGTATATGATCAGTTGGATCATGTGTATGTATTTTGTATATGCATCATGTTGGATGCTTGGACCATGTATCTGTATATGTATCAGGTGGATACATTGTATGATCAGGTGGATCATGTATGGTGATATGTATCATGTATCAGGTGGATACATTGTATGATCAGGAGGATCATGTATGATGATATGTATCAGGTAGATACTTGGTATGCATCAGGTGGATGCATTGATGATCAGGTGGATCATGCAGCAGGATGTTGCAGTGATGATCAGGATGATCATGGATGATGAGCTTCAGGATGTTGCTCCAGATGACATGCAGCAGGACGTTGCAGTGATGATGATCAGGATGATCATGGATGATGAGCTTCAGGATGTTGCTCTAGATGACATGCAGCAGGATGTTGCAGTGATGATGATCAGGATGATCATGAGTACATCAGGATGATGTATGGTGAGTATCAGGTTGATACTCTATGGCCGTGGATCAGGTTGTGCAGATGAGCATGTCTGGGAGATCCTATAGGTCGGAGTTGTGTACCCGTAACAGCTTGGGATGCTCTTTCGAGACATTGCTCTGGGAGGACATGTAATTTGTGCCCTGGGAGATTTTAGGTCAGAGTTGTGTACCCGTAACATCCTGAGATGCTCTTGCGAGGTTTTGTCCTATGGCATGTAATTTGGGCCCTGGGAGATTTCAGGTCGGAGTTGTGTACCTGTAACATCCTAAGATGCTCTTTCGAGGTTTTGCCATAACCACATGTAATTTGTGCCCTGGGAGATTTCAGGTTGGATTTGTGTACCCGTAACATCCTGAGATGCTCTTGCTAGGTTTTGTGGTGGACCACATGTAATTTTTGCCCTGGGAGATTTCAGGTCGGAGTTGTGTACCCGTAACATCATGAGATGCTCTTTCGAGGTTTTGTGGTGGGGTCACATGTAATAGCGCCCTGGGAGATCCTATAGGTCAGAGTTGTGTACCTGTAACATCCTGGGATGCTCTTTCGAGGTTTTGTGACGCACGTAATAAGTATTGAGGATTCCATAGTATGGCCAGTGATGATGAAGACCTGCAGGTGGTGGGCCTACATCCAGTATGAAAAAGGACTGGCTCTTTAGAACTTCCTATGATGAGTAGATTCAGAGATTGATTGAGATAGCAGCAGTAGTGACGATGATGATGACTCGATGACGATTATCCAGTGATGATGATCCAGAGAAGACGACTTGTGCTAGAAGAACTGTGCTGAGAAATACCTTCCTAGTTAAGAGGGAGTGTTGATGTATATGTAACTTCGGAATGTATTTCATATATGTTGTATGTACTCCTATAGAGATGGTATTATTCCTCTATACGGAAGTGTCGTCATTTATATTGTAAGTGTCGTAACTTATACTTGATGGGTTATTAGACCACCTTGTTGGGGTCGTCCCTGTATAAGTCATGTGGGTCAAAGGGTTATTAGACCACCCTATTGGGGGTCGGCCCACTCAGCATTATGTTATGTGGTTAAGTTCGAGCCTACATGAGTTAGGTAAAAAGGCAAGTCAAGTCAAGTATAAATAGAGTGCGGGAGGCACTCCATTTGTTCACTCACTTCTCAAACATGCACTCAAGGAGGAGTGGCGCACTTATGGAGGAGGAGGATCTGCTGCTAGGTTATGGCTATCTCTCTTGGTTGGTTGTATCATTGCTCTATCTATCTCTGAGGAAGTTATTGGGGTTTTTCACCTTTATGGTTTTCCCCAAGTAAATCTTTGTGTCTCTTGTGTGCTTGCATTATTGTCTCCATGATTGATATGCTGTAGATATGCTGTACATGTTGTTCTCTCAGTTAAGATCCTATATCAGATTGAAGTAAATTCTGAAAATTTAACAACTTGGTTATATTTGAAAAGTAGTTTTCTAATCTAATTATGTTCTACATGTGCAGTAGCGTGGGTGTTCCTGGAGGTTGTAGTGTTAATGGTTTGAATCGAACATGTGTTGATTGAGCAAGATACAAAAATGTGTTATAAGATTTATGTGTTATTTTTTGGGTTTTTTTATATTATAACTCTGCTAGACTCATTGGAAACATAAAAAACTTATTTTGAGTCTTTCATTGGAAACATAAAAAACTTATTTTGAAAGGGGTTCTATCCTTGTTGGTCTTTCTAAGCTAGTTTTAATCTTAATGTTGATCGCTCATCACTACTTGTAAGTCCTCTTAATCAATCAACCACTTTTGTTTTGTGAGAACTAGATCTTGCATCGTCTGATGATGTCTTTTGCAAATATGTCGACACTTGGATCCACTTCATTGGAATCAAATTGTACACTTTTAGTTCATCTAGTAATATATCATTCTTCAAAATCTACATGTCAATGGTCTAAACATCCCAATCGTTGTGATCGACTGCATCCTAATTGTTCTCTATCCATATATTGAAATTCCTATGGGTATGGTAATTAGTATGCTAATTTTTAATTTTTAATTAGTATCGTTATTTTTAATTTTTAATTAGTATTGTTATTGATAAAATTGTTATATAAAAAAAAATAAAAAACCTATGTTACAAATGTCATATATTTGAGAACCTATGTAAAATTTTTATGTTATAACAAATGTCATATATTTGAGAACCTTTGACATTATCGACGGTTAATAACAAAAACAAAAATATATGTTATGTCCGCGGGTTTGATGTGATTCATTTTGGTCATTTGCTAACTGTGAAACGTTCTATTTCTCTCAACGTTCGATTGCACCAGCTAGTGCTTGCAACCTGCTACAATTCAATTTCCTCTTGCAACTCTCACCGTGCAATTTCTACGAGAGGGGTTTAAGTTGGTTTCATGTGCTCCGATCATTTTTGCAAAT
This sequence comes from Larix kaempferi, assembly GCA_027924585.1. Lineage (NCBI taxonomy): Eukaryota > Viridiplantae > Streptophyta > Pinopsida > Pinales > Pinaceae > Larix > Larix kaempferi. The sequence goes on along the minus strand of BSBM01000372.1, from coordinate 38,869,586 downwards.
CCCCGCAGACCCTCAATGGCAACTGTAAGTGGATTCTTATTTACTAGACTTGCAATAATGGAACTCAAATTTGTCAAAAAAACAATGCTCGAGATAGAGGTAGTATTGGTAGACCCTAAATGGTTGCTTGTGTTGATTGCTGAGATAGGGTTTTTCGTCCTCTGCCAGCTATTGATATTTGTGTTGGAGATATGTCCAATCATGAATTGATTATGAATGTTGTGGTAAATTCGATATGGAAATGAGTATTTTTACAGGTTATGTGTGGTCCTTTGTTACTCGTTATGCTTTGGTAGGGTTTCGGGTTTGATGTGATTACTTTTGGTCATTTGCTAACTGTCTCTTTCGAGCTTAATGAAAATGCGTTGTTGCTCTCGTTCGATTGCACCAGCTACAATTCCATTTCCTCTTGCAATTCTCACCATGCAATTGCTGCGAGGGGGGTTGAAGTTGGTTTTGTGTGATCCGGCCATTTGTGAAAATCCACGCAGACCCTAAATTGCAACCGTAAGTGGATTCTAATTCACCAAACTTGCAATAATGGAACTCAAATTTGTCTAAAAAACAATGCTGGAGATAGAGCTAGTATTGGTAGACCCTAAATGGTTGCTTGTGTTGGTTGCTAAGATAGGGTTTTTCATCCTCTTCCAACTATCGATATCTATGTTGGAGATATGTCCAATCCTGAATTGATTATGAATGCTGTGGTAAATTATGCATTGGAATGTGAGTATGTGGAACCCTTTTTGATAAACTTGTTTGCAAGTAGGGAGGCAAATTTTGGGGTTGAGCTGGGAGGGTTTTGCGCAAGCATTCCCTCATAGATATTCCACCCCATGCAACCGGATCTTGGTCCGTGACCTCCTTCACTGTGTGTGTTCCTTTGGGATTTTGAAACCCTTCTCTATTGAGTCGAATTTTTGCATTTTATGGGTTCGAATTAGGATTGTTGATTTCATTTGTTAATTGGGTTGTTTTGATTTTATAACTACACCAATAGACATGGAATGCTTATTGTTGATTGATGTAAAGGTCGTAGTTCTATTTAACACATAAATAGTGATCCAAAGTTCATTGATATGGTTTTGAAAATAGTTGCAAACCAGTTTTATTTGGATATTTTCGTGCAAGTGGATTCTAGAAATATGAATTAGATACGTGCTCATTATCACATTTTGAGGGTGTTTATGCCTACAATTTAATTTCGATTTTAAGCAATTTTAAATCTCTCTGCTGATAGCAACATTCTCTTTGGTTTTAGATGATGTGAGTTGGGAGCTTTGCTGTAGTCCTAATTTTGGTTTAAGTAGTTTTGTATCTCCTCCTTTTGCCACAATCTCTTGATTTCAGCTGGTGAGAGTTTGAAGCTTTTATGTTATCCTGCAAGCATTTCTCGGGTTGTCTGCCCATGATTCGAAGGCATAGTTTAACCTTCATGGCCATAGAAGAATAATTGTCTCAATGATATTGTACCTAGATTTTAGATTTTGGTTTTGGAATTTGAACCAGATTGCTTTCCAAGTTGTATGTGAAAATTTTAATAATTTTTTAAAATAAACACTATGTTTCTGGGTATCAATGCTCAGGATGTGAATTCTCATTTGGTCTGTTAAGCTCATCTGGATTTATACGTAGATTTTGTATATGATAGTTGTTTTAATTGGAGATATTAATGTGATTGCTTCAAACGAGGTCTTGAATTTCAACTTTTAGCCCTGAAAGTGCTCTGGATATCACTGCTTTAAACACCATCAATATATTCCATAAGAAAACTTGAGTAAGATGTAAATTGTATTCCTTTCGATAGAAAATATGCACTTGTGTTCATTTCCTTCTAGATATTATGACGGAAAATGTTATTAAAAACATACACACATCAGTTTCACCTGCTTGTAAATTACCTCTATGTTAGATTTTTCAGGGAACCACCTACTCTAGGTCTCTCATTAATTCACCATAGTGATGGTGTGGTAATTCCTAGTCCTACCTACCCTGCTCTCTTTTCACTCTCACCTCTTCATTATCCTATTTCAAATGACCCCCCTGCATCTGCTGAGGAATCTTGACAATGCCAAACTCTGCTCATATTATCTCCTTTTACCCTTCGGTTGTTTGCTTTCCTGGGAGACTCACTTCATATTACTTAGTTGAAATAATACTTGATACAAAGTGCATATTTATAGCACATAAAAGGCCTCCTAGGCATCAATCATGGCTTGTATTTCACAACCATCTGCACATAGTATTTAGACGATGCTTTCGTGTGTATAATATTCCCCACACATTTGATTGCAACTACAAGGTACTATCCACAGTGATTTGACTCTGAATCTTGATTCACCTCGGGCTTAGATCTAAGGAGTTTTAATGTGTCAATGACAGTAAGAGAATATTTGATTCACAATGGTTACTAATAAGAGAATATTTGACACAGAAGAATGCTGCTAATTTTTAACAAGCGGGCCTGAAACAAGCTAGCCTGGTGCAAGCGAGCCCGAGGCCCATAACCCAGAAGTAAACATGGAAATCTCTGCTTGGACCAATGGAAAACATCGTATCTATACTATTGATGATAATATCATGTGGTTGGATTATATGCAAGACTGAAAACCTAGGTGGGAGTTGTGACATACTGAAGTGTTAGATGCTAAATTATAGGGATCTGACGCTTTTAATATACTAGTGCCACAACTCAGAAGAATGCCTATGGGATCCAGTATTGTACTAGAGATGATTTACAACAACTCCCTAAGAAAAGCAGCCGATGCAAGCAATTTGTTAACAAACCTATACCGTGATCTTACCTTAATCTCGTAAGAGGGATCTACATGCCACCCCGAGCTACAACTAGACCAATAGTACTACTGTATTAACTGGATACGTTCTCACGAAGCATGGCCACATAAAGATGCTAGTCTCCGGTTTCCAAGTACTGGACACACTTATGAAAAATATAGAAAATTATGGAGGAAATTCTTGAGAAAAGAAAATACAAATAGAACATATTATACCATGCTAAAGTTTGGACTTCAAATTCCTCAAATCTATGAGGACCCTGCATTCTAAATCCCTGATTGGATGAGACACTAGTGGCAGTCTCTCAGCATCAACTTAACAACATTATCACCAGATGCTATTTATAATCTGAAACGGGGAGTTGGAGAGTCTCTCGAATAGGTCAAAGATATTTTGCAGACAAAGATTATTGAGGATCAAATCCTTGGGTACTACATTAAATACAATCAACCATGGCTTGTCGAAACCCGCATAGACATCCACATGCATCATAATAGACACATGGTTCAGAGGTCTATTTATTCAAAGGCATGGTGTAATGAAGACAACGCCTATAGAGAAATTTTTGGTCCACCATACTCCGATTATTTGTAAATATCTCAAAAGTATTTAGCTATGAGTGGGGCCTGTCCATTCAGATTGTCATGAATATTGTAAGGAAAGTCATAAAAACTTTTAGATCTTACTATTGAAAGTCTTAATAACTTTAATATGTTTTCCATAATGGTTAGTCATGGTTTGGTTGTTTCCAATACTTATATCTCTCATTGATTTCACTTAAGTTAAGGCTTAAATTGTCAAGGATTTGAATGTTTGCATCAAGCATGTGTGGTGTGTAAGGGTTCTTTGAGGGTCTTACATAACATTCCCCACACATTTAATTGCAACTAACACATTGGTCCCAAATTTTGTTATTTAATTATTTATCCTAATGGTAATATCAATGACCTATATGATTTTGACTATCAGGTGCTGAGGTGGCATCCTTCGGTTGTTTGCTTGCCTAGGAGACTAGAGTGCTCCCCTTATTTAGCATATCTTTTAGTTATTTGGAGGCATAGAAACCTTAATAACAGTCTATTAAAAAGGTCATTGCTACCATTTGGATAAATAAATAAATAACAACATTCGGGAGGAAATCAACCTTGGTACAATCAATTTAAAGTCCTCAATAGCTAATGTTATCCAATTCTATAGCATGAAACATTGGAGGTTTACCGTTGCTATGAGGTCCAAACTCCACTCAATACACCCATTATTTCTTCTCTTAGCCTTTCCATACCTCATATTTTGCAAGCGTCTCATGTTGTAAGAAGACATGGATAGTCTTAATTTGCACTCAAAACTACCTCACATCCACAAAACTGGCCCAGAACTAAATGATGAGGTAGAAGGTGAAACGTGTCTACTAATGTTCAAAACATTACCCATATATGTTTAATTACTATTGTAGCTTGTCATTATAGGGCCCAGAACTGCCCAAATGTGAGGTATAAAGCATGTTCATTGCCTTCCATTGTCCACAGTTGGCATGGGATGCCCAAAATTCATTTTACAACTAATAAAAAGGAAAAATCACACTTTAGAATCATGAATTGAATCTGAAAGTACATTCTGGTAGCTATTACAGGAAACTATTTTTCATTAGAAAACCCACCGACAACTTGTTTTACAGCTTTTTTTTTAACTGAAACGGTTATATATTGATGATTAAAAAAAAAAAAAGATGGGTTACACAGCAAAATGCAGGTCTAATTGCTCCCGTGGAAGGAAGACAAGCCTAGCATCCAGTTCTTCCTAATCAGTTTGATAACAAGCACTATAACTGCCTGTTGTATGATAGCTATAGTATCTAACAAATTTCCCAAGTAAAAGCAAGCAAGAGAAATACATTTGTAGGTAGTTCCAATCTTAGGAGTGTTCAACCTATTCTATTAATTACAGCGCTATTAAATATTTGTAAAGACAAAACCAACAAAAAGATGTCTATCCTGGACCTGAATCAACCCTGAATTGGGTAGCCATTCTTGATAGTTGTAGCAGGATCCTCTGTCTTTCTCTTCTCATCTTTGAGGTCCATGTTACCCTCCATATGTTTCTGCAACTTTGTTATCTTTCCGCTGATTTCCTCAAGTTCCCCAGCAGTAACTTCTCGAGTACGAGCTCTGCGTGAAAAGGCAAGCTCCAAGGAGGCCTCTAAGTGATCAAATTTTCTAGAAAGCATAGACTTTTTCCCTCTATTCTCTGAGATTCCAGTAGAAACCAGATTGTACAGACAGAGGAGTACATTTTTGCATTCTAGGTTCTTAGAGTGAATCATTTTGACTTGCACTTCTAACTCCTGGAGCCTGTCTAACACTTCGTATTCATGGTTGTAGTTCAAATCCTTCTCTTGGGAAGAAAAATTTCCACTTTGGTTGCAACACTTCCAATTTTCTTGTCCCTGGCCAGAGTTCTTTGTGCCCACAGCATGACCAAGGTTCTCTAAATTCTTAGTTTGCATACTGCAGCAACCAACAGGTCCTCTGCTCGACAGTCCCTATCGACCCTTTTTCTCAGAGCCATCCCGTGCTCCTTGAGGACAGCCATGGCCAATATTTCCACCATCATGTCCACTGGAGCAACCTCTATAGGCCATTGCAACCCTGAAATCAAGTTGTCTGTGAACTGTGGAATGGGAGAAAGGTTCGAAGTTCAAGCTGAAAATGTTCTGCGAAATGGGGGCGAAAATTCCCAGTTTGTAGATCGTGCCCACCTGCCAAGACTCCTTCCAATTGTCAATCGTGCTCAGAGCTATTACTTCCCGCATGTGAGTGAGGATTTCAAGGTAAGTTGGAGCCGTCGAATAATCAAGGGGGGGTTCACAATTGAAGGTGCTATTTTTCCTCCCTCGCCCATAGTTGAGGATTGTGCAAATCCTGTGGGGGGGTTGAAATACTAATGAGAGGGGCTCGCCAAGTCCTATGGTACCCAAGCGTTATAAAGAACCACATTATTGTAGAGAATTGAACCATAAGGGACTCCAAAGCTTACAGAGTAAAAAACCAATGTTTAAAAGCTTCCTGAAACCAATATTTTAGCCTTGTCTACATTTGGCCTAGTTCTCCTGATGTTGTGTGTTACCCCCTATTTGTGATTAATGTGTTTATCTTACATTACATGTCACTAAAAATTGTATTAGAACATTGACCTAACTGGTAGTGTTGAATTTTCTTCAACACATGAGTGACCGACTAGGGACTGCTCTCAAGTTGACATTTTCTGGTTTGGTCCTCCTACTTGGTTGATGGATACACTCATTATTGATTGAAATTTATTTTTTTTTTAAATAAAAAAAACCAATATAGTTGGAAAATCAATATACACATAATGTATGAAAATAGTCTTTGAAAATCAAATTTCTCATGGCCTTTTGAGTGCCAATTTGCATGGATTTGAAATTTGCAACATTTCTAAGGTGTAATATTTCACCTAAGTTAATTGATTTATTTTGCGTTCTCTGCTGTAGTATTTTATATATTTTTTGGTTAAGATGTATTGACATGAAACATTTACGAACACTGCTGCAATGTACTCCTAAGTGGACCATCTCACTGTAGTTATGGTTTGTTGGGCTGATATAGTCAATTAATGTTTCTTAGTTGAGTGATTTTGCGAAATAGTTCACTAACAAACAGTTTTCATATGCATTAGCATAAAATACCAGCATGTAAATTTTAAAAATGAATGGTAGGATGCCAGAAATATGCCATTCAAAGAAAGAGGGTAAGTTGCAAATAATATGCCCAACAGTGTTGGAAGGTGAAGTAAATGGGTTAGGCATGTCCCTCCTAAGCCTCAAATTTGAGGGAAGTAAATGTGTACTTTCAAAGAAGAGAGAAAGGACCGTCCTATTTATTCTTATTTTATGGAGTGTAGGTACCACCAAAAAGGTATCTTTCTGATCTATCTTCCTCAAGTGATGATGAAGATATAGTCGGAGAGGTTGAAAGTGAGACGAGTTGTACTAGATCTACCGGTTTTATATCAACTAGATCTAAAATATTTTATTTCCAATGGTGGGTTGTGTAATTATAATGTTGAGTGCATAGGAGACATGGATTTTCCATGGAGGTATAAAAATCTAGTGCAATGATGGGTACCTAATATGATACCTCAAGTGGACACAGATTTCCTCATCAAAGGGAGGATTTATCGCTTCGCTCCTTAATCCTTACATGGATTGGGGCTATTTTCCATGGATGGAATAACGGTCCACTATGGCTCTGTAACCGAATTGATGGAGTATGCAGGACCACTATACAGATACAATAATTGGTTGATCTTGGTCCAATATACTCAAGTATGCGAAGATACGGAGTTGCTGTGAATTATATTCAAATAGTAGAAAAAAAATAAAAACAAAGGGGTGACTATGTATATTGATGGGAGACCAAAAGCGTCCGGAAACATTGCTGGCTTTATAAATAGTACACCAACAGTGACAACAACTAAGCAACCAAATTGAGAATTCAAGGCACGGGAACATCATCGTATATTTGTATGTGCAATAAAAACAATACTTGTAGGTGAAGAGTTGTTGATCGATTACAACTTAAATAGAATATATGTGGCTTCCGCGGTCCAGGGGAACCTTGGACCGTCAGAAAATATGCCTCATGAGGTAAATGCTAAAAGTAGCAACCAAACATTACTACCATAACTAAATGTTTGGTTTTCTTCTGTTAATATTTGATTTCCATTGCTGCCATTCACTTTATTCATGCTTATTATGAATATTTCCATGTGATTACATGGTAGTTACAGTGTTATGAATATCTCATTTTTGTTTTTGATGCAATTATTGACTACTAATTTTTTTTTTAGGTTGGCGGTAGTGGAAAAGCACATGCCTCTTCCACGGTCTAGGGTGAACGTGGAAGGTCAGCATCTATGCCTCATCAGGTAAATGTTAAATATAGTAAATAAATATGACTACAATAACAAGATGTTCCGATTTTCACTGTTAGCATTCGATTTTTCCGTGCTTATTGTTAATATTTCCATATGAAAGCATGCTTATTAAACTGTGGCAGGAGTCTGCTCATGGCCATGGAGTAGAACATGTATATTCTACTTCTGAGGTAAAAGTTAATATTAATGCAATATCTCATTTTTCTTTATGTTACAATTATTTAGTCTGAGGTAAACATGTATTTATTGATTTATTGTGTCGGTGTGGTGCCATTGGAAAGGCACTTGTTGCTTCCATGGTCGAGGGTGACTGTGGAAGGTCACACTCTGTGGCTCGTTAGGTAATTGTTTAGTAGAATAAGTAAATGTTTTGATTTAGTACATTCACATTTTTATGAGCTTATGATGGATTACTGGATCATTTTTCTGACATTATGATGGATTACTGGTTCATTCAGGACCGTGGAAAGGCACCCGCTGCTTCCACAACAACGGTTCCTCATGGACACTCACTGGTCATAACACTGAGTCAGGTAAGTGTTAGTGCATAATAGTAGCTTAATCTTCATTACAATATCAATATTTGAATGATGTTAAAATTATATTTTATAATTAAATTTATTGTTTGATGAATTTAGTCACGTGCACCAGCTCTGTGTGATGAGGGGTTTGAGGAAGAGATTTTCTATTCCATTGACCCAATGCACACTTTTAGAGTAGCCTTGAAAAAGGAAAATTGTGAAATGCTTTCCTTGGCTCTCCAAAGGCCCTTGTCACGGGAGAACAAGGCAAAGATTCTAGAGCTGCAAGGGGTTATAAAGTCTTATGGGGTAAGTGGCATATTCACAATTGTTTTTAAGCTATGTTGTGATTTCATATCTGATATTATGTTTTTTATCATTCCAAGTGATTTGATAAAGTAAATTTTGTTGTTTGTAGGATTTTTTAAAACCCGTGACTACAAAACCTGTCGCGACAGGTATAGGTAGCAGTGACAGTCCAATTCAACAAAAAAAACAATGTACCAATGAGGCTTTTTGGCACTCCTATAGTTGGCCTCGATTCCATTGATGACGACACTGGTAAGAGATAGCATGATGCCATGCTGGATCATGGTAAGAGAGAGCATGATGCCATGATGGATCATGGTGAGAGAGAGCATGATGCCATGCCGTATCATGGTGAGAGAGAGCATGATTCCATGCCGGAGCATGATGAGACGGAGCCTAGGACTCCACATGACTCTGGAGATGAATGTACTATAGACAACCAGGAAAATTTTCTTGGTGCGACACGAGTTAAAAGCACTGGAAAACTAGATCTCACCTTTCTGGTGGATGACTCTTCTGTTCCTATCAAGATCCAGAAAATTGCTGGTATTTATCCATTATTTTTTTTATTTTAATCATGAAATTGAAATAGACATACATTGAAATTATTATAAATTAATGGATTACATGTTTCTGCAAAAAATAATGTCTTCTATAGGCATTTGAATGACAAATCCTTGGAGCTGTTTGGCCCCACCATTCGCACATGGTGGAATAGCCAAGATAGCACTAAGAGAGATGAGTTGATTGACCACATGTTCAACTTGTTAGGAAATACTTTCAACCGGAAAGTTTTTGCAAGGTTAGCCAGTGAGAATTTGAAATATACCAAGGCCCAATATAGGGAAAGATTGCAAGTTGACCTCAGGCATGAGCACCCTCCCATGGTTCCTGAGAAAGAGTGGAAGGTGCTGATAGATGAAGCAAAGGAGAACTTGCAAAAAAGACAAGGAAAACAACCACGACCTGGTAAAGCACGGTACAACATATATCACCTTTTTACTGAAATAAGCTCAATTTTTTTTTCTTTTTTCTTTTAAGTAATATTTTTGATATCTAAGGTTTTTGAAAATTTTCATATATAGGCTACCTGACACCTCCAAAGAAACAAAGGCTAGAATGGAAAAGCACGGGCAACATAGACTGGGCCAGAGTGGATATAGAAAACTAAAATCAAGAATTGTAAGTATTAAATGATTAGTTGTCAGGAATATTTATTTAACAGTACCGAACAAATATCTGATTTTGATACTGGAAAATTTAAAATGTGTTATCATGCATTGCGGGGAAATACATTCCAAGTTGTTTCCAACGACGAAGACCTAAAGCTTAGTTTCAAGTTTGGTTTTAAAAGTGTGGTTGAACATCGGAAAAGCTTGGGGTAGACTCCAATCTCCCCAATGATGCAAATGCAGGTATATCACCAATTGTAGTATACTATTAAATTCTATTCAATACTTCTGATTATATCACCCATAACTAAAAATTTATGTTTGTTTTTAAGCAACAATGCAACCGCAGCAGTGAATCTAGCGCTACTCAGCAAGTACAAGTTGATGTTGGGGTGAACATGTCCCATGATAATGTGGAGCATAGTGTCCATTCCGGTATGTATTCTTTGGAAATAGAAAAGTATACTGGTATCAGATGTATATATTTCCTGACCTAAACTTATAAATTTTCTTCTTTCAATGGAATACCATGCAGCTCAAGAGCATGAAGTGCAAGGGGAAGCAACTATACCTTCAATTAACACCCTAGTTGCCACATCTACAGAGACTGGTAAAGAGAAATATTGTAATTTTAATCAAAATAATGAAATATTTATTTCAATAATAATTCAATGTCATATATATATGCACCTTATTTCCATTGTTGCAGTTCACACCCCTACAGAATTGCCTCCACGCACTGCTCAACGACGTACAAGAAGTGGCACAAATGAGGGCATGGAAACACAAACAATAATAGGAGATATCGTAGTAAATACTGCTCCAATTGATGATTGTGATACCATACTTGCAAGTTATTTCAATGCAAAAAAACAGAAATCAACGAAAAAGTAGTTCATGACTTGTATTTTGATGGATGTAGATGTTGTTAGTATGAAACATTGTTAGTATGTAACATAGATAACTTTTATCTGGTTTAGTTACGAGGTACTTATCTTTTATGTGATGCTCTTAGCAATTTTCCCATTTATATATTTTATTTTCGTAGAATTTGAATTTTAAATTTAAATGTCATCACAAGTCATTGTATGCTTGTTTATAATTATTTTGTATTTTAATATTCAAATTCTGTGTTTTCTAAAACATCATCACTCCTGTATGTGTTGCATGTAGATAAATTAGTCTGAAAAATTGATTCTCTTTATATTAGATATGTTCATCATGACTTCGATGATCATCACTCTTTATAATTTGATTACTGCCCAATACATCTCAAGGACCAACTTCAGCATAGGGACCACAGAGGAGTGCTAAAGTTGATAGAGATCAAATTTATGTTGTAAAATATTTTACTATTGCTTTAGCACTATTCAAAAATAGTACCACACTTCAGATCTGATTTTTGGTTAAATGTTAACGTGGAGATCTTCAACTATACCTCTCTTACTGTTATATGATCAATATGTTTATTTTATCAATTTTTACTGAAAGAGATGAAAATTATGTTATAAGATTACTGCCCATTACATCTAGAGGACCAACTTCAGCATAGGTACCACAGAGGAGTCCTTAAGTTGATAGATATCTAAATTATGTTAACACATGTGGATTTTATTTTCTATAGTACAAGGTACTTATCTATTATGTGATGCTTTCAGGATTGCATAGAGAGAAATGAGGCATATTTTTATTTGGCATCCCACGACCCTTCCTCATACTGTGATGATGAACTGTCAGGTTATATAGAACAACTGTACATTTGAGAGAGATATGACTGGTTGTACTTTCCCCACCTTGATTGAGCTATGATTGGTCTTGTGGTACCTTATCTTTCACTGATGTTTAATGGGGTCATTTAACGTCCTTGAGTAACTTTTTTAAAACCACCATGTTGAATTTTTTCTCTTATAGAGTGCTATGGTTGTTTGGCCACATTTGGATCAGCTTACCCTTGGTTCTAAGGGTCATGGGTCTTCTACTACCAACACTTATGCTATGACCATATTTTATATTTTATTTTTTTATGACCGTTGTTTATATTTGTACTGACACTTCAGATCTCATTTTTGGTTTAATGTACCTTCCCCACCTTCATTGAGATATTATTGGACTTGTGATACCTTGTCTTTGACTTGTGGTTAATGTGGTCATTTACCCTCCTTCATTTTTTATATACCATCTTGTTGAATTTTTGGTCTTATAGAGAAGTTGACTTTGATCACCTGCGATCAGTTGTGGTGTGGTGATAATCACTTCTCTTCTGCTGAGACTTGGTTGAAGTTTATAATTTTTGTAACTTTGTTTATGTTGAATTCATTGACCTAATCAACTCCAGTCATTTCCCTCTCTCTGGTTTGTACAAACCCTCTTGAAGGGTCAGCTGGTTCCTAGAGATGACTGGCCTCTCCGAGGCACACGCAGTCTTTTCTGAAAGTATTACTTTTGAGTATATTTTCAAGAATGGTTTGACACCTAGGATGGTATCTTCAACTAAATATCTCTTTTTGTTATATGATATATATGTTTAATTTATTACAAGTTACTGATTATTAAGTTATCGTTATAGTTTGCTTGCCAGTGTAACTCATTATAATCTGTTGATATGGTAGTTTTGAATTTACCAAAGACCCTGTGTTAAGAACTTACTACTTGTGCATTTGGAGTTTGAAAGAGACAATATTAATAGTCACCTACAAGAATTATTCTACACAATTGAGTATTCACTACTTATTTAATATCAAATTGTGGTCTTTTATGGACAATCTGGGCATTGAGGCCTTTTACAAATTGCAAGCTACAGAAATTATGGTGGTTACCGAAAGTTGGAGATTCGATGGCGATTGGGAAACCCAAAGTTGGAATGTGGCACATTCCAACTTTGGAACCTTCTTTTAGACAAGCCTCGTAAGATAGTATAGAATCCTTCACACACCAAAAATCACCACATGAAACCCTAGTTGCTCAAGAAGAGAGGTGCACACAACTTTTTGTTAAGTAGCTTATACTAATTAACAAAAGGACTTCAAAACCAATAGTTAATATTAGTGTTGCAAAACAAAACACTGGAAAAAAGTTGGCACAGGTCATCAACTTGGAAAATTAGAAAAATCGAGAGAAAACCGACAAAACTCATCAAGTATAAATTCAGACCTTAAAAATTCAAACAAATTGGCGAGTTGAAAAACATAGAAAACTTGGGAAAACTCAAGAATTTGATAACGTCTCACTTGTGACAGTGATCTCCATTCTTCCTCGCTCGACACCCAATTGATTACCTGGTCTTTTCCATTGACAGGAAATTAGGATCATCTCCATTTAGGGAATCTTCTAGCAGTGAGTCCCATGAGGGGAGCTGCAAGTAATGTGCCCACTGGTAATGAACCAGATCTTTGCTTCCAATTGAGGGAAGATGGTCCGTTTGAAGATAGAAGGCTTCCTCTAATTGTATCATGCCTTGGCCTTCAGACAGGAAATTCAATGAAATTGGGAGTCCTTGATTGAGACTAAACCATTATAGTGGAGAGATTTCATCCAGAGCTGATTGTATAATGAGATATAGACACTGTGGGAAAACACATGATGATGTTTATTTGTGTGTGATTGCATATGCAGCTAGAAAATATATAGAAGGTGGCATGAAATCAAATGAAATTCTGGGTAGCAGCAAGTGCAGAGAAGTTTCATGTGTCACATAAGAAGACAGCAATAGATTATGGAGAAAATCACATCTCCATCAAGTGTTGTATGGAGTCAAAAATATTTGCATGGGAGATGTAAACATGGTTGTGCTACATGTAAAATTGTGTAATTTGTCTTTGTTTGAAGTTGTTTGGTCTTAAGTGAATACATCTTCCCATTTGAGTGCATGGTAATTGCATTGTTTGCATGTGGTGCCTATATAGTTCTATGGTATTTTTGGTGAATCCTATTACATAAAGTGCACTTGAGAGTGAAAATTTATGTAGCTCATCAAAATTTGCAATTGGGATCTTTATTTGTTTTGGATTTTGTTGGGTTGGTGCATTCATTGGATCAGGTGGCCTCTAACATGGAAGCTAAGTTGGGCTCTTCTATTGTGCCCTAGCTCAAGTATTTTTCCAGTTTGTTATCTTGTGGTGTGGTATAGTTTTGGGGTTCTGCATTCATATCCGCACAAGTTAGAATTTATTTTGGTTGGATTCCTTTGTTGTAACTTAAGTAATTGTTTGTTGCTACATGCTTAGTGTGCTTCTAGGAGACTTGGTAAACAAGGGCTATGGTAGAGGTAAGATTGATTATATCAATTGAATTCAAAGTTTATTTAGAAATATTTTCAACCATTGGTATTCATGACAAGTAGGGTAGTCATGACAAGTAGAATTGTGATCTTATTTCCTTGTAGGGGTTTAAAGTAAAACTTTATCATGTCATTTCTTTAATGCAAGATATAGGGGCTTACGATTCAACTGTTATCCACATGTGCTTAAGACTGGGGCTTACAATTCTTCATGTTTACACATTTAGTTCAAGTTCTTGAGATATCTATCTAGGACTGTGTTTGTTGTTTACAAGCTCATGAAAAGTTTGATGATAAATGACTCTGAGAAAGTTTTATTAAGCATCTAAATATATACCATTACATAAGCATATAGACATTATTAAGAAGTGAATAGAGCTAAGGTATAATTCTTTGTAAGACCGAGCTCATACATTGCAAAATGTTGTTTAAGCCTTGTGATTATTCAAAGGACACAAGGATGTGAAATATGAGCTTGAAGAAGAACAATTTGCAAAGCATTGAAACATATTGATAGCATATTTGAAGGACTTGTGTTATCACTTGAAGACTGAGCATATTCTTTGTGACCAAATTGAAGTTGAGTTTGAATAGTGTTATGGAAGAACATCAATTATAACTGGAAGACCGAGCCTATTCTTTGTCAGCAAATTGAGTTTGAGTTTGAATATTTGTGCCATTAAAAGACAAAACTTGAAGTTGAAGAATTGATTGTTGAAAAGGGATAAGTATGCAAACTACTTGAACAAATATTATTTGTGTTACTGCTTATCATAAAGACGTGGTAACTACTTTAAGGAATACAATGCAAGATTATTTGTTTGATGAAGTTTGATTGAATTGGAAACCATCATTAAGCAGACTTGTTTGTAGATCTGAAAGGAATCATTGATAAGGATTTGATTGTAGATGTAAGAGCTAGTTCATGAGAAGTGCTTTTAGTCTATCTAAAGAAAATCTATAATTGTATTGTCGCATTCTTTTTTTTAACACTTCCAGGTATCGTCTCTATATTGATGAACAACATTGTAGGCTATAGAGAATGTTTCCACGCAGTTGCTGAACCTACCACGAAAGTTTGTGAATCCTTACGTGGATACTGCGACGATGCTTCGTGGAACTATAAAATATCTTCCACGCAGGTGCTGAACCTGCCACGAAAGTTTGGGAATCCATGTGTGGATACTGAGACGATGTTTCATGGAACTATAAAAGAATCATTGACGCAGGTGTTGAATCTGCCACAAAAGATCGTGAATGGATACGTGGATATTGCGACGAAGTTTCGTGGAAGATTCAACGTCAGTGTGGAAATTTATAGGAGTTGTACGTCGATATAGAGATGCAATTTCTGGTAGGATGTATTTTCCGTAGATATGAGAAAAGTTTTGTTGTTGACACGTGGCATCAAAGAAGCGTTGCTATTACCACGACGTGGAATGTTCGTCCCTATATCCACGAATCACTTTCCATGAAAAAAAGAAACACCAATCGTTGCAATAGGGACGAAAATTTGTGGCTATTACAATGAACTTTTGTGGCAAATTAGACCATATGTAGTAGTGAATATATCCTAAGTATTTAATGGGTTTTTAAATGTGCCAACACCCCCACTTAAGATTGACTTTATGAGGTGAAATATCAAAAATATAGGGCCCAAGAAACAAGGCTTATGGTCACCCCAATACAAAAAATTATTAGTACATATAGGTGAGGAAAGAAGGAAAACCACTTGGGAAGAAAACCTCCCTTCAAGATCATGGAATACACCATAATAATGCTCTCCAAACTCCAACCAAGTGAGAACTTGGTCAAATGTTTGGAGGAATATTCTTCTTGGGAAGAAGGGGAATGTTCTCACTAGACTTGAGCTTATTGAGATCAGATCCAAATGAGACTTGATGATTTCCTCCATCTTCTGTGCAATCGGTGCCAAAAACCATGCAGTGAAATAGAAACATGACAGAGAGAGCAAAACCAATCACTCCAAATTGTAATTTTTTCTCCATAGAATTCAATAACACACCAAATATCAACCCAAGGAGAGGTTCCGAGTGTGTATGACTTGCAACAATTGGATGATGATTTGAATTAGAAGACATATGAGAGAACAATGATGAGAGATGGAAAAATATGAATTCTTCAACAATAAATTTTTGCCATTTGATCTTCAGTACCTGCAAAACAAACTCTGTGAAACTTATACTATAAGGCTAATTTAATTAATAAATCCAAAGCATTTGATACCATGTGAGAATTCTATATAGGTTGAATACCATGAAATAATTCTAATAGCCAAGAATCTTGAATCAAAGAAGTCGTCACAAGAATTATTCAAAGATATGCAAGAATAAGAAGAAATGTTGAAACAGAACATAAGAAAAGGAACTCAATTGATGGAAATATTATCTCAAGTATTATTCCTCAATATGAATACAATATATAGTACATATCAAGATAGAAAATAGAATTCCTTAAAGGAAAGTTGTAAAGCACAAAAAGTAAGGCTTACTAAAAACATAAAAACCCCTTAGGTGGCAAAATCAGTTTCCAAAACTATGCTAGAGGATCAAGAATTTGGAAAATATGGCATGGAAGCTCATGAGTGAGGTAAATGGAATGTATTTATGACTTTGGAAGAGAATATATGCCGTGGAGGTCGAATTGGTCAAGTGGTAAGAGTTTCCAAGTCAACTAGCTTTTCCTTATCCACTAGAAAGTAGAAAAAAACAAGATAAAGTTGTCTAAATTAGAAAAGTGTCTTTCTAATTCAGGAATGGAATAAAATCAGATAGAATGAAAGGAAATCTTATCCATAATTTGTCGAAATTCATTTTTGTGACTTAGGATAGCAAGTGGTCCACTAAAAGACAAAACTAGCCCTATTTAGCTAGTCAAAACTTAGGAAATTAATATAGGTGACTAGTAAAATATATCCTAAGTATTTAATGGGTTTTTAAATGTTCCAATAGTGGATTTCCCTCGAGCCACCTCATCTGGACACCTCTGGTGCATTTAATTGGAACTTGAAATCATTGTATGCAACTCTAATATGGTCGACAACTTCTTTTGCCGATACTTTGAGTAGTGCACAATCTTATACTTGTTGTTCCATTGGGTGCTTGCCATTCATCTCTTGAGCCTTTTCCAGATCTTGCTTGACCTGTGCCATTCCTTCCATTTCCTGCATGACCAACTGTTATGCCTTTGTTTCTAACTCATCTAAGTGTGTTGTTCTCCTTGTTTCCTTTCCCTCTCCTTATTCACCAGATGTTGTAGTTCCTTCATCTCCATGGCCTTTGTCATTTGTGTGAGTAGGGGAATCACCTTAAGAAATCCCCTCAGCAATTCTAGCTGTGTCTCTGCCTCTACGAGTTGTGTGTTCAGTTGGTGAAACTACTCATCTTGTACTAAACTTCCCCAGAACTTCGTAACCTCTTCAACAATTTTCTGGGCTTCCTTTTCCATCTCTGTGATCTCCGTCATAGCCTCTTTTATCGCATCTTGGTGATTCTGGATTTGTTCTAGTGGTGTTCCTGGTACTGCCCTTTCCTGTAGCACCACATTTTCTTTTCACATATCAATGATAACTAAACCTAACAAGATGGATTTCTCTTCTGGTAGCATATCTTGATCTACTTCAGGGGCTTCCTCGCATGCCTTGGATATCGCATTTTCCAACCTCTTCCTATCCTCCCGTTGAGGCCTCAGATGTGCAGGGTAAATGCAAGGTGCTAGAAAGGGTTCCAACGCTCCCAACAGAGGGTGAAAATCCAGACTGAAAGGCTTCGAAAGACCCTACGCAAGGGTAGTTCTATCCCCATCCTGTTTGGTATGGAAATCTCCCATGGATATTTGGCCTCCGCTGGCACTCTAAGAGTTGGTGGGTTTGATCAATGGATCAAATTTCGATAAAATAAAACATAAGTGTAAAACTAAGTCTGTTCTAACTTAACCTATTTAAGAAAATGATCTAATCTAGGTTAGATCTATTCTAAGTGAAAAGCTTGTTGTTGTGCAGATCAATCTTGATGTGAAATGGATAAGTATGTTTTCCAACTTCAACATAAATGTCCAAACATGCATTGACTTATCAGCTTAGATACTAATCAATTAATGAAAAATAACTGATAATAATGCAAGCATGTAAACCTGTTCAAGATAAATTTGTAATCACCTTGTTAATTGAAAAATTAACAATGATTAAATTAAATGTTGATCATCCGCAGAAATCGATAAAGAAAACATATTAACTGACAGAAATTCAATTAAACATTTTCACACATAGATCATCCATAAAGAGAAATCAGTATAACAGATCCCTATGTAAATTAATGCCTGCAAAAGATTACACACTGCATATGACAATTTGAAGCAAGAAATCAAGTACTGTCAAAGAAATGTGAACAATAAACAAGAGATGATTCAAAGGGATTACTTTACTATATTAAAGAAGTCTGTAAACAAAATTACAAAGCTCTTCTAAAACAGAGTATCTCCAGTCGTCTCCTGTTGATTTATGACCCCAAATTCCCTTTCCATCAGCTCATAGGAAGTAGGTAATTATACAAATAAATGACAATAAAAGATCAGATCAGTTTCCCCAATCATTGAACTAACTAGCTGAGTTGTTTCATTTGCCAGATCCATCCATGAGAAAAATATGGGAAATTTTGTTTTGAAAAACCACTCAGATCTCCCAAATGAAGAACTTTCTATGGATTCTGCACATTGACAAACTAATTTGGCATCCTCTGTAGAAAACCCATGTCTCAGATTTTCCATATTCTTCTCCATCACTCTAGAAATCGAGTTCCAATATCATTGCTTTCCACTTGGCACATTTTTTACGCAAATTTGTCAATTTGATTCCTCTAAATTTAAATCAACAACAATCCAGAAGATAAATTAAAATGTCATTCTAAATCCAATCAAAGAAATCTAGATTAATAACAACCCATTTGCAAATCAAAATAAATAAAAATAAACAAATCTTATGCAATTCCAAAATTGACTGTTCATGCAGATTTTTGGGGTGGTTAAGCTAATCATTAAAAAAAATAACCTTCTCAAGTCCTTACTCATCCTTCTAGCTTTCCAACGAGCTATCTTGGACTTGATTTGGACTTGTAAATCTCTAGATATGGCTCTTGGAAGTTAAGACTCAGTAACCGTTGATTTAATTGTTGGGTGGATCATGGCCAATGATTTTAATGATTAAAATGCATTATACATACTAATTATTCTCCAAATGAATAAAACAAAAACGATAATCCAAAACCCATATTCCCAACCAAATCGAAAATCAAATGCGGGAATGAAATTTTGAATTTGTAAAAATTATTTAAACAAATCAAAATCAACACCAAAAAAACCAAAATTAAAACCCTAAGTAAAAAAATAAAATTACCAAAATTTACCACCCGAAATTAAATAAAATTATGACCTAACAAAAACTTAGGGTCCGGAATATCCAGAAATTTCGGGTTTGGGTTGTGGGAACATAGAAATGTCAATAATCAAAATCAAAGGTTCCGCATCCCTAAATTTTAGGTTTCGAGTTGCAGGAAGGTTGAAAATTAAAGATTCTTCAAAATCATAAAATGATTGGAAAAGCTTGGAAAAAAGAAATTTTTTTTTTATATTTTTTTTATTTTGAATATTGAATGAAGTAAGAAAATACCAATGGATAAAAGATTGAGAAAAAACTACAAATATTTAAAAATTGAAAGAAAATGCAATATCTGAAAACCCTAAACCTATAAGTAAAAATAAAAACCATTTACAATTCAATTATTAAGAAAACCATTGTTGGAAAAACAAGTTACGTATATAGAAAAATAATCACTCCTATAATATAGGAGAGTTAATAGATTCCATAAATAGGTTTCTAACATTATCATTTTCCAAGAATAGAACAACAAGAAAGAATAATAATAATTCATTTTGCAAAATAGAAAATCCTTTTAAATTGCAAAATGGAAAAATATGAGTTATATTTTCACTCGTGAATGTTGAATTTTAATCCCATTAATTGCCAAATAATCATAAAACCAAATCTCATAGAAATTAGGGAAATTAGAACATAAACAAACTAAAACATGTGTTCTTTTAATTCTCATAATATTAAATTGTGTATAAGTTTAATATATGGATTAAATGAAATACATAATTTAAATTAATGAAAGTCAAAACATAATCATGAATATTTAAAGGATCTCAATAAACTTAATCCAAATATTAAAAATATTAAACTAATCATAAGCAAACAAACCAAAGACTGAGATGATTTACAATATTTACATTATAATTATAGGCATGCATATGTGAAAACAATACTCCATCAAGGTCAAATGAAATACCCAAAATCATGAGAGAAGAAACTATAAGATCAATCAAAATCCCAAAATGAAGGTAATAATCAGCCATCACCTCGAATGATCGGTTTGTGCAGTGAAAACCAAATATAGGTGGGGAATGTGAAGAACAACATGATAAATAACCACCAAGATCATAGAACCAACTCAAAAGCAAGCATAAGCTAGAGATAAAACATGGGAAACAATCCAAATAATTATTCAAATCACACAGTGTAATCTCATCCACATGATCAAGACAAATCAATGGCTAAGATTTAACATGTGGAAGCAGAGTTACGGAAGTCTTATTCTTGCAAATATGTACATTCATCCCGCAATCCGCAATCCGCAATTTGTGGGATCGCAACTCTAAATAAAAATATCAAACGAGAAGTTCCTGCAATCCACAATTGTGGGTTGCGGGTGCAAACAACTCCGATTATTAGACAAATGATTCTGCACCCGCAATACGCATTGTGGGTTGTGGGTTGCGAGTTACGGGAAAGACATAATTTTGGGAAAATAAGTTCTTCCCGCAACTAACAAAATACACACACAAAAGGCATAAATTTTCAAAATAAAAACTACTAACTGAATCAAATCATGACAAGGACATCAAAGCATGAAAAGTAGGATAAAAAACCCTTAAATGACCAAGGGATTTAAACATTACCTTTGCATATAAAAATTGGGGGTTCCCATGTTTTTATTAAAACATGGGATCTGTTGTGCCAATAACACCTCCATAGCCTTCCTTTTTTCAGCCAGGGTTTGGTATTTCTCTTCTTGGATATGGGGTGCCTCCGTCTCATTGTTCCATGCTTGTTGTTTATATATTACCATTTGGTAATGCATTGTGGCCTCGCGGTCGCTGATTTCGGCATTTTCTGCGGTTTGAATTCGCTGCAGTGACAACATTGGCAGTATATTTAAATCTACTGTGATTGAATCATGCTTCCTTAATTCCATGTCCAACTCCTCATCACTGTTAAATTTTTCAGAATTTACTTCAATCTGATCTAGGATCTTAACTGAGAGAACAACATGTACGGCTTATCTACAGCATATCAATCATGGAGACAATAATGCAATCACACACGAGACACAAAGATTTACTTGGGGAAAACCATAAAGGTGAAAAACCCCAATAACTTCCTCAGAGATAGATAGAGAAATGATACAACCAACCATGAGAGATAGACACAACCTAGCAGCAGATCCTCCTCCTCCATAAGTGCGCCACTCCTCCTTGAGTGCATAAATGAGAAGTGAGTGAACAAATAGAGTGCCTCCCGCACTCTATTTATACTTGACTTGACTTGCCTTTTTACCTAACTCATGTAGGATCAAACTTAACCACATAACATAATGCTGAGTGGGCCGACCCCCAATAGGGTGGTCTAATAACCCTTTGACCCACATGACTTATACAGGGCCGACCCCAAACAAGGTGGTCTAATAACCCATCAAGTATAAGTTACGACACTTACAATATAATTGACGAAACTTCCTTATAGAGGAATAATACCATCTCTATAGGAATACAATATACATATATGTGAAATACATTCCGAAGTTACATATACATCAACACTCCCTCTTAACTAGGAAGGTATTTCTCAGCACAGTTCTTCTAGCACAAGTCATCTTCTCTGGATCATCGTCACTGGATAATCGTCATCGAGTCATCATCATCGTCACTGCTGCTGCTATCTCAATCAATCTCTGAATCTACTTGTCATAGGAAGTTCTACAGAGCCAGTCCTTTTTCATACTGGATGTAGGCCCACCACCTGCAGGTCTTCATTATCACTGGCCATACTGTGGAATCCTCAGGACTTATTACGTGCATCACAAAACCTAGAAAGAGCATCCCAGGCTGTTACGAGCACACGGCTCTACCTATAGGATCTCCCAGGGCACAAATTACATGTGACCTCACCACAAAACCTCGAAAGAGAATCCCAAGACTGATTACGAGCACAAGGCTCAACCTATCGGATCTCCCAGGGCACAAATTACATGTGGTCATGGAAAAACCTCGAAAGAGCATCCCAAGACTGATTATGAGCACATAGCTCAACCTATCGGATCTCCCAGGGCACAAATTACATGCCATAGGACAAAACCTCGAAAGAGCATCTACCAGATATCCCAAGGCACAAATTACATGCCATAGGAAAAACCTCGAAAGACTATCTGCAGATATCCCAGGGCACAAATTACATGTCCTCCCAAGAAAAACCTTGAAAGAGCATTTGCCAAATGTCCCAGGGTACCGAATTACATGCCATAGGCAAAACCTCGAAAGACCATCTGCAAATCTCCCAGGGCACAAATTACATGCTTATCTGCACAACCTGATCCATGGCCATAGAGTATCAACCTGATACTCACAATACATCATCCTGATGTATCCATGATCATCCTGATCATCATCACTGCAACGTCCTGCTGCATGTCATCTGGAGCAACATCCTAAAGCTCGTCATCTATGATCATCCTGATCATCACTGCAACATCCTGCTGCATGTCATCTGGAGCAACGTCCTGAAGCTCGTCATCTATGATCATCCTGATCATCAATGCATCCACCTGATGCATACCAAGTATCTACCTGATACATATAATCATACATGATCCTCCTGATCATACAATGTATCCACCTGATACATGATACATATCACCATACATGATCCACCTGATCATACAATGTATCCACCTGATACATATACAGATACATGGTCCAAGCATCCAACATGATGCATACATACATAAATGATCCAACTGATCATATCCAGCATCCAACATGATGCATACATACATAAATGATCCAACTGATCATATCCAGCATCCAACATGATGCATACATACATAAATGATCCAACTGATCATATCTAGCATCCAACATGATGCGTACATACATAAATGATCCAACTGATCATATCCAAGCAGAAACCAGAACATCATCCTGATGCCCATTATCTAGCGCTTACATCCACAGCCATGTGAAGGATCCTCCTTCCAACATGCTTGGAATGGCTTCAGTA
Organism: Larix kaempferi; assembly: GCA_027924585.1. NCBI lineage: Eukaryota > Viridiplantae > Streptophyta > Pinopsida > Pinales > Pinaceae > Larix > Larix kaempferi. The sequence continues at coordinate 38,846,150 of BSBM01000372.1, read as the reverse complement.
AATGTGTCCATCACTTCTTCCTCGAAGTGTCCTCGATCTGAAGAACACCAAGCCTCTCTCTGAAGTACTCGAACTTCACTCTAGCTAGTGACTTCGTCAGCACATCTGCAATCTGCTCGTCCGTCGCAACATACAGAAGCTTCACAGCTCCTCTCTGCACCATATCCCTGATATAGTGATATTTAATCTCTATGTGTTTCGACCTGTCATGAAACACTGGGTTCGCGGACAGCTTCACACAACTCTGGTTATCACAGAAGATACCAGTAGCCTCCAACGGGAGATCAAATAACTCAGACAGTAGCTTCCGTAGCCATACTGCCTCACAACTAGCTGAACAGGCTGCAACATACTCTGCCTCAGCTGTACTCAGTGCTATGCAGGACTGCTTCCTGCTAAACCAAGAGATCACACCTGATTCCATACTGAAGTAACACCCAGATGTGCTCTTCCTATCTGCAACACTGCCAGCCCAATCTGAATCAACATAACCCTGCAGGTTAAACTTTTGATTCGCCTCATACCTAAGCCCATAATCCACTGTACCCTTCAAGTACCTCAGAACATGCTTTACAGCAACTAGGTGAACACTCCTAGGATCCGTCAGGAACTGGCTCAATGTGTTCACAGCAAAGCAAATGTCTGGTCTCATGTCTGTCAGGTACATCAAGGACCCAATCATCTGACGATACATAGAGACATCAACTGGTTCAGATGAAGCATCACATAGAAGTTTCAGATTTGATGCCATAGGTGTGGCCATGGCCTTGTAGTCCATCATCCCGAACCTCTTCAGGATCTCTACTGCATACTTCCCTTGTCCAAGGAAGATTCCATCACTCTGCCACACCTCCATGCCAAAAAAAAATGACAAAGTGTCCTCAGACACATAACTTTATTAATGAAGAAGGAAAATTACATCACAGAGATGTGAGGGCTAAATCCCGAAAGATTACCTCACATGGAAAACTCGATGGATTTAAATATCCAAAGAGTAACAACTAATTTACCGTTACCAAAACTAACTAAGGGACACCTCACATAATCACGTGAGTGTGTAGATGCCCTTTTACATTTATTAAACTAAACTTCTATTTATTACATTTTTGGATCATAATTCCTAACAATCCCCCCTTTGATCCAAAAATTCTTTTGAACAAATACCAAGTTCATTTCTAAACTTATCAAATTTGACCCTTCCAAGAGATTTTGTAAAAATATCTGCAGTTTGATCTTCTGATGGACAATACTTTGGCTTGATGATTTGTTTGACGACGAGAGCCCGAATGTAATGATACTTAGTATCCACATGCTTAGTTTTTGAATGAAAAACAGGATTTTTGGCTAACTTGATTGCTGACTGATTATCAATAAATAATGAAGTTGCTTCTTTCTGATCAACTTTGAGGTCTTGCAAAATCCTTCTTAACCAAACTATCTCACAAGCAGCTTCCCAAGCTGAAATATATTCTGCTTCTGCTGTAGAATTTGCAATTGTATCCTGCTTTTTACAACTCCATGCCACCGCAGCTGATCCCATATTCATTAAGTAACCTGAAGTAGATGCCCTGTCATCAACATCTCTAGCAAAATCTGCATCTGAAAAGCCAACAAGTTTGAAATTTTTGTTTCTTTTAAACTCAAGTCCAAAATCCTTTGTTCCTTGAAGATACCTTAACACCCTTTTTGCTGCATTCCAATGACTTTCTCTAGGTTCCTGCATATATCTAGAAAGTATGCTAACTGCATAAGATAGATCAGGACGAGTATTCATCAAGTAAATCAAACATCCAATTAACTGTCTATATCCAGTACAATTTACAAGTTCCCCCCCTTCAAACTTAGAAAGTTTTAAATTTTGTTCCATGGGAGTAATAGCTGGTTTACATTCCTCCATTCCAAACTTCTTCAATAATCCAGATATGTACTTAGCTTGAGAAATAAATATACTTCCTTCCTGCTGCTTTACTTCAACTCCAAGATAGTAATGAAGTAAACCCAAGTCTGTCATTTCAAAACCTGTTTGAAGTTCTTTCTTAACCTGAAATATATGATCATTATTGTTACCTGTTATGAGCAAATCATCAACATACATAACCAAAATGACTAAGTTGTTTTCCTGGATTCGAACATACAAAGTATCATCTGACTCACTACGAAGAAAACCAACTTTCTGTAGATAGGCATCCATTTTTGCATACCAAGCTCTAGGAGCCTGTTTCAATCCATACAATGCCTTAACCAGTTTACAAACTTGATTTTCTTTCCCTGGAACTTCAAAACCAGGAGGTTGAGTCATATAAACATCATCTTGTAGATCACCGTTTAGAAATGCACTTTTTACATCCATTTGATGCACTTTCCATCCATTTTGTGCAGCTAAAGCTAGCACATTCCTGATAGTATTCCATTTCGCTGTTGGAGCAAAAGTTTCTTCATAATCAATCCCTTCTTTCTGAGCAAAACCCTTTGCCACCAATCTTGCCTTATATTTATCAATATCTCCATTTGCTTTGTACTTAATTCTGTAAACCCACTTACAACCAATGGGTTTAACATCATGTGGACAATCAACTATTTTCCAAGTCTGATTCTTCATTACTGCATCATACTCACTTTGCATGGCCATTTTCCATTCATCATACTCAACTGCTTCATTAAAAGTAGTTGGTTCAACAACTGAAAGAGCAAAATTTTCTGAACCCGTATTAGAACTCCTTGTACCTGTTTTGCCTTTTTCATCAGACTTAACATCCTGAAGTAACTTAGTTGCCCATTTTGGTTTCTTCTTTTCAATGTTAACTTGATTTGAATCATCCAAGTTAACTTGTGAAGAATTCAAAATATCTTCAACCTGTTCATCATCATGTACTTCTGAAGTGAGATCAAACCATTGTTCATTCCTTGTCTTATTTAAGTGTTGCATCCTTAATTGTTCCTTAGTTACTTTTTCCTCTAAGTGACTAAGTTGTTTATCAACTTCTTCTACACTTAAACTTTCAGTTTCATCAAAAATCACATCCCTGCTAACAATAAACTTTCCATCTGACAGAAGCCTATACCCCTTTTTTTCATGAGAATAACCAATCAATATGCACTTAACACTTCTAGACTCTAACTTCTTTCGTTTTTCTTTTGGGACAAGTGCATAACAAACTGAACCAAAAACTCTCAAATGTTTGACCATAGGTTTGAATCCATACCAAGCCTCAAAAGGAGTTATTCCATCAAGTGATGATGAAGGAGATCTATTCCTCAAATAAACTGCTGTATGAACTGCTTCTGCCCAATAACATGATTTCAACCCTTTGAAAAATAACATTGCTCTAGCCATGCCCAATAAAGTCTGATTCATCCTTTCAGATATTCCATTTTGCTGTGGAGTATAAAAATTTGTCAACTGTCTTTTAATCCCTTTTTCCTGACAATAAGTCAAAAAATGATTTGATGTAAACTCACCACCATTATCAGTTCTCAAAGTAGCAATCTTTTCCGTTGTTGCTGTTTCAACCAAATTTTGAAATGACTGAAACTTTTCAAAAACTTCTGATTTTTCCTTCAAAAAATACACCCAAACCATTCTGCTAAGCTGTAATCTCCTTGTTGCTCTCCAAGTGCTTTTTGAAAAAGCTATCCTTCTCTGTTTGCCATAAATGCAAGCTTCACACTTTGCATTTTCCTTCCGAAAAGTAGGCAACCCCTTTACCATTCCTTGTTTTTGAAGCTGTACAAGACTATCAACATTCAAGTGCCCAAAACGAATGTGCCACAAGCGGATAGGTGAAACATCAGTTTCAACTAAACCTGCAAATTCCTTCAAATGTTCCCGTGACCTAGGAATGACTGTTCCCTTCATCCTAAGAAGCTTTCCGTCTTCAGAACCTGTCATAACTGTTTTGTATGCATCCTTTGTTGAATTAACAAAAAGGATACCACCTTCCATTACAACTTGATGTCCTAATTGACGAATGACAACTAAAGACAACAAATTTTTCTTGTGTTGTAAAGACATATTCACAATTTTCACTATCGTCTGCATGAGCATAATGTGCCGCTGATGAAGATTCTTTAGATTCTCTTTCTTTGAGAATTTTTTCAAATGGAACTCGACAGTCTGAAGCATAATGTCCAACTCTATTACAATGAAAACATGTGACCTGTTTATTAGCTCTTCCTCTTCTAGAGACCTGTTGGTTACCTAAACCTCTTCCTCTTCCAAAAAACTGTGACTGTGTACTTTCAGAACCTCTTCCTTGATTTCTTCCTCTTCCTCTTCCGCGGCCTCTTCCTCTTCCAAAACCCTGACCACGACCTCTATTTGAATTTTGAAAAAATTTCTGATCATGGCCTTTTTGATGATTACCTAGAGACTGTTTGCTAGTACTCGCAACCAAAACATCTTCTCCTGCTTGCTTTGTTTTACCAAAAATCTTTTCATGTGTGGCAAGTAATTCACTTAGTTCATCAAAAGAAACTTTATCCAATTTATTTGTAATTTGTAAAGTTTCCAAAAAATGCTTATATGTCTCAGGCAATCCTGCGATCAAAATGGTCACCATCATGCTGTCCTCAATTTTATCAAAACCAGCTCTTGAAATTTCTTGTTTGATATTTTTTAATCTAGAAATGTACTCCATGACATCACCTCCTGAAGACAATTTTTGTTGAAACAACTTCAATTGAAGATCAATTTTCTTAGCTTCACTTTGAGAATCAAATAAATCTTTCAATGTCTTCCAAGCTGACCACGCATCAGGACTATTTTCAATATGCACATAAATATCATCAGAAACAGTACTGTGAATCAATGCTAAGGCCTTTTCATCTTTTACTTCCCACTTTGCAAGCTGATCATAATTAGTTGGTTTGATAGGTTTAGCATTACAGAAACCCTTCCACAATTCATTGTAAATAAGAGTGCTTTGAATATGACGACTCCAAACTTTATAATTTTTCGATCCTTCCAACTTGTCAGATTCATTAAAAAGACTTATAACTTTAGACATTGTAAAAAAAAAATAATAAACACCTTATAACTCCAGAAGATGTGTATTATGCAAATCTTATAGCTCCAAGCATTAAAGAAAGCACATTATATCACCAGAAGAAGTAAACAATCACCTTATATCACCAATGGAAGATTTTATGCAAAAATATCACCACCAACATTAAAAGAAAATTACGCATCAACAAGTGTCACCATGAAAGAAATGCTGCAAGAAACACCACACACCATGCAAAAGAAAGCTATAGGGGCTTGGCCTTGACCCACTTATAGCCTCAAGAAAAGAATTTGATAGAGCTTCACTTTGCTCTAATCAAACCTTGAATGAAAGTACAAATACTCCTTATTACACCAACAATGCTCCTTATTACTCCAATACCCAATAAAAAATTACACTTATCACTCCAAAAGATAACAAATCTTTATAGGTGAATTGGAGAGATACAATATTATTGAGTGGGAGGTCACAAGATCCAATCCCATCAACTTCAAAAAATAACCCTTTTTTTTTTTTAAATTTATATCTTCACCTTTTTCTTCTATTCAACAAGGGCCACCATGGACGACGATTGGGAATCAGAAGATTTTGTACCAGCTATTCCTGTAGATGTTAAGGAGAAACCGAAAAGTGTGTGGGACGATGAAGATGCTGAAGATGAAGAAGTAAAAGAGTCTTGGGAGGATGAAGATAATCCTGCTCCAGTATCAAAACTCGAGCCAGAAAAGATCCATTGGCAGAGAAACTTCGTCAACAAAGGCTTGTGGAGGAAGCTAACTACCAGTCAACTACAGAATTGTTTAGTAAACGCAATGGAGAGAAATCTTTTATTCCAAAATCAGAAGAAGATTGAGCTTATTGGGCATAAATTGAGGCCATACGAGAAGAGTTTTCATTATCTGACACTTCTGAAAGCTGTGATGCGCATGCAATGACTGATCTGAAAGCTTATTGCTGGACCAATGTAGTTTCCGAATTCGTCATACAGACTGTCGTCCGTTGCAAAGATACCTGCGAAGTCTTCAAATTCGATCGATTCCGTGGTTCTTGATCTTCGGATCTGCTTCACAAGACAATCTTTGGGTGCTCTGCCGTCAAGTCCAGTTGTTGTCAGGCTCTAGTATTTCTTGATCGTTTAAATTTGAATGGCTCGTGCAAACAAGTTTGCTTCAGTCAATTTGAACGATTTTTATGGAAAGAAGGAACCGGCTGTGAAGACTACTGCCGTGAGTGGTTCAGGATCGAGGGGAGCTGGTCATTTGTTCTTACACGACCTATAAAGCAGCAAGTGATGGCGGTGGAAACTTGGGGGTGAATTTTAAGAAGGAAGACCATGAATCTTTGAAGTTGCTGGAGATGTTAGAATGACTGATACTCGTGCAGATGAAGCTGAACGTGGCATCACCATCAAGTCAACTGGAATCTCGTTGTATTATGTGATGGAGGATGCAGCTGTGAAAAATTTCACGGGAGATAGAGAAAGACATGAATATTTGATAAATCTGATTTATTCTCCAGGACACGTTGACTTCTCTTCAGAGATTACAGCAGCTCTGCGAATCACAGATGGTGCACTGGTTCTCTTCAACGGATCAATCTAACACTTTTCTCTCTTCAAAGATTAGAACTTGGATCATTAAGGCTGTCAATCTGCTTGTTAGCCAAGGTTACAACAGTAATTTTCTTCGTTCTAACACATTTCTCTCTTATTCATACAACAGTAATTTTCTTCATTTTAACACTTTTCTCTCTTATTCATACAACAGTAATTTTCTTCATTTTAACACTTTTCTCTCTTCAAGTAAAAAAAAACTGAGTCTATAAAAAAATTTCTGCAGAGATTCTTTTTAGCCCAGAAGAATAGGAAGCAATAACTTACGGTTAAAATTTTGCTATTCCAAAACCTTGAAAGTCACCTTCTTCAAACAACCTTTAGCACCTTCCAACCAGGTTCCAACCAGACCAAGCTTCAACCAGACCAAGCTTCAACCGCGTGCTCTGATACCACTTTGACAAAGTGTCCTCAGACACATAACTTTATTAATGAAGAAGGAAAATTACATCACAGAGATGTGAGGGCTAAATCCCGAAAGATTACCTCACATGGAAAACTCGATGGATTTAAATATCCAAAGAGTAACAACTAATTTACCGTTACCAAAACTAACTAAGGGACACCTCACATAATCACGTGAGTGTGTAGATGCCCTTTTACATTTATTAAACTAAACTTCTATTTATTACATTTTTGGATCATAATTCCTAACAACAAATAGTGCATCAACCTAAAGTTCTTCATCTCGAACTCAGCAGTAAGCTTCCGCTGCGTGTCGGCAATCAATCTATCTTCACCTGTAACAAACAGGTTATCCGCATACAAAAGTAGTATCACTGGATTGCCTTCCTCATCCTTGTAGAAAAGGTTGGAATCCTCTTTATTCTTGGTAAAGCCCAAGCTGGATAGAAAGCTGTCTATCCTACCATATCAAGTTCTGCACACATATATGACTACACCATGCTGTCTTGAAATCCATCTGGTGCATCTTCTATTTCATCACTCTTGTATTTCTCAATGCTGCCATATGCAACATGCTTGATCTGATAGTTCTATTTGGAAGTCACAACAGACTTCCCTTTAGCTCTTGGGATCGCATCCCAAACATCATTCTTCATGATCGACGGATCATGGCATTCCATTTCTTCATCCCAGATCCCGGGAACTTCAATATCTTCAATATTTTCAATAGATATCTTTGTTGCTGGAACAAATGTTGTAGTCCTTTTGTAGGTGAAGATATACGGTCTTTCCTACAAAACAAGTTAAATTGCATGATTAGAAACATCTCATAGTTTTCAGAACAAATTCTTACACATAAAGAAATATGTCATACAGTCATGCAATTATTTTAGCCAATGCTTCAATACAACATTTATCCATATCCTATAACTTTCTAGATGCCTTCCAATCTCTACCAGAACATTGTTAAGAGTGTGCACAACTCCCAACATGTCAGCAAAGAGGTTTCATTCTAGAGAAGTAGCAATGGAATGTTGTACAGTTCCATAGGCCACTTACCCATGAATATTAGTAGTATACTGTTCATCAATGCAACTATTCTAATATGCATAATACACAACCTAATTCTAAGAACATCAGTATATACATCATTGAACAATTTTAGTTAAAATACTTATCTTTGTTTGTTCGTTGGGTGGACTCCCTTTGAGTCTTTGCTTCCTTGCAGGAGCTGTTGGAGTCCTAATCTGAAGTAGCTTCTTCTACACCTTTCTGTTGTGGAATGTAGAGAGATGGTCAACTCCCTTTGAATATTTGCATCCTTGAATAAACCACTGGAGTGTACTCCCTCTTGATCTTTTCTTCCTGGATTACCTATTCTTGAACTCATATTCATCCTTGGTCCCTATGCATGCTTATTAGTATCATGATTGTGTTATCCTTGTGAGCTCATATAAAATCATACATTCATTAGCATACTATTAAAACACAATAATCTCAAGCATGTATAGTCATGATCATTTCAAACATAAAATAATAAGTATTAGCATTCAAGGTTTATGTAGGATTCTTATGGTTAGTCAAATCATAACATGTCTAAACCTATAATTACTCAAACCTATGACTCTTCGGGTTAGTTCAATCATTAATCAAGATAAGAGATATAATATGCGTAAAACTTGTGATTATTCAAACCTATACCTTCATGATTCTTCTGGTTAGTCATATCATCAATTATGGTAAGAAACATAATATGCATACAACCATGATTATTCAAACCTATGACTTCATGAATAAACATTATCAACAACAGTATAAGATCCTAACACAAGGTAGGATTCTATCTTGATATAGGAAAAACATACCTGGATTAGCATGCTAGCTAGTTATGTCTAACATACTCACACGATGTCTTCCTGTTCTTCTTCAATGACTTGTGCTAGTAACCTGTATATCTCATAGGTCAACTATTACAAAGCCAAGTTATACATACCTCATAAATGGATCTTTTATGAGATCCATGACAATGGATGAATCCTTGTCTTCATGCCACCATGATCATACATTCTTGAAGAAGAACATGATTTGTCTTTCTTGGTGTACCTTTCATGTTAGCAGACAACATAAACCTCATACAACACCATAATGCATTAGTATAATCATAAGTGTCAACACCCTAACCAATGAATATCTTCTATCATGCATTCATAATTTTGTTAAGGTGATACGACAAATCTAAAATCAAAATTGTACTAACCGTAATAACATGAAGACAAACATACCATAAACTTAATCATGGACAAATATCGAAACATACCTCGGTGAGTCATACCTGTCGATATCGCTTGTAATATTCTTATGTAAGGCCTTAGCCTCATCTCCCTCTGAAACAAGAACTTCTTCACTCATGCAGATGATCAATCCATCTTCTTCTAGGATTAACCCAATCCACTTGATTTGCAAGAACTGGATCTGGAGCTGGATATGGGTTTGTCAGAGAAACCCCAAAAATTAAAACTTTGAATTTCAAATTTCCGAAAGGATATAAATATGCGCCTTCATGAGCTGATCAAACTAGTATATTCAGAATTTGAAAACTGCAAAGTTTCACTCCTCAATTTTTCCTTTGAAACTTCCAGATTCACTGGACGTGACCCTGAACTGGGGTTTGATGAAGCCCACTCTTTTGCCCCATCAAAAGGTTTGATCCAAAGCTCTAAGCTTCTATTTTTCTGAGGAGCTTCCAGTCGTGGTCACAGATTGCAAAAATTCCCATTTTTACAGAAGCCCTAATTTTCCACTTTTTTATCAAAGTCCCGAACTAGGGTCTAATCAAGCTCGGCCTTCTGCCCAACCAAAAATTCTGATATTGGTCTCTAAATTTCTATTTTGATGAGTAGCATCCAGCCGTGGTCTCGGATTACAAAAATTCCAACTTTCTACGAAGCCCTAAATTCCGGAAGCCATGAATGAAGGTACTCAAAAATAATTCTATTTTGACAGAAATATGTACCTTATTGTTTCTGGTGTAACTCCAAACTTTTCGATCCACAGGGTCTGAAAACGTTTCTTGCGATAGCATGACCTGTTATCTTTCCATCCTGATAGGTCTGACCTCAATTGGATTCTCTGAGAGAGAGTTATGCCAAATGTCGCAACGTGACCTGTTTTGGGATAATATAGGAGAGCGAACTTGTACGGAGTGCCACGTGTCACTGTTTCAACTTCGGCCTCTTAAAACATTTGTTATGATATCTCGGCCTGTTACCTTTCCATCCTTATAGGTCTGACCTCAATTGGACTCTCTGAGAGAGATTTATGCCAAATGTCGCAACGTGACCTGTTTATGGGATAATACAGGAGAGCGAACTTGTACGGCGTTCCACGTGTCACTAGTTCAACTTCGGCATCTGAAAAGGTTTTCTGAGATATTACAGACTGTTTACTACCTGTCACTTTTTATGAAATTTCATTTGGAGCTTCCTATCCCAAGATATGACCTTTTTCCCAAGGTCACCTGATTTTGACTCAGATCTGGAAGAGGCCAAAACCCTATATTGTATAGATCATAAATCACAAAGTACAACGAATTAGAGATTGTCCTTTGGACACAAGGTACCTAGCGATTTTAGCTTCGGCCTATAACAATTTCAGATCCGAAAACTTTTCCAAAACGGATTTATAGCGAAAGTGCTACGATGCCTGGTTTTTGCTATATCAAGCCCTAGCATCGTAAGTGCAACAAGTGTCATACATGCCATATCATGCCTTCTTTCAGGCTAGCTCTGATACCATGTTAAATTTTTCAGAATTTACTTCAATATGATCTAGGATCTTAACTGAGAGAACAACATGTACGGCATATCTACAGCATATCAATCATGGAGACAATAATGCAATCACACAAGAGACACAAAGATTTACTTGGGGAAAACCATAAAGGTGAAAAACCCCAATAACTTCCTCAGAGATAGATAGAGCAATGATACAACCAACCATGAGAGATAGGCACAACCTGGCAGCAGATCCTCCTCCTCCATAAGTGCGCCACTCCTACTTGAGTGCATAAATGAGAAGTGAGTGAACAAATAGAGTGCCTCCCGCACTCTATTTATACTTGACTTGACTTGCCTTTTTACCTAACTCATGTAGGCTCGAACTTAACCACATAACATAATGCTGAGTGGGCCGACCCCTAATAGGGTGGTCTAATAACCCTTTGAACCACATGGCCGACCCCCAATAGGGTGGTCTAATAACCCTTTGACCCACATGACTTATACAGGGCCGACCCCAAACAAGGTGGTCTAATAACCCATCAAGTATAAGTTACGACACTTACAATATAATTGACGAAACTTCCTTATAGAGGAATAATACCATCTCTATAGGAATACAATATACATATATGTGAAATACATTCCGAAGTTACATATACATCAACAATCACTTGTTTTCATTGCATTCAGCATAATTTGTACTATCCTCGGGTTTGTGCCGATCTCCACCTCGACCCTTCTTGTCGACAAACTTGGTGGGATTTCCCCGTGTAGTACCCTTGTCTCTATGACTGCATTACTTAGTGTTGATAGTAGTTTAATTACCTGGTGAAAGTATTATGTTACATGTTGTGTCACTTTTGCATGGTTTTCCTAGGCCACCATTATTATCTTCTCCATTAGCTTGTTAACCTACTCCTTAGGAAGACCACCACTTGTGCTTCCTTTGCCACGATCCATCCTATTCTTTGTTCTCATTTCTTCTCGTTGTGATTCTAACTCTGATTCCGTTGGGGTGGCTGATGAGGCCCCATCGTGACTCAGAGTATGTGACTTTTCTTCAGGGGGATCAACTTATCTTGCATTCATGTGCTTACTGCCGGAGACCTTATCTTCCTATGGTGGCTTTGGTCCGGTTTCCGACTTCCCATTCTGCAAATCCGATAGCTCCTCCTCTACTACTGGAATTTTCCATTCTTTTGGACATCCTTCAATGACAACATCCAATTCCTCTTTGGTGAGCTTGTACTATGTTGGCAGCCACTGCCTCTACTTATCTTCCCGTGCTTGAATGTAAATTGTTTGGGATTCGACCAATAGCCTTGCGATCAGTTGATACTTCCTTGCTGCTTGCTCGGTTATCCATGGTATTTCTTGTGCATCTATCCATATCATGTCTAAGAACAGGTAGAATTGCATAATGTTGAATTCTTCTCGTTCTTTGTCAGTTTTCTCCCACAAGTTTTGGTACCGCACACCTTTTCATATCTTAGTTACTACTGTTTCCATGCCTTAATAGTGCATTGGCTCCCTCCATCCAACTAGTGCAAACAACATCAAAAGCCACGGATATGTGAATGGATTCCCCTTTTCCTATGCTTCAATGACGTCCTCCATCAACTCATTTAGCAAGAATTGTGACCAATTCATTTGTACTCTTGCAACACATTGTTCTGCGGATGTGATAATGCCTGATGTGCATTCTTTCATCCCGTTCTTCCGCACCAACTTGACAGGTAGTATCTTCGATGCAACCCTGACAAATTGGTCCTTAATCGTGTCGATTAAATATCCTCTGGATTTTTTCTCCACTCCATAATTCGTCTTCATCCTTAAAATGAGCTTCTTGTCATTATCCTTCCCCTGAAAGAATTGGAAAGGGTCTTCCCCAGCCTTGGGTAGTCTGTGATTCTTGAAATTAGGTCGACTATGACCGAGATCTTTTCATGCAGCCATAGGTATCCTCCATGGAAACATGCGAGTAATTGCTTGACACATGCATTCACTTGCACTTTTCTACAAAAGTGTTGTATTTGGGTGAAGCCCAATAATCCTGATTGCTCCAATCCCAATGCCCATTGCATTGGTTCCTTCGTGATCAGGCCTCCTTCTCCATGCGAAACATTAATGTATGTGGATTCTGTGTATTTTGAGTAGTTCATGATATCATGGTCACTATATTGTAGCTTTTGTGGGTTCTCCAAAATGTTTCCGGCTTGGGGAACTCCTTTCGGCATCATCGACATCTTGATTACATATGTTGCGTTCTTACTCACCTGAATTGTTGGTGTCCCTTCCTTGGTCGGTGGTACATACCCTAGTATTATTGGGCTAGGGTTCCCTCCTTGTGATGTTGTTTCTTTTTGGGTAGTGCCCGAAGTGACCACCTCTCCTTTTGCAAGTCGTGCTGAATTGCAGGTTCCTCTCTTCAGCTTTCGGCTAGTGTTTGCAGGCTGATTGGCACTCCTCTTCTTTCTGAATGATAATCCGAACATGATCTCTGGTTGCTCAGGCATGATCTCCATTGGTTGTGGGAATTCCTCGGTGCTTGTGCTCAAAATGTGAACTTCCATGCGCTACGTTGCAGTTTCTTGCTTAATACCCATTGCGTCAAATTGTACCCTTTCCCTACATTTATAGTTTTGATTTGTCGTGTCCTATCCATCTTGTTTATTTTGGCCAATTATTACCAAATCCAGAGTTGATTTATCAAATCCCTTGCATGTGTCAGTTATTAATTGTATCGTTACTCATTTTCTCCGTCATCTATCGTGGCTTAAATGCTGCATTTATGACTAGATTTTACACTTTCATGTCATGGATGCCATCGACAGACACCAAACCTCATTGCTTCTTCTGTATTCTACAAATTTTTATTTATTTATTCATTTTATTTGCCATGCTAGCTAGCTTCGGCAACTTCTCATAGTTCGCATGCGTCATTCAGTCCCCTTAATTCGACGCAAATACTGACTTCGCTAGCTTTCTTGTCTTGTACCATCATCGGGCTAATCCATTCAGATTATTACACCGGCTCTATGATGCCTACATCCAATATTCGCTCTAGTTCGGCTTTAAATCTCTCCTTGTACCTTGGATTCAACCGATAAGGTCGCTTCTTAACTAGTTTCGCATCAAGCTTCAGTGGGATATTCATTTCACCTAGTTCCCCGGAAATGCCTTTCATTTCAGAAAATTTTGTTGGGAACAGATCCTAAAATTCATATAGTAGATCTATGACTTTTGCGATGGTTGCATCATCCCAATAATCTCCTATGCTCGTGAAATTGGGGTTTTCCTCCGACACAATATTAAATTTCTTGATCTGCAGCGGCTACTGAAATTTGTCGAAGGGTATCTCGGGTGCTTCGACATTCTGACTTCCTTCTAACTCTGGTATATAAGTGGCTCATGGATCATCCTCATCCTCTGGTCCTCCTATCACATTGTAGCATTCTAGCCACTTCTCTGGCATCGCAGTACACTATAATCTCATTGGTTTCTCCATCGGGACTACCTCAAGCAACTTATCCCATATCACCTGCAGTGTGCTATGGATGAATGGGTTTTCATTCGAGAAGCTAAAATTTTGGCTGAAGTTGATAGTGAGCTCCTCCCACATAGTCATTCCATGTTGCAGTTCTGCTACTACGTACCAGTTCCGCGGTACCTCATCCAATGTATGGATGAAAGCATGGACACATTATTTCTGTGGCCTCACTCCCCATGCACTTTGACATTCCTCCAAGTGCTCCCTTGGGTCACTCCTTCCATTGTATTTCTTTCTGCAGTACCCTTTGGTGTCACCGAACTTGATCTCCATTAAATGTCAACATAATTACCATCTCGTTATTGTTGACTTGTTTGTTTCCCACCATCGTGATGGTGTAGCCTTTAGTGCTTCCTCTAACGCCAACAACCTCTGCGATTCGGCTAATCTTTCTTCAAATTTGTTGATGAATTCAGTCAGGTTGGGAAATCATTCATATCTTGGTAGTTTGAAGGCTTCTGTCACCACCCATCTCAGTGACTAGGTGATGCGTGGGCATCTCCAGAATGATACTTCATGCAGTTGATTCTGCCAGTTCTCCAGTGCTTTATCTGAATCTGACGATGCCGAGCTACCACTCCGCCACCCCAGTTCTCCATTGACGGTGGGATTGATATAGTCTTTTGAGATATTGTACAAATTGTCCCATCCTTCTATGAATTCATCCCGCATTGGTTCGACATACCTCTGTCCTTTTGCTATATCCATGGGTGCGACTACCCTCATGTTGTAATCCTCAAACGACATTGTTCATTTTCGGAAATTGATTACCACTTGGTTCTCCATCTCCCAATCTATCCCCAACAACACCGGATAGGGGCTCATGTTATCGATTATTTCTATCACATCAAAATCGGCATAGGTCTTGAGTCTGTCTATCTCGACCGGGATGTGACATAGTCGGTCGATGGGCGTGACCTTGCTCTAGTTCGCCAGTCGAAGTTGTACTGGGGACCACACTAGCTGTGTATTTCCCATCATCTCCCACGTCTGTTTTGTCAATATATTCACGTCCGACCCCAAATATGGAATGATGGAGTCGACATTGAATGCACCAATATGCGCATGCATCCTCATCTCCCTTCCTGTCTTCTTTCTACACAGCCAATTCACTATTTGGATTTATCGTCCATCCTCTTTTTGGTTCAACAGAATAGCTATCTATGCTAGTGCATCATAGTATTTCAGTAATTCCAAGCAGCTTTCTAAGAAGGCCTTCAAATTTTTGATCTTCTTCTGCGAGTTCATCGTGTCGAATGTCGGCGACATCTCATGAGTGGGTTCTTTCTGGCCAATTAGTGGCTACCTCATTTGTCTCATTGTATCTTGCGCTTCCAAAAATATGTCCTTTTTCGCCTCTACATCGAATTAGACTTGCTTTCCTGCTGTCGGTTGGACACTCGACTATGGCCTATCTTCTCTTGTCACAGCCCCTCCTCTGGTCACTACTGTGACGTTCACTGGTCGACCCCTTATTTTTGTTGAAATATTTTGTACATTTTGAGGTGGATTTTGCCTCTGATTCAGATTTGGTGGAGGTGGAGGTGGATTTTTATTTTTCCACTTCGCAATCAGCTAGGGACAGTCTTCAACAGTGTGTTCCAGTGCGCTGCAATACGTACACTGCAGAACTGGGTTCAGACAATCTCTTTGATAATTCTTGACTTGACCAAAATTGTAGTGTAATACTGTCCCTTGACCTCGTCCAAAATTTCCTCCCCGACCAGCACCTCCACCTTGAACTCCGCGAAATCCTCCTATGAATCCTCCTTGTGGTTGGCCATATGGATGTTGGTTGTATTGCGCAGTCTGATACTGTGGTTGTCTGTATTGTGTATGGGGTTGACTATACATTGGTTGTGACTGGCTATAATGAAGTTGCAGTTAGTTATACTGCTGATTATAGGGTGGCTGTTGCTAACTGCACTGCGGTTGCTACTGCACTAGGGGTTGCTCCTCCCCCTTCATAAAATATGTATTTACGGTTCTTTCCTGGAGAAAGTCGTACACCCTACAATCCTTCTCTTCATGTCCAATCAATTGACAGAACTTGTAGAACAAGTTGACAGGCTTTGACACCATTTTATGAAAATATACACATTCTTCTTGTCGATGTCCCTTCGTCTGACAAATATGGCACCATGGCATTCCTCCCTAGCTAAGCGGATTCTGTGTGCCAGATTGTAAATACTCACGGAACTCTGGGCACTGGTCCTTGTTGTGTCCTTCTGTTTTGGAGCGGGTGCACCATATCTCCTCTCGCACCTCTTTTCCCTTCTTAATGTCTTGGATCTGTATTGTCAAATTTTCCAACTGCGCTTGAATGTGATTCATACCTAATCCTGCTTCGCTAACTGGTGAAGCCTCCAATTCACTGCGATTTCCATCGCTTCAAACTAAGATGTGATATTCTGTTGCATCAGTGGCCCATGAATGTGTGGTACTAGTCCTACAATGAACCACTCCTTATGTTGTACATCGCTTGTTGGGATCCGGAATTGTCTTTTATAATGATTCCATTTCCATTGCTTTCTTGGTCCATTTACTATCATTTAGTACATCGACCTTCGAACAGGCTATATTTTACTTCGTTTTATTAATTAAAATCTCGTAAATGTAAAGTGAGCCTAATATGTTATTTTTAAAATCCGGATCCACTTACGAGATGATCAATCCCTATCAATTTAAGACACCATATCATGTCTAGGGACGATGCAATCCAGATCTACTTACGGGATGATAAATCCCTATCAATTTAAGACACCATATCATGTCAAGGGATGATGCAATCCAAATATACTTATAGGATGATCAATACCTATCAATTTAAGACACCATATCATGTCTATGGACGATGCAATCCAGATCTACTTATGGGATGATCAATCCCTCTCACATTAGGACATAAGTCCAAGGATGATGCAATCCTAATCTACTTACGGGATGATCAATCCCTATCACTTTTGGACATAAGTCCAAGGATGATGCATTCCTAATCTACTTACGGGATGATCAATCCCTCTCACTTTAGGACATAAGTCCAAGGATGATGCAATCTTGATCTACTTATAAGATGATTAATCCTTCTCACTTTAGGACATAATTCCAAGGATGATGAAACCCTGAACTACTTACGGGATGAGGAATCCCTCTCACTTTTGGACATAAGTACAAGGATGATGCAATCCTCTCATCCACTTAGAAAAATTCTAAGGACCACTTCATCCTCATTGTCGGAACAGGTATCCTCTTCATCGATACAAGTATCCTCATCATCGATACAAGTATCCTCATCATCGACCATATCACTCCCCCTTTTGAGGAGGGTCCTTATGAACTACACCAAGATTGTCTCGGAAATACTAAAACTTTACTTGAGACAGAGGTTTTGTCAATACATCAGCAACTTGTTCATCAGTTCTTACATACTCGAGCTTTATAGCCCCTTTCTACACCATATCTCGTATATATAAATATCGGATCTATATGCTCTTTGACTTATCATGGAAAACTGGATTCTCCATCATCTTGATACAACTCTGGTTTGTCACACAGGATCACAATGGAGTCCATCTCTAAGTCAAATAGTCATGATAACAGCCTCCGAAGCCATATGGCTTCACAACTAGTAGAGGAAGCTGCTATGTGTTGGCTTGGTTTTGCAACCAAGCTTAGTGCTATGGGCACTTGCTAACTAGTAGCACCAGTCTCAATATTAAGCAAAAACAATAAACTAAATCTAAACTAAAACTAAACTAGCATGTGCATTTTTGAATTAAAAAACAAGAACAAGAAACATAAGAAATAATTTTGTATTGAAAATGGGGGCAAGCAAGTGCTTGCAATAACAATACCTCCAAGTGATGAAGATAGTTGAGAAGCTCCAAGGATGAGCAGCTCCAAACTCCAATGGGTCCTTTCTCCAAGGTTGCTACAATGGCCAAAAGCTCAAGGGATATTTTGCCATCATGAGGATAGGAAGATGGATGGATGTGAAATGAGGAACCCCTACCACCTTTTTATAGGTTTTGGTGGTGGGGAATACCATTGTGGTTTTGTGGAAACCAATGGTATTGACCAACATGGTTTAGGTACTTTTCCCTCCTTTTTCCTTTTTTGAATATTTTTATTATTTTTATTCCGTTTTTAATATTTTGGGAATTTTGGACCCTTTTTGAGGGTTTTTTATGCTTTTTTAGGAAAAATACTCATTTTGAGTGGAAAAAGGGGTGTACTAAGGCCTTTTGGTGACCTTTTGTTGGCTTCAGAGGCTCAAATGGTGAAAAAGTGGACAAATGGGTCATGTGAATAGGGAAATGAGCTAGTGAGCACTTTTTGGGTGTTAACAGATTGCCCCCTGATGTGTGAGGGTAGGAGCTCATCGTATGGCCGATAGACATCATAGTTCTTTTGTCTTTTTTTTGGGGTTTGGGGAGGAGAAGAAACCGTTTGGAGTAGAGATCCATGGACCTTGGAAGCTGCAAAAATAAACAAATGTTACATGGCCTCAATATGAATGAGGAATAATCTCTGATAATGGACGAGGCGGGCATTCCCATGCTCATATCAAGACATATACATAACAATTAGTCCCAAGAAGGGGGATCTAATACATAAAGAATCTACTGGTACATCATAATGGTCTAGAGGGGACATTATTTTGGGATATACTCATGATCATAAAATAAGTGATACATTGGAATAATTGATCAACTGCTGAAACTGAAGGTGTCCAACATCTGTAGGGACTCAATGACTGAGAGTCTCTCTGAGAAGTATTTGTAACTACATACTCGAGGGAGTATGATACTGGGGTACATCTGAATACTGTCGCAATACGCAACCTGGATATCTATATAAAAAGTAAACTAGTTGTATCCATAGGTAGACTCTCAAATGTGGAGGAGTCAGATGGTATTCGGGGTCTTCGACTAATAACTGAACGAACCAATGCCGTGTGCGAGTCTCAACGATGCGATCAAGGTGTTGAAGTCAAGCATGTGAGAAACAACCATTTGGAGAGGCACTGAGGACTCTTCTCAAAATGATTCGTAGGCACTCATCATAAATGGTGATGAGTCCAAGACACAGGGACCTCTAGGTCTATCCTATGGAATAAGTTTGGTTGTCGTCGATAGAGGGAGACCAGCAACTAACTAGGCAATGATGTTTCCTTGATAGGAGCGCGAGGTGTAGAACTGAGGTGTGGTAGTAATGATGATAGGACTAACATACTTGTGGGGATGGGAAGTAACTGGGTCATAGAGTGGGTAGATTCAAACTTCCTTTGTTCAGAGCATGATGACATGGTTGACCTGGTAGCGTAGAGGACTAACTTGCAGGTGTAGGGATCATAGCTTTTAAGGAATGAAGGGTATGTATTGACTCTGGGGGGTCAAGCTGATGGGTACTGTCAAGGGGGTTTCAGGGTGACATACTGCAGAATACTCTGAACAAAGGCGACCAAAATGGGGAAGCTGCCATATGAGTAGACGTGATCTATTGTGGCACCGAGAAGCACCATTGGGTCCTTCTTCGTAGTTTCAATGAGCTCCAAGAAGGGATAAAAGTGTGCTCTGAAATGGTACTGTCCTGTGGATTTTGTGAGCCCAGGACTGTTCGTGCTCATTGGTGCTTTCATTGTTAAGGAGTCTGAAAATGATAAGAAGACTCTGCAGTGGTTATGATTACTGTCCTGTTGGTTTTACGAGCCCAGGATGGTGAATGCTCGTGGTCACTTTCATGTTTAGAGAGTCTGAAAGCGGTAAGTGGACTCCTTTGGTGTTCTTTTTCGTAAGTTTAGTCTCCAAGGCCCGAAAAAGCATAAAATGATGCAGATGGAGAACTCTTCTAGCCGATGTGACTAGAGTATTCCTTTTTCGTAATTAGTCTACGAGGTCCGGAAAAGGGGTTAACTTATACCAGGTAGATGCCCTTTCAGATACGTTTAACGAGCATGAAAGGAAGCAAGGTTGCTCGACAATCTTTTCATTGTTTTAGGAGTCAGAAAAGAGCTTAACAGAAACTCCCTAAGTGCCTTTTTCGTAAAAGGGATTGCTCGACCCGAAAAAGGGATAAAATTATACCGAACAAAGAGGGAATGATGAGAGCTAGAAAAGGTCTCAAGCACCATCATGAGTGCAGAAAACTAGATCCAGTGAGATAATGATTGTCAAAAAGGGGCGACAACCATTGTGGAATGCAAACCGAGGTAATGAGAGGGCACTTTGAAAAAGTGGCCGAAAAGTATGGGTGTGAGAGGGAGAAATGATCTCAAGCATCGTCACAAGCGTGGAAAAATGAATTTGGCGATATAAAGATTGTCGAAAACAGAGAGCGGCCAATGTGGCACGCAAATTGAGGTGACGAGGGCATCCAAAAAATGGTCAAAAAATGGACCTGACGAAAATTGGAAAAGGAAAGAACTATCATGAAGTTCTCGCTGTGCTGATTCCAATGGTACCAATGGTTTGAGAAACGGACGCCGTATGAGAACGGAATGGCTATTTGAAAAATGGTGGAATTTCTATAAATAGGGCGTGGGGCCCATATGACGTGTCATTGTTACGCGCGAGTTTCGCTGAGCAATCAAAGCTCTTTCTCGATTTCTGGGAGATTTGACCGTTGGTTTTCGATTCTGCGAGTTTCAGGTAACTCTATTTGCCTTAGCCTTTTCAATTATGTCTTTTTTGTTTGGCGGCGGGCCCCCAAAGGCCATGAAATTCCACGTTGACCTTCTAACGTGGAATATCGTGGGTTTCGGGTCTCTTCCTGCGATGAACCGCGTAGGTTTTAGGCTGACAGTCGTGATGTTCATCGTGACTGTGAGGTTGGAACCCGCGATGTTCATCGCGAGTTCATGGGAGATAGTCGCGATGTTCATCGCGACTATCTGGCAAATACCCGCGATGTTCATCGTGGGTTTTTGCATGGAGGCCGCGATGATCGTCGCGGATTTTGATGGAAAAGCCACGATGTTGTATTTTGAAAATTTTTCCCAGGTGATAAAAATTTCTATGTTTTTTGGCAGGATGTTAAGGAGACCATTGACTTCATGGCGAGAGCGGGAGATAGATGATGATCTGATGGAGAAGATTCAGATTGATCTGGGGGTCCGACAGACTCTAGCGGTGAGTGGAATTTTGAAGTTCGCTCAGATCCCACCAATGCGTTCAGTGAGATGGCTCCTGAACAAGTTGGTGAGTTGGTGGGTGCCCGCAGAGGGTGCTTTTATGATTGGGGGATAGAGGTTGGATATCACCCTCACAGACGTATATTTTCTCATTGGGTTGCCTCGTTTAGGGGAGGTGGGAGATCTTCTATCGAGGATCCCCCCAGGTGTTGATATGGAGGATTTGTTGCAGACCTTTTGTGTTGATGGGGTCCTTTTGCAGAACAATGCTTTGAGTTTGCGATCACTATGGGAGTGGGACATGAGGGTTGTTGGGGCATGTGTGCTGCAAGTGTTGGGTGTTGCGGAGCCACATCATTTGTCTGGGGGACAAATGATGATGGTGGACTCTGTGCTTCGGGGGACTTATTATGCATGGGCTCAAATGTTTCTAGCTGGTGTCCGGAGAGATCTTGACAAGTGCTGTCGAGAGGGAGGAGAGTTATGTTATGCCTCCATTCTATGTTGCTTCTTCTTCGAGTGGGTGCCGACCTTGCGACCACGAGTGCCCATTCGTGATGGTCTGGTGAGCGAGCCGCGCATGGTGCGGTGGGGGCATATGATACCTCGTGGCGGTGGTGGTGTCCACGGGTTTTTTACGGAGGAGGTATATGAGCAGTGGGAGCAGATGCCCCTGGTGATTGAGGATTACCCATATGCTGGCATGGACTACCGAGGCGACCCAGAGATGCCTCGAGCCCAGGGACAGACCTGGGGTTTAGACGGTATGCTTTGTGGTTTCCTTTCTACTATATCATGTGATTTGTTTATGATTATAGTTAGATATGTATATGATGGCTTACTTGCATTGTGCAGATGTTGGGCTTGTACCACCGGCGGACTACGTGGCTCATCAAGGGCGGGAAATGGTGGTTGCTCAACCTCCTGCAGTGGTACCACCTCCACGTGGTGGAGGATTTGCAGCTCATGGGCGAGGGGTTGGCCCTCGAGATGATGCCATAGAGGGTGTCAGGAAGACATTTGACATGATTCTAGCTGGACTCCCTGAGGATGGCTGGAGAGACTTGGACCGGGATATCGTGGAGCATTGCTTCGGTGCACCGTGTGAGTGGCGGTCGATCTTGTTGAGGACAGCGGTGTTTGTGGCAGAGCACAGGGATGGTGATCAGGATGACCCGGCAGGGCCAGCTGAGAGGAGGATCCGTCTAAGGGATGATCCAGCGGGACCAGCAGAGCGGAGAGTTCGGGCTCGCCATGATCCGGCAGGCCCGGTGGAGGAGGTGCCAGAGGACCTTAGGGATACTGATGACTAGATGATATTGTATCTGCCCCCAAATGCTGATGAGCATATGGGGAAGCACTATTTTGTACGGCTGATGTATTTTTTGTATATTTGGTGCTGAGGGCACCTATGACATGTTGACTATCATGGTTTATATATATATGTATATATATGTTTGGATTTATGGTCGTGTATGCATGTGGATGCTCTTGTTGTCTTTATGTTCGCTCATGGAGGCACATATTATGCACGTGGATGCACATTTTGTTTTTTGTATATGCCCGTGGAGGCACATGTTATGCACGTGGATGCACATTTTGATTTTTTGGTATAATGCGATTAGTGTTCCAGTCTAGAATGTTGTTGGCCATATGGTCTGCTACACTATTGAGGTTTCTTGGGACATGTGTGAATGAAATGGATTCAAACTGTCTAACCATTTGTTTAATGCACAGGAATTTTCTGAAAAGACAAGGATCGCGTACCTGGTAATCGTTGTTGAGTTGGGAAACAAGGAGTTGTGAGTCCAAGAAAACGTTAAGGTGATGTATGCTTATTTGGAGAGCTGCGGCCAGGAGACCGGTCACGGCATCATATTCATCCTGGTTGTTGATTGCGGCTCCTAAACACACTCCGTCAATGTGGATCAACTCATGTGAAGGGGAATATATTACCCAAGCTGCGGAGGCCAGATTGGGGGACCAATGGCTTGCACCATCAGCGAAACCGACGTAGCAGAGTGGAACATGTGTGTGAACGGGATCAATGGAAGGGGTCGACCGGATAGAGGGGTATCCAGTGGAGATTGTATAAATGGAGGGGTCAAGGCCAGGCATTTTGGTATTTGACCAAGTAAAGACATCAGTGAATTCTTGGAACAGTTTTTTGTATTCTCCAATCTCATGCTCACTGTGGGAGGCTCCTAGTGTAATGGTATGAAGGGCACCAAGTGGGTCAGAGATGTCGATATGGGTGATGGGAGAAATATTGGCCATATTTTCCGCAGAGGCATCAGACGTAGGAATAGGATACTTGAACCAGTCGACTTTAGTAGGAAGGAAATCTTTGGACTCAACTGCGGACTGGGTAGCGGTGGTGGATGAAGTCTCTTCCAGGAGGAAGTATGGATGATGGTGCATGTCTTCCCAGGGATAATTAAGGGCAGTAAAAGCCTCTAGAATCTCTTCATCATTGCGGGAGCTTTGAGTGGTCAAATCAAGTGATGAGGTAGTGGTAGTCGAAGAGATCATGTAGATGGTGTTAATCTCTCCGGATGAGGATGATGGGGGAGGGTAGATCTCCTCGATGAGGGGAGGAGATATTTCTAAATCGACGTTATTCAACTCATACAACGCTGCTCTGTAATCTGGGATATCAGGACAGTGATGTGAGTAATGGCCGTAAACACCGCATATGGCACAAGGGTGGTTAGTGTGCAGTGACTTATCACGAAGCTTGGGATTTGGGTCGAGTTTGACAACTGGGATGTTGGGGTCGTCGTCCAGCATTTGCATGTGTTCCTGTAATGTAGGTAACTGTGGACACTGATGAGTTGGATGTCCTAACTCATCACACAATGAGCATTTAGGAGGAGCACGGAACACGGGGGGAGGTTTAACTACTTTGGGTGGGGGTACCGTAGTGTATGGTTATGGGCCTCTGCCCCTAGTGGGCTTGATGAGAGGAGGGGGATTTGTAGATGACGAAGGAGTCATGATACTGGGAGGTGGTTGGGTAGAAGTGACAATGGGTTGCACCAATTGCAGGATGACATTTGGTGTCGGCGGGGGAACGGGAGGCGAAATATACCACACGGGTAATCCCAATGTTAACCCGGGGAGACTAAGGGTAGCCATAACCGGGGCGCTTACTACGCCCGAAGGAGGGAATAGAAAGGGGATTGTGTGGATGGGTGTAACACCAATGTGACTAGGAACCAATGGTGGTTTAGGTAACAAGGAGGGTTGATTACCGGGTGTTTGTGTATTCTGTGAAAGAGTACAGAGGTTCGCGACGTGGGTCTCTGGTGATGGTGGTGGAATGGACTGGAATGTAGAGGTCATCGGCACCTCGGAGTAAAGTCTGGGTCCTACTGAGGAAATGAATGAGGTAGTTCCACCACAAACAGGTTGTTCAACCATGGGGAGAACATTTTTAGGTGCGGCGGGGGCCTTGGGATCGTAATAGGTGAGTTGGTCGACCTTGACCACGCATCCCTCATGGAGAAACTGCATGGTATGAAATACGGATGAGCCAACAGCCCGCATGGCATACATGTAGCTGCGACCAAGTAAAAGGTTATAGTCAAGTTGGGCATTGATGACCTCAATGTCAATGAGTACGGTTTTACTAGCCAGTTGGACGGGGACATTAGCTAATAGACCTTGGGGTTGTGCCGAACGACCGTCATAGGCTCGCAACGCAGTGGTGGACTACTGGAGAGTAGGGGATCCCAACTTCTACCAAATGAATGTGGACATGACGCATCTAGAGCACCCTTCATCGATAATGCACCGATGGATGACAGGATTCCGAATGGAAACATAAACTTGGAATGCTAAACTGGAAGGCAGTCGTGGTTCAGACTGGTCTGAATCGAATGCGATTAGTTGTGAATCATTGGGGTCAATAGCGCCAATGGAAGAGAGAAAAGTCTTGCGCTGCGAAGGATAGTTTTTTAAGACTTCCAAAGAAGACATGGCTACAGGAGACTGGGCTAAGTCGTGGACAATGTTGTAATTCGATGCAGCGCGAGCATTGGGGTTATTATTGATATGACGAAGTGGGAAGCGAGGTGCTTTGGGAGCACCATCAAGCGGAGTCGGGGGTATATGTAACGTCTGATCTGTGGGATTAACGTTAGTGTTCTTGTCGGCGGGAGGGGCTTTAGAGGTGGAGCCATATTGGTTCCGACGGGTTTGGAGGTTGGCGTTGGCAGTTCACATCATCAACAAGTGGTGAGTACCTAAATCGAACATGGGTTGATCAGGGGCTGCATAAGTGATCTGTTGTGGTGGCATGTTGCCCTGAGGGGGAGCTAACGGCTGAGTGCTCACTACACCTTGGTTTGGAAAGGGGTTTTGAACCACCAAAGGTTGATGTTGAGGTGGTGGAGGGTTGGGTGGCGACTGAGAAGCTGCCTCCCCTTGACGATGGGCATCGTCGGTCCAGAGTTGTTGAGCTCGCTCCAAATGTGGGCAAGAATGTGTGTAATGACTATAGACCCCGCAGATAGAACAAGGGTGGTTTGTTCTGAGGTTACTATTTTTAGGCTACCTAGGATTACGACCCGGATTTCGATTGGGGGGAGCAGCATTGTTATTTTGTGAAGGATTGGGATGTGGAGGACCTTACTGATTTTGTTGGTTATTACCACGGTTACGTCCTCTTCCACGGTTCTGCTACGCACCTTGGTTGTGCTGGTTGTTCTGGTGCTGGGGATGGTTGTGCTGTGTGTACACTTGTCCTTGAGCAGTGGGAGGATTTTGGTTCGCCGTAGGTGCGGGAGCAGGTTGTGGTGCATAATAAGCAAGCGGGGTTGGAGGTGGTCCAGTTACCTGCTGGGGTTGTTGGTAACCCTGAGCTATTGGAGGTGTTGGGTTAGCTGTCACATCTTGTTGTGGGTAGTACACTGGTTGAGGTGGGGCTAGGAGGGCGTATGCAGGTGGTGCATGACCAAAGCACCGAGGTGGACATGAAGGTCCATGGGTATGGTGGTGATGTGCCATGGGAGCATATGAACTGGTTGCTCTAGATTGAGATGTAGCCCGCGAAAGGTCGAGACCATGGCTAGGATGTGCAATGGAAAAGGGTTGGGGATGCGAGGCCATATGACCAATGATGCCATCAGTGGCATGGGATGCCCTCAATGCATTATGTTGGGATGACTCGCCCCAAGGGGCGTCTAGTATAATGGTATACAGATAACCCGACTGGGCATAAATGAGGTCAAACTGTTGTGCTTTGAGGATGGCCTCTTCTTCAGACTGGGGTCGTTCGGATGCCACATCCTTCGCAATGAGAGGGAGGAGGGATTTGAGAAACCAATCTAAGAAGATACGGTCGTCTAACTTGATTTTGCAGAGGCTTCGGCATCGATGCCACTCATGAATGTGGTCAGTGATGTGGGTGGCCGTGTTCTGTCTGCAAGACAGTAGGATCTCAACTCCCGCATCATAGCGGATAGGTAACTGGAAGAACTGCAGGAAGGTCGAGGCAAGGGAGGTAAAGGTGGCATGCGTCCCATGGGGCTGCTCGATATACCACTTAGCTACAAAGCTAGTGAAGGTGCGTTGTAACAGACGGAGGTGGACTGAGTCGTCCACTATGGAGTTGGAGGAACACCATAGATGGAAGGACATGATATGGTTCTGTGGGTCCTCACCTACCTTTCCCTCAAACTTAGGGATGTCGGAGGGGAGTTTGGTGGGCATGTGAGGCCACGCAGGGTCCTGTCTGATAGGGTCATTGGTGAGCCTGGCTAAGTCTAGTAAGTTCAAACTCACCATGTAAGGTAAGGTAGCAGATGGATGTGGCGTTGTGACTGGGACATGACTAGTCATGGTGGTATGATGTAGGGGTCCAGTAGTGCCTAAAGGTATGCTAGGTATTGAAGGTATGTGTCCTCCAATAGCTGTGGTCTAGTATGGGCCAGCGTTTCCAAGTGCAACATGGGTTACACCGGGGTTAGGAATAGCAGTGGTGATTCCTGGAATCTGGGTTGTGGTACTCAAAGGGGGTGTGACCCCTATGCTGGGCATACCCATAATAGGTGGTGGCCCTGTGTTGGGAATTCCTATAACAGGAGGTGGACCTATGTTGGGCACTCCTAAAGGTGGAGTGTCCTCCACATTAGGCATACCTAGGGGGGGAATGGCTGCCATGGATGGCACCGCAATAGAAGGGTTGATGGACGTCTCTCCTATGGTGCTGGTAAAAAGTGGGTCGAATTGTGTCCCAGCCATGGGGTTGTTTGGTAACAACTCGGTAGGGTTTTCGGATTCTGCCTCTAAATCAAATGTGAAGTGAGGCGTGTCAGAATCGGATGACTGTCTATTTGACTGACGATGTGTCGATTCAAGGGATAAGGCTCGGCGTCGGTGACGTGGCGAGCCAAGTAGACTGAACTCTGGGAGTTCGCCCTGAAGACGAGAGCGTCTAAAATTCTCAATGGTGAGAAATAAGTTTTTTGTGGAAAAATCTTATGTGTAAAATGGTAATGTATAAAAAACTCAAAACCCTAATGCAACCAAGGGTGCAAGAAAGGGAGTGAAAATGAAGGCTCTCAGGCCAAAAAAAATCAACCTAAAAAAGGCACTTATTATAGCAGCTGTGCTATAATAAGTGGAGGGATGCAAAAAATGGTCAGAGTACCAACATGCAAACAACTTCTAGAAAAAATAGGTGTAACTAGACCAAAGGTGGATTATATCATGCAAACACCTAACTAAAAGTATTGTGAATCAACAAACTATATTCTCTGCAAGGTGATGAAATCCAAGTCAGAAAATATTGATTGTTGAGTCAATGGCTAGATATCCCTCTACCGGGAGGGACACCGGGTAATCAATCCTAAAGAATGGCTACTAGGATACTCCGTTCATGACACATCGAGAAAAGGTAAATCTGTCGTTTGGTCCTTTTATCGCAATATCCCCATACAGGGATATCTCGAGAACTGCGAATGGTAGCCCTTCGGTTACTGAATGGATTTCAGTATTCCACTCATGCTTCCGGAACCATCCTCGCGACTTCAACCCTCCTAGGGGAGAGGCCTTCCCATAAACCAGTTGTGACCATGCCAATAAATACTAGGAGATTTTGGCTCCCTAATGGACAACTTCTATGTCTCAAATGTAATAACTGAGGGGTGTTATTGGAACACCTATCCGCTCAATACTACTTAGCTACAAAGTTCTTTTAGTGTTCCCAAGTGGGGTTAAAAGTGGGTTGAAGTTAGGGTAAGTTTTAAGGATTAGTTTAAATTATGTGTTTGAGTGGGTGCACATGTGATATTTTAAACTGAAATTGAAAAAGTAAATGCTAAGTATTCAAAAAACAAAGGATCTTTTGAAATAGAAAAGCAAATAATATGATCCTTTCAATAAATGGAAATTAAATGCTTTTCAAAGAATATTCAAAAAACAAAGGATCTTTTGAAATAGGAAAGAAAATAATATAACTTCTTTCAGAAATAAATGGATTTCTTTTTCAAAAATTGCTATGGGCAAAATATTAAAGAAGCAAACAACAAATTTTTTTAATCTAGATAAAATGCAAAATAAATCCTTCTTTCAATTTCTGAAAATTTTTAAAAAGACTTTTTCACATGTGCATTCTAAATAGTAAAATTTTTCTATGGCTGTAAACAATGTTGGAATCTTAGTACTGTAAAATGTGCTACGTGGGCAGAAAAAACAGTAAAAAATTAATTTTTTAAATGGATCGGCCGAATGAAAAAATTGGCATCGCAGGTTTTGACAGAATAGCCGCGATGGACCGCGCGGGTTTCTGTCGCACAGTCATGATGGACAGCGTGGGTTTCGGCCTCAAATCCGCGATGGACCGCGTGGGATTTCGTCACACAGTTGCGATGCGCAGCGCGGAAAATGTCTGCGAAGCCGCGATGTGTAGCGCGCTAAATGGTCGCGAAGCCACGGTGAACCGCGCGGAAAAAAGCCGCGCAGTCGCGATGAGACGCGCGACTGTTGGGAAAAAATCCGCGAGGCGAAAGCAATACGTGGACGTCGAAAAACGAACTCGAAAATTGAGAATTTCGGGCTGTTAATGGCTAAAAAATGGGCCAAGATCTAGAACAGCAATGGATCTGCTATCTACGGTGGCAGATCTATGAATTAAACTAACTAATATTATCAAAAAGTAAGATCTAAAGCAAAAGTGAGATCTAAAGCAAAAGTGAGATCTAAAGATTCAAAAGCAGTAGAGTCACCAAAAACTGTTGGCTTGGTTTTGCAACCAAGCTTAGTGCTATGGGCACCTGCTAACTAGTAACAACAGTCTCAATATTAAACAAAAACAATAAACTAAATCTAAACTAAAACTAAACTAGCATGTGCATTTTTGAATTAAAAAACAAGAACAAGAAACATAAGAAATAATTTTGTATTGAAAATAGGGGCAAGCAAGTGCTTGCAATAACAATACCTCCAAGTGATGAAGATAATTGAGAAGCTCCAAGGATGAGCAGCTCCGAACTCCAATGGGTCCTTTCTCCAAGGTTGCTACAATGGCCAAAAGCTCAAGGGAGATTTTGGCAGCATGAGGATAGGAAGATGGATGGATGTGAAATGAGGAGCCCCTACCACCTTTTTATAGGTTTTGGTGGTGGGGAATACCATTGTGGTTTTGTGGAAACCAATGGTATTTACCAACATGGTTTAGGTACTTTTCCCTCCTTTTTCCTTTTTTGAATATTTTGAATATTTTTATTCCCTTTTTAATATTTTGGGAATTTTGGACCCTTTTTGAGGGTTTTTTATGCTTTTTTTTAGGAAAAATACTCATTTTGAGTGGAAAAATGGGTGTACTAAGGCCTTTTGGTGACCTTTTGTTGGCTTCAGAGGCTCAAATGGTGAAAAAGTGGACAAATGGGTCATGTGAATAGGGAAATGAGCTAGTGAGCACTTTTTGGGTGTTAACACTATATATTCCGCTTCAGCTGTGCTGAGAGCCACACTGGACTGCTTCCTACTAAACCCTGAGATCATAGCAGATCCAAGACAATAACATCCACCTGATGTGCTCATTCTTTCTGAGACACTTCCATCCCAATCGGCATCTGTATAACCATACAATCTGAAGTTATGATCTCCAAGATAATATACACCAAAGTCTATCATACCTTTTAGGTACCTCATCACATGCTTTCCAGCCATCAGGTGAACATGTCTAGGCTCAACCAGATACTGACTCAGGGTGTTCACAACAAAGCATATATCTGGCCTGGTATTTGTCAGATACATCAATGACCCAATAATCTGTTTGTACTAAGTTACATCCAGTAATTCTGATGATTCATTAGCTATAACTTCAAGTTGGTATCCATGGGAGTTTCCATGGCTTTACATTTCAACATATCAAATGTTTTCAAGATTTACACAACATACTTTCCTTGATTGAGAAAGATTCCTTCTGGGCCTTGCCATACTTCCAACATATCAAATCTCAAATTTTGTAGCTAGCTGCTTCTTTCTTTCTATGATCTATTTCTCATTTCCTATCAGAAAGAGATCATCCACATACAATAATAGTATGACAGGTTCATCATCCATAACCTTAAGGTAAAGGTTAGGATCAACTTTACTTTTGGTACAGCCCAAGCTTTTCAAGAAGCTATCAATTCTCCCATACCAAGTTCTAGGAGCTTGTTTCAATCCGTACAGAGCTTTATTCAACTTGCATACGTGATTTCTTCTATTTTCAACCTCAAATCCTTGTGGTTGTTCTATGTACACTTCTTCCTCAATTACACCATTCAAGAAGGTTTTCTTCACATCCATATGGTGAAATCTCCACTTCATCATGGATTCAAGTGCCATGATGGTTCTAATGGAAGTGTACCTTGCAACTGGTGCAAATGTTTCTTCATAGTCAATTCCCTCTTTCCGAGAGAATCCTCTGGCCACAAACCTTGCCTTATACTTTTCAAGGCTACCATCCGCAACATTCTTTATCTTGTATATCCATTTGGAGGATACCACACTCTTGTTTTTTGGTTTGGGAACTACATACCAAACATAATTCTTCATTATTGATTGGTACTCCTTCGTCATTGCTTCTACCCATTCTTTCTTATGAACTGCTTCTTTATAACCGTTAGGTTCTTGATCTACAAGATCACACATCAAAGACACATAGTTGGAAAATGGCTTTGGTTTCTTGCTTACTCTAGTGGAGCCTTCGGGAGCTCCATATCTTTCTTCTTCTTGTATAATTTATCTTACCCATGCTGGCTTTTTCTTCCGTGATATATTCATAGGTGGGGGTTCTTGAGGTTCTATCACATCATGGTCTTCTGGTGTTTCTTCTTCAGGGAAGGAAACAACTTCTGTATTTCTAGGAGGTATATCTTCTTCATATACTTCTTCACACTGGCTCTTTCTAGATCTTTTGAGAGCAGCTTCTTCATCAAATGTTATATCTCTACTAATTTCCATGTGAAGGAATCCTTGGATGTATATTCTGAATGCTTTAAATGCTTCACAATACCCAACAAATATTCTCTTCTTTCCGAAAGGGTCCAGCTTAGTTCTCTTCTCTTTTGGTAGGTGAACATATACAGGGCACCCAAATATATTGAGGTGGCTTACCTCAGGCTTCTTCCCTATTGAAAATTTCTTCTAGAGTCTTGAATCCAAGGGTACTATGAGATAATCTATTTTTTACATAGATTGTCATCCTTGCTGCTTCAGCCCATAGATGCATAGGAAGATATTGATCATGTATCATTGTCTTCACTACTTCCATAATGGTTCTATTCTTTCTTTCTGCAACATCATTCCGTTGAGGATTCTAGGGAGTGGTTAGTTCCCTCTTGAGTCCAGCTTCTTTACAAATGAGTTCAAAATCCTTTGAAGTCTATTCTCCACCATTATCTATCCTGAGTGTCTTGATTTTCTTTTATGAATAATTTTCTATCAAGGCTTTGCATTCCTTGAATTTTCCAAAGACTTCATCTTTTCCTTTTAGGAAATATATCCAAGTCTTTCTTGAATAGTCATCAATAAATGTAAGGTAGTATTCATATCCACTCAAGGATGTGGAGGGAATTTGACCACATACATATGAATGAATCAATTCCAAAGTAATTTTAGTCTTTGTTTCACTCTTCGGAAATGGATTCTTGATATTCTTCCCTTTTGCACATCCTTTGCAAGTGACTTCATGATCAACCTTCAAATATGGTAATCCTGTTACTACTTTGCTCACATAGGGTAGTTCTTTGTAGTTGATGTGAGCAAGCCTTCTATGCCATAGCTCACTTAGGATAGTAGCTTCATGGACAAGGGCTACTTCTGAATGTCCTTTGAGTTTATATAGACCTCCTTCTTCTTCACCAATAACAACTGCATCCTCAATTGATTTTCTTTTGGGACACATGAGTACTTGTCCATCTATGAATGCAAACCTATAACCTTTCTTATTTAATGCTGAGATAAAAATTATGTTCTTCTTCAAACCTAGTACATATAAGAATTCCTTCATCTTCATGGGGGTTCCAAAATCAAGCTTGTAGCTTGCTTCACCAATTCCTTTGATGGGATATTGATAGTCATCTCCTAATGATACCTTTTGTGGAGAGGTCCTCTCTTCAATTCTTGATAAAGTTTTATTTTGTCCCATCATGTGCTTTGAAGCACCATTATCAATAAGCCATGTGTGTTCTACAGGTGTTACAGACCCAAAGAGTGCAGAGAATAGAACATAGTCTTCTGCATCTTCTTCATCTTCTACCCTATCTCTTTTCCTTTGAGGTCTTTCCTCTTCATATTCACTATCATCTTCTGCTAGATGTTCTTGATGTCTTCTGTGGTGGAAACCCTTCTTCTTCTTTAAAGGAAAATCCTTAGCAATGTGTCCTATTTTGTGACAATTGAAACATTGCTATGAAGAGTGATCTCTTTTTGGAATGGTTCTTCTTTTCTTTTGAAACCTTTTTGGAGGTTGAGACTCCTTGTGGATTTCCTTCTTGAAGTTGGATTGACTCCTTCTTATTTTGGTATGGGTGGCTATGCTTGATTATCTTCTTTGACTAGGGCTTCTCTATTGGCTACTCTAGCCTCCTCTTGAATGCAATCCTCCCATACAATTTCAAACTTCATGCTTTCCTTTCTGGCACACATGGTCTTGATGAATGAATCCCAAGGTCTAGTGAGACCATTGAGAGCAGTCATGACTATTTCATCTTCATCAAGGGTGTCTCCAATGGCTTCTAGTTGTTCCTTGAACTGGGAAACCCTTGTGAAGTAATCTTGAATAGATTATCCTTGAATCATCTTGGTATTCTTCAATTGAGTTCTCAAGTTCATCTTCCTGTTGATGTTCCTCCCTTCATACATTCTGGATAGGGAATCATACATTTCCTTTGGGGTATTCCTGGATGACACTTGGGGAATCAAGTGGTCTTTGATAGAATCAACAATGATTATCTTTTCCCTAATCAAGTCCTTCTTGTGCTTCTCTTTAGCTTCATCTTCCGCAGGTTCTGCAACTTCATTTTTGATGTATTGGGAAAGATCATTCTCTTCAAGAATGAGACCAATCCTATATTTCCATGCACAAAAATTCTATATGCCTTATATCTTATCCTCAAGCTTAGTGCTTGGGGCCATCTTTTCCAGGAGGTCACCAAAAATTGAAAATTCTCAAAATGAAAAACAGACCTTACCAAGAGATGTGCTTGATTGAGGCAAGTTGACTGGTGCACTTGGTTTCTGGAAAATCCAACTTTTCACCCTTCAAATTTGACCTGTGAAATTTGGACCTACTGTAGAATTCTGGTTCATAGTTTTTTCTGGTTTTTTGCAATTTCTGGTCCAAAAGTCAAACTAGGGTTTAACTTTCCTAGAGATCTACCAACTCAAAAAGTTTGATCTAGGGCTCAAAATTTTTCTTTTGAGGAGGAGCATCTAGCCATGCAATTAGATTTCAAAAATTCCAACTTTTGCAGAAACCCTAATTTTCACCAGAGGAAGACGAGAGATTTTTCACCTTGTGAAAGATGTCCTATCCAGGCTAGCTCTGATGCCATGTTAATTTTAGCATAAAATTCACAACAAGAGAATAAAAAGGATCACTCAAAGAAACACAATCACAGGATAGACACAAATTTATCTTGGGAAACCCTCATGGGGTAGAAAACCCAGCAAATATTCCTCAATATAGATGACCAACAAATACAAAGATGTAATCCCCAAATAACAGCTCCTTCTCCTCCTTTGCATATCTCTCTCTCTCCTATGCGCAATTCATAAGTGATTGAATGAGTGAGTGTGTGTTCAAATGAGGAACACACCTCCTCTATTTATACTTTACTTCACTTGACTTTCAACTCTAATTGAGCCGACTTCTCCGAGGAGAGTCTAATAACCCCTAAACACTTAACTCAAGGCCGACCCCACTAGGGAAGTCTAATAACCCTAGTTAACCAACAGAGGAATAAGCATCTCTAGATATATAATAATGTCTCGATGGAGGAATAAAACATCTCCAGATAATAAAGTACAAATAGAATATTCTTAGAAGTTACAATATTTCAACAAGAACCTCCTAAAAATATCCTAGAAGGGAGGAATGAAGGTGATACAAAGACAACAGAGAGGGTCCATACTACTTTCATCTAGGAGAATGAAATATCTAATATTAAATGGGGGAGAAGGAAAGAAGCATGATACTCTCAGTCTGTATGATGACAAACCCACTCTTTGGTTTGGCCCCCATGTGGAAAAAGCCTCAGAAATTGATGTCCCCCCTTTCTATATCAGTCTTAACATACATGACCATATCCTGCACAATGCCATGTTTGATTCAGGAGCCTCCCACAACCTCATGCCAAGTTTAGTGGTGGAGAATATCGGGTTAGAAATCACAAGACCTTATAAAGACCCGTTCTCCTTTGATTCTAAAAGAATTCCATGTGTAGGGATGATTAAAGACATGGTAGTCTCACTAACCCAGATACCTCAGAAGAACATGATCATGGATGTGGTAGTGGATGATATTCCGCTTATGTTTGGGATGTTGTTGTCTAGGTCATGGACTACAAAGTTAAAAGGAACCATGTAGATGGACATGTCTTATGCTACCATCCCCATTTTTGGGGAAAGCAGAAGGCTATACATGGATCATAGGATTCCATACGTGGTAAGTGACAAGGACAGGCCTAATAGCCACCCCATATTCTCCATAGACACCAATGTAGGTTACTCAATTCTATGCTATGATCAGGGTCCAGAGGAAGAAAGAATGGGAGTTGTTGAGTTACCTGAACCATATGGTGAAGCCAATGATGGGGATGAGGTACAATGCCTCGACAACTCAACTAGCACGGAGAATGAGGGGCAACGGGTGGAAGAAGGCAGTAATGAGAATTCATAGTTGGAGACAGAGGCAACGATGACCCTCCGAAAATTAGATCATTGGGTCATGAAATTCAATGGGGCTATGAATGAGGAAGGAGCTGGAGCGGGAATATCGATCACCCCCCCAGATGAGGGAAACACATGCACCAGATTTCATACTTCCAAGTGTTAACACCCAAAAAGTGCTCACTACCTCACCTACCACATTATATGGCTCATTTGTCCATTTTCCTACCATATTTCCCTTAAAATCCCAAAAAATCCCATTAAAAAGCCTCCAAAAGGCCTAAAATGCCTCCAAAAGGCCTAAAATGCCTCCAAAAGGCCACAAAACCATCAAAATAGCCTTAAAAAGGCTAAAAAACCCCCTTTTCCTCCAAAAATAGCAAAAATCCCCTAAAAAGGGAATAAAAAATATAAAATAATGAGGAAAAGGAGGAAAAAACCCTATACAGCTGCCCAAAACCATGTGTTACCCAAAACCATGGGTCAGCACTCCACCACCAAAAAACTATAAATAGGTGATGGAGATCCCTTATTCCATATCCACAGTCATAAGCACCCTTACTCTGCAAAAATCTCTCTCGAAACCCTAGTTCATCATTGAACTACTTTCACCTTGAGAGCCACTTTTGGCCCATCCCCACCATTGGAGAAGGAGAAGGAGCATATTGAAGCTTGGAGCATCCCCTTGGACACTACAAAGGGCTTCATCAACCTCCACATTGGAGGTAATATCAATACAAAACCACTTTTTTATATCTTTTGTTCATGTTTCATGCAATATTTTAGAAGTAATTTAATTGTTGTTTTAGCTTAATTATTTACATTTACTGAACTGCTACTAAGGAGTTCATTCTCCTTAGTAGGTGCTCATTTGCACAAGCTAGGGGTAAAACCCTAGCTACAGTTTTGGCGACTCCACTAGATTTTGAATTTCTGGTTTCCGTTTTGAATTTTTGACTTTCGGCTGTCCCTTTCGACCATCGCATACCGCATCTTTTCCCTCTGCAGTCGCGTCCCGACCGCGCCTTTCAGGCCTTTACCTGCGATCCGACCGCGGCTCTCAGACTGGTTCCGACGCCCTGCCGGCGGATTCAAGTCTGTTACCTGCGATCCGACCGTGGCTAATCAGCCTGTTTGCCGCGATCTGACTGCGCCTGTCGGCCATTTTCCCGCGTCCCGACTGCGGCTATCTGCCTCTTTCGGGCGTACCGACTGCGGCTATCTGCCTCTTTCGGGCGTACCGACTGCGTCTGTTAGCTCTTTTGCCGCGACCCAACTGCGTCTTTTTCCCTATTTACTGCGTCCCGACTGTGTATGTTGGCTTGAAAGCCGCGACCTGACCGCCGCTGTTTCCCTCAAACCCGCGGTCTGCCTGTTCTGTTTCGCCACAAACCCGCGGTCTGATTTCTGCTCTTTTCCTGTTTTGAGCCCAGCCCCTTTTGCTGCAATATTTTCTGCATCTGAACAGCCCTCTGTCCTACCTGCAGCCTCCCTCCCTTACAGCCTTTCTGCAACACAATTTCTGTTCCCTTTACAGAATTCTTTTAAAAATTTCAGTATTTTTAATTCAGAAAATTTTGCAAGTTAAAACTGTCAATTTCAGTATTATTGATAGATTGGAAGTTGCCCCCCTTGTGGCACTTCTATTTTTGGGATCATTACCTCACGAGCACACACTCTGTCACATAATTCAAGTGAGCCTTAAAAAGTACCTAACTAAACCAACATTCTAACCCCACTTGGGGAACACAAAAGAATCATTGTAGTTAGGTAGGATCAGGGGGATAGGATTCCAATAACACCCCTTGGTTATTTCACTTGAGACATAGTTGTTGTCCAAATAGGGAACCAAAATCCCCTAGTACTTTTTGGCACGGTCATGACCAGTTTATCAGAGGGCCTCTCCCTTAGGAGGGTTGAAGTCGAGAGACTGGTTCCGGAGGCCTGAGTGGAATACCGCACTCCATTCAGTAACCGAAGGGCTACCTTTCGCGGTTCGCGGGATATCCCTGTATAGGGGTATTGCGGTCAACGAACTAAACGGCAGATTCACCTTTCTGGACGTGTCATGAACGAGGTATCTTAGTTGCCATTCTTCTAGGATTGACTACCCGGTGTCCCTCCTGGTAGGGGGATATCATAGCCACTTGGCTTTCCTACTCATATTGTCTGACTTGGATTTCATCACCTTGCAGAGGATATGTTTAGTTGAGTCCGAATACTTTTAGTTAGGTGTTTGCATGCTCCTTTACCTCCCTTTGGTCTAGTGAGTCCACCATTTTTTATTTTTAGGAAACCTGCTGCTTGTTGGTATTCTGACCATCTTTGTTGTTACTCCACCTATTGTAGCACAGCTGTTGCAGTGGGTGTTTTGAGTTGGTTGTTGGCCTGAGTGCCTTGCTTTTTAAGCTCTCCTTCTGCACACTCGGTTGCATTAGGCCTTTTTGAGCTGTTTTTATACTCACCTCAACCCACAGAGATTAGACACCATCTGTCACCATTGAGTCCCCGAGACATTCTCGGCGCCTCAGGGGCGAGCCCCCACAGCACGGTTCTCTTGACACCACACGTCATAGATTCTGATCATTGTCCGTTGATACCGCTCATCACAGATCTAGAGCCTTGTCACTTGACTCCACTCGTCAACGACATAGGACTCCGTCACCACATAGTGACGCCCCTTACTTTACCTCGGATTCTGACGAAGAGTCTGAGAACCCTATTTACACTGCCCCCACTAGCCCCATGGCTGGCACGAATTCCACTCCGTTTGTCATAGGGACCATTGGTGGCACATCCACCACTACACCAGTTACTACACCTGTTCTGGGTATGCCCTCCATGGGACCCTCATCTACCGTACCCCTCACAGTACCTATTCCCGCAGCGGGAATACCTATCCCCACTACATCAGTGGCTCACACTACCCATGGTGGTGCTGGACCATCCTCCACTACCTCAGTTCCCCCACTTGGGGGCACCACCCTAAATCTTGTCCCTCCACTTGGGGGCACTGGCCCCAACTTGGTCCAAAGCACTACTATGTCACATCCTTCTTCCAGTTTGCCATTCATGGCTAGCCTCAACCTACCTGACCTGGCCAGATTGACCAACGATCCTATTCGACACGACCCCACGTGGCCTCATATGCCTACCAAGCTCCCCTCGGACATCTCTAAGTTCGAGGGCAAGGCCGGTGAGGACCCACAAAACCATATCATGTCTTTCCACCTATGGTGTTCCTCTAACTCCATCGTGGATGACTCTGTTCGCCTCCGTCTCTTACAGCGCACCTTTACTGGCTTTGCAGCCAAATGGTATATCGAGCAACCACATGGGACCCACGCCACCTTTGCCTCCCTTGCCTCTACCTTCCTGCAGTTCTTCCAGTTGCCTGTCCGCTATGACGCGGGCGTTGAGATCCTTCTATCTTGTAGACAAAACACGGCTACCCATATCACGGACCACATCCATGAGTGGCGTCGACGCCGTAGCTTATGCAAGATCAAACTAGATGACCGTATCTTCCTCGATTGGTTCCTCAAGTCCCTGCTTCCTATTATTGCTAAGGATGTATCTTCAGAAAGACCCCAGTCTGAAGAAGAGGCCATCCTTAAGGCACAGCAGTTCGACCTCATTTACGCCCAGTCGGGTTACCTTTATACCATTATACCTGACGCCCCTCGCGGCGAGTCCTCCCAGCACGATGCGCCGGGGGCATCCCACGCTGCAGACGGCATCATCGGTCGTGTTTCTTCGCATCCTCAACCATTTTCTATAGCACGACCTACCCCTGGCCCCGACCTGTCGCGGGCTACCTCACAGTCTGGAGCAACCAAATCATATGCTCCCATGACACACCACCATTCCCATGGACCCTCATGTCCACCTCAATGCTTCGGTTATGCGACTCCTGCTTATGCTCCCCAGTCGCCCCTCAGTCTTACTACCATCCGCAGGCTGCCCCAGCCCCTGCACCTTCACAAGCCCAACCCGCTTATTATCCGCTCCAGGCAGCCCCTGCGGCACACCCACAACCTGCTCCGCAGCCATATCAGCAACCTCCGCAAGTTGCTGCACCTGCTCAGCCTCAACCTACATATCATCCTCCGCAGCCTGCTCCTGCACCTGCGCAACCTCAAAATCCACCTGCTGCCCAAGGGCAAGTTTATGCCCAACAAAATCCACAGCAAAACCAGAACAACCAACGTAACCAGGGCCAACAGAACCGCGACAAGGGCCGTAATCGTGGGAACAACCAACCTGCCGACCAAGCTAGTCAACCAGCTAATCCCCCCGACAACAACAATGCGGCCCCCGCTAATCAAAACCCTGATCGCCCGCCCAAGCAGGCTAAAAACCCTAATCTACGAATGAACCACCCTTGTTCTATTTGCGGGGTCTATGGACATTACACACATGCTTGTCCACACTTATCGCGAGCTCGGCAACTCTGGGTTGACGAGGCCAATTGCCAAGGGCATGCGGCTCCCCAAGCGCCGCCCAACCTTCCCCAACCTCAACAACCCCCTTTGGTGCTGCAAAATCCCTTACCAACCCAAGGCGTGGTGAACACTCAGCCGTTGGCCCCTCAAGCTAACGCGCAACCCCAACAACAACAGATCACATACGCCGCTCCTGATCAACCCATGTTTGACTCAGGTACCCACCACTTGCTGATGATGTCATCTGCTGACGTCAACCTCCAGACCCGTCGGAACCAATATGGCTCCACCTCTGAAGCCACTCCCACGGATAAACCTACTAACGCCCATCCCACCGATCAGGCGTTACGTATACCTCCGCCGCCCATAGACGGCGCTGCGAAAGCACCTCGTTTCCCACTTCGCCGAATCAACAATAACCCCAATGCGCGCGCTGCGTCAAACTACAACATTGTAGACGACCTAGCCCAATATCCCACAGCCATGTCTGCGTTAGAAGTCTTGAAGAACTGCCCTTCCCAGCGCAAGACTTTACTTTCCGCCATTGGGGGGATTGACCCAAATGATTCGAATTTGATGGCATTTGATTTAGACCAGTCTGAACCACGGCTACCTTCCAGCTTAGCATTCCAAGTTACTGTCTCCGTTAGGAATCTTGTCATCCATCGGTGCATCATCGATGAGGGTGCCTCCACATGCGTTATGTCTACATTTGTATGGCAGAAGCTGGGGTCCCCTCCTCTCCAGCAGTCCACCACTGCATTACGCGCCTACGACGGTCGTTCGGCTCAGCCCCAAGGCCTCCTAGCCAACGACCCCATCCAGTTAGGTGGCAAAACTGTACTCATTGACATTGAGGTAATCAACGCCCAATTGGACTATAACCTTTTACTTGGCCGCAGCTATATGTATGCCATGCGGGCGGTTGCCTCTTCCGTCTTTCGCACCATGATGTTCCCCCATGAGGGACGCGTGGTTAAGGTTGACCAGCTCACCTACTATGATCCCAGTACCCCCGCGGCACCTGAAAATGTTCTTCCCATGGTTGAACAACCTGTTTCTCATGCCACCACCTCATTTGTTTCCGCTACGGGGCCTGGAGTCTACTCAGATGCGTCGATGACCTCCACCTTTCAATCCATTCCTCCCCCATCATCTACGCCCGAAGTGTCTGACTTATGTACCTTGTCCCATGACAACCTACCAACTAATAATCAACCACCCTTGTTGCCAACACCACCATTGGTACCAAGCCACATTGGTGTTACACCGATCCATACCATCCCCTTTCTAGTCCCTCCATCAGGAGTAGTAAGCGCCCCGGTTATGGCTACCCTTAGCCTCCCGGGGTTAACCTTGGGATTACCTGTCTGGTATCTTTCACCTCCCGTTCGCCCGCCGACACCAGATGTCGTCCTCCAACTGGTGCAACCCATGGCTACTACCTCTCATCCACCTCCTGGTGTCTCTACCCCTTCGTCCTCCACGACTCCCCCTCCTCCTCCCAAACCCACTGGGGGAAGAGGTCCACAACCTTACACTGCTGTCCCACCTCCCAAGACAGTAAAAAACCCTCCAGTATTTTGTGCTCCTCCCAAATGCTCGCTGTGCGACGAGTTAGGCCATGTGACCCACCAATGCCCACAGTTACCAGCATTGCAGAAGCATATGCAGACACTCGACGATGACCCCAACATCCCAACTGTCGAACTAAATCCCACTCCCAAGCCTAAGGATAAGTCCCTACGTACCAACCACTCCTGCGCCATATGCGGTATTTACGGGCATTATTCACATCATTGTCCCGATCTCCCGGATTACAGAGCAGCTCTCTATGAGATGAACAATCTGGATCTTGAGACGGCACCACCTACCATTGAGGAGATCTACCCCCCAGACTCTTCACCTTCCGGAGAGGTTAATACCATCTATATGATCTCTTCCGCCACTACCCCCTCGTCAACCGATTTGACGACGCAAACTTTCCGTACCGATGAGGAGATTCTTGAGGCCCTTACTGCCCCGGATTATCCCTGGGATGATATGCATCATCGTTCCTATTTCATCCCAGAAGCGTCTTCCTCTAGCTCCGCTACCCAATACGCGGTTGAATCCAAAGACTTCCTCCCCACCAAGGTCGACCGGTTCAAGGACCCTATTCCTGCTCCTAATGCCTTCGAGGAAGGTAACATGGTCAACATCTCACCTGTCATCCAAGTTGATATCGCTGCCCCAGGACGTGCCCCTGAACTCATCACTTTAGGAGCATTCTGCAGTCAACAAGAGATTGAGGACTACACAAACCTTTTCAAAGAATTTCGTGATGTCTTTGCCTGGTCCTATACCGAAATGCCTGGTCTTGACCCCGCCATTATAGAGCACCACATTGACACATGGCCTGATGTACCCCCCGTTCGTCAGAAACAACATCCTCTTCCTCCCTCAAAGTTCCCAGGATATGCCCCTGAACTCATCACTTTAGGAGCCTCCTGCAGCGAGCAGGAGATTGAGGATTATACACAACTCTTCCAGGAATTTCGTGATGTCTTTGCCTGGTCCTATACGGAGATGCATGGTCTCGACCCCGCCATCATAGAGCACCACCTTGACACCTCTGAGTCAAGGGGCATAATAGATTCCCTCGACCCTGGGATAGGGGGCATGATCAATCATTTTGAACCTTCCCCATCACATCTATCTCAGCACGTCGATGAACCCATTGTTCAAACCCACACATATGTGATCCATAATCACAAACCCCATGCACATAGCATGGGGGAAAGTCATTAACCCTGCTCACTTTTTCACACTTGTGATCTCAAC
The DNA here is from genome assembly GCA_027924585.1 of Larix kaempferi. Taxonomy (NCBI): domain Eukaryota; kingdom Viridiplantae; phylum Streptophyta; class Pinopsida; order Pinales; family Pinaceae; genus Larix; species Larix kaempferi. The sequence continues at coordinate 38,803,013 of BSBM01000372.1, read as the reverse complement.
CATTTTTTAGTTCACATATCACTTGTAGATTTGACTTGATTTTATACACCTAGTATTCTGCCCCCGCGGGCCTTCATGATACACCTAGTATTATGCCCTCCATTTTTTCGCACCATTTGCATCGCCGGATTCATATTTCCGTGCCCGTGACGATGCTTGAGATCATTTCTCGCTCTCACCAGGACCAATATCAACATTGTGTCCCGACCCATAGTCACCTCGGTTTGCGCGCCACTTCGGCCGTTCTCCGTTTTTCACATGTTTTATATCATCGGATTCATTTTTCCGAGCTGGTGATGATGCTTGAGATCATTTCTCGCTCTCACCTCCAGATTTCCTGGGCATTTTTCCAAAATGCCCCCGTCACCTCGGTTTGCGTGCCACATCGGTCGTTACCCGTTTTTGACATCCTTTATTTCATCGGATTCATTTTTCCGAGCTCGTGATGATGCTTGAGATCATTTCTCGCTCTCACTTGGTACAATTTCAACATTGTGTCCCGACACCTTGCTGCCTCGGTTTGCGTGCCACATCGGCTGCTATCGGATTGTTCCACTTTTTTACATGAGCCATTCACTCCTGTCATACTGCAAATGTTTCATTATTTTGCCACCATTTCATCTACCCCGCAAGGAGGCCCATCAGTGTTCCCCAACACCCTCGTTCTTGGTCACCATTATTGATCCTTGATTGAACACTTCCTCCTTGCCTGGCCATTCCTTTTGTTCGGTATAATTTTATCCCTTTTTCGGGCCGGACAACTCCTTTACGAAAAAGGCACTTAGGGAGTTTATGTTAAGCTCTTTTCTGACTCTTAAAAGAATGAAAAGATCGCCGAGCAATCTTGCTTCCTTTCATGCTCGTTAAAGTACCTGAAAGGGCGTCTATCTGGTATAAGTTTAACCCTTTTCCGGACCTGGTAGACTAATTATGAAAAAGGAATACTCTAGTCACACCGGCTAGAAGAGTTCTTCATTGCATCCTTTTATGCTTCTTTGGGCCTTGGAGACTAAATCTACGAAAAAGAAACCCCCTGGAGTCTTCTTACTTGCTTTCAGACTCTCTAAAATTCAAAGCAACCACGAGCATGCACTGTCCTGGGCTCGTAAAATCCACACGACAGTACCATTCCATCACTTCAGAGTCTTCTTATCGCTTTCAGACTCCTTAAAATTGAAAGCCACCACGAGCATGAACTGTCCTGGGCTCGTAAAATCCACACGACAGTACCATTTTACATACGCTTCTTCTAGTTCCCTAACCCATGAAGAAGTACCCTCCTGTGCCTCCTGGCACTATGATCGATCATCTCGGCAACACCCCCAATCAGGTCGCCTTTGTTCAGAGTATTTAGCAGTCTTCTGCCATTTTCCACCAGCTTGAGTCTCCCTCAGCCAGTTATCCTCCCAGATCCATTACAGCTATGATCCCTTTCCCCTCAGTCAGTTTCATATGCTGCCAGATCATTCCCTTTATCATACTCTGAACAAAGGAAGTTTGAGTCCCTCCACTCTACTTGCCCAGTTGTCCCCCCACAGTTTATCAGTCCTTCCATCAGCACTATCACATTTCGGTCTTGTACCTCGCGCTCCTGTCAAGGAAACATCATTGCCTTGATAGTTGCAGGTCTCCCTCTGTTGACGACAGCTCCTCTATTCCAGAGGATAGGCCCAGAGGTCCCTACGCCTTGGACTTATCACCATCTGTGGTAAGTGCCTACGGATCATTCCGAGAGGAATCATCATTGCCTCTCTGAGTGGTTGTTCCTCCCATGCTCGACTTCAGCACCTTGATCGCATCGTTGAGGATCGCGTAGGATTATATCCCATCAGTTTTTAGTTGAAGACCCCAGATTTCCCCTGACTCTAGCACATTGGTGAGTCACTTCGGAACGACCAGTTATATGTTCCCTTGGATTTCCGGGCTACGTTGGCGTTTGTATTCGGAAGCCATCCAGTTCTATGCTTCCTTGAGTACCCAGATCTGTTCCAGTTCAGTGTACCATTGCGAGTGTACCCCTTGTAACTCTGATCCAGCAGCTCATTAGTTCCTTTGGTACCACATTCAGTAGCACTGTTGATTGTTCCAGTGTATCAGCTCGTCAGCACAGACATGGTCAGCCCAGCAGTATGTCCCAGATTTGTGTCCCCTCTGGACTCTTATGATGTACACAGTGGTTCTCTATGTATCTTACAGGTCCCCCTTTTCGGGCCTCACAGTTTTTTATGTATCTTGATACGAGCATGGGTATGCCCGCCTCGTCCATATATTGAGATTATTCCTCATTCAGTATTTGAGGTCATGTATATTTCAGGTCCCCATTTTTTGGACCCCATTGTTATTGTTATATTCTGATACGAGCATGGGTATGCCCGCCTCGTCCATATGATCAGATGATTCCTCATCCATTATTGAGGTTATGTACTTTTAGTTCTTGCAGTTGTTCGGGATCGTTGTTCCGGGCTTCAGTTTGTTTCTTCTCCTCTCTCCACACCCAGGAAAACCATTCATGACTTATGATGTCCATCGGCCATACGATGAGCTCCTGCCCTCGCACATCAGGGGCAATCTGTTAACACCCAAAAAGTGCTCACTACCTCACCTACCACATTATATGGCTCATTTGTCCATTTTCCTACCATATTTCCCTTAAAATCCCAAAAAATCCCATTAAAAAGCCTCCAAAAGGCCTAAAATGCCTCCAAAAGGCCACAAAACCATCAAAATAGCCTTAAAAAGGCTAAAAAACCCCCTTTTCCTCCAAAAATAGCAAAAATCCCCTAAAAAGGGAATAAAAAATATAAAATAATGAGGAAAAGGAGGAAAAAACCCTATACAGCTGCCCAAAACCATGTGTTACCCAAAACCATGGGTCAGCACTCCACCACCAAAAAACTATAAATCGGTGATGGAGATCCCTTATTCCATATCCATAGTCATAAGCACCCTTACTCTGCAAAAATCTCTCTCGAAACCCTAGTTCATCATTGAACTACTTTCACCTTGAGAGCCACTTTTGGCCCATCCCCACCATTGGAGAAGGAGAAGGAGCATATTGAAGCTTGGAGCATCCCCTTGGACACTGCAAAGGGCTTCATCAACCTCCACATTGGAGGTAATATCAATACAAAACCACTTTTTTATATCTTTTGTTCATGTTTCATGCAATATCAATATTTAATTGTTGTTTTAGCTTAATTATTTACATTTACTGAACTGCTACTAAGGAGTCCATTCTCCTTAGTAGGTGCTCATTTGCACAAGCTAGGGGTAAAACCCTAGCTACACCAAGCTAATGTTTGACTATTCAAATAACATGGCTGAGTATGAATCTTTGCTATTGGGCTTCAATATACTCAAAATATTTAAAGATAATAAGATCAAGGTCTATGGAGACGTAGAGCTGATAATCCAGCAAGTGAATGGAAACTATGAATTGAAACACCCCAGGTTGAAGGCTTACAGAAATATTGTGTGGGATATGTTTAACAATTTCTTCACAGAACATCATATTTCTTTCATCCCCATGGAGAAAAATGAAATGGCATATATTTTGGCTAGCTCCACTAGCAAGTTTCAACTCCCTACCTATCCTACCAGGACCCACATGATAAATATAAGGCATAGACCCTCTATCCCAGATAATACAAAGCATTGGAAAATATTTGAAGATGACCAGTAGATAAAGAAATTTATGGATATGATTGGGGAGTTCTCAAACAACCAGATTGATCAGGAGGACTGTGAAGGGGAAGAGGAGGATCCTGATCCACTAGAGCTCAAACCCACTTTGGGAGGCAAAGAGATTCTGCAGCTAAAAGAAACTACATACCCAAAGGATTGGTTCCACTGGAAATACTGTTTGATGAAAATGATGTGGCAAAGGATCACAAAGTGGCTCCAGACCCAAAATAAATAAAATACTGTAACATCGGAAACAATGAAGAGCCCAAAATTGTCAAACTACCGTAATATTTGGCCCCATATACCAAAAAGGACTATATGTGCTTAATGAGAAGGTTTTATGATGTGTTTTCATGGTGCTACGAAGACCTAGAAGAATATGACACAACCATCTTCCAGCATACCATACCAGTCAAGACAAGGGAGAGGCCATTCAAGCATAAGCTGAGGAGGATGAACCCCAAGCTGCTCCCGCTAATAGAAAAAGAGGTAAAGAGGATGTATGAAGCCAAAATCATATTCTCTTTGAGGTTTTCGAAATGGGTGGATAACATAGTCCCAGTAAGGAAAAATAATGGTGATACCAAACTATGTATTCACTTCAGGAATCTCAACAAGGTGTCCCTAAAGGACAACTACCCTCTGCCCAAAATGGACCATATTTTACAGAAGGTTGTAGGGGTTGCAAGAATGTCCATGTTGGATGGATTTTTAGGGTACAATCATATTAAGGTGCAGCCAGAGGATCAAAGAAAGACAACCTTTACCACACCTCAGGGAACCCTCATGTATGCTAAGATGTCCTTCGGTCTGTTGAATGCAGGAGCCACCTTCCAAAGAGCTATGGAAATAGATTTTGCAGGAGAGAAAAACAAATTTGTGGTTGTCTACATGGATGACATCACTATGTACTCTAAATATGATGCCGAACACCTAAAGCATTTGCACCAAGTGTTCACCAAGTGCAGGAAATTTGGAATCTCATTAAACCCTAAAAAGTCTAATTTTGCCATGGAAGAGGGTAAGCTGCTAGGCCACATAATATCTAAATATTGGATCAAAATTGACCTAGACAGAATGGATGCAATATAGAAAATTGAGCTCCCCAAGAGTAAGAAGGAAGTCCAATCCTTTCTCAGCACAGTGAACTTCATAAGGATATTTATCCCCAATTTTGCAAAAATCATGAGGCCAGTCACCTGCATGCTTAAGAAAGACAATCCAGTCAAGTGGAATGCAGAGGCTAGGCAAGAATTTGAGGACATAAAGAGAGAAATTGTGGAAGCACCGGCATTGACCAACCCAGATTTTGACAAGGAATTTCTCATGTTTTCTTTTGCCTCTAAACACTCCATAGCAGGTGTGCTTTTGCAGAAAAATTAGGAAGGAGAGGAGCAGCCCATAACCTTCTTTAGCAAGGCTCTCAGAGATGTTGAGCTTAAGTACAACATTATGTTAAAGAAAGCCTATGCCATGATCAAAAATTTGAAGGATTTCATAGTTTATGTCCTACATTCCCATGTTGTAGCTTATGTTCCTAATGTTGCTATGAAATATATATTGACCCAATCAAATCCAAAAGGGAAAAGGGCCAAGTGGATAGCTACGCTACTGGAATATGACTTGGAGATCAAACCTACAAATCTCATTAAAGGGAAAGGCCTGGCCAAACTCATGTGAGTCAAATTGGGATTCAATGAGTATGAACCTGCTCTCACATATGTAGGAAGAGACTTCCCAAGGTCCACCACCTTAGGTATCAGAAAAATTATTTTCCTCCCCTTGGTATTCTGATGTTGTATATGTTTTGCTGAACTTGCAAGCACCCCCTGGGATGGGAAAAAGAAAAGCTGGATCCACTAAGATGAAGGCTGCTAATTTTTGCATACTGGGTGGTTGTCTTTATTGTAAAGACCCTGGAGGTGTCCTCTTGAATTGCATAGTGGAAGATGAGACCAAGGTAGCATTGAAAGAGTTTCACAAAGGAGTCTGTGGAGGACATCATTACTGGAAGGCCACTGTTAACAAAATTCTCAGGGCATGGTTTTATTGGCATACTATGTTCAAGGATGATTATAAGGAAATAGCCAGTTGTCATGAATGCCAAGTCTTTGAAGGAAAGAGGAAGCTCTTGTCATTTCCTCTACAACAAATATTGGTGGAGGCCCCTTTCTAGCAGTGGGGGCTTGACTTCATTGGTGAAATTTTCCCCAACTCCTTTGGATAGCACAATTGGATACTGACTACCACTGATTATTTCACCAAATGGATCGAAGTAGTACCTACCAGACAAGCCACCGATACAGTCATCATCAAGTTTCTGGAGGAGAATATCATGTCTAGGTTTGGGTGTCCTGTTAAGATAATCACTGATAATACACAGACTTTCAAATCCAAGAAGATGATCAAATTCTATGACAAGTTCCATCTCAAACTAGGCCATTCCACTGCTTACTATCCCTAGGGAAATGGATTAAAAGAATCCTCTAACAAAATCTTGGTGAGGATAATAAAGAAGTTGCTACAAGAAAATTGAAGGGCTTGGCACACCAAGCTGACCTTTTCCTTGTGTGATGATAGAATCACCTCTAAAAAATCCATTGGAACTTCTCCTTTCAAATTGGTCTATGGAACAGAGGTAATATTTCCTGATTCCCTCAAATGACTCGCAATGAGATTGCAGTAGGAGCAAGAAGAAGAGCCAAACCCTGAACTGAGGATAGATAACCAGCTGGTGGAAGCATAAGAAACTAGAGAAGGGGTACAGGCTAAAGCTGCAAAAGTTCAGGACCAGATTAAGAAGACATTTGAAATAAAAACTAAGGTGAATGATATCCAAGTAGGAGATGTGGTGTTGAAATGGGATGCTAGAAGGGAAGACCAAGCCCAAAAGTTTGATAACCTTTGGTGGGGGCCCTATACAATCACCACCTACCATGGGAATAATGCTTTCTTCGTGCAGGACGAAGATGATGAACCAGTTGGGAAGGGGGTCATCAATGGACGGTTCTTGAAGAATTATTTCAAGTAAAAGCAAGTTCGCCGACCCACCCCCCCACTATACATTGTCATTTTTTACTTTCAGTTAGCTTCGTTTCAGTTTGTGTGATATGTAGAAGGAAAAAGAGGAAGGAATCAAGGGCCACTAGTCTACATGTTCTTGCTACCTCACAGGGAGGATAGCATCCTCGGTTGGAGTCGCTATTAACAGCTATTTTTGTTTCCACCAAGGAAAGACTTGGGAAACTCAAAAACAGCTAAGTATCGAGAAAATCCAAGCTAAAATGACCAAGTTGCATCAAGAAAATGGGAAAAAAAGGGAAATATGACTCTTACACAAGAAAAACTAGCAAAAGGGGCTTCTTCCGCAACTAAAGGAGGTTTGACGGCTAGGATTGAACAACGGGATTAGATCTACGGTTGAAAATGCGTTCCACAAGCTAGTTTATGAGTTTCGCATCCGCAGTGCGGATTGCAGATTGCAGAAAGGCAATTTTCCAAAGAGCGTAGAAGTATGTTTCTGAGTTCTGCATTCCGAAATTGCTGATTGCAGATTGTAGAATGGAAATTCTCCAAAAGGGAGAAAAAGTAAGTTTCCGCATTCCGCATTGTGGATTCCAGAAAGATAATTTTCCAGAAAGCGTAGCAGAAGTTCTGAATCCTGCATTCCACGTGGTGGATTGCGGATTGCGGAAAGGCTGTTGCGAAAAGACCGTTGCAGAAAGGTCGTTGTGGAAATACTGTTGCAGAAAGACTATTGTAGAAGGGCAATTGCGGATCGAGAAAATTTTTGTAGAACAAATCGTGGCCACTGGGAATTAATATTTTCACAAAGAAATGGCATGTTTGAGAGTGGAAAAGGGACCTATTTCAGTTACCTGTACTAATCCACCTAAGATGTCCCAATCCGAAGGATGAGCAGGTGGCTTCTGGGACCCAATGGTGCAATGCTAGCACCCTTCCTCTGTGCATGATAGAATCAGAGGTGGTTGATTCAGGAGGCCCAACTCGAACGACCTCATCATTACCAGTCTGAGTTTGTTTTGAATATTTTAGGATATTTTGGTGCTATGTAAGCCTATAAAGGAAGGTTCCAAAGAGGACTAAAGGGTTGGACGTTTTTGTTTCAGATTATTATTGCTCTGCGCTTGTATTGAACTCAACCTCTTAATTAAATGAGCAGACCCGATTCTAGAGCTTGACATTCCAGTGATGTGTGTTCTGATGTCTTTTATTTCCTGTGTATGTGTTCTTGCTTTGTATTTCCATTAATTGTTTACTTCTGCAATAACTACAGATCAAGATTACATGGTCGAGAATTCATGCTCACATGCTCCAGATGCATATGACTAGGTATTCCACCCCTTTCCTCTTGAATTTGAAGGTTGGAATTCATTTGTAAATGCTATGAACTTGTAATGGAACTTGTCCCCTCTTTCTTCCTTCACCTGTTGACTACTTTGACGTGAAAGAACCCCAAATACATTGCCTCTTGCCTCTATTATTGCAGTCTAAATTTTTCATTGGTGACAGTAATCCCACTGAAGTTGACTCCATGCCCAATTGTCCTCCTGCTCTTAACTCCAACCAACCAAAACCCATTTTAATTCATTGTTTCAAAGGTATAGCCACCACCTTTACCAATATCCCATCCCATTCAAGCTATATATTGTAGCTGGAAGCACTAAAGGGAGATCCCTCCTTGTGTTTGGAAAGGCTAGTTTCCATCCACTAAAGATTGGTTTGCAATAGTTACCCCATGGTCTTTCGTGCCACAACCCGGGAAAATCTTGGGTGATAACAGAACCACTAGAAAGGTGGCACATAGAATCGATATAGATGTATGGAACTGATGTGGCATCCCCACAGAGTGCCACATGGTAGTAAATTGATGACTTGGAAGGTTCGTATAGGTTGAGGTGTACCAATGGGTGATGGACACGTGGCATTTCGTATGGATGTGTGGTAGGTGATGTGGCGACACATGGACCAATATGACGGTTCCAAACGTCACCACATGAACACCCAAGGCAGGCTTTATTTAACAAAAAATTGGGGGTCAACAAGGAGTCAAAACGTGACCTCTTGATCAATGTTCCAATGATTTACCATTACGCCACCGCAATACAACTTAACATATGTAGGGTGTTCAATATATTTGAATTGTAATGTTTTAATAGTTGGCATAAAAAAATGTTGAGTGCTAATGTGTATTATTTTAAGGCATATGCCCAGGTTCATAAGGGTATGGTTTAACCAAACTCCGAATCATATGTAACAATTAAACTTTGGTTATACTATTAATAGTGTCAAGTTGTAACAAAATGACAACAAGGAGAGGTACATGGGGCTTGAACCCTGTGCCTCCTCCCACATAAAACAACCACCCAATCAACATGGCATTGGCACCCATTGGTGAGGGAAATGGGCATATTTATATTAATTAAGTTTGTTTCCGGATAATATGAGAATTCGGGCCACGATTTTGGCCACGGACCCCTATTTTAATCATGTAATTTTCCATCCAGGCCACAGTTCTTTGGGAGACAATTTTATGTATGAAAACCAAGACAAAGAGGTACATCCCAGGAACATTTTCCAAGGTGGATTGTCATGGAAACCAAGGAAGTTTCCACACTCTCCAAGGTGATTTTGGCATGAATCATGAGGTCGAGTCTGCAACATCCCGAGGAAAAGTGCAGTATTTTTGCATGGAGTTCAAGGCATATTTCAATATTGCATGCAGTTCAAAGCCGTATAGACTGTATGGATCAGAGGCAGTGTTGGAGTCTGTACTAGAGGGGGATTCATGAGGACCAGCTCAGAAGGTGGTCATGTTTACAGTCAAAAGTTGCAGAAATTCATGAGTCAAAATATGGATTTTGTTTTTGCATCCAAGCACCCAGTTAGAAAAGTGTTTGCATGACCCTTTCAGCTACACCAAAAAACAACCATGTTTATACTCCAGACTTGTAGAATTGTTTGTTGAAGTTGTTGGTGAGGTCCGTTTCTGCTCCATACCAATAGAAATGAATGGTGGTATCAAGAGTTAGTATTTACCCTTCCTTTGTAAATTGTTAAGCATTTTCTAGACTAGTAAAGACTGGTCCCACTGATAGGGAGTGGACCCAGATACATAGCCCGAAGTGGGTGAACTTTGTTAACAAATTCTGGTGCATTTGTGTGATTTTATATTTACTCTTAGTCTCTTTACATTCATATCATAATTTTATTTTAAAGCAAGTAAGTTTCCTTAAGTATAAATTCTGGCTAAGTAAAGAGTAATTCTACATAAACTGTAAGAAGCATTATCAGGCAAAGTTCTTGATTTATTTGAAAAATATTAGTTAACTAGTGACTAAATATTTTCCAGATCATAGACTTTACTCAATACCTTGGAGTCCATCATCATTATAGATGGTTATACTAGCATATGTCAACGGTGTAGATCAATGATTGGTGATCAAATGGTGTCATATTATGATGGATTATAGTCATTTATTTGCATGATATAGACTCATACTATCATTAGTTAGAATTGAATACCTTGGGACAAACAATAGTACCACTCATCAATGCTATATGCATGAATTGCGCAAGAGAAAACTACCATGTTGAAGTACCATGAAGATTTTGATAGATCGCACTTATCATAGGGCATCTTTAATTTATCAAGATGTACTTTTGACATGCATCCATTGTGTATTGTTCATGTCCATGCTTGTTTACTACTGAGCATGGGGATACCCTCCTCAAGAATATTATTATATATTTGGGAAATTGTATTTTTCTTACAGGTGACTTCCAACTCTTGCGTCTATGGTTCTCCTCCTTATCCCTTTGGCCACAATTATTAGTTTTTCAGTTAATGTATTTCATCCATTAGCTATGCTTCAGACCTCACACATTAGGGGGAATATGTTATCACATTATTTAACACCCTTAATGAAAAGGGTTAGAAGCAAATACTAAGTCCGTCCCAACATGAATATTGAGTAAAATCACTAAAATAAATTTATTTTTCCTTGGCCTAATCACTACTTTCCTAGAAGAAAGGTTCAAGTGGTTACTAGATTCATCACTTAAGAGGAAGATATGGTAATCAAGTTGCTAAATTTGAGCTAAATAGGGTCACTACAAGCTTAAAGTGGAGGAAAATCCATGAAAATTTTATTAAAAGGTGAATAAGACTCAATTACGGAGAAAATGTGAATTAAGTGCATGCAACATTGGAATCTTCACCCACATTGGGATTTCCACCTATTTGACATAATCCAATGCTATAAAAAATCCTTTGGGGTAGGGATTGGGAGGATGATTTGATTGAGAAATTGAGAGATGTCGGAACACTAAAGGAAAGGAAAGAATCTCTATTTTTAAAATACCTCAGTGATCAAAGGCTAAGGGAAAAAAACAGATAACTTGGACTCTATATAAGGATGGAACCATCAATGCCACAAGGTTGTATGTGTTGTAACTATTCATTTATCTAATGCAAATGAATCCTATTTTTCCCCAATGCATGTTATTATCATTGTGTTTATACCATCATATGAATCTTATTGGCCATATAGTGCATTTTTTACACCAAGAGTACTGAGGTGCTCTACAGCCCAGTATGGGGGATATGTTGTCATGTAATGTAACGTTATGTTACCAAAAATAAAGAGTAATTCAAAAAATTAATGTCGTCTCATAAAAACCAAATAAAAAGTAATTCAAAAATCCATGTCGAATCATAAAATAAAAATTTAAAACCAAATAAAAAGTTATTAAGAAAATCCATGCTGACTCATAAAATAAAAAATTAAAACCATCATAGATCCATCTTAAACCCGTATCTATCAGGGAATGAGTGGAATCAAATTTGTTGAGGTGTAAATTTTGTTTGGACATGTAAAAACATTAATATTAAACTAAAATTACACCTCAAGAAATTGGATCCCTCTCAACGCTTGATAGATCTAGGTTTAAGATGGATCTATGTTGGTGTAATCCAATTCCATTATACAATGATATTTCTATGCTAAGTCTTTTAACTTACAGGAGAAATCTTTGCAATTGTCTAAGATTTACAAAAAAACAAGCATTGGAAATAAACCTAAGCTAAAACTTATGATCAGGTTCCATTCATCAAGGAAATTCAAAAGCATAAGGGACATTAGGGTTATAATATTAGATTGCTGAGAAAAAATGAATTACAGGAGATAGAGGCTTAGTATTTGAATTTTTTGGAGAAATTAGCAAGAGAAAGTCAAAGCAACATTGAATACATTTGAATGTAGTATTTGAAAAATTGGGATTTTATTGAAGGCATTATAGTATAGTGTAATTTTCCTCTATTCGATCCACCTAAATACTTTTACCCAACAAATCAAGTAATGAAAAAGTTGGAGGATTATCTTGTTCAAGTAGAGTAGAAAATTCAAAAATCAAGAATGTTGAAAGAGCACTTGGAAAAGTTTCTTGTGGATGAAACAAGAAAAGTTGCATTTCTGGAATTTTTATTTGTTTAAATTGAAAAATAAACTTAAAGGTTTAAAAGAGAAGTGTCCACTTTAAGTTCCCCATTAAAACAACATGTATTTCCACATTTGGATTTGTGTCAAAATATGAATCTAGAACATGACTAGTGTTGTAAGGACTAACTAATCTAGTAGTACCACTGGACCATTGGTTCAAGGAAGACTTCTCAATTAATTTTTAATACAGGAGATCTTCATCTGTCTTATGCATATTGTTAAAAGAGAAAGAAGTGAAATTCATGGACCCAAGTGCATGAGAAGTAAATTATAATGAGATACCACAATTGAGCATTTTCCTTGTCACAATTTTATTAGAAATTTTTAGATTATATTTTGAATTTAGGGGAAACCATGGTTGTTTAGGGTATTTTTAATTTGGATTGGTTACTATAGATTAAATTTATTTTATTGCATGTCATTCATAGGAATATAATCCATCTGAGCAATTTAAGACCTTCTAGTTGCACATATAGTGCATAACACCTCATAAGTTTTCACAATGCTTGGAATGAAAATTTAAGGTGAAGTTGAAGAGTTTAGTGTATCATGTGGTAATGTTTTGTCCCAATAGGGGTTTATTTTTAAGGAAAGGGATTTTTACCACTGACTTAGACTAATATAAATTCCAGAACTTATCCCATAATTCCTTGTTTATAGATTCTCTAAAACATTCAATAACATTGAATTTGAAAGGCATAACTAGATCATATTGTTTTCCTTCCTATCCATCTTAATCCAACATGTCGTCACCATACCCATAGGTGCAAAACTAAGATTCATAGTGAACCACTACTCTTTTCCTATAATAAGGTCTTCCATCTTGAGCTTCCATAGTTAAAATCTGTAACTGTTAAGTTTAATAATGTCAATTATGAAACTAATCATGATTCTCTATCACACAAGGATCATTGTTGTGTGCCTCTCACTAAAACCATGTTTTTCACATAACCAAGATAAAATATCTCTATAAAGAATGGGATAAGCCCCAGAAACAAAGGAATCCCCCTAATTCCAATAATCTAGATCGTATACCAATTATAGTTTTAAACATTTGAAACTGAAGCAATGCATACATATGCGTAACAAAAATAGAAAGAAAAGAAATGGTGCACACATAGTATATGGAGATTTATCTTGGAAACCCTTAATAAAAAAAATCATCCTAACTTATAGACGCAACTCTATCTTCTTCAATGTATTGAAATCACCATTCATGAAAAAACATTTAGGTAGTCTGCAACATCCAAAATACTAATCCACTAATCTAAATTAGTTTACAACCGTAATCCCTTAATTGGGACTAGATTATAATGGGCCAAAAAGCACTAAATTAAACAAGAAAAAAGTTATCCCAATAAACTTAACCCCAACTAATTCTTATGGATGAGTGCATTTTGCACATGCTATTGTTAATGCCTTATGCAGGAATTCACAATCTACATGCAAAAAATATAACATGTCTCCAATAGATTCACGCAAAGAATCTAAGGGAAATTTATGTAAGTTGGTTTTTACATGAGATTTTAATTCCCTTCAATCCATCAAATTTCAAAACTAAAAAGATCAGTTTAAACTCTTATAGTACAAATCTTAGTAATTCTTGAAACACCCCCCTAACACTTGTAAAGCCTACAAAACATTTTTTTGAGAAGGGTAGAGGCTCTATACAACTCTAGGTTCAACAAACTTGCTTGGTCAAGAGGTATCCTTATCCTACAAGTAAAACTAATCTAAAATGTTGGTACAAACTATCCACCAACCAAGCAAGATACAAAACATAATGTTGGGATTTAACACACATTAATTGGGCCTTCAAATCAATATTTAAGATGGAAACATTGTTTATGAACCCTAGAGATGGTATGCATCAATTTGACATGAGAAAAAGGCATGCCTACAACTTATAAAATATATGAACAACATCCAACTTCCAACTTTAATAGACAAAGAGTAAGAGAACAACAAGAGAATGAAGTAAGAGAACAACAAGAGAATGAAGAATGAGTTGCATGAGTGAATGAAATAAGAATAAGGAAATATGGGGTGGTGTTGAGCCTTAAAGAAGAAAAAATACCCCTAACAAGCAAAAGGAAGAGTTAGAACTCAATACAATATGGATAAATTAATCTAGAATAAATATTTCTTGCATGATAGGCTAAGAGCCCATTCAATGCCATTGGAAGGTTGAAAAATGTTTGAGTTGGTATTATATTTTCTTGGTAGTTTTACTAACGGTCGAAGGAAAGAAAGCTAAATTGATCACATCGGATGGTAGACTACAACATGAGGTGAGTGATTGAAACTCTTTTAAATAGTTTTATGAATTTATCAAGATAATGGATCCAATAGCTAGGTATGGAATCCTACTAGCATTTCATTCCAACAATCAAGTCTTGGGAGGATCTCTTTCGAATTTAATTTTGAAAATAACAAAAGCAAGTTGCTTTTACTTTACCTAGAATAGATAGTTTCACCCACCTCATGTAGAATTTTTTCTTAGCAATATAATTTTCATCTCTTTCAACTTTTAATTTCATAAATAATTTCATCCCATAATTATAGAATCATTCATTTGCAATGGAAAAAATAATAATCATTAAAAGATAACCATGCACAAGAGACACAAATATTTATCCTGGGAAACCCAATAGGGGGAAATCCAAACAAACTTTTCTCAGTAGAAATCAATCCAATACAAGAACAATACCAAGAATGAAGAGGAACCTGAGTACAAGATAGATTTTTCCTCTTTCAAAAGAAACCCTAGCAAGGGTAGCAAGTCTTCTAGGAGAATAAGAGAACTCCAAAACTTTGCTTCTTGCATTTTCTAGGACTTCTAAGGAAATGCGCACAAGTGGAGAGATAATGTCGTGTGAATGAGTGAGTATAAATGAGGTGATAATCTCCCTATTTATATTATTCCATTATCTAGAAGTTTCTTCAAGTGAGGTCGACTTGTCTTCCTTTACTGGGCCAAATTGCTAGTTTTGATCTTCCACTATTGTTTGTCTTCAAGCTGACTTGCCATCTTACCTTTGTTTTTCTTCCGAAGATTCTTCAATGTTATTTGAAACTAATTCAATGGTTTGTCTTGTCTTCATGGATTATTTCTCATCATATAAAATTTCTCCCTTGTTGATATCTCCTCACATGCGGTCACATTATTTCAGTAGAGATCTAATGTTGGTTTGACCATACTCTAAGAAGTCACAGACACTTCTTAGAGCCAATTGTCAAATTCAACATTAGATTAGAATTTGTCTAATATACAAGGATTGTTTACAGACAATATGTAATGAAGGACTCAAAGAGATCTCGCTATTCTGGATGGTTCATATCTAGAACAAATCAATACATAATACAAATTCCTTTCCTAGATTAATTGAAATGCAAGATAAGTGAAAGATATGGCTTACCTTAAGTGTGCAGTTCCTTTCTCCTTGTTGATCCAAGTCCCGATCTTCAGATCTTTAGCTACAAAACTAGAAAAAACACGTGGAAACAAACAAGTAATAAAAGCACATGAATGTGAATTGATCTAGATCAATGGTCAAATAAGTTAATCCTAAACATTATTAACACAGAAATTTTATGGAAAGAATTTTCATTAAATGTAATAATAAGAAGTACAATGAGACGACCGATGCTTTGACGTCATAGCCTCCTTCCAACAATCCTAGCCTCCAAGATCAAATGCTTAACCTCTTGATAGATGAAGAGGATCACCTACAGAAATTCCACTAGCATATGGTTACTCTATCCTTCCTCCCTTGAAAATGGAGAGGGGTTTCATATATATAGGGATAGAGTGATAAGATAGGTTGAGGATTTAGGGGAGAGGTTTAAGGGGTCATCCCACTAGGTAAGGGGGTCGAGTGCCACCTTCCTAGATATGTAGGGATAAGTCCCCACGCCATCCAAACTTCGAGAAGTCGCTCGAAGCTTCCCTTTATCCTTTTTAACCAACAATGTCGCACCTTGCACAAGAGAAACTCGCGCCAATGGGAGGTAGACACACCTTGTGCAAGGGAACCATGCGTCATCGATGCACTCTGCTAAGGTGCAGAGCGCGTCACCTTGAGTCTGATGCACCTTGCCATAGACCAGAGCGCATTGGGGTGACAACATAAGGTTAAAGGATAAACAAGAACTCCTCTTTTGATGTTTTAACCCAACTAATTTAGGAATCATGGCATATAAAGGGCACATAAATCATGATGACGAGATTTTGGTGTAACAAAATTCCCCCCAAAGCATGAAGCTAGACAAATAAGGTAGGTTAAATAGTTTTTAATAGGGAAAAAATTGAAGTAAGGATTGTTGGTTGGAGTGACAAACAAAGATCTCCTGCAATACAACTCACTATGAGATACATGTCTCAAAATTACTCATAACATGGTTGTCGACCAATACATTGCAGATCCATGATAGTAAAGACTAATTGAACACAATCATGGCTACTAGACACAATCGTAGATCGATGATGATCGGGTCATTTTTTAAGGATTATAATAGTATACATTAGTATATTATTTTAGGCGATTATTTTGGATTGAAAAAATTGTATATATAGATAGGTAGGCGAATATTAAATATAAAACATATAATTTACTATTGAAAATTGTAAATTTTGGCAAATGTTACTATAAAAAAACACATTTGATGTAAATATAGGCGATATTATAGAGTAAAAATGACCAAATAGTGAAATTATTTTTTGAAAAAAATCCCCAAAAATAGCCAATTGGTGAAATTTCACCCTTAAAAATTACCCTGATGATGATATGATAACACAACCATGACCAATAAAAAGTGGATCCGTGTAATATAACTCAAAAAGTATCCATCGCAACCTGAGTGAGATACATAACTTAACCCGGGGTCTTCAAGTCGAACCCGCAATGATATGAATATAACCATGTGATTGCAATGTTCTGAAGTCGAACATGGGAGAAACCACTTGATTACCGATCATTGATGTATACAGTTAACAAGAACGAGGGAAATAATCATCAATGTCAATGATTCCCAAGGTATGATAGTACATACCTTTGAATGTGAATCAATGACTTGAGGCCGAACACTCAAAATTCAATGATGTAAACTTACTGTTGAAAAATTAGAATCTTTCAATCATAATTCAATGATGTAAACTTACTATTGAAAGCAAGGTAACCTGTTATTGAGGCATGCAGGCCCAAGGTACTTGATTTATTTCTATATTTAATCCTTGGATGATGTGTTGAAGTCAACAAGGATAAATTCGTCGAAGGAGGGCCATGATGTTTCCCCCATCATCGAAATGAAACACAATCGAAATTTTTTTGGAGTACATCAGACTATAGAGTGATACTTGAGACGGACTTAGGATTAACCGACATGATAGAAGGTATAATGACTACAAATATTTGACTTGATGAACAAACCTCTCTTGAACATGGGAATGGCATGACTTGACAGCATCGACATGAAGAGAATAACACCGACCCCTAATGCAACTAATGATGGAAGCATTCTTTGGATGACTCAAAGGAGTGGAATGACTCACGGAGTTGGCGAGACTCAACGACAAGCAGATTATCTAAGTGTTTGAATGCATATGCAAACGAGTGCCATGTTCAAGAGTGACTAAGTACTGCCATAATTACAATGAAACACAAACTCTTTCCTTATACCCATCATGATTGATGAGTACCTCTTTTGTTTTTTAATGAGCTTGAGGAGGGTAATAGATGCTCGGTATAGCTCATCCTTCAGATGATTCCGGTCTCATATATTTTACGAACCTGAGATAGGAGTGGTTTGTCCCAATAAGGGCCCTTCAATGTCATATTTTAACAAGTCCAGAGAAGGAAAACTCGGCATCATTTCATATTTAGAGAGTCTGAAAAGAACTAAAGAAGACTCCAAATGGTTCTTTTTCGTAAATGTTAGTCTCATCCGAAAAAGGATAAAACAACATGAGAGAGAACTATTCCATTCATGATTAAATGGAGTGATCCTTTTTCGTAAATAGTCCTCTTGGTCCAAAAAATGGGTAAACTATCACCAGAAAGACGACCTTTCCAATACTTTTACAAGCGCGGAAAGAATCAAGTTCGCTTGGCGATATTTTCATATTTGGGAGTCTGAAAAGAGATTAAAGAGGAACTCCGAGGGGTTCCTTTTTCATGGGAGTTTTACGAGCCCGAAAAGTGATAAAATGTAACTTAGAAACTTATTCTCATTGTTTTACAAGCACAAGAAAAGACAAAAGTAAGCTCGATGCCATTAATAGTTGATCTTAATGAGTGGCGTGATAGCATGAAAAACGCTCGAAGACTTGTTCACACTTGATAAAAAGTATGAAATGTTTATAATGGTCGCCAATAAAGTCAGAACACCACTTTAATTTATCTGAGAACTCCAAAAATTAAGTTAGAATTCATAACAGGGTGTTAAAACATAAAAAAGTCACCAACTATAGTAAAAAACCCATAAAAGAAATATTAAAAGAGGAATATTCCATTCCTTTTATATAAAACGTCAAATAGTAAAGAAATATTTACCAATTTGGCATAGTGAAAACACCTCCTTGGAGCTCGTTTTTAAAATGTTGATTGTGGAAGATACGGTCAGTTGTTTCATGCATCGTCAGTCATAGGTAGGCCTTAACCCTACTCTTTACCTTTTCAGTGGATCAATTTTTAGTTTAGTAGTCATTTTTTGAGATTTTTGGACTTAAAAAGAAGGGGATTGTGTGGGCCTTGGGCGATGCACTTTCCCCTTGCGGGAAGTGCGTCGAGAGGGTTTTGGCGTGCTTCATCCACAGGAAAATTGCATCATCAGCGCACTGTTCGCAAAAGCGGGGTGCGTCGGCACAGATCCATAATGAAAAATAAAAAATGGGGCCAAAAGGACCCAAACCAATGTGATGAAAAAGTTCTAATGCTTGTTTAATTTATGTATGGGAGGGTTTCAACCAACATCATGGTCCAATAGAAAGAACAGGAGCACAAAAATGAATATGCCCAAGTGAAAAATGATCCACATTCGATGAATGCTTTGCAAAGATGTAGGGTCTTGAAATTCTTTCATGTACAAGGCATGAGGGCCCAAGTACAATTACTGGATTACCTTATTAAGCTATGGGATCCCGATCAGCAACATTTTCGAGTAGGTGCCCACATCCTCACCTTGGGTGTGGAAGAAATTTATTTCCTAACGGGATTATCCATGCGGGGAGACCCAGTGTCACTATCCATTCCACGGGGTATTGATCAATCGACAAAGAGCTTGGTGGCACAATTTTGTACACTAGGGACATAGATTCTTGTTGGGAAAATTCCCATCAAGAATATCTAAGATCGACTCTTGAGGACATAGCTATTTACCATAGAGCAGGTGGAAAGCAGTAGGGATGCTCATCAGGCCACCAAGACCCACATGTTGTATGCCATCGAGTGTATGGAACCAACCATTTTCAACTGGTGTGGGGGGATCCTCACAAACCTAAAGGATCATCTCCCCAAGTGTCATAGGGGTGATCTGAAGCAATTTGGATATGGATCCATCATGGTCTCGTTCTTCCTAGAGTGAGTGCCACTGCTAAGACCATAGGTAGAGTTGGATGATATCGATCCAGGAGATCCTCATATGGTCCGATGGTTGGAGGTCATGGCCCTCCATGGAGGCAGAGGTCCTACCATTAGTTATGGGCCCACCTTATTTAGGTGGATCCATGGGAAGCTCCTCATGATTGAGGATTATGCGTATGCAGGTAATGACTTTAGGGGAGACCTGGACTTAGATCTTCCTGAGGGGGAGCAGTGGGGAGACCTTGGTAAGAAACAAACTGCTCAGTAGGATGCAACGTTGGAGTTAGGAGTTAGGAGAGATGGAGGAGAACCTCCAGAGATTGACGTTGTATACTTCCGCATATCCATCGATGACTTACCTTGCGATTACCAACGTCATACAACTGGAGTTTCATGATGCTTTGGTTGGTTGCTCCGTCGAGTAGCTTGGGATATCATCTGTTATCACGAGCATCCACAAGGATAGCTCTTATGTATGATATATGTATTGAAGTCTATAAGCCTCATATTTTGTAGATGGACTCTACTTGAAATATTATGAGCTTTAGGTTTTTTCTATCAGTACCATTTTTGTATTTTACCAGACATGATGATATATATACAAAATACTATTTTGTGATTTTATATACCATGTTTTATATGGTCATTTGGGATCTATGGATGTTGGCTTATACATTATACTTAGATTACATGTTATGTCATTTTATGCATCTTTTTAATGAAAATGTTTATGAATGTGCAATGTACCAATCTAAAATGAAATTAGCTAGGGAATCAACAACTACATTGATGTTTCTCTGGATATGTAGGTATTGAATGAATTCAAAGGACCTTTCCAAGAAATGTACTTGTCAGAATAGACAGAGTAATGTGGGGTTGCAGATAGTGTAGACACGGTTTAAATGAGATACCACTAACTGTGAATCAAGATAGATTACAAGGTGGTCTATACCCAAGAAAAAAGCGTCGTTCAATAATCCAATCACCTCATGATACTCAACGACATTGTTGGTTGCAAAACCTAGGCAAGTTCCTCCTGAACTAATCATCTCAACAACAAGGGAATAGAGTACTCATGTATCCGAAGCGAGGTTGCGAGTGTGTCGACTAGCGCCTTTTGCAAATACAAATCAAGTTTCCTGCACATCTAGGCAGATTATGGTATAAGCGCATTGATGAGATCCTAACACACTAAATAAAAGTGTCACACCAAACAAAAGAACACATCATGTATAGTATATACAAAGTACTATTGCATAAATATTTAGGCATAGTACCACTTTAGATAGATCCCATTGTGAGGCTCCCCCAAAGATATCCCTTCATAATCTTCTAGTTCATAGGATCCCTTTTCCAAAACATGTTTTATCACATATGGACCATGCCATATGGACTCAAATTTTCCTGCCCCTTGCTTATTGTGTTTTTGGTCATAAGTAAGTAACAAATCACCCTCGTTAAAGATATGAGGTTTCATTGATTAATCGTACTGGTCCTTGATGCATTTCTTATGTGCTTCATTAGCCAAAGTTGAATCATGATGAGTTTTATTGAGTTTTTCCAAGTATATAAATTGTTCTTCCTCAGTAGTGGTGTTCGGTAGAAGTTTGATAGAAATTTTTAGTGACAGAATCTAGCACTCGATAGGTAGTACTGCATCTAGTCCATATACAAATTGAAAAGGTGTGAAACCAATGGTAGTTTTAATGAAATTCCTATATGCCCATAAGGATGAAAAAAACATAATATGCCAGTTGGACTTATGTGTTCCTACCATATGTTGAATCATTGTTTTCAAGATCTTGTTAATGGCCTCTAATTTTCCATTTGATTGAGGGTAGTAGGGAGTTGTTTTTTCACTCCTGTTGGCAGGAGGTTTGGTGAGTCAGCATCGCAGCATTGCGTATGTTGTGTAAGGCCACAGGTACCATGAAAGGAGGAAAGCAGCGAGGAAGGCAACAAGTATTTTTGTAGTTTTGGTTCATTTGGACCGGGGTCATGTATATTTTGGGTCATTTAGACCGCACTATGGGGGTTTTTGGGTCATTTGACCGCATTATGTGGGATTTTGGGTTAATTTTTGAAGAAGTTTGTTAAGAAGTAGTTAGGTGGTTGCCTAAGTGGACCACAAATGTAAAGGTGTAATCCTATAAATAGATGTAGGTTTGTAAGTAGTAAGAGAATCTAATCTTTGGAGAGATCATCTTGGTGAAGAGCATGAATGTCAAATATTGATCTTGATCCGAAGCGGAAGACTGAATATCTTGTTGTATCTGGGTTTCGCGAAGATAATATGATGTGATAGATATTTTGAGCAGAATTCCTGTGTCTTTCTTGTTTATCTATGGTAATGCATTTTGCAATATGAATATATGAATGATGCGATGTTTCCTTGCTACAATTAATGCGTTACTATTTTATCTGTTCCAATAATGGTTATGTTCCTGTTGAATGATGTCGCAATTATGATTAATGCTTGAGTTGGATGTTTAGAGCTATTTTTGAAATGTCGCAGTAAGTTAGTCAATTGATGCACAACATCCTCCTTCATTTGGCGGAAACATGGTTCTATCAACTCTCCCTTGAACATATCGAGTGAGACCTCTTCTGCTCTGTAGGTGTTGCTGGATGGGGTAAAACCTGTCTGGGTCGGTGCTCAAGGAGATTGCGGTGGTTTGGGTGTAGATAGTGTCGAGAACCCCTGTTGACTGGGTTTGTGTCAACAAATGGTTTCTTTGCCAAGACCGTAGTGTGAAGTGAAAGGAGGATATGTTGTGGCAACCGAAAAGACCAGAGATCCAGGATTGGTTCAGCCTAAAGCTACGACAGTTTGCTGAAAAAGAAAACAAGAACCCTGGGTTGTCGACAGATTAGTGGTTGGAGAAATACATTCACGACGGTCCACATGAATATTTTTTTTGCGATTTCCCAATCATCTTGTATGAGTGGTTGGAAAAATTGACCTTGCAGAAGAGGAACTTCCAAGGTGATGAGCCGACATCCTGGACCCTAGTACTCACCCAGAAAGCTTAAAGAAATCGACAACAAAGCATGGGATATTGAGGTTTGGGTCGACAGCATATTGGAAGGGTATATCACTGAATTTTTAGTTGATACGAACAAGTATTACAGTGAGGATGAAAGGGAGTTCTTCAATGGGCCAAGGGGCAGGTTTCTGTTTGCGCTACAGTTGTCCATTAAAATGCTCATTTGCGAGGACATAATGAAGATGCACTAGATCAGTAAGAACCCTAGTGGGTGGAGGCCGTGGATATCGCAATGACATGGGGGCAGTACATGGAATGATAAGGGGTAGATGGGTGCAGGTCATGACAAGACTGTGAAGGAAGTCGAGGAAGAGAGTTGTCTTACATGGGGAGGAGCAAGGTTTCAATAGGAAAATAGGCAGAGGATAGGAGAAGGTCCTGCTACGATCGAAAAGCAAGGCTACGAAGGAAGACCACATGGGACAAAGCGACCTCACAGTCCTGACAAGGACAACTAGGCTACACCCAGGATAGAGGCAGGACCAAACCCCAGTAGCATCGTACCCACACCTCTGCTCACTATCTCTCAACCAGTAAGAAATACAACTTTGACACCACCGTGTTCATCAAGTCCACAAAACTTGATTAGTAATATCTCAGCGACTGTAGGAAGGAATCCCAAGATGGTGGGTGAAGATGCAAAGTTACCACTGTTCCACAGAAATGGAATAGATAATCCTGAGCAGTACTAGTTCTTATGTGAGGCAGTATGGACTATGAAGAAAATTACTGATGATAATGCCAAGAAAGGACAATTGGTGACAACTCTTCAGGGTTGTGCATTAGACTGGTTCATGAAGTTTGTGAAGGTTCCTGTAGGTGCTCCAGAAAAGACGTTGGATGAAGTCTGCGTTGGATTGATTTCCGAATTAAAAAAAACCCAAGTCTGAAGCACAGTATATTACAGAACTAAAAGAGATTAAGCATTATCCCAATGAAAATGTGTGGTATTTTGACAAGCGATTCAAAACATTGATGGCGAGGGTCAATTTCGACATGAGCATTGTCCAGCACAAAGAATGGTTCATTGCGGCATTGCTCCCACACATTCAACTACTGCTCATGCAATAGAACATTACGATGCCGAATGAAGCCCTGGAAATTGTGATGCAGTTGAAAGCTTCGCCGATTGGTGAGAACGCAGCTGGTATGTCACAGATTCAGACCTAGTTGGATAACTTGACCATATAGCTGCAAGACCTAAAGAAGGGTAAAGAACAGTGTGAGGAAGTGTGGTGTATGCGACGTCGTAGAGAGGGGCATACTAAGGATAATTGCAGACACAGTGTACATTTTGCTTTGTTAGGGATTGCACTGTGGAAATCTGTCTGCAGTTGATTGTGCAATGGCAAGCGGGGAATGTTCTGCAACTGCAGAACTAGAATCAAGTACAGCAACCAATGCAGAATCAAGTGTAGCAACCGGTGCATAATTAGAACCAGCATCCGAATCAGAATATCAACTAGAATGTGAACCAACCTAGGAATCCGCCACTCAATCAGACTCAGAGTGTGACTATTGTGACAATTTCTGCGGAACCAAGGACGCAAGATGCTGCTGTCACGGCTATCACTCAAGGAGGTACGACAAGAGGAGAAGATAGCCCACATCCACTCATCCGATTAGTAGGATAGAAGAAGGTGTCATTTGACATTGATTCCGAGCATGATGCATTATTTTAGGCACGTCGTGTGATGGAAAAGGATCGCGTTAAAGCCATTATTTGTTACATGCCTCCTATTTTTTATGCCACTTCAGAGGCAGGTCCATCGCGACAGTCTGGGGCCTTGCAGATATCTTTTGAAAGTTGTTTATCACTGGAAAGGGATCCAGATGCTCTTTCCGAGCTCGAAGTGATGTTGCAGCGACCAGCCAGGGGACGATAAAAGTCCACAGTAAACTATTTATAGAGGCAGAAGATAGGTAAGGATATGCCTATGAACATTCAAATTGGAGACTATGAAGTTGATTCAGTTATTCTGGATCTTGGTTTGGATTTCAACATCTTAACTAAGCAGGCCTGGCAGAAAATGGCGAGTCCCACACTGAGCTGGTCTCCCGTACAGATCCGACTAGCTAATCAGGCCAAGGTGACACCGATTGGGAGAGTTCCATGCCTGGTTGTGGACATTGAGGGAATGAAGACATATGCTCATTTCAATGTTATTGAAGTAGTTGAAGGGGGAAGTTCCTATCCCGCGTTGTTGGGGATTGGATGGGCTAATGACAGTGCAGCAATCATCAACTTTAAGAAGCGGATGGTGACTTCTAAAAACCGCGACCTTAGAGTCATCATTTCGTTGGATCTGGTTGAAGGACGCAGGTATATTGAACTAGTAAAAGATGAAGATCCTAGTAGATGGGACCATGCATACAATATTTTTGAATATTATATTCATTCGACTGTCGACGGTGAGCTTGGGTGGCACAGCTTCATCTCTGCGTCTTCTGACTCTAATGACCCGTTAGAAAATTGGCAGAACCGCCTGCATGAGGTGTCACTCCGCAAATGTGGGTTAGTCACGCAGTCAGTATGCCACGTTGCGACTGAGATTGTTGCACTTCCAGTATATGAAGGGTTTCCCAGTTTGTATGATTTTCTTGTGGCATTCAAGGAAAATTTCTTAGAACCACAGTGATTGCTGGCATTGGAGGAAGCATTGAAGGCTACTCTAGCACGCTGCTGAGCCACACATAAGAAATCAATGGCTGGATGGTCTTCGTTTCAAATATTGATGATGGTTCGCTTTGGTGACACTGATGTTTACCACATAGGAAAATATGATGGAAAGAATGACCCTAGCAGTCATTTGATGGAATGTCAGATGTTGTGGGCATCGCAACCCAAGGATGAGTGGGTCCATGCCTTTGTTCATATGTTGGATGAGATGATGTGAGCATGGTATACTATAGCTGAATTGCATGGAAAAATTACCACTTGGTTGGAGTTGACCGTTTGTTTTACTAATATGTTCAGCTTCGCGCATGCCAACCTGGATGTCCATAATGCTTTGTAGCTCATCCACGACATAGTTCTGAAGGTAGTTCCGGTGGCTTATCCTATGGATCTGCATACACACTGCAAGATGCAGTCCATGATGGAATGTTATAATATCACTAGTGGGCCAAAATATGGTGATGATCCGTGGAATGTCAGTATTCCGGAATGCGAAGGAAGTCACGATGTTGTAGCACCTGATGCACCAAATGATCCGATCAATCAACCATTGAAGCTCCAAAAGGTCAACATTGGGACAGAGGACAGTCCAAAGTTCGCGAATGTTAGGGACTATTGGGATGATGAGATGATGGGGAAGGTCACAGACTTGTTGCATGAATTCTAATATTTGTTCCCTACTAATTTTTCTGAGATGAAGAGAATATTAGGCAATTTGGGGGAGATGAATATTCTATTGAAACTGGATGCCAAACCAATCAGGCAGCGACCCTATCGACTGAATCCGCACCATAAGGAGAGGTTCAAAGTCGAACTTGATCACATGTTGGATGCTGGCATTATTGAACCAGTTGAGGAGACAAACTAGATCAGTCCTATGGTGGTGCAGGACAAGAAGTCTGGTGAAGTGCGCATTTGTGTCGATTTACGGAAGTTGAATGATGCCTGCTTGCATGATCCATTTCTGACCCCATTTACTGATGAGGTGCTCAAAGGCATGGGTGGCCAAGAGATGTATTCTTTTACGGATGGGTTCTTTGGCTATCATCATATAAAAATTGCGAAAGAATACCACCACAATACAACCTTTGTGACAGAATGGGACTGTTTTCAGTATACAATGATGTCGTTTGGGTTGAATAATGCACCGGCGATATTCTCTCGAGTAGTCATCACTACTTTTAGGGATTTTATTCAGATTTTTTTGCAGGTGTACATGGATGACTGGACAGTCTACGGATTGATCAACTATCCTCTGAAAAATCTGCGATTGATGTTGGAGAACTGTCGACATCATCAAATATCGATGAACTTGAATAAGTGCATCTTCTATGCACCATTTGGAATATTATTGGGTCACATTGTGTGCATGCAGGGATTGTTAGTTGATGCAGCAAAGATTGTGCTCATTCTGAGCTTAACACCACCGACGAATGTCAAACAGCTGAGAGCAATGTTGAGACACACTGGTATTATCGCAAGTTCATACAGGGGTATGCAGCGATCACGACCCCTATGGAGAAGCTATTGAAGAAAGATGCGGTATTTCAATGGAGCCCTGAATGTCAAGTTAGTTTTGAAATTCTAAAGGCTAAGATGGCTTCAGCGCCAATACTGGTATTTCTAGACTGGAGCAAGGAATTCCATGTCCATGTTGATTCCTCATCGATAGTGCTGGGAGTAGTGCTCGTGCAACCAGGGGAAGGGGATCTAGATCACCCCATTACTTTTGCGAGTCAGAAGTTGTCATCTATAGAGAGGAACTATACAACTACAGAGAGGGAAGGTCTGGCGATGGTCTATGCACTACAAAAGTTTCAGTATTACTTACTGGGAGGACACTTTAAGATGTTCACAGATCACTCTGCATTAAAATATATGGTCAATAAGCCTGTGTTGGGGGGGAAGATATGTCACTGGATACTTCTTTTTTAGGAGTTCGATTTTGAAGTAATTGTGAAGCCAGGATGCTTGAACGCAGGACCAGATCATCTATCGTGGATTGAGACAAGAGAGGAACCCACCAACATTGAATATGGATTTCCAGATGCGTAATTGTTTAAGGTTGAAGCAGCCGATGAGTACTATGAAGAAATCATTCAGTTCCTAGCGACAGGTACCGTTCCAGATGGGTTTACCACTATTTAGAAGAAGTAGTTGGTGGTCAAGGCCACAGAATTCCAGCTGATTGCGGGCGAGTTATACAAACTATAATCAGACGAGATATTGAGGCACATGTATGAGTAGCTGGTGGGAACTATGGTGGTTGTGCGACTACCAGAAACGTGCTTCGCGCAGGGCTTTGGTGGCCGACGCTTCACAATGATGCAATAGATTATGCGCGGACCTGCGATATCTGTCAAAGAAATCTTAAACCCTCTAGGAGGGATAAGATTCCATTGAAGCCTCAAGTTACATTGCATCCATTTGATAAATGGGAAATGGATTCAGTGGGCCTTATCAACCTACCTGGGAAGCGCACTGGTGCATGATACATAATCACAGCAACAAATTATTTGACAAGATGGGCGGAGGCTGCACCAGTCATAGATTGCATTGCTGAAACAACAACAAGCTTCTTATTCGACAACATCGTCACTCGGTTTGGATTCCCGAAGGTGTTGATGAGTGATCAGGGTAGTCATTTCATCAATCAAACTGTCAATGCATTGACAGCGGAGCTGCAAATATAGCATAAGAAGAGCATGCCATATCATCCATAGGAAAATGGGACAGTATAAGATTTCAACAAGGTCTTGGAGCATGCACTGACCAAAGTTTGTAATGTGAACCGTGATGACTAGGACCTAAAAATTCCAGTTGTTTTGTGGGCGTATCGCACCACTTGTAAAAGGTTGACGGGGCAGACACCATTCAAGCTGGTATATGGCCAGGAAGAGATTATGCCTATGGAGTACATCGTTCCTAGTCTGTGCATTGTAGCAACAACAGGGATGGATGATGTAGCGGCATTAGGAGAACGTCTGGCACAACTAGTGCAGCTTGAGGAAGACCACTTTATCACAAGATTCCACCAGAGTGTGGAGAAGGATTGGAAAAAGGATTGGCATGATCGCTATATCAAGAACAAACGGTTTCAGTAAGGTGACTTGGTGTTGTTGTATGATAGGAAGTTTAGGAAGCACCCAGGGAAATTGCAAATGCATTGGCTTGGTCCATATCGCATCAATCACATAACTTCAGGAGGAGTAGTACAGTTGCAGTAGTTAGATGGAGCGATGCTCCCAAAGTTGATCAATGGTAGCAGGTTGAATCCCTACAAGAAGGACTTGGAGAAGCACGATTCCTGAGTTGCATTGGAAAAAAAAATAAAAAAATCAAGATGATCGGTGGCAGGATGGCGCACCAGCAGGGATAGAATGCACAAGCAGAAGTGCTTGTGTAGAATTCGGGAGCAGACTCGCGATAGCAACAGGGTCACGACCGGGTCAAATCAACAATCATTCTCAATCATGATAAAAGGAGACTTTTTCGGTTTGGCGAGTATGATCGTTCCCTGGCCCAGATTGGCACCAGAGTAATGCACGTTTGGCACATGGAGCACACCGTGGCAGTATGGCCATGGGTACCAGGGGTGATGGTTCGCACGATGTGGTGTGCATGACATCTGAAAGGAGTATGGTCACCATTCCGCTCGTCAGCAGCCCGGTCTACACATGTAGGAGCCATAGGGATGTCATGATGGGAACCTTACATAAACAAGTTTATGAGTGATTTGTGAGGCAAACATTTGGACAGGGGCGCTACATAAATACAGGGCAGCACACCAGGTGCATTGAGAGTCCAAACGATAAGTGTGCATGAGTTCCTAGAGCAGGAAGCACCATGGACACTCGGGTGTCACAGAGACAAAGTCTCATCCGATATATCTAGGATATTTCGAAGCCTCGTAGTCCCTGCAACCAAAAATATGATGGGGGTGGAAGCCCCTTGGTCCTAACAGTACGTGTTTACTAGTGCAAAATAGATGTACCAGATTTGTTGGCTTGTTTCACACCTTGGAATTGTTCATAAACTTATCCTCAGTCAGCAGCAGGTTCCTAGAGACTCGAGGATTATTTTGAGAGGTACATGACAGCAAGCCGAAGTATGACCATTTTCGGGTGAGAAGTACATAACAACAAGCTGACAATCATCACAAGAGAGGGAACAATACACCACAGCGAGATCCAGACAGCAAGAACAGTTGCAAAGATATAGTCCAGTGACAAACGAGCCTAAGTACACCATGTCCACTTTACATGGCTCGAGGGCGAGCCACAAGATTGTGTTGGGGGCCTGTTCGCAGGAGGCTTGGTGAGGCAGCATCGTGGATGCTGCACAAGGCCAAAGGTATCACAAAAGGAGGAAAGCAACAAGCAAGGCGACAAGTATTTTTGTAGTTTTGGGTCATTTGGACTGTGTCATGTATATTTTGGGTCATTTATACCATACTATGGGGGTTTTTGGGTCATTTGACCACATTATGTGGTATCTTGGGTTAGTTTTTAAAGACGTTTGTTAAGAAGTAGTTAGGAGGTTGCCTAAGTGGACCAAAAATGTAAAGGCATGAGCCTATAAATAGATGTAGGTTTGTAAGTAGTAAGAGCATCTAATCTTTGGAGAGATAATCTTGGTGAAGAACATGAATGCCAAATATTGATCTTGATCAGAAGCAAAAGACTGAATATCTTGTTGTATCTACGTTTTGCGAAGATAATATGATGTGACAGATCTTTTGAGTAGAATCCCCGTGTCTTTCTTGTTTATCTGTGGTAATGCATTTTGCGATATGAATATATGAATGATGCGATGTTTCCTTGCTGCAATTAATGTGTTACTTTTTTATCTATTGCAATAATGGTTCTGTTCTTGTTGAATGATGTCGCGATTATGATTAATGCTTGAGTTGAATGTTTAGAGATATTTCTGAAATGTCGCACTAAGTTAGTCAATTGATGCACAACATACTCCTTCATTTGGCGGAAACATGGTTCTGTCAACTCTCACTTGAACATCTCGAGTGAGACCTCCTCTACTCTATAGGTGTTGCTGGATGGGGCAAAACCTGTCTAGGCCAGTGCTCAGGGAGATCACGGTGGTTTGGGCGTCGATAGTGTCTGGAACCCCTGTTGACTAGGTTTGTGTCAACAATGCTGAAAACCCAATATGGCACTTAGTTCATCCACCATCTTGTTCTGGAAATGTGATCCATGATCAGTGACGATGGCTTGAGGAATTCTGAATCTCACAAGGATTTGGTTGAACATAAAGAGTGTTGCAGTTTCGTCATCTTCTTTGTATGTAGGCATAGCCTCGAACCACTTAGTAAAGTAGTCAACGAAAATGATAGCATAACCATGCCCCTGGACCAAGGTTGGCTTATAATGCATAAATTAAATGCCCCATTTGGAAAAGGGCCCAACAATGATAATTAGATGTAATGGGGTTGGGTGTGAGCGCTTTTTGTAATGAAAAAGATGGAAAGGAGGACACTTCTTAACCGCTTCGATACAATCCTTGAAGATGGAAGTCCAATAGTATGTAGTGTGTAAAATTTTTTGGGTTGTAGCCATCCCAGAAATATGACTGCCACATGCACCCGAGTGACAATCATTCAAAACATGATTGGACTCCTTATGAGTTAAGAAACGTCAGAGAATGGATTCGGTACCACGACGGTATAATGTATCACCAATAATGAGGTAATATTTTGCGTGGTGATAGACCCAATGGCATTCGTCATGATATAATTAAGGATTGGATCATTGGGTTTGGAGATACAATGTGATGTCTCCATACCATGGGTCAAAAGTAATGATGAGAAACAAGGGCTCATCAGGGAGAGAATCCATGGGCTCAGTTTATTGATCAGTAGGACGAATATCGCAAATAAGTTCCGCAAAAACCAAATATTTCGTTGATTTTGCCTTTTCAAACTGGAGATCGAATTCTTGTAGGATCACAATCCAGCATGCATATTTTCCTCCTAGTACCTGGTGCATGAGAACGTGGTACATGGGGTTAGAGTCGGCGATAATAGTGGTAGTGCGAAGGAGGATGTAGTGGTGGAATTTCTGAACGGAAATGACTTCCGCAAGAGCTAGATTCTCTACATGCGAATATCGATTTTAAGAGTCAATGAGACCCTTACTAGGGTAATATATCACATGCTCATGGACATTGCTATATTCATGTACTAAAACCATAGAAATAGTGGAAGTAGAAGCAACAATATAAAGGATGTAATACTTGGTGTAATTCGGTAGTTGTAACATGGGCACATGAGTGATGTCATGTTTAAGGGTTTTCGACGGTTGTAACACGAGCGCATGAGTGATGTCATGTTTAAGTCATCCCAAATGAACGGGACATACTTCTTCAACAACCAGATGTTCCCCTGTTTTTTGTCTGTGAAATTGCACATGAAATGTCATAGGTAGTTTGCCTTCCCCTACAAACTTTGAAGTTCCATAATATTAGTAGGTGGTGGTAGGGAAACGATCACCTCCACCTTGAGGGGATCGATGTAGATCCCATCTTTGGAAATGATGAAGCCTAAGAGGTTTTCAGACTCGACATAAAAAATGCACTTATGAGGATTTAGATGGATGTTATACCGTCAAAACCTGAGGAAAACAACCTTCAGATGGTCGATGTGGAAGTCACAACGATTCAAATGAGTAGGAAGATTGTCTAGGTAAGGTTCCACAAAATCCTTCACATCATGGAAAGCATACGACATAGCCCGTTGGAATGTAGCACCAATGTTTTAAGACCGAAGGAGAGTTTGCGGTATGCGAACATACCCCATGGAAAGATGAAAGCAGTCTTATGTTGATCGGAAGGATGGATATCAATCTGAGTATAGACATAAAATAAATCCATGAATGAGAAGATGACACTTCTGGCATAGTTGCTGATGATTTGGTTGATAAACAGGGTAGGTTAATTGTCTATGGGACAAGCCTTATTTAGATCCCTGTAATCAACACAAAATTTGATGGTTCCCTATTTTTTAGCAAGGGAATAGGATAAATGAACCCATACTTAACAACTTTTCTATTTCTGCCATAATGGTCACAGTTTTCCTAGGGTGCACAGGGCAGAGTTTTTTCCAGACAGGTTTTGCGTCGGGATATGTTTGAATATCATGCATGACAATAGAAGGATCAATCCCAGGAATTTCCTCATAGCACCACAAAAATATGTCACGGAATTGTTTGAACAAGGCCATGAAAGTGGTGAATTCTTCTAGAGAACAAGTTTGGCCTATGCGAATGTGTTCCACGACTCCAAGTTTTACCGAGATGTCGATCAAAAGGTAGGTGTGATGTTATCCAAGTTTCCCTTGGTTACCATATCATATATAAGAATGGGAGGTTGACGGTAAGGAAATACATCTGATGACATAATTCTTTCAATAGAATTCTCTACCGAATCTAATGGTGGAAGGAATGACGATCGATGGTGAAGTTCTTCCTATGGGGGGTCATCCACACTCATGATATCCATGATTGACTCATTGGAATGAAAAGTATGGAGTAGAGGATCAGGTAGGGATGAGGTACGATGTAATGGCAGAGAACCTGAGGTATATACCACTGAAGAGTGGACATCTGGTAGATCAGGCGCTAATTGTATGGCCTTGTAAGTATCTTTTTCAGGGCTAAGAGGCATTGCATCTCCAATCAAATCTAGGTGAGCAAGATCAGGCACAACCCACTGTTCGGTCAAGTTGAAAGATGATGGGATCATAGAAATAATCATGTTCACCATGGAAACATGGGAAGGGGGATCTGATGTTGGAAAGAATCCCATGAGGATGATCATTTAAGGATTCCTACCCCCACACTCTCATATATATGTGTAGAGTGGCCTAAAAGAGGGACGTTATCCGCAGGATGAGTAGTGGTGTCAGGTGTACAGAAATCTAATTGGTCGATAATGACAATTCTCCCTTGATGGGGAAATTGCATGATGCAGAAGACAAATGGCACCACCACGGTCATGGCATAGAACCAATTTCCACCAAGTAATAAGTTGTAACCCAACGACTTCCATGTTAATGGAAACGAACTTACCCCCAAAATCGATGGCCAAATATATTAATAGCCCGTGAGGTTGAAATCCACGTCCATCAAATGCTTTCAATGTGGTGGGGGATCGGTTCCATTCGGGAGGTCCAATGGCTCGCCAGCAAGATATTGACATAACCGAGGTAGATGCTCCTTCATCTAAGACAATACAATGGATTATTTTCCCAGAAACGTTAGTAGCAATTTGAAATGTGAGTTGGTGGGAAATCCTTCACTTGAA
Source organism: Larix kaempferi (assembly GCA_027924585.1). Taxonomy (NCBI): domain Eukaryota; kingdom Viridiplantae; phylum Streptophyta; class Pinopsida; order Pinales; family Pinaceae; genus Larix; species Larix kaempferi. The sequence goes on along the minus strand of BSBM01000372.1, from coordinate 38,769,184 downwards.
ATACTCTAGCTTGAACATGGTGGTGTTAGAGGAATCAGGATCTACAAGTCCTATTGCAGATAAAAAGGTCTTACGCTGATTGGGACATTTTTTTAAGACTTCTAGCATCGACATAGCACAAGGAGCTTGTGCTAGGTCCTTGACTATATTTTAGTTTTGAGCAGCCCGAGCATTTGGATTAAAAATGGATTTTCTAATCGTTCTCTTGGTTGGACGCAATACTAAATCTGGTAAAGGTTTCTTGATGACAAGGGGACCTTGAGGTGAAGGAATGCTAGATATACAGGTGAAGGATTTTTCAGTATTACCTTTGTTATATTCCTTGTTAGAAGTAGATTCATATGTTCATGACCTACTGTACAAGTTGACTGTTTCACTCCACATCATGGGAACATAAGCGGTTGTGGGTGATTCCCCTTGAGAAGGTTGTTGTGCAACCATTTGTTGTTGTTGTGTCGGGAAGGGATCGGTTAAAAATGCGGGTGTGGGGTTTCCTTTAAGAAAATTTTAAACTTCCTCCTGATGTGAGAATTCTTTGGTGAAGTGATCGTCACCACACAGTAAACAAGGATATTTAACCTTCTGCTTTTGTTTGGTGTCTTTGGGATTTTTTTTGCCTCCTGTTGGTTAGAATACTTTTTATATTTACCTTTGTTATTCATTTTTCCACTGTATTTTTGAGGTGAAACAGATTGAAATGAATTCACTTCTTCAGTGGAAGCAGTGATGGGTGATCATTTGGTGTTGTTTCCAACTTGCGGCGAGGGTGGAGTCCAGCTATGATGGTTCTATGATCCACCGAATTGTGTAGCAAGATGGATATGGATGGAACCAATGATTCCATCGGCATGAGATCCTGTAGGTGGTTTGGTTGGTTCATGTGTAGGGCTGAGGTAATTAGGAATAATATCATATAAGGTGCCAAATTGTGCATAGACCAGGTATAAATACTGAGCACGAGATATGTCTTGTTTTTTCGTAACGTCCCCACCCATAGCCACGTCTTTAGTTATGATGGGAAGTAGTGACTTCGTGAACCAATCGGCAAGAAGTTGATCCAGAATGGGAGCTTTAATGAGACGTCTTCTCCTCCTCCACTCATGAATATGATCGAAAATATGGGTGGATGTAGTTTGGCAGAGAGAAGTCAAAAGATCCGTTCCAATTTCATAGCGGATCGGTAGTTGAAAGTGAGTAAAAAATGACATAGCTAAAGATCAAAAGTTAGCAAAGGAATGTGGTGGAAAATCAATGTACCACTTCATGGCAGTACCAGTAAGGGTTCGTTGAAATAACCACAGAGGATGGAATCATCCATTAAGGAATTGGAAGAACACCACAAATGATAAGTCATAACGTGGTTCTTAGGGTCCTCATCGGTCTTGCCATCAAACTTTGGAATATCTGATGGTAACTTCACAGGAATAATTGGCCAATTTATGCCATGTTGAATGCGATTTTTAGTCAACCGAGACAAGTGTGGCAGATCAAGTGTAGCCATAAATGGTAATTGTTGGTTTGGATACGGATACTAGTAGTATTGATTAGGCATTTGAGTACCAGTAGGATCGTGAATTGACTATAAGGTCCTATAAAAAAGGGTTGGACATATGGAGGTGGGTCTCCAAGATTAGGAGGTAGACCAGAAGAAGGTCCTCCTCTAGACTAAGGGGGTCCACCACTTCCATATGAGGGTCCTCAGGGTGGAGGTGGTGGAGGTGGGGCAAGTGGTGGGGGAGGAGGTGGGACAGGTGGTGGGGTTGGTCCTCTAGTTGGAGGTCTAATTGGTGGATAATTATGATGCCCCCATGGGGTGTTCATATTTTTTGGTTATGTTAATCCAGCGAAAATATTTCCTGAATATGTATGGCCCCATTAGGATTGAGTCCAATTGGATGGACCCCCCATTTGATGTGTCCACATAGGTTTACCCAATGTTAGGAGAGAACTACAAAACATACTAGATTTCAAATGTGATGAATTTCCTACACTCACATTGTGTCCCCTAACTGGATGATATCCTCCAGTTAGGTTTTGTCCATTGACTAGGGGTTGCCCCCTAGTTAAAAAATATCCACTTGTTGGAATATGGCCAGCATGGGTGTGTTGACCTGAACCAATTGGTTGATTACTAACTATGGGATGAAATCCACTCAACTGTTGACTAAAACGTAGATGATAACCTCCCCTCGAATTTTGAGGTTGGGGTGGGGGGGTTAGCGTTCCAATGACATAATTAATAGTAGATGAAGGTTGCCCTCCAGTGGTTGGGGTTGAATAAGGTGTAGATCCATTCAAATGGTCTGGAGGAGTACTCAATGGGAAAGATGGTTGGCTTGGCTCGTAAGTGGGCATGATTGGTGTTGATATTCCTGGTGAAGAAAGGGAAAACTAATGTATAGGTGAATGTTGTTCAAAAATTGATACTTTCAGATTGGATCTAGGGAGAAACTCTGATGTCTAAGTTGATTACCGAACGTCCGTAAATGTTCCATAGTCTCATAAATTGGTGTGAGAAATAAGTCATTGGGAATCCATGGAGGGAACCGACGAGGTGGATTTCCCACAATCAGAAGTGAACCAAAATTGGAAACATGTTGACCTAAAGAAGTGTCCCAAAATGATGCAATTGGACCAAACTCTGTTGATATTGGGTCTTCCTCGATCCGACTGAAAATCCAGTCCGTAGCTCTGGAATTCCCTTCCATCGAATGATGAAAAGTTGTGTCATATGAAGTAGGTTGTTCCATAATCAAAGGTCCCATAGGATCAATGATAGGTGGGATTGCGGGAGGTGAGTAGTTCATTCTTGGTTCTAAGGTAGAAGTGTCTTATTCATAGGACAGAGATGTTGTAGGTTGATCCATAGTTGCTCCTAAGTTCTCCTATTGAGTAAGGGAATATTCAGGTAGCAAGTTTAAAATCCTATGGGATTTTATTAAAGGTTGATCAGCCAGAATGGCTGAAACAAGATTTCTCCTAAGAGTTTTATACAAAAAAGAAACAATACACTCCAAGATCTACTCAAGCTAAAGTTGCAAGAAAACTTATGTGGTACGTGGGATTCAATGGTTTGGAACCTCATGGGATTATCATGTCATTTCAAATCACGATATACCACAGGTTCCAACAGTTATACTCGGCCCAATTTTTCACAGCACTAACTAGGGGGGATTACAAATGTACCCCTGACCGTATAACCCGACTACCTAGAAGTATGCTCATAGTAGCTCCCCAAGTGCTATTATCAGTGTATTTCCATGCCAAGATGACCAAAAGTTAACTCAAAAGGTTTTAGGAATCCTAATAGAGTCTCTCGGTAAACACAAGGCACATGGGAACTCAAATCTGTAGTGGTGTTTTCTAATGCACAACCGCACGACAAGAGCCTTTGATATACTATCGAGTACGTGAAGTACATTTCTATATACCCAAAGGTACGTGAAAGTTTGTTCGATATACTGATTGATACGTGGAAGGAGTACAATCCCTCGGGATGCAGTGTAGGCAAATAACGACAACTGCCACGCTTAAAGATGCTGGAACATGTCTCTAAGTTAAGACACTAGTTTCTATACAAGTTTAACCTAAGCTACCATTAAATTTTATCTTGATGGTTAAGTGGATGCATGAGGTGTAGACTTGGAATTTAAAAAGATGAAAATATCAACTATATGAAAATGCAAGTCTTTTCTTTTACTTTTCGATGAAAACTAACTATAGTAAGGAGAAATATTTGTTATTTTCGATAATGAAATGAAAAAGTACCTCTATACTTTCAAAATCAACCAAAAATATTCAAAAGCACTCTTTTCGATAATGAAACAAAAATATATATAACACACCAAATCCAAATGTTTTTTTTCTCTTTTCAATTTAAGCGAATCTACAAAAAAAATGAAAAGACGAATTTCCATTTTTCGAATGCAATAACACCTAATTCTGAAATAGAAATAAAAAAGTGGGAAAAAAAATTAAAAGATGCAAGAATTTTCACTATCTTCGAAATGCTTTGAGAAAGTTAATATAAGCTTAGAATTTTCAAGGAAATGATCAATGAATTTTCAAGAGAAAGAAAATGTAGGTGAGTAACAATTTTTTTTTAACTTTTCAAAGACTTCTCAAACACTCATTCCAAAGCATAAAATTTATTTACAACAATTCCAAAAATGAAACTTGAAATGAATATAATAAACAAATTTTATTTGCTAGTTAATATACCCCATAGATCTGATAATTATTCCACTTTTCAAACTATACTTAGAAGATCAAAGGATGTATGCTACTGTAAACTTTGATCGATTGGAAACTCTTGAAAAAAACACTATCACCCAAATCTCAAAAACACACAAAATTGAGCAAAACGACAACAATCAAATATTGGAGGCCTTAGAAGTCAAATTGAACATATCAGGTTGTCTGATAAGGAATCACAAGACTGAGTGTGCTCATGGGGGATTTAAATTTCCCACTACAAGTGGTACACCTGCTTGACTAGCTAGTACTCTAACCAATACCCAAACTTCAGAATATAATCCAAGGATGAAGTATGTTGTGCCTAGGAGGTCCTATGGCAGTGAAAGACAATCACACAAAACTCAAGAAACCAAGCCAAAAATAAACTTTGGGAGTTTTATAGTGTGTACCAAATAATGAAGGGTGATGTTCCCTACACAGGTGCACCAGAGCGTTGGGGGACCCAACGACATGCTCTGTTCATTGAAAAACTGCGTCAGTGACGCAGGTTGCAAACTGAACAACCACGTCAGCGACACAGGATTCTAAAAGGATAAGTGCATCATAATTATAGTGACGCGGGATATGAACTACCCAGGTTCATCAAGCGGGATACAAGCAACAAAAATAAAAACTCTCAATGAATAAAAATATAGAAGGCTCAATAAAGATCCTAAATAGAGTCTGGATGGCCCAAAGACTATATGATGGTAAGATCCAAGAAGAAGAGGAAACTTAGAGGCCAGAGGTTAATTTGGAAAGAAATCAAAGAAACCAAACATGCAATGAAATAAAAAATCATGGACTACTCTCCCGAGTATGGTCGCTAAATTTGTTTACAGACAATCTGTAAGAATGGACTCAAACAGATCTCCCTAGTCTGAATGGTTCAAATCTAGAACAAATCAGTAAATAATACAATTGCCTTTCCTAAATCAATTGAAATGCAATATAAGTGAAAGATATGGCTTACCTTAAGTGTGAAGTTCCTTTCTCCTTGTTGATCCAAGTCCTGATCTTCAGATCTTTAGCTGCAAAACAAGACAAAACATGTGGAAACAAACACGTAATAAAATCACATGAATGTGAATTGATCTAGATCAACATCCAAAGAAGTTAATCCTAAAAATTATTAACATAACAAGTTTATGGAAATAATTTGCATTAAATGTAATAATAAGAAGTACAATGAGAGATATGTTACAACCGATGCTTTGATGTCATAACGTCCTTCCAAAAATCCTAGCCTCCAAGATCAAATGCTTAGCCTCCTAATTGATGAAGAGGATCACCTAGATAAATTCCACCGACATATGGGTACTCTATCCTTCCTCCCTTTAAAATGGATATTGGGTTCATATATATAGGGATAAGAGGATAAGAGAGGTTGAGTATTTAGGGAAGAGGATTAAGGGATCATCCCACTAGGTAAGGGGGTTGACTGCCACCTTCCTAGATATGTAGGGATAAGTATCCATGCCATCCAAGCTTCGAGAAGACGCTTGAAGCTTTCCTTTATCATTTTTTACCAGCAACAATGCACCTTGCACAGGAGAAACTCGCGTCAATTGGAGATAGATGTACCTTGTGCAAGGGCACCATGCGCCACCAATGCACTCTACTAAGGTGTAGAGCGCATCACCTAGAGTCTGAAGCACCTTTCCAGATATCAAGGCACATCGGGGTGACAACATAAGGCTAAAGGATAAAAAACAACTTCCCTTTTGATGTTGTAACCCCATTAATTTAGCGATCATGGCATATAAAGGACGCATAACTCATGATGACGATATTTTGGTGTAACAAGGATATTATATATCCTTGTAGCATAGGCAAGTCATCTCACTCTACAAGAATAGATCATTTTGGATAAGGAGCACTCCCACCTGGAGTATGCAATGTGACCTCTAACCTCCTACCAGACTAGTCAACACATGATTGAACGAGGCTAAGCATCTAAGCCATAAGACACACAGTCAAGGGGTACGACGGGGCCATTCTTTCTAGGTCACAAACCCATCCAAGAAAATGATCTATAGAATGTTTTCCCAGTGATGGAACCATGGATAATAGAAACACATCACACTCTAAGCCATAATAATTTAATTCATATGGTTATGGGACTCTCAATTTATCATTTTATCCTTCATGAGTAAAATCATTGGCTTGGGAAATTAGCAAGCCCCTCAAATCATCTATTTTTCCTGTAAGGTGGAAAAGCATTGTCAAGCAAGGAGAAGAATTTATACACTAGCATAAAATTGAACCTAACATTTTATTATAGTTGATAGGGATTATACACATATAATAGATCAAAATTGAAGGGTTGGTTATCCAATTCAGAGCTTCCCCAAGCCATCAATAATCGAGGAGAAGCTTTCAAGGATCTGATGACATTGTTCTTTACACAGTTCGAATGGAGATATGAAGTTTGGTAAATAACACCTTACACACATAATATTACCATTCAAGCCATCTTGAAATCAAACCCAAACCTAAATTATCCTCAAATATATTAAAGCTCAATTAAAACGGATAGGCCTAGGCCAAAACCCGTGACTTTTTAACATAATAAAACTATAACTTTGTTGTTAAAAATTGAATTGTATTGAACCATATATTTAAATGTGTATATGTCATAAACATATTTCCAATGAATGGTTGGACACCTAATTTTGTAATCAGCTTCATGCCTTTTATAATCTATAAAGTTCAAATTGCCTTGTTGATGGTAAATTCTGCACTGCACATTTTCATACTTGCAAGCCTAGAAATATGATTCTATTAACTTGTTTGACTGAAAAGGACCAAATATAGATGTAGGTAACTTCTTCCATAAATCCAAAACTCATTTTACTGGAACACCTAAATTACACGTAAATGGACTCAAAGGAAAAAGTTCACATCTTATTCAAAGAAGTGTTTTACCAAAATTGAACATTATCTTCATGTCTCTCATCCTTGTTATATGGTATTTGATTTTGAGTGATAATGTTAGTGATATAATAATGTGAATCACTAATTTTAATTGATTAAGGCAGTCCCCAAGTGCCAAGTGCACCTTTGGGATGGATTAGGAAAAATCCATTGATTCACCCTAAAACTCACATGAGTTTGTGAAAATTATAAGGAATGAGATAAATGACCTTATATAAGGCAAGGGAGAAAGTTTAATCAATGTAATAGTTATCTTCTCCCATGCAAACCAAATCACCATACTTAACATTTGAGGGCCATAGCACCAAATTACTCAATGACCTAACACAACCTTGTGTGAAGTCTTACAATGGTATTATGGTGTTAGATGCAAAAAAACAATTATCAAGTTATTCCTTGAAAACCCAATCGTACTTCACTTTTCCTACATGTGCTACATGTGTAAATCTACAGGAAAGATCAGACAGCTAGAGAAAATCTCACAACCTCACTTAATATTACAGAGAAGAAAGAAGAAGAAAATGAATCAATTATCACTCATGAACACAAAAATGGAGAAATCTGTAGTATAATCATACATCAGTTGTAAGCTGGCATTGTGAATAATTGAATACAATACAATACTATACTATCAAGTGAATTCGAATTAACCAAAGTTGATTCAAATTCTCCTCAATGTGTGGCTTGGATAGAATTGGAGACATCACCCAATCAGTGGTAGTAGTCACAAATAGTCAAATGAGTCTAACTGATTCATGTGAGCACAAATCAAGGGATGGAAACTCCAAGGAGGGCGCATGAGGCTGATGAGGCTTTCAGTAGGTCAAGTGGCACTCCGATATAGACAACTGGAAGTTACAGGTAGTTAAACTGAGCAATAAATGAATAAATTGGTCAATAAATGTCGCAACTGATTGTTAGTGATCCAAGTAGTGTAGTAGGGATACTGAGGGATAAAAGCAAGATCTAGGGGGTTGAACATAGGCTCTAGGTGCTGGGGAGACTACCATACTGATGACTGGATGCATGCATATGCATGCATGATGATTGGATGCATGTATATGCATGCATGATGACTGGATGCATGCAGAATGCATGCATTCATGCAAATACAAAAAATGATGGTGATAATATTCCAACACCCCTCTACAAGAAAAACTATGAGGAAACAACTAAAAGAACTAATGGTAGGGCCCTAGTGACTAAGACAAAAGATCACCCCATACAACAATCTAAATAAATAAAGTGAGGAAAGAGGGAAAACACAATGGGAAGAAATCCCTCCCTCAAAAATAGATTGAAGGATGCTAATGTAGCATGTCATCACTCACCCCAAATGGTAAGTGCAATTCTCCACTGAAGAAGGATCTGTCGGCAAGAAATGGATCAGTAATGTGAGAAGGATGAAACCTTCCATTCTGAAAATCAGATATGGTTCTCCTCGGATCAAGTGGATCTCCAACCAGATCTCTGAAAGATCTAAGAGTAGTGTATTCCCATCTCGGAAGAGGAGGATTATCAACTGCAAGATCATCAAGTTCTTGTTGATATGGATCTTCCATTCGGTCATCTTCACTGTTAGATTCTAGATCTTTAGGTTCTTGTGGATCTGGATCTAGAATTCTCTCAGAAAGAGTTATCTTCCTCTTGGGAAGAAGTGGATCATGCTCTAAAAACATGTTCTTGATTTCTCCAACAATGGATGCAAGCGAATCTGGAGGCTTCCTGAACTTGCTCTTCCTACCAAGCATGCTGGGAAAAAATTCAAAAATATGAAGATCATTATGGAGCATGTGATTTGAACCAACTGAGGTAGAATAAACTCCATGAATGTGTGGGTAGTCCTTTTATATCTCCTTTGAACCGACATAGGTGAGATCATAACCAAATGAACTAATACATGATGGTGGTGGCTTGGACTTCAAATCAGATCCAAGAATTGATAGATGGCTTCTTATGATATCCTTTGAACCAACATGGGTGAGATCAAAACCAAAATCACAAGGATATGCATGATACTTGAACCCAAGCGAATGATAGTGTCTTGCATCTTTGGTGAAACTCTAAAAATATGTGCCAATTACCAAATAATATTCCATTGGAAGCATTTGATCAAGGAGGGAGAATGCATTGGCTCCCAAATCTGATTTTACCTCCAAAATACTCAGTAGTTCATCATCTTGCACATTAGCAGGCTCATGGGAAGTAGATATTTTGAAAGTCTCTTCAACTTATAGAGTAGTAGCTGACATCTCTTGCTCATAATTTGAATCAAAAGATGGATCAAATCCTGAACAAATTCATCATGAGAGATGATGGAGGCCGAATCATGAATAGAGAGACCACTTGAGGCAGTAATACTGGGCTTGATCTCCAAATGTCTAACATCATCCTCTTCCTTCTTTCCAAATAATATGTCCAATCTTGTCCAGTTATCACTTGGGTGTTTTGCAGGATAAATGAGGTATTCCATATTGGAAAGCATAGTAGTACATATTGTTGCTGAGGCTCTGTCACAATCATCTAGCCAATCTTCTTCCTCTTCATAGGAAGCAAAATCTCTCTTAACACAAATAGACATATCGAAGAGACCATATCTCTTCAGGTATGCTATCATCTTGGGCTTCCATTCTTCATAGTTGTGTCATGTCCCAAAATTTTGCATTGGGTCACAATGGCCTAAGCCCCTTGGCCATACTCATGATAGTTTTCAAATTGATGCTAAGGGTAAAATAATTTCTGAGAATGATGTCCAAGTTAGTAATAATGTGAAATTAGATCCAAATGGACAAGGTGGGTCACATTAAGAGAAAATCCTAATTCAAACTATGTAATATACCCATCCAAATGAACTATCATGGAGGAAAATTACTAGTTCCCTAGGTTGGGGGTGGAAGCATTTAAAGTTGGAATAAGGGAGCTACAACATCCAAAGTAACCTTAGACTTACAAATTCACATTAAATGGTTCAATTAAATAATAATACAAAGATAATAATGTGGCATTGGACCATGAGGACACATAAGAGGTTGTGGGACCCATTTGTGGCAAGATTCCCCATGCCACATGGCATTACACTCTCACCCATTCAAATCCAAGGTGGATTAAACTATACTTGGGGGATTTGGAATGGAATAATACCTGTTATGAATCAATGAGGTAGAAATGTAGAGGAAGAGTAACTCCCATGGAAGAGGAAGAGGCAATTTGGAGCTAGTGGGACACTTAGGCTAGATTCCCTAGCTCTATGACAACAATGATGATGATGCTATGACACCTATGACAATAATCAGAATTGAATGCTGAAATATGACATATATGACATTTCAGGGCTAAAAATAGCCTCCAAGAGGGATCTCAAGGGACTGAGGGAAGCCAAAGAGACACCTATTCGAATTTGGTGGAGGAGGAGGCTAGAATTGGAGGGACAAGTGGCACACATTGGAATTTATTCCCAAATTGAGTTGGCATGAATCTCTTGGAAGGAATTCGAACCATGGAGGAACTTAGAATTTTATAAAAGACAATAGAAAAAAAAGGATGGTGGATTTTTATCATTTGATATTTTGTATTCGGAGAGGAGAGCTAGTAGAGTGCTACTCTACTTGCCTTAGCAACAATTTCAAGGGTGAAAGATTCGAATCCTAATTGGAAATTGGAGAGGCCATTCATACCTTTAATTTGGAGCTACAATGGAGTATTTTTTTTACGTCTTGAATCTACATGGAATATTTTGGTCACATTTCTTTCAGCTTGCTTCTACAACCATTCTTCTATTTATTGGCATATTCTTGCTCCTTGAGGAGAGGCGCACTTGATGAGGTTATGAAATATTTGGGATAACTCTTGAGGCCCAATATATTTTTAATATGATATATATATACTCTTTATTTACTTCTCATAATAATTTCAGGTCAAAATTCCAAGATATTTGATGTAAAAATGCTAAACTATGAATAAATGGTGTCATTTCCCCAATACCTTGTTATTTGCACTTGAAGTGGTATCAAATTCGAATGGTTCATTCAATATTTGATATATTAATGTTGTATGGAGTTCCATTAATATTCTTAATAAGTTTCATATTCATTAAACAAGCATTTGGATCAATATTCTTAAGTTTCATAACAATTTGTGAAGATTTACTATTATTTCCCCCTATGTCAAAGATAGTATACAAACATCTAATTTATGGGAGTTTCAGAAGCTTATGTAAAATTATTAATTATGAATTGGGGATACGATTGAATTAATTTATCAGTACCATGTATCTTTTCTGAAATTTGGAAAGGTTTTATAGTGTTTGGGAAGCCATCTTTGTCCCCCACCCTTAGGGGTTTGAACCCCGAATTTACTAGTAAAATTCCCCAACTTCTACTGAAGTTAAATGAATGTTTAAGAAGTCTCCTGATAGTGTATAATAACCCATGATGTTAATTTTTATGTCTTAATACCATTCACACACCTTCATACTAAATTTGGAGCCATTTGGATCCATCTACCCTTCGGGGTTTCAACATAGATTTTCCTAGTGATTCTTCCTTTCATTATCTAATTGTAAATGAAAGTGGCTGAAGTATTTAGAAATTTTCCAAGCATATAATAGCTGAATAAATGTGTCCTATTACACCTCAATACACTCTAGACACAGTTCGAAACCATTTGGGATCATTTGGGACAGTTTGGGGCTTCACTAGTCCAAGTTTTGCAAATTGACCAAATTGGGAAAACTTTCAAATTGGGGACATTATAGTGGTATCAGAGCATGTTCCTTGCACCTATGAATTAATATAAAAAATTGAAGAATAATTTTCATCCATGTCTTACTATTATGATGAATCCTATGAGTATAATTATTATGAGCAGTATGCAGATGATTGTGAGCAATATGAAGCAGCATGTGAATGGTTTGAGGAAGAGGAGCCATCATGCAACACGTCTTACAATTTCATGAGGAATGAATATTATTATTATGACCCTATGTATGATAAATATGATTGTGTCACACTAACAAAGGATAATTCTATGAATGAGTTACAAAGATGGAGAGCAACATATAAAACCTTGTCCCAACAATATCAAGCATATCTTTATTTGTATAAGGGAATTAATACAAAAAGGCCCCTCCTTTCGAAGACTTTGCTGATTGGGTTTTTTCAAATAGGCCCAAAAATGAATATGTGAATTTAGTGAAGAAAGGTTTAGTCCATTCTTGTAAAATACCTTGGAGAGAAAATCATATGTGTGTGAGTGAAAAGACCAATGAAATATTTGAAGCTTCAGGGAATGCATGTATTTCCTACTTGAAGAGAGTTTTTGGGTTTTCTTCAAAATGAGATTCCAAATATGAAGAGACATAGCATGAGCATGAAGAAGAATCTATTGAAAATATTGAAGATCATTTAGAGACACATTCTATGTTGGACATGAATCAAAGAGCATCTATTGATGGATGTTTGAACTATGAAGGAGTACCTACTGATGGGTGCTCACACCTCTATGTTGGTGACATAGATATCACTTTTGAAAGTGTTTTTGCAAGCCAAACTTCCATTAAGCATGTAAATGAATACCTTTTATCAATTTAAGAAGAACCAAGATCAACTTCCCCATCACCACTTGAGCTTCATGAAGTTGGTCCAAGTAAGAAGGAAGAAGATGAGGAGGTTCATTTCCAAGAGCCTCTTTTTCTTGAAGGGTCATTAAATATGATTTAAAAGAAGATCCAAGAGAACATTAGAATTCTCCATGACACTAAAGAGTTAGTGTCAAATTCTTGTTGGAAATTTTCGTCATTGAAGGATACATACTTCCTTGAAGACATGGAGAAGATTCAAAGAGCAATGTGCAACATCAAAGGTAATTTCATATCTTTGATTTTTGATAGAAACAATTTGGTTGAGTTTAATCAATTATTACATGATGAATACTTGAATAATAATGAGGATATTCATAAACTCAAAATTCAAAATGAGCAACTTCTTGAATGGTTGCAATATACTTGTTCTTCCTCCTATGCTTCAAATTGTCATATGGTAGATTGCATGGAGGATTCTCATGACATGGTAGATCATGAGAAACATGGAAAATTGCATGTGCTTGATGTGTTTGAATATGAGCTTGATGAGATCCAAGAACTTTATGTGGTGTAAGAGGAACTTGAGTTTCCTCTTGGAAATGGTGACACAATTTTTGAAGAAGTGTATGATTCCACTACCTTGGAACCAATCTATGAGTAATTTTTTACAATTTTGAGGGAGGTGCATGATCCAACCATTATGGAGCATTCACATGATGACACTTATGCACCTTTTTATCATTTGGGTGAGTTGGTTCATTCTCCTACATCCTACACTTCATATTTTGCAGCATTCATCCTAATGAAGTATGGGTGAAAGGTTTATTTTTTATGGTGCCACATGAGGAGCATGAAACCTCTTGAGTGTGTGAGCTATCTCAAATTAAAAACAACACCTAAGATTAATTATCAACCAGGATCAGTAAACTTAGATTTGAAAGCAAAATATATGCCCAGGTAGAAAAGGTTCTACAGTTTCAGGTTTGTTAGACCTAAAAATGTTTAGCAAGGAAAAATATCGAAAGATCTTTCAAAATGAAAAACCGAGTTAAATATTTAAGAATACTTTAAAATCACAAATCAGAATAGTACTAGATCATACTACTCTACCTCTATGGTTAATTAATAGGAAATATGGAAACAAATACTGGAACATAAACTACTCTAGAAAAGTAAGAAACTGCCAAATTCAACTTCCAGATAACAATTATGGATAAAATCAAAGCTACGGATATTAGTTGTTCAATAGGGAGAACTTGTAAATGTACATAGATTTAGACTAAACCATCTAATTCCACTCTTCTTGATTACGTACATCAAATGTAATAGGAACTGGAGTAAATGTATCGCAATGACTTTCAAATGTAATGAGGAAGTTAAACGGAAGTAAATCTAACTTAACTTATACAAACAAATGTAAACTAAAAATCAACAAACTACTACTAATTTTAAACATTATGAGCTACTGTCTATCCATATGTGAACAACATGAAACCAATGCAAGGAGAAGCAATCGACAGACTTAACAAAGATGTCAAACTGAACTATATTAGATTTGGAAGCAAGTAGAAAACTTGATAAAGATATTTCATTATTAATACAGATCTTACAACATGAACATATTCATTAAACAGAAACTAGTCTTAAGATTAACAAACTAAAACAACTCAATGAAATGAAATTATCAACTACCACTTGAAAATAAACTACTTAGGAACAACATTCATAAATTCTGAACAGTAACCAAGTAACAAAACAGATTAAAGAATTAAAGTTTGGAAGAAAGATGCGAAGAGGATAAAGAAGAAGGAAGAAAGGAGGAAATAATGATAAAAAGTGAATTAAAAACTCTAAATAACATAAAACAAGATTAAATCACATCTCAAACTATTAAGGAGGAATAAGAAGAATGATGATTAAGGGGCAGAAGAAATTAGATTCAGAAAAGGCCTAAAATAATTCAGAAATTACATAGGTCCGAATGACGATCCAAACGCTGGTCTGAAAGACAGTTCGAATGACGATCCGAATGGAGAAAAATGGTTTAAAGTGAGGAAAAGAAGGGTTTTTGAATGATTTAATTACCAGCTGGGTTTATGCAAATGATCCTACAATGCACTGGAAGCAAGAGAGAGATGATTGGAGGCTAATAAGTTATCTATGCAAATAATTACCTAAGGAAAATAATGATTCTAAGAGAAGTAGGAAGAACAGATAAAGCTGGAATAGAAGAAAGAACAATTGACCTATAGCAAACAGGAAGAAAACTAACAAAGAAGAGAAGAAGGAAAGGAATGCTAACTATGGAAGAAGTTAGAAGAAATATCTATCTATGATGATGGAAGAGGGACTGAAAAAAAAACTACAAATTATCAAACTAATGAACTATTGGTCAACCATTCTACTCAAAAGAAGGGATATTGTATTGACAACAGAAATATCAATCACAGAAGGATGAAAATAACACACACAGGAAAATGAATTACTTACACATATAAGAAATAAACTAGCTAATTGCAAGAAAAGAAATACTGAAAATGTAAATAAAACCTCCAGTTGATGAGGGGCCCTTCCCAGCAATCAGAGGGTGAACTAGCTCAACTTAAACGACTACCAGTAAAACATCAACAAACTGCTAATTCCATTAACTTGAGGATAATTACAGAGTCTGTCTTCAAACTATCTACGACTGCAAACGCTTGGATTGAAACTGGAAAACCATCGTAATTCAGAGAACTAAAGATAAAAAGAAACTCAAAGACTTCACGAGACTAACTCGTCTCAATCACAGAGGCGACTATTTATAAGTTACAATGGGTGAGAGGGTCGACAGAGTCGACCTCTCTACTAATAAAGGTGTTTAATGTTTGTAACTGCTGATTAAATGATACATAACAATGCAGGGGGGCATCTACCCATCTCCTCGGCGTCAATCCTTTCCAATGCGAACAACTGAGCATTCGTTCCCTCAAAACGTGAGCATAAGCATATGTTGGAGTGTCGACGTGGGAACAGGAGTCACGGTGGCAACTGAGCGTGGACGTGAGAGTTATGTCGGCCAATTGAGTGTGAATAGGCCGACTCCTTCCAAAACGATAGCATGAGCGAGATTTGAGTACATGTGCACAATTCCGGGCTGAATGCACAGACGAATCGGGGCTTGGAGTGTTGATGTAGACGTAGAATGCGTTGTCAAGCTTGGCGAGCTCAAGTTCGAATCTTTTGGAACAATGGTTCATTAACCATCAGAGCCACATGGCAAACAAAACCCACGTCCTCTTTATTCAACGGTCTGAGATGCATCAACCACGGATTTCACGAGCTGAACGAAGAGCTGAATGATGAGTTGAAAGCATTTTAGGCTGAGCATGTAGTGCATGGGATGAAGGATGGATAAATTGCAAATCATAGCTTGTCAATTAAAACCATAAATGTTAATTATGCCCAAAAACATCATTTAAATCATAAATAAGCCATAATATACGAAATATAACAAGATTTGCATGGTAAATGAATTTGTGCATACTTGGACAGTTTGATGGGCTGAATGGCTAAGAAAACAACTTACTATATCAAAAGCGATAGGAATAACGCCACTTTGAGTGAATTAAATAATAAAAAATAGTGACAATATTGGACACCAACATTCCCCCAAACTGGAGTCATGCCAGGTCCCATTGAGCAAAACAAAATGTAATTTTAGGAAGAAGACCGAGCTGTGGTAGCAGCGGTCTTTGACTCGAATGATGGAGATGCATGCTTGGCTTGGAGCTTCTTGAAATGACTCCTTAAGGAATTTACTTTACTCTAAGGATAGCATTGGATGTTATTTTGGCGTTAACTGCGCATTCAGTGCTTTTCAACTGTGTACGCAACATCTTATTCTCTTCAAGGAGCTCAGAGATTGTCTCCACATAGCTTTGAATCTGTTATGTTAATTGTGCTATCTCTTGGGTTAACTGATCCCACTTTTCTTGACTCAAAATAGGTTGTTCTATACCATGCTCCAAATCCATTTGAGGACTCTTCTCTGTTGGAGATGTCTCAACGTTAATAGTCCGTTCTTCAGATCTTTTGTCTTTGTTACATGTAGAAGGGCTTCTAGCAGCACAAGCTTCACTCATTCGAATGGATGCATTAGCTAGTGTGAGGAGGGAGGACTCCAAAGTATGATCGTCCAAATGAATATTTGAGCATGAGGACTGACTGATAGTCTGAATGTTAGGATGATCAATGGACTGGTCATGATTTGTCTCTCTCACTTCAGTAGGAAAATGCATTGAATGGACAGAGTGCATATCATCTAAGGAACTCTCATCGAATTGTACATGTTTAGTGTTTGGTTCTTCTTGGTCGTGAAGGTGTTCTTGAGAAGGGTAATATTTGATAGTAGATAAATGGGGGTTTAATATCTCAAAAACAAAATGGTCCCAAGTCTGACCTCTCTCCTCTAGCTGATGAATGATTAAAAGATTAATGAGACAATGGTGATATAAGCTGCCAGAAGGGTTAATGTTATTCTTTCTAACTTGACTCGACATCTTTTCCAAGCTCGTTAGAAAGTAGAATGGGAAATTTAAGGTCTGATTATTGACAAAATGAGCTAACAGTCTAACATGGCAAGCTTTAAAAACAATGAACTTACCCTCGCAGGTGACTAAGTGAATGATAATGGTCAAAATATCCAAGTACTCTAGCTTGATCCATTCTCTATGAAAACCTTTGGTGCTAGTAATGTGTTGAAAATCGGGCTTAAGAACGAACTGATGAGCTTCCCGTGGAAGAAACAAATTCTTGTTCCATTGGGAACCTTCTCTAGGGAGCTTCGTAGCTAACGTTATTGACTCTTCTATCACGAGAAAAACAATATGGCCAACCTTGGCCATCTTGCCATCGAAACCTTTGGAAAAAAACAATGAAATTTCATGGTCGTGACCATCAAGGTGGTGGAGAAACGGATTCCAACCTGCTTGAGAGAATAACTCACGGCATGTTTTAAACTTAGGGATATGAAGAAGATCTTGGTAGCTACCTAGCTCACAACGGTTAGGCATTGCTAATAGAGGACAGGGGAAAACAACAGATAAATGCAGGGGGTGCAAGGAATTTACAGAGGACGCAGCTCGAAGAGAGAAAAAATGAAGGGTGAAGGGAATGAAGCAAAAGTTTACATAGGCATCAGTTAAATTGAAGTCTGTTTGGATGGTTGAATGGTCATAGGCAAAGCGTGTTTTGAAAGATCACACTTTTACTTTGAAGATCTTGAGTTAAGTGCCAGTATTGAAATACGTGAATCTGGTAGATGCGTGTTTGATATAGCAAATTCAACCATGTCCAAAGCCAATCTTTGGACAGGTTGAACGAAATTCACGTAATGGGATATTCTACATGTGGAAGATCACAAGGATCCAATCCATAAGCTGGCAATCTATACGACAGGTAAGCCCATAGTGGTCATACAATGATTCAAAGTGACACAAGATTTGTTCATTTAACAAGATGAGATGAATACGGAATAAAACCAAGTGCGAGATTTGACGTTTAATTGATCCCTATCATCATTGGTTAGTCAGAAATTTCAAAAATATCTTGGCATGCTATTTGAAATATATAAGCTAAAATTTCTTCAGCACTTTATTCAAAAGTGTTGCTTATTTGTTGCGTTCGTCACTTCATTTGGATCGACATTCGATCCATCATTCAGCCTTTCATACAGACTTTTGTCTATACAAACTTTTATTGCTAAACCCAATTGGAACTGATTTTTGCAAGGAATTTTTAAGGCTTTTAGTGCACAGAAAATGCTGTAAACTTTGCTTTCTGAAACTTTTAAGTCATGTCCCCTTTTTGTTTGTCTTTAATTAAAACAATTTTCCTTCTGCTTTTGCATCAACTTGCAAACATCTAACACTTTCAGAGATAAATAAACTTTTTTCTTTAATAAAAATAGAAAATAATAGTTTAAAACAGTTCTAATCCTCCCCCAAACCAAAGATATGGCTTGTCCTCAAGTCAACAAAAAGAACATCAGATATTCCATTATTTTTTCAATAATTGAAGAATGTTGTAATACTTTTCTCAAGAAAATGAAATATAACTAAACATATAGATGATTTAGAGATGTAAATTTATCATAAAGAATAGAACTGTGCTTAAAAGAACCATATGAAGAATGATAATATAATTTGATATGAAAGATGCCACAGGAAAACTAGCTATCCATGAGTCATTTTAAATATTTCTTGTCATCCCAAGATATAGATAAGGTGTACCGTAAAGCTTGTGAGATTTTCATAATTATGGGTCCCATTTCTAGGATAATAACATCCTAGATATTGTTTGAATTAGATGACAAGGTCCAAGTTCAACTTATAGTTATTCTCTAATGATAGTATATATGATTGGCCAAAACATGTGTTTGTATAGTCATGTTTCTTATATATGAATCATGTGCATAGTAATGCATTAACCAATCTCTTTTACCCGATATTGACCCACTGCCAGCAGGCATGTTCAGTACCCCAACGGGTTTATCTTGGTGCCATGTAAGCATAGTCCCACTGTCAGCGAGCCTGTTCAGTACCCCGGCAGGTTTACTTGCATTTACCTTGCTTCCTTGTTTGAGATTTTACTTAGCATGGACCCGCTGCCAGCAGGCCTATTCAGTACCCCGGTGGGTTTGCTTTGTATAATGATGTATATGTATATATATATTTTTTAAGGAAGCCGGTTGGCACTAGAGTGTGCTAATACTTCTAAACACATAATTCGAAATATTAGAACGAACCTTTATGAGCAACGTTTACATATAGTAGCCAAAGTTAAATATCATGTCAAAAGATAATAACCTAGAATTGTTCTTTGATCTATATCAATCTTCTTCATAAAAATTCAGTAATGTTACCCACAAGAATAAAAATAACATTCACTTCTAAGTTACCTTTAAAAGATGCTTTGAGAGACACGTTTTGATAATGAGTCTAGGATAAGCAAATGATCCATAGGTGTAAAATAGTATACTTTTTTTGTCAAGATTATAGCAATTAATATAGGTCTTTTAAGCAACAATTCTAAATGATAATAAAAAATGTCCATGCCTAAATGAAATACCATTGGGTCCGTTGAATAATCTATCTCTTCCTCATCGACCACATCATCACCTTGATGTGGTGTGCTCTACGAACTCCAATAAAAGAATCACGTAAAAGATATATAATGCATATAATAACAAAAAAAAGTACTATAATCATGTTTAGGTACTATTACGCTATTATTTACCTGATGCGACAGCATTGGTGCCTTCCCATGGTCACCCTGCCATAATACAATAAGCAAGACATATTCATATTGATAAGTAAAAATTGAACCATGTATAATAAATGTGATTAATATAAAAAAACTTTATTGTTACTATGACAGTCAAGTTTACCTGTCAAGAAGCTGTAGGTGTGCTCTGAGTACTGGACCCTTGCCACAATACAATAAGAATGATATCATATTGAAATATTGAGCTCAATAGCATAAAAAATTTCAAATGTTAACAGATGTAATATAATCATGAATTGTGGTTACTATTACATTGATGCTATTAGGTACTATTAAACTAACATTTACCTCATGTGTCACCATTGGTGACTTCCCATGGCTAGCATATGGCATATGGCCACGATCACCCTGCCACAATATAAGAATTAATACATATTAACAATGAAAATTACATATATAACAATGTCTCTTAAACGTGATTAATGAAAATCATGACATATAATTAACCACGTGTATATTATAAAAAGCATGACATAAATAACCTTGATGCAAGAGAAAAATAACAAGTCATCGATCAAAGGTTGAGTTAAATGTTGTATAAGAAAATTACCCCCATAACAGCAACCCCCGCATCTGTTCGATTCAAACCATAATTGATCAACAACTCTTCACCTGTAGCTATTCATTTTGTTGCACATACGAATACATGATTTCCTTAACGCCCCTCAAATAGGAAATTGGGTAGATTATGTGTTGACCCTGGTTGTGTGCTATTTATAAACCCGCGATATTTCCTAAATCTTTTGGCATTCCATCAATATACACAATTGCTCCTTTGTTCAGACTATTGTCCAGTAGTTGACAATAATTTGTTGCCACTCCGTATGTCCACATACTTCGCATATATCAGACCAACAACAACTAGTCATTGTATTTGTAGCATGGACTGACATACTCCATCAATTCAGTTTCAGTGCCATATGACACCTTTATGCCATCCATGGAAAATAGCCCCAGTCCATGTAAAGAGGATGGAGCAATGCGATAAGTCCTCCCATTGAAAAAGAAATATGTGTCCACTTGGGGTAGCTCCTTGGGTAGCCATCATTTGAAAAGATGTCTATACCTCAGGGGCAACTCAATGTCACCTATTCTCTCATTATCATAACCACATGATCCTCCTTCAGAAACAAAAAGTTCCATGCGTCTATGAAATTTTCTCCTTACCTTTTCACCTCTAGTTGATCTTGACCTGTTAGATCTTGCATTAGACGTCTCGCTTTCAACCTCTTCTAGTCTATATTCCTCACTTGATGAATATAGATCCGACAAGTACCTATTTGGTGGTACCTACAATCATTGAAATGAGACAACGTGTTGTAGTTGAATTTTCAATACCGAAAACATCATTCATGGCTCATGGTTTCTAGCAAGCATGTTATAAAGAAAGATGATCCAAACTTGTATGATAGATATAGGAAAAACCAAATTATTAAATTTTTTATCTTTGTCCCTTGTGGACATGTGGCATGATTTAGTTCCAATAGGAAGATTCCCTCCTACATCTAGTTATTAAATTAACCCCTCAAATCCACCTATGTTCATCACATACCTATTGTTTTATGCAAATGAGCTATGAATTGTTTTTGGCTGCATTGGTTGGTTGAGTTGTACACATTTCTATCCAACCAAGCCTTATTAACTAGATGCAAACTTTTAATTGTTTTACAACTTGGGTTAGCTCTATCTAATGGAAAATAGTGATGATTGTCAAGTAATATGGTGTATAGATACCCTCACTAGGCATAAGTCATATTAAAATGTTGGGTATTTTTTACACACACATACATATATGGGGTGGAGATTGACCAAATTTGACCAATCCTACAATATAATACAATAAAGTGGGCAAGTGATCAATTTGGACTAAGTCATGAAAAAGGATAAAAATCCAAAGTGAAACTATAATTCACTTTTAGAAATGTTCACTATACCAAGCCTCATCAAATCCATATGAGTACCACAACACTTCTAGATATCCAAATATGGATATCGTCTATTCCACACATTTCCTCTTGTCATTTATAGAAGAAAATTTTGCAATCAAATGAAAGTTGCTCTATCCTATAGACCAATGGATCGGTGCAAATTTTATATTAAAATATATTGTATTCTCTCTAAACCAAAAAAAGAACCGATTGACATTGTATTTTAGTTCTCTCAAGAGACAAAATTGTTGATTTTTACCTTAAATTCCATTCTCGTGCTTATATCCTATGTTATAATAGTAGGAATCCATTTCTTACCATAGTGAGATATTCTGAACTCTTACAATTGGTAGACAAGTCACTAGACATTTTTTTGCACACCAATGTCACTTATTCTTGGTCTAGTTCTAACCTCTATCATCCATCTAGTTAAAATTTGTGAAGAGTGTAGAGATGATTCAAAACATTTCAACCAATTGAAATAGAATAGAATATGACAAGGCCCTTATGGAGATAGAAAATACCTTCAAGATAGATTCTTGACACACTGAATGGATACAAAACAAAATTATAAACTCTAGACTGAATACAATCATCCCTACAATACGTAGATTTCTGAAGCATAACACCCTAAACTTTCCTTATTCAAGCCTATGTTCTGCAATAGACCTAGAAACAACACTCCATATAGTTTTTTATGTCATTATCATGTCCATAGTCTACCTCTATCTTAGCCTAAATTGCACAATATGTCATGTGTTTTAGATTTTCATTGAGATTCCCTACATACTTATTAACACATCCATGTAGGATTTCTCTCATACACCATGATAGAATTTTAGTGGTCTTAGATTAATTTTTTCTGGTATATATTCACCATGTTCTTCACCTTCCTCTATTTCACAAAATATGGGATGTTGGGTATTGCAATCACTCTAAGCTACCTCTTTGTTGCAGTTGTGTCCTCATCCTTCTACAATCTTTTCAATCTCTTTTCCATGTTCCTCATTCCTATTTTTCTAAATTTATGTGTTAGTCAGCATTTTGATTTTCAATTTGACTTTTAAAAAAAAATGACCAAAGAGGATCAAGAAGGCAGTCAGCAAAGATAAAATCAGAACGAGGCATTGAGAATGTCGATGGAAAGTTATCAATAATCCCATAAAGACTATCCATTGATGAATTAATCTTGTGTCGTATTTTCCATCCATTTTTCCAAGGAAGATCTATCTTTAACATTAAATTATCTGTGGGGCTTGCAACTTACTCAATTTTACGAAGGTTTCCACATTTCCATACAACATCCATTTCAACAATGGGTAACTAAAAAACTTCCATGAAGTTGCCAAGTGTTGTTTTGACTGACTTGAAACTCAATGCTGCAAGTTTCTTTCCCTGGTAATGCATATAGATATTTGTGATGTCTATAACTAGGTCATACAATTTTGGAATGGGGCCAATGAGGTATCATAAAAAAGGTGTTGGAGTTAGATACAACATGAAATTCCTAATTTTCTAATTTAGAGCTTTTCAACAACAATTTTTGAACCCTAAACCTTTATCACCAAACTATTAACTCAAAAAGAGTCATGTTCAAATAGCCCCAAGTTGGAAAGCAATATAATACGGCTTCACTTTCTCTCTTCTTTTTAGCATGGGAAACTTGTTCAAGATTGTGCAAGCCTTAGACAAGTGAATGGCCTAACATGGAAGACACAATTTTCACACCAAACACGATTATGGAAAATAAGATCTAATTTATTTATGTGATGGCACAAATCTGCGAAATGTCCAACCGATTTATGCATGAAAACAATACACCAAGTTGAATGATTTTATCTTGCTTTATGTTTTCAAGGTAGCCTAGGGGACTCCTACAGGTTAGTCAGTCTCGCAGGATGCAATTCCTAATCCCATTAACCTACCTTTTGATCATTTGTAAGACATAAATAAAATTGTCTCATTTATGGCGTTCATGGTTGTGCAATGTTAAAAAAAAAGGTTACAAATTTGCGAACAATTTCACACTTATCCAACATACCCTAGTTCCTAAATTCCTCATTGTTCTCAGACATACAAAATAGGGTAGGGATTACTAAAAATTGTGCCTATTTTTTGTCTCTAATGGTCTCCTTTGCTCCTCTGCTCCTCGTACTCTGGTATCAAAATCCCTTAGGGTCTTTGATCCTTGAAATGCCTCATGGCCGTATGCTCCTCGAAATGCCTCACGCTAGTCTTGAAATTCCTAGGGTATGCTCCTTCAATTGTTGCAGGGTATGTTGCTTGAAATGTCTGAAGGTGGCATTGAAAGGCCTCATGGTGGTCTTGAAATTCCTCAGGGTGGTCATGAATCGCGTCATGGTGTTGTCGAAATGCACCCTCTCAACTATCTCCTCTGCTCTATGGTCGAAGGAATCAACTCTCTCTTCTACTCGATCAGAAAAGGGATCGATGTGGGGGCACGGTTCACAATGCGACAAGGGATCAATGGGGGAGCGATTGACAAAATGGGATATAATGCAAAAGGAGTTCTAGGAAAAGATTTTCATTCAATGGGATATAATGCAAAATGTTCACATTGCAGTGCCAACTTTGTAATCACTACCCTATACATTGACGTAGGGTATGGTGTGTTATATAATTGAAACACACATATTTTCATGGTAACTTAATGTATTTCTCTTGATCCATTCGGTTTTTAAGTCCCCGATACCATTTTTGAATACATCCTTGAATGTCTTTTGGATGTGAGTTGCAACTCATGATATAGTGTAAATAATACATTAAGTCAATGAATTTCCAATTCCTTTGTATTAATGGAAAGAATATCCACTCAGAAAGGTAGGTCGAACTAGACCTTTTAGGACATTAACTATTCTTTCCAAACAAGAAACTTTGTCTCGGTACAAATAACATATTTTCCAAATCATAATTGTACTAAACCAAATGAGATTTTGGGCTTTACAACAATTGGAAAGGAGGACACCTAATCCTAGGAATTCAATATAGGATTTTGGATTTGACAACTTTAAAGGATCATATCAATGGAAACCCGCCATTTAGCTGCCACATGTCACATCTAGGAAAAATATCCTTTTTCTCAAATACATTCTTCACCCACCAAAATCTTGAAACCACTCCATCATTAATTAATTGGACCCATGACATCACAACATGTACTTGCCACAAATAGATTATAAATACAGGCATGCCCAAAAAATCATTCTAACTCCAAATAAACAAAAAAAATATAATCCGTCATCATAAGCATCATCATCATCATCATCATCATCATCGTTTTTGTCATCAGTAACCATCATCATCGTTTTCACCATCACTAATCATCATCATCATTGTTTTCATCATCATTGATCATCATCATCATCATAATAATCATAAATAAAAACATCATCATCATCACCACCATCCTTATCATCATCATTTTGAACATGATGATGACGATCATGCTTGTCATCATCATCAACACCATCATCTTCAACAACAACATTGTCATCATTAGTATGATCATCATCATCATCCCCATCCTCATTCTAATCATCATCAACAACATCATCATCATGATAATCATAATTTCCATCATCATCACCATCTTCTTCTTCAACATCATGGACATGATGATCATCATCATGGTTTCCATCATCATCGATACCATCATCTTCAACACCATGATTGTCATCATCAGTATGATTATCATCACCATATCCATCCTCATCCTCATCCTCATCCTCATCCTCATCATCATCGTCATCATGATTATAATCATTGGCATCATCATCACCATCCTCTTCATCATCATCGTCGATATGATGATGATCATCATAATCGTCATCATCATAGACATCATTAATTTCTACTTCCATTTTATTAATTTCTCTAGGAGTAATAGGAAAGTGTTTCCAATCTCGAGGTTTGCTAGTTTCCTCTCTTTTCCTTGGAGAGATGGAATCCTTGGGTATGCATCTTGCAAACTCTCTATACATAAACACCCCTGAGAGGGTTTCACAATGATATGTATCTTCTTCAATTGTAGAGGGATGGATAATGCCTCCAAGAAGCTGACTTTGAAGAGGATGATAGAGGTTCATGAGCCATATATTTTAATGTTAGATAAGATTATGTGTGAAGGAATGTTGATTGTGGGGGAACTAGGAAAATTGTTAAGGGAGCGGGAATTCTATTTTTTGGATGCCAAGAGCAGGTCCGAGGGGTTGATCTTGCATTAGCGTAGAAAGTGTATTAGATGAAAAAACTCTTGGTTGGTTGATTTAAGTTTGGGGATTTAGCTCTACTCTCAAGAATTTGGAAGAGCATTGTTGGTGTTTAATGTACATGGGCCTTATAGTGATATGGTTTTGTTCTAGGTGAGTTTATTTGCAAAATATTTTATGAAGAAGGAAATATGATTCTAAATGGGGATTTCAATTTTACATTGGGTTGTTATGAGATATGGGGTTCTAATGCACAAGTAGATTTTTTATTAGGCTTCTTCTTGAGTAAGATGGAGAAAGTGAGTCTATGTGATGTAGAACCAATTAGACTCAAACCTTCACGGAGGAATAAGTGAGTGGGTTTAGATAAAAGAAAACAAGTATTTGGACATAATTTTAGTATAAAAAGGTTTGATGGTTGCTTTCCCTAGAATGAGTTAGTAGGTCAGTATCGGAAGCTCTGGAGATTGCCATCTAATATCACTAACATCGATATATATTTAGCATGGAGTCTTTTTCAATGTTTCCATTGCAAACAAGAAATATGTATGAGTGCTCTGTTCATTATAAATAGATTTCATGAGTTTTTTATGCTGTGAAAAACATAATTTATACTTATCTAGTTTTGACTTCTTCTAAGGAGGAGATTATTCATCCAATGCTAATTGAATAACCTGTGGTAGTCTTTCTTTCATCTGTGCAAGATGTAATTGATCAATTAAATGTATATAAATATCTAATTGTAATATATCAAAGATGTAACTGGATTTAAGTGTTTATTGCACAATATTCTACCCCAGTTAGGATTGGTGAAACTATTGTTAGATGATCTTGATATCAAAACCATTGTCTAGTTAAAGATAGAAGTGGTACAACTCTTCTATTTGAAATTTTATAACACTAGTAAATCTTCAGGTATCTCTCTTGATGTTTATGGACATTGGGTTTTCTACTTGTAACTTATGTATATTTTGTAATCATGGAATATTTTGTATTGTGATATGAACCACCATTGGTTGGAAGAAATCTATGGAGAAGGAAGGAAGATAATCATTCGATACTATTCAAGCCCTTTGAAACCCTCTTTTTGGAATGAGTTAAACCCTTTCAAAAGCCTTATTTTTGTAAATTCATTCAACATTCTTAAGCAATTACTGTATATATCTCAATTTTATTGAAAATATGCCAGGTTTGGCTCTGTTATGTTTGGATATGAACTGACATTTGTAGGAAGAGCTAGATGAAAGAAACATTCTAAAAAATCCTCAAAACACTCGAATATTCCCAAAATCCATTATTAGGTTTAGTTTAAAAAAAACCTTGCCTGTTTAGACTACTCTCATATGATAGCCTTAAATGAGATATAAAGTCACGCTTGCCATACACTCCCCCAAGCCTTCCCACCCACCTATCCTATAAGATGTATGCCACTTCAAGTGGATACAGAATGCCATGGAACCAAAATAAATATGAAGAGGATTAGCCTACACAAATAGTCTATTTTCCTAGGGCTCGACATGCTCGCATGCATTAATCCTAATTACAACTCTGCATAATAAACTCTAGACATAATATATTCAGGATGAACTACACCATCTCAATCATATTTTGGGTAATGTACAAGTCGACAAACAACCAAAAGTAAGAGATCTAGTTGACAAGTGCATTTGGAAGAAGAATTGCAGGCATGATACTCAGGAACCGTCAAATCGAATAATCAATGGTGGAGATTGATTCGACTAATGGGATTTATCCCACATTGGAAGTGGGAAAATGTTTTTATGTGTTTATATGCATCATCCTCACTAATGTTAATCGATGCGTAGTGAAAAGGGAATGGTGGGGGCTATGTGTGTTTGGACTCCACGAGAAGCTCACCATCCCCGAACCCAGAACGACCTGTCAGGCCCCCTACCTTTTTGGAAAACGTGACAACATCCATCGACCTACCAGGGAGATGATCTTGACTGTTGGATTCTGTTGACACCATGGTCATATGGAGTGATCATGGGCTTAAGTACGTTATCTATTCAGCGTAGTAGTGAGACCGTGTTCGTTTAGTTCTTAGAAAGTACTTAATGGAAGTAATAGTGAGAAATGATTGTTTTCTTCTATATCAATTCACCAAGACTACCTTTGGATTTAAGAAATATATTTAAACCTTCAAGGAATTGTGTAACACTCTAGGACCTCTTTTGACCTTGAAAGCACTAGAATAATGACACAGATATAAATAATGTCAATCGACTTCCATCCTATAAGATTACATGATGTACTTGTTTGATGGCTTACTATTGCACCCATATACAATTCACTTCCATGAACATCAACTGAGGGTGTGGTGGGATCCAAAATGAAAAACCACATATGTGTGAGGCAACAATACATGTTACTTCTAATCCATTTGGTTTTTTATGCCCCTTGGATGATTTTCACAAGTGTCCTTTAATTCCCTTTGGATGGGAGATGAAAGTCATGATATAATGGAAAATGCGTGTCGGATCGATGAACCTTAGTTATTTTGGATTCCAAACATCATAGTTATTATGAGGGCATCCTTCATTCACTAGTGTCACATCTTACTACTTGTGTTTTGTGTTTTTGGATGAGTTCTGGAACTAGGTCTAGTTCAATGGATGCAATGTAAAAAATTTGTATTGAGGGTAAAATTGGAAAACCATTTCCTTGGATATCGATAGAGGGTATGGTGGGATTTATATTGGAAAAATGGGTCAAATTTGAAAACCATTTCCCTAGAAATCAACAGAGACTGTGGTGGGATTTAAAATGGAAAACATACATGTATGAGGTAATGAAACAAAATTTTATTTATCTTTTTTTTTATGCATCCAAGACCATTTTTGCAAGGGCCCTTGAATGTATTTTGGATGTGAGTTGAAAATCATTATATAATGGAAAATATACATTGAATTGATGAACCTTAATATTTATTGGATTTAGTATCATAGTTATGCTAGCGGTTTCCATCCTTCAGTAGTCACACACTCTGTCGTGGATTTTTGGATGAGTTCTAGGACTAGATTTTCATTCAATGGGATATAATGCAAAATGTTCACGTTGCGGTGCCAACTTTGTAATCATTACCCTATACATTGGCGTAGGGTGTGGTGTGTTATAGAATGGAAAAACAAATATTTTCGTGGTGACATAATGTAGTTCTCTTGATCCATTTGAATTTTAAGTCCTCAATACCATTTTTCCATACATCCTTGAATGTCTTTTGTATGTGAGTTGCAACTCATGATATAGTGTAAATAATACATTGGGTCAATGAATTTCCAGTTCCTTTGTATTATTAGAAAGAATATCCACTCAAAAAAGGTGGGTCGAACTAGACCTTTCAGGACATTAACTTTTATTTCCAATCAAGAATCTTTGTCTCGGTACAAATAACATATTTTCCAAATAATAATTGTACTAAACCAAATGAGATTCTGGGCTTTAGCACAATTGGAAAGGATGACACCTAAACCTAGGAATTCAGTATAGGGTTTTGGATTTGACAACTTTTGTAATATCCTATGGACTGTCTACCAAGAATATTAACTCGATCCCAAAGTTCTTTTTAACTCCACTAGTCAATTTTCTGCTTAATTTTTCAAATGGTGCAGGATGTAAGTGAGGTTTACTGGCTAAGGACTGCAGATGGTGAGATGAAAGTTCAATTCTAGAATTTATATGGGGTTTGGTGCAGTAGCAGGTCAAAGTGCAGATCTGAGGTGTCATATGCACAAGGTACTAGTACCTTTCACTTTTCAGCAAAGGAAATAATCCCTTGCCTACTTCGAGGCTTCCTAGGTAGCTAGCATATGCATACTAGATGGGTAGGGGTTAAGGGAGTTTGCAGCAGTGTAAATATCAGTTAAATAATGGTTGGATATGTTTAGGAGGATTCTGGAGCAGATTGGACAAGGTTTGGAAAGATTGGGGTGACAGATGCTTAACTGGGATTGTCGGGCTAGGAATTTTGCTAGCTTCCCAAACACAAGGCAGAAGCTTCTATATTTCGATTTTAAAGGCTGATATGGTTAACATATCCTTCGAAAGCCTTCTTTTTGTAAATTCAATCAACATTCTTAAGCAATTACTGTTTATATCTCAATTTTATTGAAAATATGCCAGGTTTGGCTCTGCTATGTTTGGATATGAACTGAAATTTGTAGGAAGAGCTAGATGAATGAAACATTCTAAAAAATACTCAAAACACTAGAATATTCCCAAAATCCATTATCGAGTTTAGTTTAAGAAAAAACCTTGCCTGTTTAGACTACTCTCATATGATAACCTTAAATAAGATATAAAGTCACGCTTTCCATGCACTCCCCCAAGCCTTCCCACCCACCTATCCTATAAGTCACTTCAAGCGGATATAGAACGCCATGGAACCAAAATAAATATGAAGAGGATTAGCCTACGCAAATAGTCTATTTTCCTAGGGCTCGACATTCTCGCATGCATTAATCCTAATTACAACTCTGCATAATAAACTCTAGACATAATATATTCAGGATGAACTACACCATCTCAATCATATTGTGGGTAATGTACAAGTCGACAAACAACGACAAGCAAGAGATCCAGTTGACAAGTGCATTTGGAAGCAGAATTGCAAGCATGATACTCAGGAACCGTCAGATCGAATAATCAATGGTGGAGATTGATTCGACTAATGGGATTTATCCCACATTGGAAGTGGGAAAAGGTTTTTATGTGTTTATATGCATCAGCCTCACTAATGTTAATCGATGTGTAGTGCAAAGGGAATGGTGGGGGCTATGTGTGTTTGGACTCCATGAGAAGCTCACCATCCCAGAACCCAGAACGATTGGTCAGGCCCCCTACCCTTTTGGAAAACGTGACAACATCCATCGACCTACCAAGGAGATGATCTCGACTGTTGGATTCTATTGACACCATGGTCATATGGAGTGATCATGGGCTTAGGTGCATTAGCTATTTAGCTTAGTAGTCAGACCATGTTCGTTTAGTTCTTAGAAAGTACTTAATGGAAGTAATAGTGAGAAATGATTGTTTTCTTCTAAATCATTTCACCACGACTACCTTTGGATTTAAGAAATATATTTTAACCTTCAAGGAATTGTGTAACACTTTAGGACCTCTTTTGACCTTGAACGCACTAGAATAATGACACAGATATCAATAATGTCAATCGACTTCCATCCTATAATATTACATGATGTACTTGTTTGATGGCTCACTATTGCACCCATATACAATTCACTTCCATGAACATCAACTGAGGGTGTGGTGGGATCCGAAATGAAAAACCACATATGTGTGAGGCAACAATACACGTTACTTCTAATCCATTTGGTTTTTTATGCCCCTTGTATAATTTTCACAAGTGTCCTTTAATTCCCTTTGGATGGGAGATGAAACTCATGATATAATGGAAAATGCATGTCGGATCGATGAACCTTTAGTTATTTTGGATTCCAAACATCATAGTTATTATGAGGGAATCCTTCATCCAGTAGAGTCACATCTTACTACTTGTGTTTTGTGTTTCTGGATGAGTTCTGGAACTAGGTTTAGTTCAATGGATGCAATGTAAAAAATTTGTGTTGGGGGTCAAATTTGAAAACCATTTCCCTAGATATCGATAGAGGGTATGGTGGGATTTATATTGGAAAAATGGGTCAAATTTGAAAACCATTTCCTTAGACATAAACATAGAGTGTAGTGGGATTCAAAATGGAAAACATACATGTATGAGGTAATGAAACACAATTTTATTTATCTTTTTTTTTATGCATCCAAGACCATTTTTGCAAGGGCCCTTGAATGTCTTTTGAATGTGAGTTGAAAATCACTATATAATGGAAAATATACATTGAATTGATGAACCTTAATATTTATTGGATTTAGTATCATAATTATGCTATCGGTTCCCATCCTTCAATAGTCACACACTCTGTCGTGGATTTTTGGATGAGTTCTAGGACTAGATTTTCATTCAATGGGATATAATGCAAAATGTTCACGTTGCGGTGCCAACTTTGTAATCACTACCCTATACATTGGAGTAGGGTGTGGTGTTGATGTATATGTAACTTCGGAATGTATTTCATCTTTGTATTTTATATATATTTATTGTACCCTTATAAGAGATGTGTCATTCCTTTATAAGGAAGTGTCGTCATGTGGATTGAAAAGTGTCGCAAGTGTGTGTACTTGCCAATGAGTTATTAGACCACCTTGTGGGGTCGGCCTTGAATTATATATAATATAATGTGGATGTACCTAGCTAGACAAGTCGGCCCCATAAGGTCACTGGGCAAAAAGGTTAGTATAAATAGAGATCGGAGATCTCTATTTTGTTGATGTATATGTAACTTCGGAATGTATTTCATCTGTATATTTTATATATATTTATTGTACCCTTATAAGAGATGTGTCATTCCTCTATAAGGAAGTGTCGTCATGTGGATTGACAAGTGTCGCAAGTGTGTGTACTTTCCGATGGGTTATTAGACCACCATTTGGGGTCGGCCCGGAATTAATATATAATATAATGTGGATGTATCCAAGTAGACAAGTCGGGCCCAGTAGGTCACTGGGCAAAAAGGTGAGTATAAATAGAGATATGAGATCTCTATTTTACTCACTCGGAAAAGCAACTATCTCTCTCTCTGAAAAGTGGCGCACTAGTGAGGAGGAGGAGGATCATCTGCTAGGAGACTATCTCAGTGTTATTTGGTTGTATTTTGGTTGAGCCATTGCTCTCTCTATCTCTGAGGAAGTTGTGGGGTTTTTCACCTTAGGGTTTTCCCCACGGAAACTCTGTGTCTCTTGTCTCTATGCTTTTGATTCTTGTGATGCTTGTCATATTATGATTGTCATGCATTGATATACTGTAGATGTTATTCTCTCAGCAAAGATCCTATAGTATTGTGATTTAATACTAAAAATTTAACATGGTATCAGAGCTAACTTGAGAAGAAGACATTTTGCAGTGACGGAAGCTTGTGTTCCTTGTTTATTGGGTTTCTCTCCATAGATTTTTGAAATTCAGTATAGTAGATTGGATCTACTCATCAAGGCGCATCTATTTGTCCAATCAGAATTTAGTTCCGAGCATTTTCAGATTTGGCCCTAAAAATTAGGGTTTCCACAATAATAGGAATTTCTAGAAACTGAAGGCATAGCTAGAAGCTCCCTGCAAAAATCGAAGGTTAGAGCTTTGGATCGAGATTTTTGGCTGGGTAGATCTCTGGGAAACTCAAACCCTAATTCAGGGCTCTCCCTAGTGAACCCGGGAGGACAAAAAGGTAATTTTGAAGGGCAAGACTTTGCTGATCTCAAATTCTGAATGTACTAGGCTGATCAGCTCTCCAAGGCGCATCTTTCTATCCTTTTGGAATTTTGAAATTCACATTTTGAATTTTTAGGGTTTCTCTGACAAACCCTAATCCGGGACCAGATCCAGTTTTCAGCACTTCAAGTGGTAAGTCCTAAATCTTTTCTATTTCCAGTTGAAGTACTCTTAAAGATGTCTCTCCACACTAAGCTTGAGGATAAGCTTGAAGTGGCTAATAACTTCCGAGCCTGGAAGTATAGGATTGGGTTAATCCTGGAAGAGAATGAGTTGGACTCATATGTGAAAGAAGACATCCCTATCCCAGAGGATGAAGAAGCCAAGGCATTACACAAGAAGAACTTGGTCAAGGCAAAGAGAATCATTGATGATTCTATCAAAGACCATCTCATACCCCATGTGTCTTCTCTTAAGACACCCAAGGAGATGTTTGAATCTTTGACCAAGCTATTTGAAGGAAAGAACATAAATCAGAAGATGACCCTGCGGAACCAATTGAAAGCAGTGAAGTTTCAGAATGGAGAAACCATTCAATCTTACTTTTCAAGGGTCTCCCAGATAAAGGAACAATTAGAAGCAGTAAATGAAATGGTGGAGAATGGTGAAGTGGTGATGACCACTCTAAATGGCCTACCCAGGTCATGGGATTCCTTTATTCAAGGAATTTGTGCAAGGAAGAAGTTGATCTCCTTCAGTAGACTTCGGGAAGAATGCTCTCAAGAAGAAGCTAGACTTATAGCTCATGAAGAAAAGATGGGAGGTGAAGATCAAGCTCTTGCAGCCCACACCAGGAAAGGAAAGTTCAAGAAAGAGCCATCTCACTCCAAGAGATCTTCACATCAATTCAAAGAAAGAAGAGTATGCTTCACCTGTGATGAGAAAGGACATATTACCATAAATTGTCCCAAGAACAAGAAGGACAACAACATCTCCAATAAGAAGAAGAAGGGTGGCAAAAGAAGGTTTCATGCTCATGCTGCCGGAGATGATGAACCTCCAAAGAAGAAGGCTAGGGAAGAAAGTGATAGTAATGATGACTCATCAAGTGAAGAAGAGTATGTTCTGATCTCTGCTCTCACAGGTACCATCTCCCATGGTTGTAATGATTGGTTGATTGATAGTGGGGCTTCCAAATACATGATTGGGTTCAAAGAATCTTTTGTGAACCTATCTGAACATGAATCACCCCATAAGGTGAAACTTGGGGATGATTATCAATACCCAATCAAAGGAAGTGGTCAAGCCTCCTACAACCTAGATTCTGGAAAATCTCTGAAGATGAAGGAAGTACTTTATGTACCTGGGCTCAAGAAGAACTTACTCTCCATTTCTGCATTAGATGCAAAAGGTATGAGGGTTGCATTTGTGGATGGCCAAGTCCTAATGTGGCCAAAGGGAAAGACCATAAATGATGCAGTAGTAATTGGAGAGTAAGAGGGAGGCTTGTATAAATTGAAGGGACAACCTGAACATGCCATGGTGCATGAATCCATGGAGCCAAGTGAACTTTGGCATAGAAGACTTGCTCACATGCACTATAGAGCACTTCCAATTGCAAGCAAGGCAGTAGAGGGTCTTCCTGAAATCAAGACCAAAAATGAAGGTGTTTGCAAAGGATGTGCAAAAGGTAAGAACATTAAGAAGGCTTTCCCAAGCAGTGAAAGCAAGGCAAAAGACATCCTGGAAATCATCCACTCAGATGTATGTGGTCCTATGTCATCCAGCTCCCTGAGTGGGTATGTTTACTATGTATCATTTATCGATGACTTCTCCAGGAAAGACTTGGGTATACTTCTTGAAGGGAAAATATGAGGTGCTCGATAAATTCAAGGAATTCAAAACCTTGATGGAGAATCAAACTGACAAGAAAATCAAGACATTCAGATCTGACAATGGTGGAGAATTCACCTCAAGTAACTTCAAGAATCTTTGCAGTGATTCAGGGATTAAGAGGGAGTTGACTGCTCCTTATAATCCTTAACAGAATGGAATTACAGAAAGGAAGAACAGAACAGTCATGGAAGCAGCAAGGGCAATGCTACATGACCAGGATCTACCTATGCATCTGTGGGCAGAAGCAGTTAGAACAATTGTATATGTGTAGAATAGAACTCCCCACAAGATATTGGACATCAAGACACCAGAAGAAGTCTTTTTTGGGTTCAAGAATATTGATGTCAGCAAAGATGAATATAAGGACAGGTAATCCAGGAAGCAAAGATCAAAAGGGAGCACACTCCAGCATCTCTTGCAAGGATGCAGATCTTCAGAGGGAGTTGACCATCTTCCTACATTCCACAACAGAAAGGTGTAGAAGAAGCTACTTCAGCAGCTCCTACCAGGAAGCAAAGACTCAGAGGGAGTCCACCCAAACAAACAAACAAAGATAAGTATTTCAATTATCATTTCTTGTATATTTTGTTTGTTTAATAATATTATGCTTATGTTCATAGGCTTAGGAGATGTATTGTGCATATTTGAATGATTGCATTAATGAACAATATACTACTAATATGCATGTGATGGGTAAGTGGCTTATGGCACTGTACAACATTCCAGTGCTACTTATCTAGAATGAAACCTCTTTGCTGACATGTTGGGAGTAGTGCAAACTCTTAACAATGTTCTGGTAGAGACTGGAAGGCATCTAGAAATTTGTGGAACATGGATAAATGTTGTATTGAAGCATTGGCTAAGATAAATGCATGACTGCATGACATATTTCTTTATGTGTAAAGAATTTGTTCTGAAAATTATGAGATGTTTCTAATCATGCAATTTAACTTGTTTTGTAGGAAAGATCGTATATCTTCACCTACAAAAGTACTACAACATTTGTTCCAGCAAGAAAGATATATATTGAAGATATTGAAGTTCCCAGGATCTGGGATGAAGAAATGGAATGCCATGATCCGTCGATCATGAAGAATGATGTTTGGGATGCGATCCCAAGAGCTAAAGGGAAGTCTGTTGTGACTTCCAAATAGAACTTTCAGATCAAGCATGTTGCAGATGGCAACATAGAGAAATATAAAAGTGATAGAATAGAATATACACCAGATGGATTCAAGATAGCTTTCTTGAATGGTGTAGTTGAAGAAGAAACAGCCACTTGGTTCTGAGACACATGATAGGAAATCATATATGTGCAGAACTTGGTATGGTGAAGATAGTATGATTGCAGATACAAAAAGGAAGCTTGCCGCTGAATTCGATATGAAATATTTTGGAATGATGCACTATTTCCTAGGTATGGAGGTGTGGCAGAATGCAGGTGGAATCTTCCTTGGTCAAGGGAAGTACACAGTAGATATCCTGAAGAGATTCGGGATGATGGATTGCAAGGCCATGGCCACACCTATGGCATCGAATCTGAAGCTTCTATGTGATGTTTCATCTGAGCGATTGATGTCTCTATGTATCGTTAGATGATTGGGTCCTTGATGTACCTGACGAACACTAGACCAGACATTTGCTTTGCTGTGAACACATTGAGCCAGTTCCTGATGGATCCAAGGAGTGTTCACCTAGTTGCTGTAAAGCATGTTCTGAGGTACCTGAAGGGTACAGTGGATTATGGGCTCAGGTATGAGGCAAATCAAAAGTTTAACCTGCAGGGTTATGTTGATTCAGATTGGGCTGGAAGTGCTGCAGATAGGAAGAGCACATCTGGGTGTTGCTTCAGTATGTGATCAAGTGTGATCTCTTGGTTTAGCAGGAAGCAGTCCTGTGTAGCACTGAGTACAGCAGAGGCTGAGTATGTTGCAGCCTGTTCAACTAGTTGTGAGGTAGTATGGCTACGGAAGCTACTGTCTGAGTTATTTGATCTCCCGCTGGATGCTACTGGTATCTTCTGTGATAACCAGAGTTGTGTGAAGCTATCCGAGAACCCAGTGTTTCATGACAGGTCGAAACACATAGAGATCAAATATCACTATATCAGGGATATGGTGCAGAGAGGAGCAGTGAAGCTCCTGTATGTTGCGACGGACGAGCAGATTGCAGATGTGCTGACGAAGCCACTAGCTAGGGTGAAGTTCGAGTACTTCAGAGAGAGGCTTGGCGTGCTTCAGATCGAGGATACTTCGAGGAAGAACTGATGGACACATTTGTTGAAGCCATTCCAAACATGATTGGAAGGGGGATCCTTCACATGGCTGTGGATGTAAGCGCTGGATGATGAACATCAGGATGATGTTCTGGTTTCTGCTTGGATATGATCAGTTGGATCATTATATGTATTTTATATGTACGCATCATGTTGGATGCTTGGATATGATCAGTTGGATCATTATATGTATTTTGTATATGCATCATGTTGGATGCTGGATATGATCGGATGGATCATGTGTATGTATTTTGTATGAACGCATCATGTTGGATGCTGATGGATACATTGTGTGGATCATGTATCTTTGTATGATCAGGTAGATCATGTATGCTGATGGATACATTGTGTGGATCATGTATCTTTGTATGATCAGGTAGATCATGTATGCTGATGGATACATTGTGTGGATCATGTATCTTTGTATGATCAGGTAGATCATGTATGCTGATGGATACATTGTGTGGATCATGTATCTTTGTATGATCAGGTAGATCATGTATGCTGATAGATACATTGTGTGGATCATGTATCTATGTATGTATCAGGTGGATACTTTGATGATCGTGGATGACGAGCTTCTCCAGATGACATGCAGCAGGATGTTGCAGTGATGATGATCAGGTTGATCATGTGTACATCAGGATGATGTTTGATGAGTATCAGATGATACTTTATGGCCGTGGATCAGGTTGTGCAGGAAAGCATGTAATTTGTGCCCTGGGAGATTTGCAGATGGTCTTTCGAGGTTTTGCCTATGGCATGTAATTCGGTGCCCTGGGACATCTGGAAAATGCTCTTGCGAGGTTTTGCTTGGGAGGACATGTAATTTGTGCCCTGGGAGATTTCAGGTCGGAGTTGTGTACCCGTAACATCCTGAGATGCTCTTGCGAGGTTTTGTCCTATGGCGTGTAATTTGCTCCTGGAAGATCTGGACAGGATGAAAAAGGCCTCAGATGCTTCAGCCAGGTTTTGCCATGACCACATGTAATTTGCTCCTAGGAGATCTGGACAGGATGAAAAAGGCCTCAGATGCTTCAGCCAGGTTTTGTGGTGAGATCACATGTAATGTGCTCCTGGGAGATCCGACAGGTAGAGCCGCATGCTCGTAATAGCCTCGGATGCTTCAGCCAGGTTTTGTGGTGAGATCAGATGTAATGTGCTCCTGAGAGATCCGACAGGTAGAGCCATGTGCTCGTAATAGCCTGGGATGCTTCAGCCAGGTTTTGTGATGGGTCACATGTAATGTGCTCCTGGGATATCCTACAGGTAGAGCTGTGTGCTCGTAATAGCCTGGGATGCTGCAGCCAGGTTTTGTGACGCACGTAATGAGTCCTGAGGATTCCACAGTATGGCCAGTGATGATGAAGACCTGCAGATGGCGGGCCTACATCCAGTATGAAAAAGGACTGGCTCTGTAGAACTTCCTATGACGAGTAGATTCAGAGATTGGTTGAGATAGCAGCAGCAGTGATGATGATGATGACGATGCATCGATGATGATGATCCAGAGAAGAAGACTTGTCTAGCAGATCTGTGTCGAGAAATACCTTCCTAGTTAAGAGGGAGTGTTGATGTATATGTAACTTCGGAATGTATTTCATCTGTATATTTTATATATATTTATTGTACCCTTATAAGATATGTGTCATTCATGTATAAGGAAGTGTCGTCATGTGGATTGACAAGTGTCGCAAGTGTGTGTACTTGCCGATGGGTTATTAGACCACCATTTGGGGTCGGCCCGGAATTAATATATAATATAATGTGGATGTATCCAAGTAGACAAGTTGGCCCCAGTAGGTCACTGGGCAAAAAGGTGAGTATAAATAGAGATAGGAGATCTCTATTTTACTCACTCGGAAAAGCAACTATCTCTCTCTCTGAAAAGTGGCACACTAGTGAGGAGGAGGAGGATCATCTGCTAGGAGACTATCTCAGTGTTATTTGGTTGTATTTTGGTTGAGCCATTGCTCTCTCTATCTCTGACGAAGTTGTGGGGTTTTTCACCTTAGGGTTTTCCCCACGGAAACTCTGTGTCTCTTGTCTCTATTCTTTTGATTCTTGTGATGCTTGTGATGCTTGTCATATTATGATTGTCATGCATTGATATACTGTAGATGTTATTCTCTCAGCAAAGATCCTATAGTATTGTGATTTAATACTAAAAATTTAACATATTTTACTCATTCGGAAAAGCAACTCACTCTCACTCAGAAAGTGGCACACTAGTGAGGAGGAGGATCATCTGCTACTAGGAGACTATATCAGTGTTATTTGGTTGTACTTTGGTTGAGACATTTCTCTCTCTATCTCTGAGGAAGTTGTGGGGTTTTTCACCTTAGGGTTTTCCCCACGGAAACTTTGTGTCTCTTGTCCCTTATGATTTTGATTCTTGTGATGCTTGTCATATTGTGATTGTCATGCATTGATATACTGTATATGTTATTATATCAGCAAAGATCCTAGAGTATTGTGAATTAATGCTCAAAATTTAACATGGTATCAGAGCTAACCTGAGAAGAAGACATTTTGCAGTGATGGAAACTTGAGTTTCTTGTTTATTGGGTTTCTCTCCACAGATTTTGGAAAATCAGTATAGTAGATTGACTCTACTCATCAAGGCGCATCTATCTAACCAGTCAGAATTCAATTCCGAGCATTTTCAGATTTGTCCCTAAAAATTAGGGTTTCCACAAAAATAGGAATTTCTGAAATATGAAGACACAGCTGGAAGCTCCTTGCAGAAATCGAAGTTTAGAGCTTTGGATCAAGATTTTTGGCTGCGTAGATCTCCAGGAAACTCAAACCCTAATTCAGGGCTCTCCCTAGTGAACTCGGGAGGACAAAAGGAAAAATATGAAGGGTAAAGCTTTGTTGATCTCAAATTATGAATGCGCTAGGCTGATCAGCTCATCAAGGCGCATCTTTCTATCCTTTCAGAAATTTGAAATTCACATTTTGAATTTTTAGGGTTTTTCTGACATACCCTAATTCGGGACCAGATCCAGTTTTTAGCATTTCAAGTGGTATGATCTAAATCTTTTCTATTTCCATTTGAAGTACTCTTTAAGATGTCTCACCACACCAAGATTGAGGATAAGCTTGAAGGGGCTGATAACTTCCGAGCTTGGAAGTATAGGATTGGGTTAATCCTGGAAGAAAATGAGTTAGACTCATATGTGAAAGAAGACATCCCTATCCCAGAGGATGAAGAAGCCAAGGTATTGCATAAGAAGAACTTGGTCAAGGAAAAGAGAATCATTGCTCATTACATTAAAGATCATCTCATACCCCATGTGTCCTCTCTAAAGACACCCAAGGAGATGTTTGACTCTTTGACCAAGCTATTTGAAGGGAAGAACATAAATCGGAAGATGACCCTGTGGAACCAATTGAAAGGAGTAAAGTTTCAGAATGGAGAAACCATTCAATCTTATTTTTCAAGGGTCTCCTAGATCAAGGAACAACTAGAAGCAGTGGATGAAATGGTGGAGAATGGTGAAGTTGTAATGACCACTCTAAATGGCCTACCCAGGTCATGGGATTCCTTTATCCAAGGAATTTGTGCAAGGAAGAAGTTGATCTCCTTCAACAGATTGCGGGAAGAATGCTCTCAAGAAGAAGCTAGGCTTGTGGCCCGAGAAGAAAAGATGGGAAATGAAGATCAAGCTCTCACAACACATGCCAGGAAAGACAAGTCCAAGAAGGAATCATCTCATAACAGAAGATCCTCTCACCACCATTATCATAAAGATAAGAAAGATCTCAGATGCTTCAATTGCAATGAGAAGGGACACTTTGCTTCAGATTGTCCCAAGAAGAAGAAAGAAAACAACAACAACTTCAATAAGAAGAAGAAGAATATCAAAAGAAGATATCATGCTCATGCTGCCGAAGATGATGAACCCCCAAAGAAGAAGGCTAGGGCAGAAAGTAATAGTGATGATGACTCATCAAGTGAAGAAGAATATGTTATAATTTCTGATCTCACAGGTACTATCTCCCATGGTTGTAATGATTGGTTGATTGACATTGGGGCTTCCAAACACATGACTGGGTTTAAGGAATCTTTTGTGAATCTATCTGAACATGAATCACCTCATAAGGTGAAACTTGGGGATGATTATCAATACCCAATCAAAGGAAGTGGTGCAGCCTCCTACAACCTAGATTCTGGAAAATATTTGAAGATGAAAGAAGTCCTTTATGTACCTGGGCTCAAGAAGAACTTACTCTCCATCTCTGCATTGGATGCAAAAGGTATGAGGGTTGCATTTGTGGGTGACCAAGTCCTAATGTGGCCAAAGGGAAAGAACATAGATGATGCAGTAGTGATTGGAGAGCAAGAGGGAGGTTTGTACAAATTGAAGGGACAACCTGAACATGCCATGGTGACATAAAGACAAAGATTCATCCATAGTCATGGATCACATAGAGGTATGTATAATTTTTTTTTTGCAAAAGTTAACTAATGAGTTATGTAGGTCATTGAAGAGAACAAGAACACATTGCTAGACATAACTAGCAAATATGGTGACCAGGTATGTGTTTCTTATATCATAGGATCTATCATATAAGTATGCATGGCATGATTGATGATGATTGTTCATAAATTCATAAGTTTGAATAATCATGGGTATATGCATTTTATGTGTCTTACCTTAATTAATGATATGACTAACTAGAAGAGTCATAGGTTTGAGTAATTACAAGTTTAGACATGTTATGTTTCTTATGATATGACTAACCATAAGAATCCTACATAAACCTTGAATGCTAATGCTTATTATTTCTGTTTGAAATGATCATGACTATACATGCTTGAGATTATTGTGTTTTAATAGTATACTAATGGATGTATGATTTTGTATGAGATCAAAAGGATAACACAATCATGATACTAATAAGCATGCATAGGGATCAAGGATGAATATGAGTTCAAGAACAGGTAATCTAGGAAGCAAAGATCAAGAGGGAGCACACTCTAGTGGTTTTTGCAAGGGTGCAGATATTCAGAGGGAGTTGTCCATCTCTCTACATTCCACAACAGAAAAGTGTAGAAGGACTCCAGCAGCTCCTGCAAGGAAGTAAAGACTCAGAGGGAGTCCACCCAACAAACAAACAAAGATAAGTATTTTAATTATCATTTCTTGCATATTTGTTTGCTTAAATAAAATTGTTCAATGATGTATATGCTCATGTTCATAGACTTAGGATATGTATTGTGCATATTAGAATGATTGCATTAATGAACAGTATACTAATAATATGCATGTGTTGGGTAAGTGGCCTATGGAACTGTACAACATTCCAGTGCTACTTATCTAGAATGAAACCTCTTTGCTGACATGTTGGGAGTAGTGCAAACTCTAAACAATGTTCTGGTAGAGACTGGAAGGAATCTAGAAAGTTGTGGAACATGGATAAATGTTGTATTGAAGCATTGGTTAAGATAATTGCATGACTGTATGACATATTTCTTTATGTGTAAGAATTGGTTCTGAAAATTATGAGATGTTTCTAATCATGCAATTTAACCTGTTTTGTAGGAAAGACCGCATATCTTCACCTACAAAAAGAATACAACATTTGTTCTAGCAACAAAGATATCTATTGAAGATATTGAAGTTCCCAGGATCTGGGATGAAGAAATGGAATGCCATGATCCGTCAATCATGAAGAATAATGTTTGGGATGTAGTCCCAAGACCTGAAGGGAAGTTTGTTATGACTTCCATATGGATCTATCAAGATCAAGCATGTTGCAGATGGCAGCATAGAGAAATATAAAAGTGATGAAATAGAAGATACTCCAGATGGATTCAAGACAGCTTTTTTGAATGGTGTAGTTGAAGAAGAAGTGTATGTGGAGCAGCCACTTGGTTTTGAGACACATGATAGGGAGTCATATATGTGCAAAACTTGGGTATGATGCACCACTTTCTAGGTATGGAGGTGTGGCAGAGTGAAGATGGAATCTTCCTTGGATAAGGGAAGTATGCAGTAGAGATCTTGAAGAGATTCGGGATGATGGATTGAAAGGCCATGGCCACACATATGGCATCGAATTTGAAGCTTCTATTTGATGTTTCATCTGAGCCAGTTGATGTCTCTATGTATCGTCAAATGATTGGATCCTTGATGTACTTGATGAACACGAGACCAAATATTTTCTTTGCAGTGAACACATTGAGTCAGTTCCTGACAGATCCAAGGAGTGTTCATCTGGTTGTTGTAAAGCATGTTCTGAGGTACCTGAAGGGTACAGTGGATTATGGGCTCAAGTATGAGGCGAATCAAAAGTTTAACATGCAGGGTTAGGTTGATTCAGATTGGGATGGAAGTGCTACAAATAAGAAGAGCACATCTGGGTGCTGCTTCAGTATGGGATCAGATGTGATCTCTTGGTTTAGCAGGAAGCAGTCTTGCGTAGCACTAAGTACAGCTGAGGTAGAGTATGTTGCATCCTATTTAGCTAGTTGTGAGGCAGTATGGATATGGAAGCTACTGTCTGAGTTATTTGATCTCCCATTGGATGCTACTGGTATCTTCTGTGATAACCAGAGTTGTGTGAAGCTATCCGAGAATCCAGTGTTTCATGACAGGTCGAAATACATAGAGATCAAATATCACTATATCAAGGATATGGTGCAGAGAGGAGATGTGAAGCTCCTGTATGTTGCGATGGACGAGCAGATTGCAGATGTGCTGATGAAGCCACTAGCCAGGGTGAAGTTTGAGTACTTCAAAGAGAGGCTTGGCATTCTTTAGATCGAGGACACTTCGAGAAAGAAGTGATGGACACATCTGCTGAAGCCATTCCAAGCATGTTGGAAGGAGGATCCTTCACATGGCTGTGGATGTAAGCGCTGGATGATGAGCATCAGGATGATGTTCTGGTTTCTGATGGATATGATCAGTTGGATCATTTTTATGTATGTATGTATGCATCATGTTGGATGATGGATATGATTGATTGGATCATGTGTATGTATTTTGTATAACCATCATGTTGGATGCTTGGACCATGTATCTGTATATGTATTAGGTGGATACATTGTGTGGATCATGTATCTATGTATCAGGTGGATACACTATGTATATTGATATGTATCAGGTATGATCAGGTAGATCATGTATGTTGATGGATACATTGTGTGGATCATGTATCTATGTATCAGGTGGATACACTATGTATGATTATATGTATCAGTTAGATACATGGTGTGCATCAAATGGATGCATTCTATGATCAGGATGATCGTGGATGACGAGCTTCTCCAAATGACATGC
The DNA here is from genome assembly GCA_027924585.1 of Larix kaempferi. Lineage (NCBI taxonomy): Eukaryota > Viridiplantae > Streptophyta > Pinopsida > Pinales > Pinaceae > Larix > Larix kaempferi. The sequence goes on along the minus strand of BSBM01000372.1, from coordinate 38,724,187 downwards.
AGTAAGATGTTGCAGTGATGATGATCAGTGTGATCATGTGTACATCAGGATGATGTATGATGAGTATCAGATGATACTTTGTGGCCATGGATCAAGTTGTGCAGGTAAGCATGTAATTTGTGCCCTGGGAGATTTGCAGATGGTCTTTCGAGGTTTTGCCTATGGCATGTAATTCGGTGCCCTGGGACATCTGGAAAATGCTCTTTTGAGGTTTTGCTTGGGAGGACATATAATTTGTGCCCTGGGAGATCTGCAGATAGTCTTTCAAGTTTTTTCCTATGGCATGTAATTCAGTGCCCTGGGATATCTGGCAGATTCTCTTTAGAGGTTTTGTCCTATGGCATGTAATTTGCTCCTGGGAGATCTAGACAGGATGAAAAAGACGTCAGATGCTTCAGCTAGGTTTTGCCATGACCACATGTAATTCGCTCCTGGGAGATATGGACAGGATGAAAAAGGCCTCCGATGCTTTAGCCGGGTTTTGTGATGGGTCACATGTAATGTGCTCCTGGGAGATCCTACAGGTAGAGCTGTGTGCTTGTAATAGCCTGGGATGCTGCAGCCAGGTTTTGTGATGCACGTAATAAGTCCTAAGAATTCCACAGTATGGCCAGTGATGATGAGGACCTGCAGGTGGTGGGTCTACATCCAATATGAAAAAGGATTGGCTCTGTAGAACTTCCTATGACGAGTAGAGTCAGAGATTGGTTGAGATAGCAGCAGCAGTGACGATGCATCGATGACAATGATCCTGAGAAGAAGACTTGTCTAGCTGTACTGTGTCGATAAATACCTTCCTAGTTAAGAGGGAGTGTTGATGTATATGTAACTTTGGAATGTATTTCATCTGTGTATTTTATATATATTTATTGTACCCTTATAAGAGATGTGTCATTCCTCTATAAGGAAGTGTCATCATGTGGATTGAAAAGTGTCGCAAGTGTGTGTACTTGCCGATGGGTTATTAGACCACCTTGTGGGGTCGGCCCTGAATTATATATAATATAATGTTGATTTACCTAGCTAGACAAGTCGGCCCCATAAGGTCATTGGGAAAAAAGGTTAGTATAAATAGAGATCAGAGATCTCTATTTTACTCATTCGGAAAAGCAACTCACTCTCACTCAGAAAGTGGTGCACTAGTGAGGAGGAGGATTATCTGCTACTAGGAGACTATCTCAGTGTTATTTGGTTGTACTTTGGTTGAGCCATTGCTCTCTCTATCTCTGAGGAAGTTTTGTGGTTTTTCACCTTAGGGTTTTCCCCACAGAAACTCTGTGTCTCTTGTCTCTTATGCTTTTGATTCTTGTGATGCTTGTCATATTGTGATTGTCATGCATTTATATACTGTATATGTTATTCTCTCAGCAAAGATCCTAGAGTATTGTGAATTAATGCTCAAAATTTAACATGTGGTGTGTTATAGAATGGAAAAACAAATATTTTCATGGTGACATAATGTAGTTCTCTTGATCCATTTGGTTTTTAAGTCCTCGATACCATTTTTCCATACATCCTTGAATGTCTTTTGTATGTGAGTTGCAATGCATAATATAGTGTAAATAATACATTGGGTCAATGAATTTCTAGTTCCTTTGTATTATTGGAAAGAATATCCACTAAAAAAAGGTGGGTTGAACTAGACCTTTTAGGACATTAACTTTTCTTTCCAATCAAGAAACTTTGTCTCGGTACAAATAACATATTTTCCAAATAGTAATTGCACTAAACCAAATGAGATTTTGGGCTTTACCACAATTGGAAAGGAGGACACCTAATCCTAGGAATTCAATATAGGGTTTTGGATTTGATAAATTTTGTAATATCCTATGGACTATCTACCAAGAATATGAACTGACATTTGTAGGAAGAGCTAGATGAAAGAAACATTCTAAAAAATCCTCAAACCACTAGAATATTCCCAAAATCAATTATCAGGTTTAGTTTAAGAAAAAAACTTGCATGTTTAGACTACTCTCATATGATAACCTTAAATGAGATATAAAGTCACGCTTGCCATGCACTCCCCCAAGCCTTCCCACCCACCTATCCTATAAGTCACTTCAAGCAGATACAGAATGCCATGGAACCAAAATAAATATGAAGAGGATTAGCCTACGGAAATAGTCTATTTTCCTAGGGCTCGACATGCTCGCATGCATTAATCCTAATTACAACTATGCATAATAAACTCTAGACATAATATATTAAGGATGAACTACACTGTCTCAATCATATTGTGGGTAATGTACAAGTCGACAAACAACAACAAGAAAGAGATCCGGTTGACAAGTGCATTTGGACGCAGAATTGTAGGCATGATACTTAGGAACCGTCAAATCGAATAATCAATGGTGGAGATTGATTCGACTAATGGGATTTATCCCACATTGGAAGTGGGAAAAGGTTTTTATGTGTTTATATGCATCAGCCTCACTAATGTTAATCTATGCGTAGTGCAAAGGGAATGGTGAGGGATATGTGTGTTTGGACTCGACGAGAAGCTCACCAGCCCAGAACCTAGAATGACCTGTCAGGCCCCCTACCCTTTTGGAAAATGTGACAACATCCATCGACCTACCAAGGAGATGATCTCAACTATTGGATTCTGTTGACACCATGGTCATATGGAGTGATCATGGGCTTAGGTGCGTTAGCTATTTAGCTTAGTAGTGAGACCGTGTTCCTTTAGTTCTTAGAAAGTACTTAATGGAAGTAATAGTGAGAAATGATTGTTTTCTTCTAAATCAATTCATCACGACTACCTTTGGATTTAAGAAATATATTTTAACCTTCAAGGAATTGTGTAACACTCTAGGACCTCTTTTGACCTTGAACGCACTAGAATAATGACATAGATATCAATAATGTCAATCGACTTCCATCCTATAAGATTACATGATGTACTTGTTTGATGGCTCACTATTACACCCATATACAATTCACTTCCATGAACATCAATTGAGGGTGTGGTGGGATCCGAAATGAAAAACCACATATGTGTGAGGCAACAATACACATCACTTCTGATCCATTTGCTTTTTTATGCACCTTGAATGATTTTCACAAGTGTCCTTTAATTCCCTTTGGATGGGAGATGAAACTCATGATATAATGGAAAATGCATGTCAGATCGATGAACCTTTAGTTATTTTGCATTCCAAACATCATAGTTATTATGAGGGAATCCTTCATCTACTAGTGTCACATCATACTACTTGTGTTTTGTGCTTTTGGATGAGTTCTGGAACTAGGTTTAGTTCATTGGATGCAATGTAAAAAATTTGTTTTGGAGGTCAAATTTGAAAACCATTTCCTTGGATATCGATAGAGGGTATGGTGGGATTTATATTGGAAAAATGGGTCAAATTTGAAAAACATTTCCCTAGACATTGACAGAGACTGTGGTGGGATTCAAAATGGAAAACATACATGTATGAGGTAATGAAACACATTTAAGTTTTTTTTTTTTATGCATCCAAGACCATTTTTGCAAGGGCCCTTGAATGTCTTTTGGATGTGAGTTGAAAATCACTATATAATGGAAAATATACATTTAATTGATGAACCTTAATATTTATTGGATTTAGTATCATGATTATGCTAGCGGTTCCCATCCTTCAGTAGTCACACACTCTGTCGTGGATTTTTGGATGAGTTCTACGACTAGATTTTCATTCAATGGGATATAACGCAAAATGTTCACGTTGCGGTGCCAACTTTGTAATCACTACCCTATACATTGGTGTAGGGTGTGGTGTGTTATAGAATGGAAAAAAAAAGTATTTTCATGGTGAGATAATGTAGTTCTCTTGATCCATTTGGTTTTTAAGTCCTCGATACCATTTTTCCATACATCCTTGAATGTCTTTTGTATGTGAGTTGCAACTCATGATATAGTGTAAATAATACATTGGGTCAATGAATTTCCAGATCCTTTGTATTATTGGAAAGAATATCCACTCAAAAAAGGTGGGTTGAACTAGAACTTTTAGGACATTAACTTTTCTTTCCAATCAAGAAACTTTGTCTCGGTCCAAATAACATATTTTCCAAATAATAATTGTACTAAACCAAATGAGATTTTGGGCTTTACCACAATTGGAAAGGAGGAAACCTAATCCTAGGAATTCAATATAGGGTTTTGGATTTTACAACTTTTGTAATATCCTATGGACTGTCTACCAAGAATATTAACTGGATCCCAAAGTTCCTTTTGACTACACTAGTCAATTTTCTGCTTAATTTTTCAAATGGTGTAGGATGTAAGTGAGGTTTACTGGATAAGGACTGAAGATGGTGGGATGAAAGTTTGATTCTGGAATTTATATGGGGTTTGGTGCAGAAGAAGGTCAAAGTGCATATATGAGGTTTCCTATGCACAAGGTACTAGTACCTTTCACTTTTCAGCAAAGGAATTAATCCCTTGCCTACTTCGAGGCTTCCTAGGTAGCTGGCATATGCATACTAGACAGGTAGGGGTTCAGGGAGTTTGCAACAGATTAAATATCAGTTAAATAATGGATGGATATGTTCAGGAGGATTCTGGAGCAGATTGGACAAGGTTTGGAAAGATTGGGGTGACAGATGCTTTACTGGGATTGTCGGGATAGGAATTTTGCTGGCTTCCCAAACACAAGGCAGAAGCTTCCATATTTCAATTTTAAAGGCTGATATGGTTAATATATTAATTTTTGAGACTACTACAACAAACGGAAAGTGAAATGGATTTGCATATTGTATTTTATGAGGAAAACAGTCAAACTAGTCAAATAAAACCACCCAACGAGCTAGTCTCTGAATCTGACTTGACAACTGGCTTCGATTCATTTGTTTTTCTATTATAAATGAGTATGCAGCTCTGATATAGTAATAAAAACAGAAATAACTTGCAATAGATATGACAGAACCCTTATTTTCTTATTCAATTACTCCCTTCTCAAAATGGTGCCTCACAGGCTATGATTTTACATTACAATGGTGCAGAATATGAAGAGAGAGAAGGATTTTTTATAGTAATCTGTTCTGGATGTAAATATCAGAACCTATGTGGAGAATAGGCCTGATTTGGCTGCTCCTACTGCTGGAAGTATTCACTGGTACGTCCTCCTTCAAATAGACACCTCCATCAAGGAAAATGCCTCCAAAGTTAGATGGACGAATTGGGGCAATGAGAGGAATGGAAGATCAAGTCTGGATTCATCCTTTGGGCATGGAAGCCAAAAACATAGGCTGATAAAAAATCCTAGAGCCCACTAGAGGTCCTGGGCAAGCTCCTCCACCACAATCTCCTTATGCTAATGATCCTCCTCTAAATCTAGCTACAGTTCCTCTTCAATGGTGGTCTCCTCTCCAGTCTGGCATTAGATCTTCATGGATACACTATACTGGACATCAATGGCTGAAATATTACTGGATGTTCCTCCAAAAAACTCCTAGATAACTCACACAGTCTTGGGGCACATCACCCAAGCAAGTTTGTTGAGGCACAATGCTCAACTTGAGAGGATCAGTGCTCTCAGACCAAAATTCCAAATGACAAAAGTTCTTTCCTCAAGTGACAATCATGCATAAATAGATGAGATAGCTTTCTTGGAAAGCCATACCACACGTGTGGGTGAGGTAGGGCACATCCTCTCTGAGTTTGGAAACTTTTGTGCTTTCTCCACTTTCTTTCCTCAACTTCTATCAGTCTAAATTGGCAAGTGCGCACTAGCTGCTTTTTCTGGATGTTGCTAAATCTCTGCTGTGTGCTTTTCCTGCTTCTTTCCATTCCACTTACTTTCTACTTTTCTGCCTTTGCCGACTTTTCCAGCTTTTCTTGATTCTTTCGATTTGTTTTCCACTTTCCTGCTTTTGCCAACTTTCCTCCAACTTTTGTCAGTTTCTAATTCCATTCTAACTTTCTTTCTATTCTGAATTATTCTCCACTTGGGAAAAGTCATCCACTTGACAACAATTTGACCTCCTAGCCTTATTATCCAACTTCGCAACATTTATTAGTATTTAATAAACAAAAATACAAAAATACTTCTCAACAATAATTCCATCTTCCAAAATTATGCAAATAACTTATTAATTAATTATTTCCTAAGTGTACTTGCTTCCAAAAATTACCCCCATGAATTAATTACTCAATTAATTATGACTTAGACCACTAGGGATAGGAGGATCCAAGTGGTGACCAAGGTCATTGGGGGGGGGACATGACAGTCCTCCCTTCCCAAGACTTTTCATGTATATGTAAATTCGGAATGTATTTCATCTATGTATTTCATATATATATTTATTGTACCCTTATAAGAGATGTGTTATTCCTCTATAAGGAAGTGTTGTCATGTGGATTGACAAGTGTCGCAAGAGTGTGTACTTGCCGATGGGTTATTAGACCACCATGTGTGGGGTTGGCCCTGAAATATATATTATATTGTGGATGTATCTAGATAGACAAGTCAGCCCCATAGTGTAACTGGGAAAACAGGTTAGTATAAATAGAGATCGGGAGATCTCTATTTTGATCATTCGGAAAGTCACACTTCTCTCACTCAGAAAGTGGTGCACTAGTGAGGAGGAGGATCATCTGCTACTAGGATACTATCTCAAGTGTATTTTGGTTGTACTTTGGTTGAGCCATTTCTCTCTCTATCTCTGAGGAAGTTGTGGGGTTTTTCACCTTAGGGTTTTCCCCACGGAAACTCTGTGTCTCTTGTCTCTCATGATTTTGATTCTTGTGATGCTTGTCATGCTTATTGTGATTGTTATGCATTGATATACTGTATATGTTATTCTCTCAGTAAAGATCCAAGATTATTGTGAATTAATGCTCAAAATCTAACATGGTATCAGAGCTAACCTGAGAAGAAGACATTTTGCGGTGATGAAAATTTGAGTTTCTTGTTTATTGGGTTTCTCTCCATAGTTTCTGTAAAAGCAGTATAGTAGATTGACTCTACTCATCAAGGAGAATCTATCTGTCCAATTAGAATTCAATTCTGAGCATTTTCAGATTTGGCCCTAAAAATTAGGGTTTCCACAAAAATAGGAATTTCTGAAATCTTAAGACATAGCTAGAAACTCCTTGCAAAAATTGAAGTTTAGAGCTTTGGATCGAGATTTTTGGCTGGGTAGATATCTGAGAAACTAAAACCCTAATTTAGGGCTCTCCCTAGTGAACCTTAGAGGACAAAAAGGAAAATCTAAAGGGTAAAGCTTTGCTGATCTCAAATTCAGAATACACCAGGGTGATTAGCTCATCAAGGCGCATCTTTCTATCGATTCAGAAACTTGAAATTCACATTTTGAATTTTTAAGGTTTTTTCGAGAAACCCTAATCCAGGACGAGATCCAGTTTACAGCATTACAAGTGGTAAGACCTAAATCTTTTCTATTTCCATTTGAAGTACTCTTTAAGATGTCTCACCACACCAAGCTTGAGGATAAGCTTGAAGGGTCTGATAACTTTCGAGCTTGGAAGTATAGGATTGGGTTAATCTTGGAAGAGAATGAGTTGGACTCATATATAAAAGAAGACATCCCTATCCTAGAGGATGAAGAGGCTAAAGTATTGCATAAGAAGAACTTTGTCAAGGAAAAGAGAATCATTGTTGATTCTATCAGAGACCATCGCATCCCCCATGTGTCTTCTCTAAAGACACCCAAAGAGATGTTTGACTCTTTGACCAAGCTATTTGAAGGGAAGAACATAAATTAGAAGATGACCCTACGGAACCAATTGAAAGGAGTAAAGTTTCAGAATGGAGAAAGCATTCAATCTTATTTTTCAAGGGTCTCTCAGATCAAGGAACGACTAGAAGCAGTGGATGAAATGGTGGAGAATGGTGAAGTTGTCATGACCACTCTGAATGGCTTACCTAGGTCATGGGACTCCTTCATTCAAGGAATCTGTGCAAGAAAGAAGTTGATTTCCTTCAGCAGACTATGTGAAGAATGCTCACAAGAAGAAGCAAGGCTTGTGGCATGAGAAGAAAAGATGGGGAATGAAGATCAAGCTCTCACAGCTCAGACCAAGAAAGGGAAGTCCAAGAGAGAGCCATCTCACTCCAAGAAATCTTCACATCACTTCAAAGAAAGAAGAATATGCTTCACTTGTAATGAGAAAGGACATATTGCCATAAATTGTCCCAAGAAAAAGAAGGACAACAGCAACTTCAATAAGAATAAGAAGGGCAGCAAAAGAAGGTTTCATGCTCATGCTGCCAAGGATGATGAACCACCCAAGAAGAAGGCTAGAGCAAAAAGTGATGATAGTAATGATGACTCATCAAGTGAAGAAGAGTATGTTCTAATCTCTGCTCTCACAGGTACTATCTCCCATGGTTGTAATGATTGGTTATATGACAGTGGGGCTTCGAAACACATGACTAGGTTTAAGGAATCTTTTGTGAAACTATCTGAACACGAATCACCCCATAAGGTGAAACTTGGGGATGATTATCAATACCCAATCAAAGGAAGTGGTGAAACCTCCTACGACCTAGATTCTAGAAAATCTTTGAAGATGAAATAAGTCCTTTATGTACCTGGGCTCAAGAAGAACTTACTCTCCATCTCTGCATTGGATGCAAAAGGTATGAGGGTTCCATTTGTGGATGGCCAAGTCCTAATGTGGCCAAAGGGAAAGACCATAGATGATGTAGTAGTGATTGGAGAGCAAGAGGGAGGTTTGTATAAACTAAAGGGACAACTTGAATATGCCATGGTGCATGAATCTATGGATCCAAGTGAACTTTGGCATAGAAGACTTTCTCATATGCACTATATGGCACTTCCAATTGCAAGAAAGGCTATAGAGGGTCTTCTTGAAATCAAGACCAAACATGAAGGTGTTTGCAAAGGATGTGCAAAAGGTAAGAACATTAAGAAGGCTTTCCCAAGTAGTGAAATCAAGGAAAAGGATATCCTGGAAATCATCCACTCAGATGTATGTGGTCCTATGTCATCCAGTTCTCTAAGTGGGTATGTTTACTATGTCTCATTTATTGATGACTTCTCCGGGAAGACTTGGGTATACTTCTTGAAGAACAAAGATGAGGTGTTTGATAAGTTCAAGGAATTCAAAACCTTGATGGAGAATCAAACTGACAAGAAGATCAAAACATTCAGATCCGACAATGGTGGAGAATTCACCTTAGGTGCCTTCAAGAATCTTTGTAGTGATTCAGGGATTAAGAGGGAGTTGAATGCTCCTTACAATCCACAACAGAATGGAGTTCCAGAAAGGAAGAACAAAACAATCATGGAAGCAGCAAGAGCAATGCTACATGACCAAGATCTACCTATGCATCTATGGGCAAAAGAAACTAGAATAGCTGTATATATGCAGAACAAAACACCCCACAAGATATTGGACAACAAGACACCAGAAGAGGTCTTTTCTAGTAAGAAACCTAAAGTCAGCCATCTCAGAATATTTGGTTGTCCAGTATTCACTCATGTCCTAAAGGAAAAGAGGACCAAACTAGATCCTTCATGAAAGAATGGTATCTTTGTGGGTTACAGTGAAAGCTCGAAGGCTTACAGAATATACTTTCTAGGGTTCAAGAAGATTGATATCAGCAGGTACGTGACATTAGATGAAAACTCAGCATTCATCAAATCAAGGAAGGCACCTATCGAAGTTTATGAAGAACCTAAGGAAACTAGATTTCAAGACACTACCATGATTGAAGCAATTCTAGAAGTTGTTCGTGAGTTTGAAGATCCGCAAGAACCTGTAGATCCACCTCGTGAGGATAACTCTCATAAGAGGAAACCTGCATGGGCTAGAGAGCTCATTCAAGTTGTAGAAAGATTTGGCATTCCAAAAGAAGAACATAGAAAAAAGAAGAGAACCAGATCACATACCAGCTATGTTGCTTTACTCTGTGACATTATGAACAAAGAACCTTCCAGTTATGAAGAAGTAGTGGAAAAGAAAGAATGGAAGGATGCCATGGTTGAGGAATACCAATTAATAATGAAGAATGATGTTTGGGATGTTGTCACAAGACCTAAAGAGAAGTCTGTTGTGAATTCCAAATGGATCTACAAAATCAAGCATGTTGCAGATGGCAGTGTAGAGAAATACAAGGCAAGATTCGTAGCTCGTGGCTTCTCTCAGAAAGAGGGAATAGATTATGAAGAAACTTTTGCACCTGTAGCCAAGTATACTTCCATCAGAACAGTACTTGCCCTAGATGCAGCAATGAAATGGAAAATACACTAGATGGATGTCAAGACTGCTTTCTTGAATGGTGTAGTTGAAGAAGAAGTATATGTGGAGCAGCCACTCGGTTTCGAAATACATGACAGAGAGTCATATGTGTGCAGATTGAAGAAATCCTTGTATGGCTTAAAGAAAGCTCCCAGAACTTGGTATGGTAGGATGGACAGTTTCCTATCTAGTTTGGGCTTTACCAAGAGTGAAGTGGATTCCAACCTTTACTACAAGGTTGAAGAAGGGAATCCTGTGATTCTAATCCTATATGTGGATGACTTATTTGTAACAGGAGATGACAGATTGATTGCAGATACTAAGAGGAAGCTTGCTGCTGAGTTCGATATGAAAGATTTGGGAATGTTGCATTATTTCCTAGGTATGGAGGTGTGGAAAAGTGCAGGTGGGATCTTCCTTGGTCAAGGGAAGTACACAGTAGATATCCTGAAGAGATTTGGGATGATGGATTGCAAGGCCATGGCCACACCTATGGAATCGAATCTGAAGCTTCTATGTAATGCTTCATCTGAGCCAGTTGATGTCTCTATATATCATCAGATGATTGGGTCCTTGATGTACCTAACAAACATGAGACCGGATATTTGCTTTACTGTGAACACATTGAGCTAGTTCCTAATGGATCCGAGGAGTGTTCACCTGGTTGCTATAAAACATTTTCTGAGGTACTTGAAGGGTACAGTGGATTTTGGGCTCAAGTATGAAGCGAATCAAAAGTTTAACCTACAGGGTTATGTTGATTCAGATTGGGCCGGCAGTGCTGCAGATAGGAAGAGCACATATGGATGCTGTTTCAGTATGGGATTAGGTGTGATCTCTCGGTTTAGCAGGAAGAAGTCCTATGTGGCATTGAGTACAACTGAGGCAGAGTATGTTGCAGCTTGTTCAGCTAGTTGTGAGGCAATATGGCTACGGAAGCTATTGTCTGAGTTATTTGATCTCCCATTGGATGCTACTAGTATCTTCTGTGATAACCAGAGTTGTGTGAAGTTGTCTGAGAACCCAGTGTTTCATGAAAGGTCGAGAAAAATAGAGATCAAATATCACTATATCAGGGATATGGTGCAGAGAGGAGCTGTGAAGCTCCTATATGTTGCGACGAATGAGCAGATTGCAGATGTGCTGACGAAGCCACTAGCCAGGGTGAAGTTCGAGTACTTCAGGGAGAGGCTTGGTGTTCTTCAGATCGAGGACACTTTGAGGAAGAAGTGATGGACACATTTGCTGAAGCCATTCCAAGCATGTTGGAAGGAGGATCCTTCACATGGCTGTGGATGTAAGCCTTGGATGATGAGAATCAGGATGATGTTCTAGTTTCTGCTTTGTATGATCAGTTGGATCATTTATATGTATATGTATGTACGCATCATGTTGGATGCTGGATATGATCAGTTGGATCATTTATATGTATGTACGCATCACGTTGGATGTTGGATATGATCAGTTGGATCATTTATATGTATGTACGCATCATGTTGGATGCTGGATATGATCGATTGGATCATTTGTATGTATTTTGTATATGGATCATGTTGGATGCTTGGACCATGTATCTATATATGTATCAGGTGGATACATTGTATGATAAGGTAGATCATGTATATTGATATGTATGATCAGGTAGATCATGTATGATGGATACATTGTGTGGATCGTGTATCTATGTATCAGGTGGATACACTATGTATGATGATATGTATCAGGTAGATACTTGGTGTGCATCAGATGGATGCATTGTATGATCAAGGTGATCATGGATGACGAGCTTCTCCAGATGACATGTAGCAGGATTTTGTAGTGATGATGATCAAGATGATCATGTGTACATCAGGATGATGTATGGTGAGTATCATATGATACTTTGTGGCCGTGGATCAGGTTGTGCAGATGAGCATGTCTGGGAGATCCTATAGGTTGGAGTTGCATACCCATAACAGCCTGGGATGCTCTTTTGATACATTTCTCTGGGAGGACATGTAATTTGTGCCCTGGGAGATCTTTAGGTTGGAGTTGCATACCCGTAACATCCTGAGATGCTCTTGCGAGGTTTTGTCCTATGGCATGTAATTTGCTCCTGGGATATCTGGATAGGATGAAAAAGGCCTTAGATGCTTCAACCAGGTTTTGTCATGACCACATGTAATTTGATCCTGGGAGATCTGGACAGGATGAAAAAGGCCTCAAATGCTTCAGCCAGGTTTTGTGGTGGACCACATATAATGTGCTCCTAGGAGATCCGACAACTAGATCTCCGTGCTCGTAACAGCCTAGGATGCTTCATCCAGGACTTTTGGTGAGATCACATGTAATGTGCTCCTGGGAGATCCGACAGGTAGAGCTGTGTGCTCATAATAGCCTGGGATGCTTCATCCTGGTTTTGTGATGGGTCACTTGTAATGTGCTCCTGGGAGATCTGACAGGTAGAGCTGTGTGCTCGTAATAGCCTGGGATGCTGCAGCCAGGATTTGTGATGCACGTAATAAGTCCAGAGGATTCCACAGTATGGATAGTGATGGTGAAGACCTGCAGGTGGTGGGCCTACATCCAGTATGAAAAAGGATTGGCTCTGTAGAACTTCCTATGATGAGTAGAGTCAGATATTGATTGAGATAGCAATAGCAGTGACGATGATGATGATGATGCATCAATGATGATGATCCCAAGAAGAAGACTTGTCTAGCAGAACTGTGTTGAGAAATACCTTCCTAGTTAAGGGGGAGTGTTGATGTATATGTAACTTCAGAATGTATTTCATCTATGTATTTCATATATATATTTATTGTACCCTTATAAGAGATGTGTTATTCCTCTTTAAGGAAGTGTCGTCATGTGGATTGACAAGTGTCGCAAGTGTGTGTACTTGCCGATGGGTTATTAGACCACCATGTGTGGGGTCGGACCTGAAATATATATTATATTGTGGATGTATCTAGATAGACAAGTTGGCCCCATAGTGTAATTGGGAAAACATGTTAGTATAAATAGAGATCGGGAAATCTCTATTTTGATCATTCGAAAAGTCACACTTCTCTCACTCAGAAAGTGGTGCACTAGTGAGGAGGAGGATCATCTACTACTAGGAGACTATTTCAAGTGTATTTTGGTTGTACTTTGGTTGAGCCATTTCTCTCTCTATCTCTGAGGAAGTTGTGGGTTTTTTCACCTTAGGGTTTTCCCCACAGAAACTCTGTGTCTCTTGTCTCTCATGCTTTTGATTCTTGTGATTCTTGTGATGCTTATTGTGATTGTTATGCATTGATATACTGTATATGTTATTCTCTCAGTAAAGATCCAAGAGTATTGTGAATTAATGCTCAAAATTTAACAAAGGCTGCTTGTCCTCAAGTAGTTTCAGACTAGGATGCTGCAGACCTCACTAGGAAAACCTTTCCATTGTACGAGGTATTCTTTGATAATTCTGCTTCTCAGCTTCCTCTCCCTGGTCTGCAAGATATCTTCAGGATCTAGTACCATATGTCCTTCATCATCAAGGGGGGGCAGTATTTCTGAAGCCTTAACCTGTTGGCCCACTTCCTTCTTCAAGCAGGACACATGAAAGACATTGTGTATTTTGCTTTCTGCTGGCAAATCTAACTCATAGGCTACTTCACTCACTTTCCTTGTTATTTTGTAGGGACCATAAAACCTTGGCAGTAATTTTTTATCCCCCTTTGTCTTAAGAGTGGTTTTCCTGTATGGATACAATCTCAGATAAACCAAGTCTCCTTCCTAGAAAGTTCGATTTGTTTTGTTCTTATCTGCATTAATTTTCTGCTGATTTTGTGCAACCTACAAATTCTCTTTCAGTGCTTTGAGGATGTCCTATCCTTCTTGCAGCCAATATTTTGTCTTTTGTGCCTTGCAGTTTCCAAAAACCAGATTTGCAAAAGTGGCAGACTCATACCCATACCAAGATTTGAATGGGGTCATTGCAATGGACATGTGGAAGGTGGTGTTATAAGATAACTCTCCTAGATGTAACCAGTTGACCCAAGCCTTCTGCTGTCCTGTAACATAGTTTCTGAGGTACCCTTCCAGCCATTGGTTAACTCTTTCAGTTTGTCCATCGGTCTGGGGATGGTAACTGGTGCTGAGGTTTCAATTAGTATTTACCAATTCGAAAAGAGATTTCCAAAAGGCACTGGTGAACTTACTATCCCTATCACTGACTATGATTTTTGGAAGCCCATGCAATCTTAATACTTCTCTGAAAAAAAGTGCAGCAACTTGACTAGCATAAATAGTATATGTGACAGCAAAAAAGTGAGAAAATTTGGTTAATCTATCAACTACTACAAAATTATTGTCTTTACCCTGGGATTTGGGCAAACCTGTGATGAAATCCATTGATATGCTCTCCCATTTCTGTCTAGGGATTGGAAAAGGTTGTGGGAGTCCTGCAGGATGAGTGTGCTCAACTTTGTTCTACTGACATGCAGTACACTCACTAACATGCTTTAGAACATCCTCCTTGAGGCCCTTCCAGGTGAACCTCTCTCTTAATTTTCTATAAGTTTTGAAAATACCAGGATGGCCTACTACCGGAGCATTGTGGGCAGCCATCAAAATCTGCTTCTTCAACTAAGATTGAGGAGTTAAAAAAGTTATGTTCTTATAATAGATGACATCATTGATGACCTGGTAATGTTCTTCCTGGTTCACTCTATCTAGAAAATCACTAGCAAACTGATTTTCTACATATTCCTTAATTAGTTGTGCCTTCCAATCGATAGGCACTTGCAGCAAAGAAAAAACAAGCTTCCTAGAAATTGCATCAGCAACTACATTCAACTTACCTTTCTTATATTCAATATCAAAATCATAGGATTGAATTTTTCTTACCCACTTTTGCTACCTATCATTCAGCTCCTTCTGAGTTAGGAAATGCCTCAAACTGTTGTGGTCTATCTTAACTATAAATTTACCTCCCACCAAGTACTGCCTAAATTTAGCCAATGCATGCATGATGGCTAACATCTCCTTGTCATAGATCGAGTATAGCCTCTCATGGGGCTGCAACTTCCTGCTCTCATAGGCAATCGGGTGTCTATTCTGCATCAAAACTACTCCTATGCCCTCACCCAAGGCATCACACTCCAAAACAAAAGGCTAGCTGAAATCTGGGAGTGCCAAGACTGGGTAGCTGCTCATAACTTCCTTCATTTTATTGAATGCTTTTTCAGCCTCTTAATTCCAGTAGAAAGCTCCCTTCTTAGTAAGATCTGTCAAGGGAGAAGTGAGTTTGGAGAATCCCTTAACAAATTTCCTGTAATATGTGCAGAAACCTATGAACCCTCTTAGAGCAGTTATATTCTTTGGGTTGGGCCAATATAAGATGGCTTGAATCTTCTCCAAGTGTACCTTGACTCCATCTTGCCCAATGATGTGGCCAAGATAGAGGAGTTCCTTCATACCAAACTCACACTTTGGCAGTTTGGCATAGAATGATTGTTCTACAAGTAGAGTTAGTACACTATCCAAATGTTGCAAATGCTCTTCCCATGTCTTGCTATAAATCAGAATGTCATAAAAAAAAATAAGTACAAACTTACGGAGCTGTTTGCTGAAAATTTTGTTCATGCAGGACTAAAAAGTTGCCGGTGCATTTGTCAAGCCAAAAGGCATGACCGGAAATTCAAAATGCCCAAAATGGCATTGAAAAGCCGTTTTCTACACATCTTCACTTCTCATTCATTCTGGTGATACCACTGTAATATCCTATGGACTGTCTACCAAGAATATTAACTAGAACCCAAAGTTCCTTTTAACTCCACTAGTCAATTTTCTGCTTAATTCTTCAAATGGTGCAGGATGTAAGTGAGGTTTACTGGCTAAGGACTAAAGATGGTGGGATGAAAGTTCAATTCTGGAATTTATATGGGGTTTGGTGCAGCAGCAGGTCAAATTGCAGATCTGAGGTGTCCTATGCACAAGGTACCAGTACCTTTCACTTTTCAGCAAAGGATTAATCCCTTTCCTACTTCGAGGCTTCCTGGGTAGCTGGCATATGCATACTAGACGGGTAGGGGTTTAGGGAGTTTTCAGTAGTGTAAATATTAATCAAATAATGGATGGATAAGTTCAGGAGGATTCTGGAGAAGATTGGACAAGGTTTGGAAAGATTGGGGTGACATATGCTTAACTCGGATTATCGGGCTAGGAATTTTGCTGGCTTCCCAAACACAAGGCAAAAGCTTCTAGATTTCGATTTCAAATGCTGATATGGTTAATATATTAAGTTGTGATCCTACTGCAACAAATGGGAAGTGAAATGGATTTCCATATTGTATTTTATGAATAAAACAGTAAAACTAGTCAAATAAAACCACCCAACGAGCTAGTCTCCGAATCTGACTTGACAACTGACTTCCATTCATTTATTTTTCTATTATAAATGAGTATGCAGCTATGATATAGTAATAAAAATAGAAATCAATTGCAATAGATATGACATAACCCTTTTTTTCTTATTCAATAACTCCCTTCTCAAAATGGTGCCTCACAGGCTATGATTTTACATTACAATGGTGTAGAATATGAAAAGAGAGAAGGATTTTTTTATAGTAATCTATTCTGGATGTAAATATCAGAAGCTATGTGGAGAATAGGCCTGATTTGGATACTCCTACTGCTGGAAATATTCACTGGTATGTCCTCCTTCAAATAGACACCTCCATCAGGGAAAATGCCTCCAAATTTAGCTGGATGAACTGGGGCAATGAGAGAAATGGAAGATCAAGTCTGGATTTGTCTTCTGGGCATGGCAGCCAACAAAATAGGCTGAAAAAAACTCCTAGATCCCAATGGAGGTCCTGGGAAAGATCCTCCACCACAATCTCCTGTTGATGATCCTCCTCTAAATCTAGCTACAGTTCCGCTTCAATGGTGGTCTCCTCTCCAGTCTGGCATTAGATCTTCATGGCTGCGCTATAATGGACATCAATGGCTGCAATATTACTTCCTAGACCCACACAACACTCCTGGATAACTCACACAGTCTTGGGGCACCTCACCCAAGCAAGTTTGTTGAGGCACAACACTCAACTTGAGAGGCTCGGAGCTCTCAGACCAAAATTCCAAATGACAAAAGTTCTTTCCTGAAGTGAGAATCATGCTTAAATAGATGAGATAGCTTGCTTGGAAAGCTAGACCATTTTGAGATATTGTAACTTCAAAGCATATTATATTTGTGCTTTATTATTCCATAGATTTTTCATTCCTCCGTGAAGATCGTATTGTATATCCGGAGATGTTTATTCCTCCATCAGAATGTGGTAACTTGGGTTATTAGACTTCCCTAGTGGGGGTCGGCCTTGTATGTGTTATGTGGGTCAAAAGGTTGTTAGACCACCCTAGTGGGGTCGGCCCAGTTAGTTGTAGTGGGGTGTTTAAACCAGTGGTAAAGTTGGAGCCGACCTAGTTAATATAAAGTACAAGTCGGAGATGTGTATAAATAGAGGAGGTGTGTTCCTCATTATACACACACTTCCCTCACTTAGAATGTAGCGCACTTGTGGAGGAGAGGTCTGCTATGGTGGAGGAGGATATCATGTCTTTGGTTTTCATCTTTGTGTATTGCTGGTCATCTATATTGAGGAAGCTTTGCTGGGTTTTCTACCCCATGAGGGTTTCCCAGGATAAATCTGTGTCTCTTGTGTTTATGTTGTGCTTTTTGTTTCTTCACTAATCATGTATATACTATTATTGTGAAATAGAATGTAATGCTGCTATTTTCTGTCTTAGCATATTAAATCTTAACATGGTATCAGAGCTAACCTGAAGGAAGGCAATGTATGGAACTTACAACACTTGCTTCACTTGCGACAATTTCAAGGTTTGGGTTTTCTATAGAAAAATCCCATCATCGTGGAACTTTCGCTATAAATCAATTTTGGGGAATTTTCAGGATCTGAAACCTTTACAGGTCATAGATAACATCCCCAAGTACCTTTTGTCCAAAGGACACCCTCCGATTCGTTGTACTTTGTGAGTTATGATCAGTACAAGTTAGCGTTTCGACCTCTTCTAGATCTCAGTCAAAATCAAGTGACCTAGGAAAAAAGGTCATAAATTGGGCTAGGAAGCTCCAAATGACATTTCATGAAAAGTGACAGGTATTAAACAGACTGTACTATCTTAGAAAACGTTTTCAGAGGCCGAAGTTTAACCTGTGACACGTGGCACGCCGTACAAATTCGCTCTCCTGTTTTATCCCATAAACAGGTCACGTTGCGACAATTGGCATAACTCTCTCTCAGAAAATCCAATTGAGGTCAGACCTGTCGAGATGGAAATATGACAGGTCAGGCTACCACAAAAAAAGTTTTCAAACCCTGTGGATCAAAAAGTTTGGAGTTACAGCATAAACAATCATGTACATATTTCTGTCAAAACAGAATTATTTTTGGAGCACCTTCATTCATGGCTTCCAGAATTTAGGGTTTCCAAGAAAGTTAGAATTTTTGGAATTGGAGTCCATAGCTGAATGCCACTCAGGAAAATCAAAATTTAGAGACCAAGATCAAATGTTTTGGTTGGGTAGAAGACCAGGCTTGATCAAACCCTGGTTCGGGATTTTAATAGAAAAGATGGAAAATTAGGGCTTTAGCAAAAGTTGGAATTTTTTAAGTCTGTGACCACCGCTGAAAGCTCCTCAGAAAAATAAGAGTTTAGAGCCTTGGATCGAACCTTTTGATTGGGAAGAAGGGTGGGATTCATCAAACCCTAGTTTTGGATCTTGTCCAGAATATCTAGAAGTTTTGAAGGCAATTTTGAGGGGTCAAATTTGGAGATTTCAAAATTGAAGTATGCTAGTTTGATCAGCTCAACAAGACACATCCTTCCATCCATTCAGAAGTGTGAAAGTCAAATATTGAATTTTTAGGGTTTCTCTAGAAAACCCTAATCAATCTCTAGATCAAGTTTCAGGGGGAGTTGAGGCTAAGGCCTTAGATAAGAAGACTACAAGAAGTCTCGACAGGTATGACTCAAGGAGGTTCAGGTATGTCTTGAAATCTAATTCCTGATTAAGTTCATAATATGTTTGTCTTCATATTATTTATCAGTACAACCTTGATTAATGTTAGAATTGTCTTATCACCCTAGTAACAATATGAATGCATGTGAATGATAGAATACATTCATTGATTAGGGCTATATGATTGTACTAGTGCACTGTGGTGTTGTATGAGGTTGATGTTGTCTACTAACAAGATACAGATACATCACGAAAGACAAATCAAGTTCCATGACCATGACAACATGAAGACAAAGACTCATCCATAATCCTTGATCACATAGAAGTTCTACCTACGAGGTATGTATGACTTTGTTCTATTATGCTTAACCTATGAGATATGCAGGTTCCAGCACAAGATCTCTAAATCATTAAAGAGAACAAAGAAGATATTGATTAGGTATATTAGACATAACTAAGCAGGTATACTAATCCAGGTATGTTTTCCTATGTCAAGTTAGAATCTTAGATTGTGTTAGGATCCCTTATATAAGTATACTTGGTATGATTGATTATGCTTATTCATAAAGTTAGTAATCAAGGGTTTATGCATATTATGTCTCTTATCTTGATTGATGATTTAACTAACAAGAAGAGTCCTATGATCAAACAAGAATATGCATGAGTAAAAGAAGACTTCCCTGAAACCTTGAATACTAATATATGATCATGACTATACATATTCAATATTATTTAGAATTATAATAATATTGAGAATATACTAATGAATGTATGTTTGTGTATGAGATCATGAGAATGACACTAGTGCACACTTGAGCATGCATAGTGGTACAGAATGAATAGAAGTTCAAAAGACATATAGAAGATCAAGCGAGAGGCAACCACACAAACATAAAAGATAAGTATTTGAGTTGTTATTTGAAATAGTAAATGATATTGCTTGTAATAGTTGTATGCATATTTGTATTCCTAGAATATATCATGCTGAGTGTAAACATTCATACAACATTGAACAGTATACTACTAATATGCATATGATTGGTAATTTGGACAAACATTCCATTATTGCTTGTCTAGAATGAAACCTCTTTGCTGACATGCTGAGAGATGTGCACACTCTCTATAGTATGTTCTGGTAGAGATGGAAGGCATCTAGATAGCCACTGTATGCATATAGGATATGGAAAAGTGTTGTGCCAAAGTATTGGTCAAGATAGTAGCATAACTATGTAAATCATATATGTATGCATAATAGGTTATCATGTCAACATGATTTCATGATTATAAAGTATTACTAATCATGTACTTAATTTTGATTTGTAGGAAAGATCATGAAGAATGATGAACATCGAACAAGTGATGGATGTTCAACAAAATATTTACAAATCAAAACATAATATAGAAGGCTCATGGCTAGAAGATTCTCTTAGAAAGAAGAAGAGAATCATCATGAGATGTTTGCTCCAAGTGGCTAGATAAGACCATTCTCTTAATAGTGTAATTAAAGAAGAAGTGTGAATCAGGCTCTATACCCAGGATTGATAGTCAATTGATGAGCTTAATGATCACCATGGGTGATGTGGATCTCAACCTTTGCTACAAGGTTGAATGTGGTTTCTATACACAGATGACATGGATGCAAGAAGGAACTCACCATAGAGTTTGAATGATATTGAGGCTCATATCCGTATACCCTTATGCAAAGTCATCCACTTGACAACAATTCGACCTCCTAGCCTTATTATCTAACTTCGCAACATTTATTAGTATTTAATAAATAAAAATACTAAAATACTTCTCAACAATAATTCCAGCTTCCAAAATTAATCAAATAACTTAGTAATTAATTATTTCCTAAGTGTACTTGCCTCCAAAAATTACCCCCATGAATTAATTACTCAATTAATTATGACTTAGACCCCTAGGGATAGGAGGATCCAAGTGGTGACCAAGGTCACTAGGGGGGGACATGACAACTTTAAAGGATCATATCAGTGGAAACCCACCATTTAGGTGCCACATGTCACATCTAGGAAAAATATCCTTTTCCTCAAATACACTCTTCACCCACCAAAATATTGAAACCACTCCATCATTACTTAATTGGACCCATGACATCACAACATGTACTTGCCACAAATAGATTCTAAATATAGGCATTCTTGAAAAATCATTCTAACTCCAAATAAACAAAAAAAGTCTAACCCGTTGTCATAAGCATCATCATCATCGTTTTTTTCATCACTAACCATCATCATCGTTTTCATCATCAATACTAATCATCATCATAATATAAATCATAAATAACAACATCATCACCATCATCATTGTCAACATGATGATGATGATCATGCTTGTCATCACCATAAACGCCATCGTCGTCAAAAACATCATTGTCATCATTAGTATGATCATCATCATCATCCCCATCCGCATTCTCATCCTCATTAACAACATCATCATTATGACAATCACA